>OX243839.2:18622197-19243735 GCA_945859575.2 Herminia tarsipennalis
CACGCTATGATCAATAGGAGCGTATCAGCAATGAAAAATGTTACAAAAACGGGGAAAAAACATTACTTTTGAGAGCTTCCGTTGTGTGCGCTGCGTAAACGGTTAAAGTTACACAACAATAATGTATCATGGATTTGTTTCGCTTGAAAAGTTCTGGAAAAAAACGGGTTGCACTTCGGGAGTGCCGGCCGTACAAAAACATGACAATTTAAAAAATGACAATGACAACGACATGACAATATAATCAAAGGGAAAAAATAATCATTTGGACTCGAACACTGAACGCGGTGTCTTCTGGTTACTAGACCGCCCGATTTCCCACCTGAGCTATTATAACATTGTAGTAGTTTTCATCAAAAGTTTATAAGTGTTTACGGGTTTTAATTTAAAACAAATATATGTATTAATATGTTACTTTAAAATACAAAGTACGCCACACAAATACCAATATAATATTATTATACGCCTACATTTTATTTTTAAAAGACCACAGCATCGTATCGTAGCCACCCAGCGTTCCTCTATTAGTCCTGTTTCACTCTCACCGATCATAGCGAGGCGTACCCTAATATAGCCTATGTTATACTTTTAACGTTATTAATAAAAGAAAATACTACCCATTACAGACAATGTTTCCCTTGCTATCTACCGCGTGATTTTGAATTAGCATTGTAGGTACCAAATTTTATCAAATTTTATTGTTTTTAAACTTTCGCGATTTTTATATATATTTGATATATTTCGGGACTTAATCGCGTGAGTTATTTAAAGGTACGAAGGTTTAAAGGTGCCTTTTATTTACCCGACGTTCGATCGAATTGCACCGGTCGTGGTACCTTTAAATAATCCACGCGATTAAGTCCCGAAATATATCCTATTATCAAATTTTGTTCGATTGTTTTCAAGTGGTTCGTGAATAAAAAAAAAAGGGGGTTGCACTCCGGGAATGCCGGCAGAAGTGAAAACTTGAACATAAACGTTGGAATATTTTGGAATGGTTAAGGAATAATTTCGCACGATTTTTTTTTCTTTTTAAAAAATACGACACCCGCATTAGGGTACAAGCCCTGTGTCGCGGAGGACTTTACAAACATACAAGTCACGGACACAAAGTACACTTAGACTCGAAACAACAATTTGTGGATCACACAAAGTGGTGTCCCGTGTGGGAATCGAACCCACGACCTCTTGCGTATCAGTCGGACACATTCCCACCGCACCACACAGGCAAATTCAAAAACTTCAAAAATTGCTTTATTTATAAGTATAAAAGTACTATCATTTATGTGGTTAAATACAAGTAAAAGTATAATAATAAGTAGACGATGTCGTTGGACTACAAGTGAGTAAGATAGCCAAATGTCTCCATTAAATTCGTCAGTTCGAAGTAAAGAAAATCTTAAGATCTCCACGATTGGATTAAATATTTAGAACCGGCGTGGCGGCGTAGCGTTGATGAGTTAAACAAACTTTCCTAATACTGGCCCCGTTTCAGAACGTTGATCTTGGAGTTTGTTTTCACAAAGGTTCAAATTTATTTTATCAATTTAAATTTATCTTATCTTCAACATTTTACCCTAGCTTTGAAATCTATTTCACACTCAGACTTATAAAACAAGATGAATAGGTCAACGATATGATACATTTTCATTATTTTCTTATTTGGAGAAGCTAAATTCTAATTTGAATTGCTTATAAAATAATTTCATTTTGAAGATATCTTCTATTTCTATTTATTCATAAGTATTTCGTAGAATACCTTATTGTAGTTAAGTATACAGGTGTAACAGAAAGGTATAGTCAAATTTCAGCAACGGATAGAGTATGTTATCAGAATTGCACCTACCATGGTGTCATAGCTGGTTGCATTATTATTACATAGTTATAGCATATTCTTTTAGTCAAAATTATGTAGTGAAAGGCGTATGGCATAAGAATTACACCTATGGTACAAAATTCGATTGGATTATTATGGCATAGAACTTTTTAAGTCATACTTTTTTTAATTGATAACATTCTTATTCATAAATAAACGAATAAAAAATAATAAATATTTTTTAGGGTAGTCCGATTTTGATAAAATTAGGTATGTGCACTCAGTATAATGGGCACATACCAACCCTTGAATTTACACCCTGTATATGCTACACAATTATTACTCACTATTTAAGATCAAAATAGCTGTCGGTACATAACTGGAAATCTCGAATTACGTTAAATGTTTCTCTTGACCGTCACAAATTAAGACCCTCATCAGTCTGTCAGTCTCTTGGCCGGAGCAGCGCCGTAGGTACAATTGGCTAGATGTCAATTATTCGATCAATCACTTGCGATCCATTAGACCGTTGGACACGTCACTCGAAGTCCTCTTTCAAGGCTTCTAATTGTGTAAACAGTCATATCATATCTACCTATGTACATTCTGTGTACAAAGCATTCGAAATTTTTCAATGAAACACAAACGATTATTTATCATTTTATCGTTTAATGATAGCGCCAAGACTTCATCTAGTCCTCTATTTTGTTTTTTGGGTTCCGTAGCCAAAATGACAAAAACAGAATCCTTGTAGTTTCGTCATGTCCGTCTGTCTACCTGTCTGTCCGTATGTCACAGGCATTTTACTCAAAAACAAATGTCTGACGAGGTGTCTTGTAGTAGCCACTACTTAGTTTGATAGCTAAATAATAAAAATAAATATTTAAAGGGGGTAATTCATACATGTAACAGAAGCTGATTTTTTTTGTGCAAACATCAAGGGTACATCATTCGTCAGGTCTTTTAAAAACAGGTTAAAGTTTCAAATAAACATAAATTGTGTTCCAAAAGATAAGGGTGGGGAGCCTTATCTTTTGACGGTAAAGTAAAGGTAGCGCTTACTGAATAAAATTATTATTTTTGTTATGATCAGATATACTTTCAATGAGTTATTGCCAAAAAACTGTGTTTCTCAACAAAAGGGCGTAAGTGCCATGAATATATGCTCTTCTGCTGATGCGATTATTTAAATCGGATCTTTTCATACGACAACGGTTCCGGAACCGTACACTGAGCATGGTCCGATATGCTCTTGCCCGGCTTTTTTAGGCATATGAAGGTATGACCTTCAGTGTCTTCCACAATTTTCTCGTTGAAAGCTTTGGCTTGTTTGAGGGCCATTATTTGAACTGTTGCTTGCTTGTTTGCATACCATACTACAGGTCTCATCTCCACTTACTGAGTTTCATAAAGGTCATAGAAGTTGGGGAAGTTATGTCATCAGCGAAATTGTCTTCGGTGTTTTTTCTGGACAAATTTTAGCTGTTTCAGAATCAACGCGTTTCATATATAGTCCGTCACAATGTTATGAACGATTTAAAAGACTATATAAGGCAAACACTTTGTCATTCAACCTTTTTTTCTATAGAATAAAATAACCAACTGCATTTTTAAACAGACAGATGTGACGAATTCCGCTTAAGTTTTATTTCAAAATTATTACAATACTACTGGGATGTAAGGGGGCGCATCACCATCTTTCGCTCCAAGCCAACCTCACCTGCACGCGGTACATCCTGCTGTACAACGAACGAGGCTCTGGCGACCGGCTGGTGGCGGTATAACCATCCCAATTTAAGGCGTAGCTGAAGTAATAGGTCAGTGACGGGCAGCAGCGTCACTGATGCGAGAGCTACGCCCTGCGATCGCCAACCCGCCTGCCCAGCGTGGCGATTATGGGCATTACCCCCATATGCACCAAGCACAAAAGCCACGGCCCCCAGTTCCCGGCAGTCACGCTATTCCTGGACATGGTGGCGTCCACGGTAACGGCGTGGCGGGGGGTGCTAAGAATCTCCGGGCTACGGAAGGCCACCACAACCGACTGACCCTGGCGACGTATAACGGACGCACGCTACGGCTAGACTCGCATCTGGCACAACTTGAGGTGGAACTTGGGAAGATTAGGTGGCATATCCTCGGGTTAAGTGAAGTCCGAAGAGAGGGAGAGGATACCATAACCCTCGAGTCAGGCCACCTTATGTACTTCCGCGAGGGAGACCAAAAATCTCAAGGTGGTGTTGGGTTTCTGGTAAATAAGTCCCTTTCTGACAACGTTGTGGAAATGTCTAGCGTGTCGAACAGGGTAGCGTACCTCATTATCAAGCTCACCGAGAGGTATAGCCTCAAGGTAGTGCAAGTGTACGCACCGACCTCGGCACATCCAGACGACGAAGTGGAGGATATGTTCGATGACATATCGAGGGCCCTCCACTCCACCACTAAGACCCACTACAACGTTGTTATGGGGGACTTCAACGCTAAAGTGGGAGTACAAAATTGCAGCGAATTGGTAGTAGGATCCCATGGATTTGGAAGCCGAAATCATAGGGGGCAAATGCTAGTCAACTTCCTCGAACGGGAGGGGCTCTTCTTGATGAACTCTTTTTTCAAGAAACGGCCCCAAAGGAAGTGGACGTGGCAAAGCCCCGACACTATGACGAAAAACGAGATCGACTTCATCATGACGGACAAAAAGCATATATTCAGAGACGTCACCGTGATCAACAGGTTTAATACCGGTAGTGATCACCGACTTGTCCGAGGCTCTCTGAATATCGACTTCAAGGCGGAACGTGCCCGTCTGATGAGGTCCAGGCTCCGACCTACTTTGCTCCAAACCATGATAGGATCCGAAGCGTTCCAGTCAAACCTGGATAACCAATTTGCTGCCATGGAAACCACAACAGACGTAAACCAGAAGCTCGTAAATGTGGTTCGGATACTCAGGGAAGAAGGTACGAGATTTTGTGAAATGCAGCGTAAGGGCAAGAAGTCAAAGCTTTCGGAAAAGACTTTAGGGCTAATGAAGGAACGACGTGAAAACCCACCCGTCACTTCGTCGGAAAAGCGCGCTCTAAACCAAGAGATCAACAGGCTTATACGACACGACCTTCGGTGCTCCAACACTCTTTTGATTAAAAGAGCGATCGAGCAGAACCGGGGGTCAAAAGTGTTCGTACAATCTCTTGGAAGAAGCCACCTGACGAAGTTGACCACAGCAAGTGGAGAAGTCGTTTCTTCGAAGCCGGCAGTCCTCTCCGAAGTGGAAGGCTTCTATGGCCGATTATACGCTTCGCATGCATCTCGACCTGATCCTGAAAATGAGAGTCCTAGAGCCACTCTAACACGCCACTACACCGAAGACCTGCCAGAAGTCAACATTGACGAAATCGTGCTGGCTCTTAAACAGCTGAAAAATGGAAAAGCCCCTGGAGAGGATGGCGTTACAACAGAGCTATTAAAAGCTGGAGGTAAACCCGTACTGAGGGAGCTCCAAAAGCTTTTTAATGCTGTCCTGTTTGAAGGGAGAACTCCGGAGGCGTGGAGTAGAAGTGTAGTCGTCTTGTTCTTCAAAAAGGGAGATAAGACCCGGCTGAAGAACTACCGACCTATTTCTCTTCTAAGCCACGTCTATAAGCTGTTTTCAAGAGTCATCACGAACCGTCTTGCGCGAAGACTTGACGAATTCCAACCACCGGAACAGGCTGGATTTCGGAGCGGATATGGCACCATAGACCACATCCACACAGTGCGGCAGATTATACAAAAGACCCAGGAGTATAATCAGCCCCTGTGTCTAGCATTCGTGGACTATGAGAAGGCCTTTGACTCGATTGAAATCTGGTCCGTTCTGGAGTCTCTGCAGCGATGCCAAGTAGATTGGCGATATATCCAAGTGATGAGATGTCTCTACGAAGCCGCCACCATGTCCGTCCAAGTACAGAATCAGCAAACAAAACCTATACCATTGCATCGAGGGGTGAGGCAAGGGGACGTTATTTCCCCGAAACTGTTCACAAATGCAATGGAGGATATGTTCAAGACGCTGCACTGGAAAGGGCGGGGCATCAACATCAATGGTGAATACATTTCTCACTTGCGATTTGCAGATGACATTGTCATCATGGCGGAAACGCTGCAAGACCTGCAACGGATGCTGAATGACCTGGCTGACTCCTCTGTACGCATCGGCCTACGGATGAACTTGGATAAAACCAAGGTCATGTTCAATGAACATGTACTACCGGAACCGACAGCGGTGCACGGCGCCGTTCTCGAAGTTGTTCAAAAATATGTGTACCTCGGGCAGTCATTGCAGTTAGGGAGAAACAACTTCGAGGACGAGGTGAACAGGAGAATTCGGTTGGGTTGGGCAGCGTTTGGTAAGCTACGTCAAGTCTTCTCATCGTCGATCCCACAATGTCTAAAGACTAAAGTCTTTAATCAGTGCGTCCTACCCGTCATGACATACGGAGCCGAAACGTGGACACTGACGGTACGGCTGGTCCACCAGTTCAAAGTCGCTCAGCGGGCTATGGAACGGGCTATGCTCGGAGTTTCTCTTAGGGACAAAATCAGAAATGAGGTGATCCGGCAGAGAACCAAAGTTATCGACATAGCCCACCGGATTAGCAAGTTGAAGTGGCAGTGGGCTTGCCATATTAGCCGAAGAACCGACAACCGTTGGGGTAAACGAGTTCTTGAGTGGAGACCGCGGCTTGGCAAACGTAGTGTAGGACGCCCTCAAGCCAGGTGGAGTGATGATATACGCAAAACGGCTGGCAGGAGCTGGATGCGAGAAGCCGAAGATAGAACAAAGTGGCGTGCAATTGGAGAGGCCTATGTCCAGCAGTGGACTGCGATAGGCTGATGATGATGATGACAATACTACTTACTTTTTTAAAGTACTACTAGTTTTAAAATTAACACGATAACTTGTACTCCCGTCGTTGAAATGACTTATTCCGGATATTTTTTACACAGAGTAGTATAACGAAGAAGTACCAACTTCATAAGTTCCACAAGTTATCTACTTACTTTTTTAAAGGTATTCTATGATATAAGTAATATTTCGTTGGTATTTTTCCCCCTTTTAAACTTCTTTACTGATTTTGATGACTTTTTTGAAAGTACTGATGCTAATGGACAAAAGCGTCGCGCCGCCACCTGTTAGTATTATGGTGAGTCAATTTTTATTTCTCTAAACCATTTTGTTCCCAGTTCAAAAGTGTGTAAAATAGTAATAACCCTCGCATCCATACGCAAATCTATATATATTTATTTTTATTTTTTTATGTATGTATTATCATGCAATCAGTCGTGCGACTATAAGCAGATGCGATGATTGCTTCAGGCGTTGAGGGCGTTACTCCCAGTAAAGTCAGCCCTTTCATTTAACAATTCCAATGGTCAAATATGCCCCGTCGCTATTTAAGTCGACGTATAGTTTCAGGGATGGTAAATGAACCTGCAAGTTCATTTGGGTGCTTTTGCAGTCGTGATTTGTAACTAGCTTCATGGGTTTTTGCTTCGTGTGTGACCATATCTATGTTTAGATTTTCGTAGACCTCTGCTGTTCTAATAAACTAGGGTGCGTTAGTCATTTGCTATAGTATGTATTTATATACCCTTTGTATCTTTATCATATTTAAGGAACTGCGCTGCCCCATAGTTCTATCCTATAGGTCAAAATAGGTTTTAGTACCGTTTTGTGCACTAAAAGCTTATTTTCTAGAGACAATTTTGTGTTTTCTAGTAGGCAATAGAGGCTCTTTTATTTTAGGTTGACTTCATTCTTTTTTTAGCCAATCTTTGATTTTATTTAAGCTGTGTAGTAAAATTCGAGATGCTTGAATGGGACATTTGTTTGAGGCGAGTAGGGCAGTGTCGTCTACAAAAGTTGCCTAATCTCTGGGTTCTGAGGTAGATCGTGTGGAAAGAGTGTGTAGAGAATGGGTTCAAGTACAGATAAGAAATAAATCTGGAAAATATCCAATCCTCTTTCATGATTGCACTGCATTGAATAACATAGCGAGGTACACCATTACTTTTTTAGGAGTTCTTCTAGAACTTTCTTATCTATAAGGTCATAGCATGGAGCTTTTTCAGTAACTTGATATTTTATATATCTCTCTGGGCATTGCTAGTTTTAGGGGCAAGTCAATTTGAAAGTCTTGATCAATGCTGGCTTCAAAATCTGATTCGTCTGCATTTGGTCCACATTCATTTGGTTTGAGCACTTGACTAAGGTGTTATGCAAAGGCCTCGGCTTTGTTTTGGCCTGTTCTAATCCACTTGCCGTCTGAAGTGCGAAGATGAGGCTTCGTCTGATATCGAGGTCGATCTAAACTTTTGCAAGCTTATCATTAGCTATATAGTATCATTAGATTCAGAAATAAGGGTCTTCAGTTTTCAAGCAGCTTTGTTCAATAATGCCTTATCACTAGAGTGTTTACTGAGCTTCCTTTTTTCGAGTGTCTTTTGGCATATGTGTTCTGAGTGAGTCTTACTGTTGGGAAGACGGTTGGTACCATTTTCTTGTATGCAGTTTTCAGACTTACTTTAAGGTTAAGTCTTTCATGCACAAGTTCCCGAAATGATTTCCAGTCCGTACTACGACTATTTTCAACACGGTTGCATTTATATCGGAGTCTAGGCTTGTTTGTATGTCATAAAAGAGTCCGGCTAGACCTTTTGTTATGAAAACATCTATGACATCGGGAAATCACCTAGGGTCGTCTGTAGGCCAGTTCCAGTCCTGTGTTGAGATCGTAATGAGATTATTCTTGTTAGCGCTTTTTTGAGTTTTCTTCCTTACGTGTCTAGAGACTCAGTGAACGTGCTTAGTATTAAAATCACCTCCGACAATAAACGGTGAATAGAGTGTATTAATAAATATCTAACATTGATCTTATTTTATACGTTTAAAGTAGTTTTCAGGACTTCATCATATCCTGTTCGTTATTTAGAGTACATCTTTGAACCGCAAATAAAATGGTTTTATGGCGAGTCATGTTGGGTAGGTAATTAATACAAATGGTCCCATGTAAAATTAAAACATGCTAATGATGTTGAACTGTTTTTACGAAACCCAAATTAAATTGCACTTCTCGTGAATACAAATCCGATCATATTATTATGCCATATTATGAATTACTGGATAAAAATTTTCATTTAAAAAAAAAATGTTCAACAAATTTTAACATGTAAGTTTCTACCGCATTTTTTTAGAATACGTTATGTGTATCGATATCTTATTTAATAAATAAAGAGTGACTTTAAATCACATGGAGTTCTAAGGCACTTATATTTTGATAAAATCAGGTACAAGAACTCAATCACGCGTGTCAATGGCCTTTCAATTTGATCATAACTTTCGGTCACGTCGTACATTAAAAAATAACAGTAAACCTTCTTAAGCTTCTTTAAATTCAGAATTCCTAAGCACTCAGGTTCAATGTCCAATAAACTTAATCTATCAAAACATGATAAAATTAAATTGTAAATGAGATGATACGTAAGGATCGTATAAAATTTTACGAGCTCCCAGTTTTATTTTTAATTGTAGAAGAATAGAAATGACTCGTATCAGGCGATAGCTTTTATGCTACGAATATTCGTAGAAGAACTTGTAGCAGTCGTAGCTATTTTCGTAGCAAAAGTATGACAGTGTCGTCTCGTCAATCAACAAGGTAAACCAACATTGAAAATTGTATTATAAGTAGTATGTTATTTCTGACGTAATGTGGCTATCGCCTGGTGAATTTATTTGTATTGGACTATTGCTACAGTTGATCATTCATTTATATCGAACTATTGCTACAGTTGATCGATGCTCAAACAGTTGTAAATAGTAGACGGTTGCCACAGAACGACTAATATAATGTGATGAATTATTACTACTACACTTAACTATACTATTTTTTATACTATTTAATATTTCATTATTTATATTATGTTTTAAAGGGTATACTTCCAAGTTGGTCCCATTGTCATCCGATCACGATCTGATGATGGGATCCTGGAGAAATCGAGGGAACTCTTTAAATATTAAAGGCAGACCTACAGTGATTTCGGTATATTTCATAGCGATACGTGCATTTACTATTAAAAATCACCAATTGGTGAAGTGGAACTGATGATGAAGACCACAAATAACGAGTGCATCTATACAATATTTCACAGTTTGCGATTCAGTTCAATATGGTGTGGTTCACTTTAATATGGTATTGAGTGGCATATTATTCTCGTCATACTACTATTACACAATGTAATAGAGCAGATAGTGAACTCCTCAACATTTAACGGCCATGCATCAGAGCAAGCAATATTTTGTAAAAGGATTTGAGAAGTTGACATAAGCCTATTTTTATGTGAATTACAAATCAATCCACTAAAAAATAAGAAATAAAAAACTTTTTTATAAAAAAATATTACCGACTTCAAAAATAAATATAAGGCAACTAAAAAGCAAAAAATAATATACCTACCTAGAATAACCAAAACAAACTAAACATTTTGAAGTTGGTGCCGAATAAAACATAAAGACATATTTCATGGCACCAATTTCAAAACGTTTAATTTGTTTTGGTTATTCCAGGTATATTATTTTTTGCTAGTACTTTCGATTACTAGTATTTTCGGATTTTCTTTTGTATTAAAATGTGTATGTGTTTACAATATTATACGCCCTGAAATCATATATATCAGAAATGAGGTGATTCAAAGTTATCAACATAGCCCACCAGATTAGCAAGCTGAAGTGCTGGCTGGCCATTTTAGCCGAAAAACCGACAACCGTTAGGGTAAACGAGTTCTTGAGTGGAGACCGCGTCTCGGCAAACGTAGTGTAGGACGCCCTCAGGCCAGGTGGAGTGATGATTTACGCAAAACGGCTGTCAGGAACTGTATGCGAGAAGCCGAAGATAGAACAAAGTGGCGTGCAATTGGAGAGGCATATGTCCAGCAGTGGACTGCGATAGGCTGATGATGATGATGATGATGATACGCCGTGCATCAATTGCGTGTTTATTTCAGATAGACAGACAGATGTTTTTAATACGATCACGCTACCACAAATACCAGAATACCTCCATATAATAACTTTATGTATCTATCAGTCACGAAGTAATATTTATTATAATTACCTATATTAGGCGCGCTTTGCTCTTGGATGGATCCAAGAGCAAAGCGCGCCTAATAATAAAAAAATGAGATTCCTCTTTCTCAAGTTTCGAGTTACCTTCATACCAAATATCATCTAAATCCGTCCAGTAACTTCGGACTTTGGCGCGTTCAAACAAGCTTATCAGCAATTTATATGGTATAGATATGGTCATAGAAATACAGGCAGATAGTAAAAATAGCAGTCAGTTAATAAATTTTACCTTACAATGTTACGCTTTCAATTTGTCTTTTTTTTTATCTTTAAAAAGACGATCTCCGCTGTAGGGTACAAGCCCTGTGTCGCGGGGGACTTTACAAACATACAAGTCACGGACACAAAGCACACCCAGACCCGGAACAACATTTTTGTGGATCACACAAAGTGGTGTCCCGTTTGGGAATCGAACCCACGACTTCTAGCGTAGCAGTCGGACGTAATCCCACCGCGCCACAGAGGCAGTCGCTATTTAATTAATTCTGATGTAAATGAGATATTGTATTGTATACTATTGTTTCTTAATAAACAAAGTAGGTCTTCTTCGTCGCCGTCTCGTTGAGTTTATTTCAGTTAATAAACACAAACTACGAGCAAGATATTATTAACCAAGAAACAGGTAAAATAATAAAGAGATTAGTAATCACTTCATGAATATGTAAACAATTCGTTTCAAACTAATTCTGGGAAGGAGAAAAACCATCCTAAGTTTTCCAGAACCGTAATTTAGCGGTAAATAATAAAGTAGAATCTATACTAATATTATAAAGCGGAAGAGTTTGTTTGTTTGTTTGTTTGCTTTGTTTGTTTGTTTGTTTAAACGCGCTAATCTGTAGCCCATTTATCGAGGAAGGCTATATAACATCGCGCTACGACCAATAGGAGCGGAGAAATGTTGCAAAAACGGGGAAAATTTACGCATACGAAGTTGCGCGGGACAGCTAGTATATTATATAGTTGATTGACAATGAAATGACTTTATAATTTGAGATAATTATTAGTTAAAATTCTTTCCAAAGTTCAAATGGTGCTGATTTTTCGCACTTCTGAGAACTAAAGTGAGGTAAAATTTGAGGCCTAGTAACATAGTCCAAATAGGTGGTTCGATTTCAGTAGGGGGGGTTCACATCGGCGTCAAGTTGACGATGAAGTACCTGGGACTTGTCCTCGACAGCCGGTGGAACTTCGTAGAGCATTTCCGACGTTTGGCTCCCAAATTGGAACGGGCTGGGGCCGCGTTAAAACGGCTCCTTCCCAATTTGAGGGGTCCAAACGCCCCCTGCCGAAGGCTATACGCGGGGATCGTGCGGTCGATGGCCCTATATGGGGCTCCAGTATGGGCACGTTCTTTGGAGCGACGAGCCGCCCACTTCCTGAATGCGCCCCAAAAGGTGACAGCCAACAGGGTCATCCGGGGATACCGCACGGTCTCCCGCGAGGCGGCTTGCCTCCCTGCCGGAATGGCGCCGTGGGATCTGGAGGCGATAGCACTCGCACTCGCTTACGAGTGGCGAGAGGAGGCGCTACACTGGGGCGAAACTCCGCTGCCGCGACAAATTGCTGCACGTCGTAGGGAGCTCCGCCTCGATCTCATGGCGTCGTGGAGAGAACGACTGTCGCAGCCACAAGCAAGCCACTCCGCGATAGCGGCGGTAAGTCCTCTCTTTGAGAAGTGGCTGGAGAGGCGGCATGGCGTCCTCACCTACCGCCTGACGCAGGTACTCACCGGACACGGGTGTTTCGGGAGGTACCTGCATCGCATTAAGCGGGAGGAAACTCCCGAGTGTCACCATTGCGGTGACCGGCCGGAGGACACGGTGGAGCATACGGTGGAGGTGTGCCCCGCTTGGGCCGAACAGCGACTTGCCCTTGTGTGGCGGTCGTGACCTCTCGCGTCCGGGGCTCATTCGAGCCATGCTGCGGAGTGAGAGGGAATGGGAGGCAGTCGTCTCCTTTTGCGAGGAGGTGATGCTGCAAAAGGAGGCGGCGGAACGCGTGAGAGATAGACGGTCCTCATGCCCCGGCCGCCCCGCGATACCCCGCGGGCGACGGGTGAGAAGGGACGACATTCGGCCACCCTAGGCGCAGGCCTGAGGACGACGAGCAGTGGGTAGCTTGCCGTCCAGCTTAGGACTAGGCCGGGTCGACGGCGGGCTAGTGTTCCACGCGCGCCTGTAAGAGGTGTCAGCAAGTGACGGGGCCCCATTGGGCCGGCGCCCACCGGGAGTGCGGAATCGTTCGAAAGAGTTACCGTGCTCCCGGAACACCAGGGCGAAAGAAGGAACACAGATGGGTTTTAGTCAGTAGGAGTCTGACACGCCCTCCCGCTCGTGCCCACAGCGGGAGAAGTCATATGACGATTTCCCATCTATAAAAAAAAAAAAAAAAAAAGATAGGTGGTTTGATTTCGGCCCCAGTATAGCATACGGAAGTCTCGGGTTCGATTCCTAGGTCTGGACTTCAAATTTTTCTATTTTTCAATAACTTTTTAATGCAATTAATGGATTTATAAAGATAGTTGTTATTAGCCACTACGTTTTAAGGATAAATTCAATAATATTTAATATATTATTAAAATATCTAACATAACAATAACGGCGCAATTTTTTTATTATAAAGGCGAAAAAGCACTTTAAAAATAGAAAGCCGTGTATTTTTTTCAGTTTAATACTAACTCGAGACCATTATATATTCGTACTCTGCTCAATGTTCAAAGTCATAATCATAATTACATAGGAATATTTCATTTACAAGCTTACACGCATATTGAAATTATTACTAGTTTAAGTCCTGAGCGGTATTGGCTCGACGTTAATAGCTTTTCAGTTAGACTGAGTTTTATGAAGAGTATTGTAATAATATAACAATAGTATTGAATCTTAAAAATACTTAGTAAATTTTTACATGTAATGTTTCATGGTTTATTTTACGCATCATGAAATAACAACAATTAATAACTTTTCCGAACGATGTATCTTCTTTGTCGTCGTTACACTCTTGGCAGAGTGGTCGTGGTCGTCTTGTCAGGGTTGGTGACATGCTTAACAAGTTGTCGCTTTCCTCTCCCACTATGGTCATTCTTGTACATTTTTGAAGTGGACCATTTAGTGCCGCTTTTATTTGGTCGGACTAACACATAGGTGTTCTTGCCCTGGAACCTTATGCCTTCGACTTTTCCTTGCACCGCCAGTCGCTCCACAGACGTATTATCTCGTGTGAGAATATGACCTTGCACGATGGAAGAAAGACGTTGTGTGTTATATAATTCCTAGAGGATGAAAGCCTATGATCAAAAGTAATATTACTCTTAATGATATTAATAGATTGAAGTACCCATGCTTCCATGTCTGTCTATTTGTGCGCAAAATTCATCTACACAACCGATTTTTATGGTGGTGGTCTTCAACTATAATATTATAAATGTGAAAGCAACTCTGTCTGCCTGTGTTACGTCTTCGCGCTAATATCGCTGAAATAAAAGAGTCCCGGGAAGGTCACAAACTACTTTTTATCGTGATAACCGACATCTACATGGGCGGAGCCGCGAACACTAGTAGATAATAATAAACAAGATGAAAAAAGAAAAATAAGACGTTCAATATGCGGTCTAAGAACAATCATTTAGACTGCCTCTGTGGCGCGGTGGGAGTGTATCCGACTGCTATGCAAGAGGTCGTGGGTTCGATCCCCACCCAGGATAAAACTTATTGTGTTGAGCACGATGGTTTATTCTGTGTCTGGGTGTTATTTATCTATAATATGTATGTATTTAGAAATATAGAAGTATGTTTACCAGTTGTCTGGTTGCCATAGCACAAGCTCTGCTTAGTTTGGTATCAGATAGCGTTGTGTGAGTTGTCCCAAGATATTATATTATAAAAAATCAACAACAGAAAATGACATAGTTCAATCTTGATTCACGATTCTTGTAAACTCTGCTAGGCATTGATCGTTTAGATCGTTTCACAATATCGTCTGTCTACAACTTCGCTATTCTATTTGAAAGTGATTTACTGTAGCCTATTTCAACGAGAGAGGAACGTCAACAATGTTCAGACAAAGTTAGTTACCTCATCGTGCACCCACTGTCATTGCTTCAAAGTTTAAACTGTCTCATTTCTCTTTGACCGAATTAAATAACAATTACAAATCAAGAAGCTTCCTGTGTACAAGCTTTTTTGATATTTTGCCAAAGCATAAGGACATACAAAGATTTAATAATTATATGCCTTTTCCACACAGGGCTTAAACGTGCTCGTAAATCTATGTTGAAGTATTTGACTTGGCTTGGGCTCAAATTAGATAGATAAAAGAATTCAATCATTGAAAGATCTGCGTATTCCATAAACCGCTCATTAATCAGTAGCGTTATTGAGCGCCTAAACAGACGCTCTGTGTATGTTCCAAGATCTCTGGCATGCCAGACCTATTTTATATTCTGACAGATAAAATGTGGGGCTTCGAGTAGGTTTATATGTACACTCAATGCTAGCATACCAGCTAGACTGTATAGATGGCTAATTTTCAGGTACTAGGTTACTAAGGTAAGGAAAAATCAGACTAAGTTATCTCATTTTCTGACAGTTAATTTTCATATGTATGGTGTAAAATACTATAAAAAAGTATTATTCAGCATTTCCAGACACTTCCCGTCGGCCATAACTTCCGTCAGATACTTTAAAGTGGCCAAAAAAAGGTGACAACTTATTTTCTGATGCTTAATTCTTAAACAAGGTGTAACATAAAAGTATGGCTTGGTATATGCCCATGATACTGAGTGCTCATACCTATTTTATAAAAATCGGAGTATCTTATTAAAATATTTATTATTTTTTTCATTCGTTTATTTAAGAATGAAAAAGTTATTAATTAAAAAAATTATGTCTTAAAAAGTTCTATGCCATATTAATCTAATCGAATTTTGTACCAGGGGAGGTATAATTCTTATGCTATACGGCTTTCACTACTGAATTTTGACAAAAAGAATATTCTATAACTATGTAATAATAATGCAACCAGCTATGGCACCATGGTAGGTGCAATACTGACAACATCCGCTATCTGCTCATATCCGCTGCTGAAATTTGACCACACCTTTCTGTTACACCCTGTTAATGTTACTTAGGGGATTATATGAAACCAAATTGTATGGGCCATAGATGTGATCGTGAAGGTATTATAATACTTAACTGATTTTCTGACGCCTCTATTTTATATTGTATTACTTAGGGGATTATAAGGAACATATATTTGCTCCACAAGACAAATTGCGTGAGCCAAATCTTCTCCCAGACACCAAATACATTCAGCTGTAATATAAAAATCAAGTGTCAGAATATTAGCTAATTAGCTTTTATAATACCGTCGCGCTGCTGAATTTAGCGTTAAAAGTTTAGCTCATACAATTGCTTTGGCTGACCAAATATGTGTTCCTTGTAATTCCCTAAATAATATATATAAAAATCAAGCACCAGAAAATCAGATAAGTTGTCACCTTATTTTGGCTACTTTAAAGTGTCTGGCGGAAGTTATGGCCGGCGGGAAGAGTCTGGCAATGCTGAATAATATTTTTTTCAGTATTTTATACCATATATATAAAAATCACCTGTCAGAAAATAAGATAACTTAGTCTGTTTTATTCTTACCCTTCTCACCTGGTAGGTATCTGAAAATTGGCTGTCTATACAACTTAGCTGGTATGCATTGATGGTACATATAAACACAACCTGAAGCCCCATATTTTATCTGTCAGAAAATAAAAAAGGTCTGGCAGGCCTGGGATCATGGAACAGTAGGCATATATCTCTTTCGTCAGCAATGAATCTGTTTGAGAGGATTTTGTGTTTTTTACACAGTTTGATTTAGTCGAAGTACGAGTAGAGCCCTTGTTAGACTTTAGAACTGACTTTTATATTACTGAAATAGGAAAATTGAAACTGAATAAAGATTCCGTTATAAAAATCGGTCTGTTTAACAAAAAAGAAACCTAACCATTTTAATAAATGGCGTAACTTTGCAAGATAAAGCGTCTTGTACCCACGAAAAAATCCAGATATGTAGAGGTTGAATGTAAGTTTACTTTTATTACACTAGTTTGACGAGAATATGAATGAGTAAACAAGAAAGATTACATATAATATACATATTTCTAAGCTCGTGGGAGCAGAATTGCGGACGTCTGGCCTCATCTGGCACTAGGCCAGCTAGAAGAGATTATATCATACATTTTAATGAATTATTATTATGAACTATTGGATTTATTAGAACACATTTTTTTTTCGGCCTGTGTTTTGGTACGAACCTTGCTCATGCATTCATAGTTTCTGCATAAATTAATATCCGTGACTCAGTGGCAACCGAGCAGATCGAAAAATTTGTGAGGTTAAGCAACATTATCATCGTCGGTACTTACATAGATAGGTGACCATTTTCGAAATATGTCATACTCCTCCGCGCCTCTGAGAACACGTTAGGCAGTCGGTCCTGGATCCAATCTCTATCAGATGAGAGCAAGGGAATAGAGAGTGCATTTGTGTTTGCGCACACACTTGTACAATAACATAACATAAAACCATAAAATATATAAACAGTCAATATTATTATAAAAAACTATTTTACAAAAAAATATTATCGAAACCTGTTGAAAAGCACGCCATGGATCATTTGTTTGTTTGTCATGAGATTAACCATATAACAATGTTTTTTTTTTTTTATTACAAAAGGAACAACAAACAGTTACAATATATAGTTTTAAACTTTAGTCACACAAAATATGTATACAATGTCGCAACTCACGACGCTGCGCTGTTCACAGATTGACAGTGGAGTTTGACGTATGAAATACAGCCGCTAAATACGATTAAATGTTAGAAGAGGTACTCATGCGTTATAAAAGGAAACAATGGCGATGATAAAATTAGTAAATCACATAGACAATGTGAAAAGTATGAAATACTTAAACTTATCTTGAGTGCAAAGGAAGATGTCATGGTTAATATACAGACAACAAACCTGTTCGCAAATACTCTCAAAATGGTGCTGGAGGTGTTCCGAAGCCTGCGAACCAGATATGTGCACTGCTTGCGCATTGTCATGTCTGACTGAAGCAGTCCACGGGCGTCGGCAAACATCCCCGACGCTCTGTAGTGCCGGGGCAGCCCCAACAGCCTGAACACATTATTATTCTGTACACGGAGAGCGTTGTACTGCGTTGTTAGAGTATGAGACACTCACAAGCCAGCTGCGTACAGGGATGTACAAAATGCTCATAAAAGAGTTACTTTTTCGACCCCCGAACAACGACAAAACCAGCAAGCAATCATATCAGCTCTCACAGACAACGCCCTCCGCTCCTGAATGTCTGCATCGTCCCTCAGGTCACGATACGCCGAGATACTTGAACTGTTGAACTTAAGTGTATTACATAGTTTTGTTTCTTTGTTTTCAATACATTTCAATTATATGTAAGACTCTCATGTTAACGTTTTTTGTACTTTTCAACTTGTAATTCTATAAGACTCAGATGTTAACTAGCGAGACGCCAATGACGACTTAAACCTCTTTTGAAATGACTCGTGCATAGAGCATGCCATGCAAATAGGGGCAGTCAAGCGAAAATGTGTACTCGACTCTCGACAACGAAATCAACCCTGATGGCAAGTGAAAAATATATTCTAAGTTGAATATTTAGCAGTAACTTTGTACAGGTTAACCTAAAAAGAAGAAGTTATAATATTTATTATTTGTTGATTGTAAACTCAATGTATAGTTGGGTACAACTTTATGCATGAATGCTTATGACCGTCTTGATTTGCAGTCTCTCAAACTCGACGTTGATATTTTGCTAATAACCTCTCTAAAAAAATAATGGGTTTTGACCACAGCAGCATCACTGGACCACTATAGCTACCTATACTAGGAACCTTCCAGATTACCTTAAAACCGGGCAAGTGCATGTCGGGCCATGTACAATGTAGGGATCCGTAGTCCCTCCTCCCCATTACGAAAAATAATAAATTTTGATACTTCTCATTTGATCAGCTGTTACTCAAGAACTTGTAAAGCCTACTTAGCTACAACTAGCTGTGATACCTAGCAGAACTACCGACACTTGTTTTCACATACCCATATCAACCACAAAAATTTGTACTTTTAAGCTTAACATTTCACAAACGAAACCCTAAATCTAAGAATAGTCTTCACAACGCCCAAACTTTTTTGAAAGACCTATCTAATAATACCCCACACGACTGGGTAGGTAAGAAAAAAAATTACACACCCACTTTACCTTCAAAAAAAAATATTTTCAAGTTTTTATTTCACTTTGTCGGCGTAAGTTATATGTGTACCCATGTCAAATTACAGCCTTCTATCAGTAACAGTCTCTGAGCTAAGCTGCGGATGGACGAACGGACGGACATGGCAAAGCCATAAGGGTTCCGTTTTGCCATTTTGGTTACGGAACCCTAAAAAGTGCTAATAAAATCAGTCAAGTAATTAAGGACTCGAAGGACACATGAACACATATTGTGCATTTCAAGACGTGTTTTAGTCTAAGTAAGGAAGTTTGCTAATGATAAACTTTTACATGAATGAAGGCTACCGGCCAAAAGCAATTTAGAGACTGAAATTCAACAGCAGCGTTACATTGAACCTTAAGCCAATTCTGCATGTAATACTAACAACGCACCATTTATATTCCATTGTCTAATGATCCAAACACTACGACCTTTTTCTTCTGTCTGCCGATTTCTTCGTCCCACGTATTTCCGGATAAGGATCAGTTACAAAATTACATTCAGAACATTTATTAGCAGAGAGGTATCTAGTAATGAAACAATTATATTTACTATTAGCTAACAGAACAACATACAAACCATTTTTTAATAGTACCAAAAGTTCATAGAATAATTTGTAATTCCAGAACGAAATAGAACAATTAAAAGTAAGTAGATATATTATAAGATTCATTTTTGTTATCCATCAACCTTACAATGGAATATGCTCACTGCGGAGTCTCGATGCATGAGATAATAAACTGAAATCTTTAAAATGCTTGAATGTTTCTCTTGGTACGAAAACTTTTCTAATTGATAGTGAAAATCCAAACTCCAAGCGCTATATTTTAATACCGAGTCACGTAGCGCAACTGTTGAGAGCTATTTCAATCTAGCAGTTTATCCATACTAATATTATATATGTGAATGAAAGTAACTCTGTCTGTCTGTTTGTTAAACCGATTTAAGTGAAATTTTGTATGGAGATAGTTTGACTCTCGGGGAAGGACATAGGATAGTTTTATTTTTTATCGCGATAACCGACATATACGCGGGCGAAGCCGCGGGCAAAAGCTAGTTTCTAATACTTATAAGTCTTTCTTGGCTGCTCAATTCACTTAGGTTTCGATTTATATATAAGCAGTAGCATATGAATGGCGGTAATCATAAATCAGATGCAATGTCACTTCTAACACATGTACATTTTTTATGTACTACTTAGTGGTGGAGAGTTCATAAAACACTATTATTTTTGAATGAAGATACCTCACGGAAATGTTTAATGCTCCGCTCCTATTGGTCGTAGCGTGATGTTGTATAGCCTATAGCCTTCCTCGAAAAATGGGCTATCAACAGTGAAAGAATTTTTTAATTCAGATCAGTAGTTCCCGAGATTACCGCGTTCAAACAAACAAACAAACACTTCAGCTTTATAATATTAGTATAGATTTAACTGTAGATTTATAAAGACAATCGGTAGTAGGTTTAGCAATATATAGGCACGTTATATATGTAGTAATAATTACCAACAAACTAGTTCGAAACGTCAAGCAAAAGGTAAATACTTTACCTAGATTAAACGCGTTTATTCCCGTGTCAAATTGTATTTATAATGCAACGCGTAAGTTTAAAAGTTATAAACTAGTTGAATTTGTATTTTCTCTCATGTGGCTTAAATTTTTATTGACCTTCAAATGTTTCCTATGATATTCAGCCAAGTGAATATCAGTATTAGTTTGACTTGGCGAGTTTGTTCGTTCGCTTAGTTAACGTAAATGTTTTTCCCACGCGAGCGCGGGAAAATGGAAGCCCAAAGTAATTGAGTTACCTCTTTCATCGCATGTAATCCCGGAACTTTGTTAACTAGGTATATTCGCTGGAAATGATACGAGTACATAGATATTTTTATAAAGGGTTGATATACCTATAATTCAAACTGATAGGAATACATATACTAATATTATAAATGTAAAAGTAACTCTGTCTGTCTGTCTGTTACGCTTTCACGCTCAAACAGCTAAACCGATTTAGATGAAATTTGGTATGGGGATAGTTTGAGACCCGGGGAAGGATATAGGATAGTTTTTATCGCCATAACCGACATCCACGCGGGTGGAGCCGCGGGCGGTAGCTAGTTATAAATATGAAAGTAACTATGTCTGTCTATTACGTTTTCACGCTTAAATCGCTGAAGCGATTTAGTTGAAATTTGGGATGGAGATAGTTTGAGTCCCGGGGTAGGATATAGGATAGTTTTTATCGCGATAACTGACATCCACGTGGGCGGAACATCTATTATACTGGACGCTGATTTAGTTAGTAGAATCCCCGCAAAAGTGTTATCACGCCACGATACTCTACTAAAATCTATAAATAAATAATACCTAGGTTCATAAAAATATATCTGGTAATTTATTTATTTTTTATTTTAAATTATGTAGTACCACAGTAGTGCATAACTTTATACTGTGTACTTTTTATAAAATCAACCTCCAATTGTCTCTGTACTACAGGTTAATTATATAACCTAGCTAGAAATACAAAACCTCACCTAAAACGTTAATATAGTATTTGTACATCTCCCCCCTTATTCATAACTAGCTGACCCGCGCAACTTCGTATGCGTTAATTTCCTTGTGGCCACCAGGATCCCCTAAACCGATCCCCCAGGGGATCCTGGTGAACTCGTCGGTTCACTAGGATCCCCTTATCATAATCTTTATAAAGATGTTATTACACATACTGACTCGATCAACAAAACTTATCTGATTTGAACTGGCCAGTATTAAATGGAATCTTCTTGTTTATGAAATGAGTTATCAATGTCAATCCAGTGACATTCATTTTCTGATTTTCCATTGCAAAATGGAAGATAACGAAAATTCAATATATATGATAAAAAAGCATGGACAAGTGATGCTTTATGATGGACGTAACTATCACAAGAAGAAAACCTATAAAAATGGTAAATGGACGTAACTATCACAAGAAGAAAACCTATAAAAGTGGTTTTATGGCGTTGTACTAATTGGCGAAAATTAAAATGCGGTGGTTATGTGACTGTTGATGTAAGTTTAATTGTATTGTTGCATTATAAAATATTCTACTTCTTCTTAGCGTATGACTAGTGATCAACCTGGTGTCAGAGTTGTTGGTCGCCCATACAGCTAGCTATACAGGCCTCTGACATGACCTAACGACTATAAACATCCGGGACCGCCTTTCAACGTGCGGAAGCGCTCAGGGGAAATACCACTATGCGGTCACCCATCCAAAGGGCAGCCGCGCCTCGGTTGTTTAACCCACTGATCGCTTACCGAACAATAAGTGCACCGGGCTACGAGCGCTTCTTATAAAATATTGATCCAGTAAAGTTCTTACATGTATGTCTATTATGGACCTTGTTTTTGTATATTCTTTCAGGGAAATTCTATTGAGAGAGCTACTCCACACACACTCTTATGCGTGAGGAATGTGGCTCAAAACGATATTGATCTTGCAGTACATAAATGTAAAGACAAAATAAGAAAATTGGATTCTCGACCTATTCGAGAAATATATGATAAATGTTTTTGTCCCTTAAAGAACAAAGGTATAGATTTGGTAGCAAAAGTACCATCACTTAAATCATTAAAAAGTGCTTTATATAAAGTTAAAAATGAAAGTGCAGATGTGTCAAAAATGTGTTACAAAAAAGTAAATGAGGTTGAAATCCCTAAACCACATTTAGATTTCGTTCTGTGTGACTATTTAAATGTACATGAAATAGAAAGACCTTCGCCTCGAATAATAATTTTCTGTTTAAATGAGAACAAACAAATTTTATCTAAAATAGAACATATGTATATTTTGTGATGGAACTTTCCAGTGTTGCTCTCCACCCTTTGAGCAATTATATGTGATACACGGAGATATTGGCAGTTCTCTAGGTACAACAAATGTTGTGCCTTTACTTTAGGCATTGTTGAGTGACAGAAAAACGGAGACGTATGATTTATTTTTTAAATTAATTGCATCTCAAATAAATAACTTTTACCCTAAAAAAATAACAATGGACATGGAACAAGCGGCTGTTAATGCTTTCAAGAACAATTTTCCTGATGCTGAGATAAAAATATGCTATTTCCATGTCAAGCGGAATATCCGTAAAAAGGGTAAAAACTTACATTTACTTAAAAACAAATATACTAGGAGACTGGTTATGTTGTGTGGTGCCCTGCCATTATTACCAACGGATTTTATTACTGAAGGGTGGGACTACATTAAGAAAAATATCTTAAATATGAGTGAAGATTATCCTAAGTTGCTAAAGTTAGTAAACTATATGAAATACTGGCTCAAAAATGACGACACTAGAAAAATGTGGTCGGTTTTCAGCGAAAGACATCGCACCAATAACTGTTGCGAAAGTTGGAACTCGGGTTTAATCAAACTGATTGGACGAAAACGACCCAACATACTACAGTTATTGAATGCACTAAAAAGAGATGCTGAACAAAAGCAAAGGCAACCGCCAAAAAGACGTAACACAGATCAAATATCCATTGATAAGTTTATTCAAGAAACACAATTGCAATTATTGAACAATGACATAAGTGTAGGTCATTTCTTAGAAATTGTAAAATAAAAACGGTGTGTAAACTTCTTTAAACTTATTTTTATTTCAAGGGGATCCTAGTGAACCGACGAGTTCACCAGGATCCCCTGGGGGATCGGTTTAGGGGATCCTGGTGGCCACAGTGGTTAATTTTCCCCGTTTCTGCAACATTATTCACTGTTGGTCCGCTTCTATTGGTCGTAGCGTGATGTTATATAGCCTAAAGTCTTCCTCGATAAATGGGCTACCCAACAAAAATAATTTCGGACCAGTAGTTCATGAGATTACCGCGTTCATACAAACAAACAAACTCTTTAGCTTTATAATATACTAGCTGACCCGCGCAACTTCGTCTGCGTAAATTTTCCGCTTCTTATTTCTCCATTATTTAATGGATTATATTAAATTGTTATTATATTAAAAAAAAACCGCATCAGTTGTGTAGTTTTAAAGATTTAAGCATACATAGGGATATAGGAACAGAGAAAGCGACTTTGTATGAATACTATGTAGTGATTAGATAAACAAATAAATTAGTAGACGTTTTAAGAGCATTGCTATCGAGCTTCTATTCAATTCAGAAAATGGAATGAAATAAAATGCTCTTAAAACGTTTACTATGAATGAGGGGTTAAACTGTGATTATGATTGTAATGAAATTGTAATACAATGTTTATTATGTTGACAAGGGCCGATATTTAGCGCCTTTACCCTTATGACTGCCTCTGTGGCGCGGTGGAAGTGTATCCGACTGCTACGTGGGTTCGATCCTCACCCAGGATAAAACTTTGTGTGATGCTCTCATCACCCAAAGTTTTATCCTGGGTGAGGATCATCAGATGACGTTGTGTAAGTTGTCCCAAGATATTATTATTATTACCTCCTATTAGTCCACTATGTTATTGAGTTTTAAACCTATTTACCTACTTACATTTGTATAATATAATTTACTTTAATTATGAAGATCATATTCATACAGGATCACTTAGATACTTTGTTCTACGTTTTGCCTCAACTTGCATATCAATTAATTATGAAAGTACGTGAGTTGAATACATTGCTATATTACTCGTATCAGATTAACCAGTTTAGTATTAAATCTTCACGTCTCTAACTGAAACCAGTTGAAGGCACTAATGAATCCCGTTCAACTTAATAATTATTAAGCGTACGAATAATCAGCATACGTATTTCTAGTAGATTACAATGTACTGTGGTATTTACATAGCAAAAGTTCGCATTGATGGTATTGTTTTATTTAGGTACTAGCCATCGCCCGCGACTTCGTTCGTCTGAAAATTGTGAAAATAAATCCCACAGGAACATTTCTTGCGGGATAAAAAGTAGCCTATGTGTTATTCCAGACTAAATCTATCTCTGTTCCAATTTCATCTAGATCCGACTACTCGTTGTGGGGTTAATTAACAAACACGCTCATCCAAACTTTCGCATTTATATATTACTATAGATGTTTTTTTGTTATCATAAGAGTTCAAATTAAAATATTTGAGGGATTACGACTTCATGCATTAACTGGTCATGCCATGAGTTTTGGTTATTAACTTTTCACTCAACCTTCACTGGATTTTGTGAACTGGGCAATATTTGACAAACATTCTAAAGAGCTGCAATTTATAACACAAGTGAAAAAAACACTTAAATACTTTGACTTTACTAGCAACCTTTAAATTGCGAAACCGATGCCTTAACTGCTGGCCTGTCGAATGCTGATGTTCCTAGCGTACACAAGTGATTGTTTTAGAGTCGTAAATCCTTTTGTATCACTATTTAAAGTGCCAATGGAGCTGACCTGCATTGGCTATATGCACTCGCACTTAACTTCAACGGGTGTCACATATGATACATCAAAGGCTTTTCACGCCATTGAACGTTAACAGTTACTACCAAGCAACGTTGTTAGGTTAGCGTCATAATTTTTTTAGCAAACGATTCTGCGATGGTGTTATAGCGATGTCGACGTTGACAGTAAATGGTTTATTTCATTGCTAATGCAAAAATATCCAGTGAGAGTAGCACATAACGAGTAAGAAAATATGATTCCATTTTGCCATCGAAACCTGATTTTGGTTAAAAATGTACTAATTTGCCCTATTTATTAATTGCTATTTACTCTATTTAAAAATAGACATAAATAACATATTTCTATCTTCAGTGTAACAATTAGATAAGTAGGTATATTAGTTATAGGTAGATATATAGATATAATATAATATACCGATCGTTGCAATTCGATCGAAACGTCGGGTAAATAAAAGGTTCGTACTTTTAAATAATTTACGCGATTAAGTCCAGAAATATATCTAATATGTATAAAAATCGCAAAAGTTTAAAAATAATATAATATAGTTAAAGTTACACAAGTAAAATATATTAGACGCCTAGATGGGAATAGCTTACTAAATGGTTTTTAAAAAACACACTCACATGAAGTTTCCATTTATATGAAGACTTATAAGTGAGGAAATACGTTTTCATTACTTCGCAAAACAAGAAAATAAATGTGTCTTACGTTTTATTTGAGATGGCGCCTCGTAAAAATGAAATATACATTTGGTCAAACTACCCTGAATTACATACAGAATATTGTTATTTTTGGACGATGCATCTTGGTGGGTAAATCGAAGACCAGCGAATTCACACAAGTAGATTGTATTCGGTTTACAACCGACAGACATACCTACCTACTTTACTGTTGAGATATTTTGGAACGATAAGCTCTAAGACGGTGAACGCATACTCGTGTGAAACGACGGCCATAAAATATACCTATTTAATATCGATATAGGACTCAATTGGCTGTGTAGAAATCTTTCCTATATTAATCACTAGAAATGAAGATAAACGACATTTAAATAACTGAAATATATGCTGGAGAAACATATTTAATTGAACGAAGATACATCATTATCAGAGAGACAGATAGTAATGTCAAAGTAAGTATTGTTTACTAATGTACGATTTCCACCAACTGGGTGGCGCAGGAGCGCAGCGCAGAGACACCAGACAGCCGACCGGAGACAATCTGCTGGAAACCAAGCGCATACGCACGCGTGACAATCCAAAAAATGTACTGTGTATGGTGTAACTATAAAAAACGGATGATATAAAACTGCTACATACTTAAACGACGTTTACTGAAAATATATCTTTTACATTCATTAGGTACGCTTAGGCCAATCTTGTTTCTTTTTCTAGCTTTTTCTAACAAATTTACAAGTTTTAAATCCCTTAAACATGACTTACGCAACAGTTTTTTTTTACATGGCTTTCTTGTTAATCTTGTTAACTTTACTGTCGAGACAGATTACTTAAAAATTATTTTAAGTAGTACCCATTTATGAATTTGACAATAGCATTTACTAGAAATATATTAAGTTAGTATAAGCAGTAGAATTTCAGGACAGTATTTGTTTTAATATTCTAAACGGTTTAATAGGGTTCACGTAAGTAAGTTATTGTTAAATTTGAAACGAACCACGCCCATTTATTGGCATCTCGTAAATATTACGTCGTGAAACTCTACAGGTGATCACAACAGTAATAATATAGTAGATAAGAATAAATATTTGGTTTTTACTACAAACAGAAATCCAATTTTATCATCAAACAGGAAGTATTCAAAAGCTTGTCAGTCAGGACGTATTTACTGTCTACTTATGCTGTTACCAATCAGAGAAAATGTATGCTGAGTATTCCATGAGCAACTGTTTGTTTTTGAAGCAAGATTTACGCCAACAAACTTCAAACGATTCTGCAAATCATACGTTGGCGGTGAAGATGATGTAAATCACTGTCACTCATACGACCACTGATTTGCAACTGCTTACGACTTTTCTTTGACGTATAAAAATACAACTTATTTGCTGACTTATATCTTGTTAGTATACGATGTTCTTTTTGTTGGTACGAAAGTTTTTTATTTTTTTTTTATTAACTTTGAGCATACAAATACTATAAATGTTGATAAACTTTCGCGATTTGTACACATTATGAAAATATCTATAATACGGGTCTTAATCGCGTGAATAATACCTTATTTATGGACGTTTCGACCGTATTGCACGGCCGTTGCAATACGGTCGAAACGTAGTAGACTGGTATTTTACCTTAAATTATTCACCCGATTAAGACGCATAATATATATATAATTTCATAACGTATAAATACATATATACTGCTCTGCTTCTATTGGTCGTAGTGCAATGTTATATAGCCTATAGCCCTCCTCTATAAATAAATTATCCAACAGTAAAAGATTTAGAATTTTTTAATTCGAACCCGTAGTTTCTGAGATTATCGCGTTCAAGCAAACAAACCCTTTAGCTTTATAATTATAGTATAGACAAGTGGAAAACATATCGAAGTATTTCTATTCGACTTCTCTCCGAAAACGGGATAGAAATGGATAATCAAAATAGATAAATAGTAAAAGATAAACTTTATATCCACCCTAAAACTTAGGGACATGTAACAAGAAAGTACAAAGTTCTAGTAGAACCGTTATAAATAGCAGGCGCTGTCTTACTTTACGGAATGAACAAGCCTACAAAGCCTGAAAGCGTTACACGACATTCAATACACCACATATTCACCAATTTAGGGGTTTGATTATTTTACTATGCAAATTAACTCGCCTGATTTAACGAATCAATTACGGCATCATATTTTTGTGAATGGAACGGACAACAGATTCCTTTAAATATGAAAGTATTGGTATAGGATTTTTGATATTTGGATTGTTACCTAGCTAGATAAATAATTATATGTTATGTTTGCGTAGCCATAGTTTCTCATTAAAATCGGTTTCAACACCTTTCAATGAATCGTATCTAATAAATAATCTTACTTGCCAGTTTCGGAAACAGCAAATGCTGTCTGTCAATCTTGTTAATTTACCCTTTCCCTATCGTACAGAACCATAGCTAAATCCTAACTACAAAATAATTGTCTCTGGTACTCTTACGAGAACAAACAGGACAGACCAATCAGGGTGATGGCAAAAGACTTACACTCGTCTTGTCTACCAGAAAAAAACATTGAAGACTTGATAGAAAAAGGCTTCAAAATAAAGGAAGCTGTC
Source organism: Herminia tarsipennalis (assembly GCA_945859575.2). Taxonomy (NCBI): domain Eukaryota; kingdom Metazoa; phylum Arthropoda; class Insecta; order Lepidoptera; family Erebidae; genus Herminia; species Herminia tarsipennalis. The sequence continues at coordinate 18,651,151 of OX243839.2, forward strand.
AATAAACTAGGCTGAAGAAATAAGGCTCCTCTAAACATGTTTATGTGTTTCTTTGAGAAGGGGGAAGATATAAATAAAATATACAGTATAAAGTCCAAGTAGATGCTAGAGGTGTTAAGAATAATATATAATAAGGAACCTAGATTGTGTTAAATACACCGGCAAGCAGATGCTTACTACAGAGTGCAATAAATCTGCAGAGGCAAAACCCAAATGTATTTACAGTGGTGAACCACACTCTACCAACTATAGAGGGTATATGCTAACTAAAGAACTGCATAAAAATAAATCCCTTAAAAATAATGTTCCCTAACCCACCACTCAGAACCCAAGCACAAACACCTCTCGTAACATCCAACGTAGTTCAAAACATACTACAAATACAATGTCCTATGCTATGCTATGTAAAACAATGAAACGAGCCCAGCACCAACCTCAGCCTCTGCAAACAGAAGCTAATTCTAACACAGATGATATAATAAAAAATGGAATACTACTATGCTCATTCGATGATGGAAAGGAATCGTATCGGAAAGGGTTAAACTTGTTATCGCTACTCTTAGAGGAAGTATGTAGATATCTAAGGGTTGTAACTGGCGGCACGCATGCATGACGAAAGACAGGATCAGATTTTTCCTTTTCTACTTTCCTTAATTAAATTATCAAAACTTAAAGCTATTATTTTGATGATTGAACATAATCACAATCACAATATAATATTATAAAGGCGAAAGTTTGTGAGTATGTACTCACATACTCACAAACTTTCGCCTTTATTAGATTATATTGTGATTGTGATGTTTCATTTTCGTGTTATTATGCATCGCGGCCGATCGCGGCGCTCGTTAGCCGCGATGCGTAATAACGATTTTTCTGATGAATGAACGTTCATTTAACTTGTTTAAAATGATGCAGCCATTTATGCTCAACTAGCTGTGCTCCGCGGTGTAACCCGCGGTTTATTAGCCTATGTGTTAATCCAGGGTGTCAGCTAACTTCATACCAAATTTTATTAAAATCGCTCCAGCCGTTTAGACGTGAAGAAGTAACAAACATACACATGTGTACATATGTTTGTTACTTCTCCACGTCTAATTAAATCGTCAATTTAACTTGTTTAAAATGGCTGCATCATTTTAAACAAGTTAAATGAACGTTCATTCATCAGAAAAATCGTTATTACGCATCGCGGCCAACGAGCGCCGCGATCGGCCGCGATGCATAATAACACGAAAATGAAACTTTAAGCTTACCTGCGATTTTGTACGCTTATATATAGATAACTCTAATATGTGTCTGTGTTATACTTTCAATATACCTAACAATTTCACTACTGAACATACTAAGCTCTGCTGCCTTTCTATCGATGGACCGATTAAGGCACAAGGGATTTGAGAGTCTACGTGACCACTCTAGGCGTTCCACTTTTTCTAACCAATTTAGGCGAGCAATCTTAAAATGAAACATCGGCACCACAGTGCCGCCACTCAGGCTTTGCTCAAATCAAATCAAATCAAATCAAATCATTTATTGCATACCATACGTTACATAGATGTTATAAATTAGTACAGAGTACATTAGTTACAGTATGGACCCCGTTGGGCACAACAATAATATTATTGAGAGGAAGGCGCCTGATTGCTTCTTCAGACGATATAAATATAGGTTAATAGCTAAAAACTAATTATAATATAAAAAAATAAAAATAAATTTAATCTATAGGTAGTGTGGAGATTATACATTATAGTAGTAGTAGTATTGTAGATAATAATACTGTTTATGCTCCTATAATACTGTTTGTATAACCCACATAAGTGTGTGTGTTTCATAGCTGTTGTTCTTGGGGTTGATTTGCCTAAAACGCCGAAATACGTACTTTTTTATTTAAAACCAGAAACCAGAAAGTGAAATACAAGTTTTTACAGATCTACGAGTCATTTCAAAAATGACGGAATTACATACAAATTCGCAACTCCGACTTTACCAAATAGGGAACAAATTCCCATACATTATTTCTTAGAGAATGCCTATAACATAAACTGCTAAATACAATATTGCACTTTTGAAAGATTTGTTAAACTGCTCTCTGTAACTAAGCAATAACAAAAAAGCCGTGATAGTTCTTTAACCACCGGCTAGATGGCGGATGCGAGGGCCCAACTCACGAGCATGAAAGGATGGAAAAATTTGAGGTCTAGTAATATAGTCCAGATAGGTTGTTCGATTCCGGCCCCGGTTTGACAAACGAAAGTCTCGGGTTCGATTCCTGGGTCTGGACTTCAAATTTTTTTATCTTTCATAATGCGATATTGTATAAAGTAATTGGCATGAAATGCCTACAAAAAATATTACTATAATAAACTGCATAATTTTTCAGTTTCTGAGACCAGCGTTTACGAATCAGTCAGTCAGGACAAGTGATTCTATATGCATAAATGTGTTACAAAGATTTAAAACTAAAAAAACAAAATATTACAAAAATAATGGTTAGCTAAACCGCTCAAAATCACGTCAATCTATGAGGCTCAGTTCAATAGCAAGTATCTCGTGCTGACTTAGGACGAAGCTTTCGCTCACTCATGAGTATCTGAAGTCTACACTGTGACTTAAGATTTTTTTGTCATTCAAGCCTGTAGATGCGATGAACCATTCTCAGTACGTTCCCGTCAAAGAGTTTAATGTTTTCCACCACGATCTAAGGATGGATACAGAAATTGCGAGACATGCGTCTCGCAATGACTGTATCTTAAACGAACGACGAATAATTTTGATCTGCGCCGTTCATTAGTAAGCTCAAATGCTTGGTAGCAATCTGGCAGCCGAAGGCATAAGCTAGTAGTAAATATATTTGTTTCATTACTAAATACGATACCTATCTACTAATAAATGTTCTGAATGAAGTTTTGTAACTGATTCTTATCTGGAAATATGTGGGACGAAGAAATCAGCAGACAAAAGAAAAATGTCGAAGTGTTTGGATCATTAGACAATGGAATATAAATGGTGCGTTGTTACATGCATAATTGGCATAAGGTTCAATGTAACGCTGCAGTTGAATTTCAATCTCTAAATAGCTTTTGGCCGGTAGCCTTTATTCATGTAAAAGTTTGTCATTAGCAAATTTCCTTACTTTTACTAAAACACGTCTTGAAATGCACAATACGTGTTCATTTGTCCTTCGAGTTCTAAATGACTTGAGTCACTCTACAGAGTAGACTAACAAGTAATTTGAGTTTGACGTTAACTACTAAAAATATTATTTAAAGTTCATGTCCATTACACTATTCTAATTGTTTCTATTAACCTGAAGACACTTTGTTCTCTTATTCTTTAATTACACTGCACTGCACTGTTACACTATATTATTTATTTATTTCGAAAACCAACAGCGATACAGTACAGGGTAACATTAATTTACAAAATATTCTTAAAAGTAAGGCCAATAACAGGTTTTCCTTAATATAACAGTTGATGACTTTGCTAATGAACGGAAAAAATAAACTATATTAAAAATGTAAATATAATTGTAAACGAAACGTAACAAAATTATCATGACTACACTAACTCAAAAGGTTTGGTCCTTTTCAGTCTTCTCACTTTACCCGTGTTGTCGAGGAGCGCGATAGGCTCAATATTCATATGGTGATGAAGTCGGTGTCCATGAGTTTTGGCTATTTTTTTTTATAGTGTTGGCGACAAGGTCCTATTTAAAGTCCCGATGGAGATCGTCCGTTCTAAAATACCAAGGCGCGTTTACGATGCCTTGAGTACTTTATTTTGGAAGCGTTGAATCAACTGGATACCATAGTTGCATACTGGCATAAGGATGCTTGTTAATACGAAAGTATTTTGATGTATACTGACAACGCTGAGTATTTTCCCAGTAACCAGTACATATTTTTGTAACGAAGTTCTAATTCATCCCGTTTCCTTTTGACATGAGCCTTCCAGCCGAGTTCTGTGTATCATGCCCAAATATTTGGCAGTATTTATATAGGGTACAGTCAGGTTATATATAAGTACCGGGTGATAATTTGTATTTTTGTTAGTAAAATCTATGTGCATTGATTTAGATTCATTGAGCTTTATTCGCCATTTCTTCGTCTATTTCTTGATGATATTGACTGCTGCTTGTAGTTTCTCTGAACCTTCCTTGTGAGTTGCCCCTACAGCCATAATAGCTGTGTCATCAGCAATGGTTGCAAGAGTATTATTTTGTATTTCTGGGATATCACAAGTGTATAATAAGTACAGGTCCGGACCTAATATACTTCCTTGTGGAACTCTTCGCTTTAATGGGTTTAAGCTCCGAATATGCATCTACTTGTCTTATTCTGAACATTTCAGATTTGACTTATGAATATCTGTGAACTATTTCGGCAGCGTTTTGTTTAGTTTATAGGTACATCAGGCCTTTATGCCAAACTTTATCAAAGCTTGAGCCGCATCAAGGAAAACAGTAGAGCAAACTTGCTTGTCCTCCAGTGCTTTTTCTATGATATTTGTTATTCTGAAAATTATTTTTTCGTACAGCAAATTGGTAAAAGTGAAATTAATATATATGATACTTCATGGGGAGGTTTTCCTGGCTTTAATATCATTATCACTTTAGCTATTTTCTACACGTCAGGTACTTATTGTAATCTGATTGTTACATTTATAATGGTTTCATTTTCACTACCACTTCTACACTAGATCATAACCAGGGGACTTTATTTATGTAAGAATTTTATATCTTAACTGATTTCTTTTGGGATTGACAATTTTATTTCTGTTTCTGTTTTGTATAGGTGAGTCAAATGTTGCATCATCACTGTCGGAGCTATTTAGTGAAAATATTTGTTCTAGGTTCTGCACCAAACTAATAACTTTTTGTTCATTACTTACGGCCCAATGTCTAGTCTCTTCCTTAATTGGTGGGATTTGAGTGATGAGTTATTTAAGCTCTTATTAGCTTTCCATAATGAGTAATCTGTGGTACGATCTCCAGATAACTGGCTTAAGTAAGTGCACATAGAGTATTTTTGAAAGGTTATTTAAGAGTGTTTTGTCCGCGGTAAAACTGCTTTGCTGCCATTTTTGCCTCTGCTTTCTTTTTTCAGCTATGAGATTCCGAATTTCAAGTGGGTAGTTGATACTTCTAACATTCTTTACATTTCGAGCGTATAATTCCAGGCGAATTGTTGGATATAATATCTGATGAATTTCCTCACTTTCATATCCAGTTGTTTTGGGTACTTTAAAGCTACCTTTGGATTTATGAAAGACTCTAAATCATGTCTAAAGCTTATCCAATCAGTAAAAGCGTTAAATAATGTGGGATAATTCTCTTTTTGCAATATTTGCTCACTTAAGGCCAATGTTATGCGAATGATCGGAATTCCTAACAAAATTCTGTATATAAAAAAATCTATTAAATCAGAAATTTTGTGTGGATCAGTAGACCAGTGTAGAATTGCCTGTTGATATAACGTCACATTTGATTTCTCTGATTGCGTTTAAGAATTATTTTCCCTATGTAGTGGTTACTCTCGACCCCCGTATGTGTTTTTAGCGTTAAAGTCACCTCAAAGTATAAATCTATTTCCGATTTGCTTTAGAAAATTTTCGCAGTACATAGCTTTCAATCAGTACCTTGGCGGGCTGTAAATCGAAGACAGCGTCAAAGTATAACGATTGGTTTTAACACATATAGCCACAGCTTGTATTTCGACCTCTTCATGCTTAAATTTCTTGTAATGCCAGATATTATCTTTTATTATAATTGCACTACCTCCCCTAGTCTTATTATCTAAGTGCAATGCATGGTAAATTGTGTAACCTTTCATTTAGGTGTACGTTTCACATCGTTGTACGTCACACATCTATGTTTTTTTGTATTTAAGACAGCTTGTCGAACATCACTTTGATGTCGAAGAAGTCCATTAGCATTCATAATTTGTAAGAATTCATTATGCTTTTTAGATATAGCTGTTTTATTACTATTTTCTAATTTCCATATGCGTTCGTCAAATGATGTAATGATGGTTAATATTTTATTCAATTTTGCATCAATACAAAATTTATGTGAAGTTTCGGACAGATTACTACAAATTAATATACACTCAGCCTTCACTATTATTCGGTATGGTCTTTTAGTCCTAAAATTAACACACGCGCTTGGTTGCACTCAGCTGTTTAAAAATGTAGCACTTTAAGATAAAATGGACAAAATTGATAGATTGCTATAAACGACCGAGCCGCCATCTACAGGCGTCTTTACCTGGCGGCCTCGGTGTTCGGAAAATTTCAGATGTAAATTTACCAGCGTTCTTGTCTTCACTTCATAGCACTGAGTAATTAACCAGGTAATTGTTAACTCCTACACTGGTTAATTCCGAAGTGAGGTGCAAATCTGAAGCCTTGAACCCTTGTTTTCACATTATTACACGAACTAGTCAATGGTAGCATTTGCAACCTTCCCCCCATCGCGCGAGCGACTCACTCTTCCCTGGTGTGAAGTGAAATGCACCTTTCAGTGCCCTCTCCAGAGTATCATCCTGGATCCGCTCCTGTTCTGTGTCCGTTTGTACTGTAGTATGATAGTGCACATACAAATACAGATTTGAGTGTTTATAGCTGGTTTAACGTCAAAAGTTCTAATTTTTGTTTTGATGAAAATCCGTTCAGCCGTTTTGAAGATACTTAATAAACTTTATTCTCATGTGTTTTTAATGAGCGTAAATAGGTATAGACAAGTAGGAAAACTTTTATAATAAATTCCGTTCGTAAAAGTCAAACTTTAATTAAAATTATGCAAACTTAAAAAGCAGTCAACAGACATTAATAAAAAGTGAACAAGACAAAACTTATTAACCAAACGACCCTTTACAGTTCTACTAGTTTGACAGCAATTAAAAACTCATAATTTTGAATGTATGGAGGAAAAAATCGTCTCAGACAGGACAAGAACCCGCGACTTTCGGGGTACCGGCCCTAAGCCAATACCAACTCTGGCACCGGGACATGTCATTCCTCCATAAATTTTTAAATTATGTATAATAATCATAAAATGCTTTAAAAATTACTAAAAGTAATTAAAAACTTATTGAAACGTAACCTATTTTATTAAATAATTTTAATATGTTACGCAGAATTCATTAAATTTTTAACAAATCCACAACTTTGTTCAGATTATGCTTACATCGGTAAATAAGTCAAACAAAAGTAATTCAAACTTTTGAAAACTTAAGTGAAAGCTTTGGAAAAGGCTTATGAATTAAAACCTTTACTGTAGGTATATACCTACACCTAAAGAGAGCCATATATGTGTGAAAATCGATAAGAATTTCGCTGAAAATGGTCTAAATTACAATCAATACAAAAAGAAACAGATGACACCAGAACTCTGCGTACCTACTACCAGGAGGCCTACTCTCATTCAATGAAAACGAAGTTTCGATCAAAAATGAGGTGGTAATATATAGAGCCAGGAACATCTAATTAATCCACTCGTCCTAGAAAATCGTCCATGGGTTCGGACTTCTTGTGCTTATCTAAAAATTAACTAGCATAGTCCCTGTAAACTTAAGAAATTAAGGAAACGAAAATTCATGAATTTCGTTATAAAGCAAGAGAGTAGGCCTACAGTTCTATTTTTCGGAATAAAAGGACAAACGGGTTCATTCGTAATCCGGATAAGCAGACATGTCACATTATATTACCTTTACTCTGTTTTCAATTATGTACTACACAGTCAGTTTCATATATTCATGTCCGGAATATTAATATGACAGAACATCCATATTCTGAAAACGTTTTGTCGCGTAATACAGATAGATTCTTCACGCAAAATGTAAGGAAAAACATCTTTGGCATCTGAATAAAGTGCCGCACCTAACAAAAGATAGCTACTGCCGAGCTCTTTTGCTATTTGCTGTATTCATTGGACGAAATCAAGCCATACATACACAATCGCGACTCCACGTTTCAGTTTGGGTAATCTAATGAAACATCAAAGCTATTTAGCTGTTTACTTTGACGAACAGTAGAAAGAAAGTTTTGCGTCTGTTGCTGACATTTCTAAGATATCAATTTTACCACACAATTAGGTAGGTACTTATACCTATACCTACCGTATACGTATACCTATATAAACGCAAAATGTTCTAAGAAAATAGGAGTAAATAGATGACAAGCGCTCAGAAAGTGGCATCTTAAATACAATATAATTGACTTCTTTTTATATGTGTGTCGCATCGCCGGCGTTAACAGATGAAAGCAGCGGATTACATTTTTCTCTTTTTCGCCAGTTTTTTTTTCTTTGTTTTATCTGCATCATGGCAATCTGTTGCAGTCAACAATAAGCCACCTCTCTGTCTGAAAATCTGGTATCGGGTTTTTTTTTGTGGTACAGCTTGGTGAGACACTTCATAAATAAATGTCTCATTCCAATAAGATGAATCTGTCGCCTAGATTTGGAACACCGGGTCTCTTCAACCTCTTGTATCGCAGTCCATTGTCCCAACTTAATCTTTGGCAAGTTCATTTTTGTGATTTGGAAGTCTTTCACTGTCACTATTTCTTGTTTTACTGTTGGTACTTTCAAGTCGTGATATATGATTCTGTTACTTATGTATTGAAGTATGTTAAAGATGGCTCTCAGTGTCTTAGTCTGGAAACGTTCCAGTATCTCAATATTGCTATTGTTGGCATTTGCAATATTGCTACTCTGGGGTACACCCCAGAATCACCCAAAAAAAAAAAATTGGTTTCAGGATAACTTTGTAGACTGATAGCTCGCTGTAAGTGCTCATTTGAGAATGGCGTCCTATTAGCCAATGCGTACTACGTAATTTTAAATCTAGCTGTTTCCGCTTGGCCCATATGTGATTCTGCCATGTTAATCTTCTGTCCAAGTGCATGCCTAGGTACTTTACATGTTATTCTTGTTGGATTATGTCATAACTGATTTTTAGTGGAGGACAAGTGTCTCTCCTGAGGGTGAATGTCATATGTGTCGACTTATTTTGGTTAACATGAATTCGCCAGATTTTAAGACATTCCTCAATTTTATAAATGTGGTGTTGTAGTTGGTCAGATGCAGTTACTGGATTTGTGTGGGCAGATAGTATGGCCGTGTCGTCCGCATATCCTTCATCTACTAAACCTGACAAAAAAACATCGATTTTCCTCCGGGGTCTCACCCATGTGAAACAAAAACAATGTTACCCAGTTGCAACTAACAATAACTAGCAATGTTGGATTATGGTCCCATATTACTAGCAATACTGTTAACCCCTCTTATTAAAGATACTTTAATCCGTGATTTAGGTATACTTTTAGAGACCAAACTCCATTTAAATTTACAAATTGATAAGATCATCGCTACAGCGTTCAAAATGTATAACCTTGTCATGAGATCTTCTTCAGACTTTAAACGTCCAGTTACTTATCTTTATCTTTTTAATTCCTTAATTAGACCGCAATTAGAGTATGCCAGCAGATATAGATATGGGACCCCTATTATGAATCAATAGAAAGAGTTCAGCGTAAGTTTCTAAGAACTATGTGATATAAATGTAGATTGCAAAGCCTTCCATATATGGATACAGTACAAAAATCAAACTTGTTGACTCTGCGATCGCGGCGACTGTTACTGCAAGCTATGCTGCTTTATAACCTCATTCATAATAAATTCAGTTGTTCGGAATTAATTAATAATATGTATTATGTTGTACCCAGAACTATTTAAGACGAGAGGTGCGCGCTTATCCTACTTATGCTACGACTACATGTCGCACCAACGTGGATGAGCGGGCGCCTCTCCAAAGAATAGTCAAAACTCATAATAATAATTATAATACAGTAGATATTTTTGCCTCTAACCATAATGTTTTTAAAAGCACTGTAATCAGTATTCTTAAAATCTATAATATATTAGTAAGCGTTAATGTAAACTGTACTCTAATTGTAATACGTGGAAACGCTGTGGATTGTACATAGATTTAATTTGTAAGTTAGAATTAGAATGAAGGCTAAATTTACAATTGTTTGTTTTCCCAAATAAAATAAAATAAAAAATATAACCCCTCCAGCTAGGCTAGGCTTGTGATTTGAACCAGCGACCTCACGATTGGTAGAGCGATATCTTAGCCATTACGCTACCGTTGCTAATAAATGGGTTAAGCTTATAAAAATAAATATATCGTCCAAAAAGTTACCTTTAGTACGTAAATAAAAAGTAACTTTTCTGACGATAAATTTATTTATTATGTAGGTATTGTATGGTATGTGAATACTTGGTAAAGATTCGAAGTAACTAATATATACCTATTTATATATACACTGACGGACTTATAAACTGCATCAAAGTAATAGACGACTTTGAAATAAATATTTTAACCAAGTATGCAAACTTTCTATACAGATTTAAATTGAAACCTCTAGATTGGTTCGTGAACTTTAAAACAGCGTAGGATCATATCTTTAAGTTTAAGTTTATGTACTGGAAAGGACCTTAAGACCTTTTTTGAAGAAAAAACAGAAGTTTAAGGAAAAATTGTTTAATTAAAAAATTGGTTTTAACAATAGACACAAACTTTATGCAAGGGTTTATTTGTGTTTTAATAAGGTGTATTACCCCCACGTGCCCTTATTACGGATTCTAATCGGTTCCGCATAGATTTTATAAGGGTTTTTAAAAGATCTTGCGGAATATTGTCCCATTCTTCTGAAAGTGCTGTTCTTAGTGCTGCCACTGTCGTAGGCGAAGGGTTTCTCGCATATACAGCTCTTTTTAAATTGTCCCAAACATGCTCGATGGGATTAAGATCCGGGCTGCGTGCTGGCCAATTCATTGTACGTATCCCAACCTCTTCGCAATAATGTTGAACTTGTGCAGCTGCATGCGGCCGGGCATTATCCTGCATTAAAGTAAAATTTTCGCCTATGAATCCCATGTAAGGCACCACGTGATCTTCTAATATCTCTGTTATGTAGCGATGTGCTGTCAAACCCCCTCTATTACCGTTTTGACGGACCATGTCTATGAACACAAGTTCTGTTCGCCCGTTCATCGATATGCCACCCCAGACCATACATGAACCGCCTCCAAAAGGAACACGCTCCTCAATGCAACTTTGAGCATATCGCTCCCCACGTCGACGATAGACTCTTCTGCGACCATCTGCACCATATAAACATGTCCTACACTCGTCCGTGAACAATACAGAGGCCCACTGCTCTTCTGTCCAATTCAGGTGATGACGCGCAAATCTTAAGCGAGCTTGTCTGTGAGCTGCAGACAACTTTGGACCATTTGCTGGTCTAAAAGGGGTGATAGCCGCTTCCTTTAACCTTCTTCTTATTGTTCGTGCACACACGTTTTTTCCACGCACTTCATTAAGCTCGGTTTTGATGTTAACTGACGTGAGGAAACGATTTCGCAGGGAAGTTGTAACAATAAATCGGTCATCACGACCTGTGGTTGCTCGAGTTCTGCCTGTACCACGTCTCCTCCTGTAAGAACCTGTCTCTACAAACCTTCTGTATATTCTACAAACCGTAGACTGGTTTAAATTTAAATTTCTACCAATCGTTCGTTGATCCAAGCCCTCCCGCACCAATGCTACAATTTGTGCCGCTTGTTCGGACGAAGTATCCATATTATGGTTCAAAAACTCTCGATGTGTTAAAAAACTAACCCAACAATTATGCTGGTAACAATAATTCAATTGACCAAACAAAAAAAATCAATGAGAATTAATTTAAAACTTTGCTATAAATAACACGCAAATCTGATACTACGAGTAAATTTTCTTTTCCCGGCTATATTCATTTGTTTTACCGCAGTTCTATTTTTAAATTTAATTTTTTTTTAAGATTAAGAGCCAGTCTTTCCATATTTATATAATTTAATCTAAAAAGTTTGCATACTTATTATAAAAAAATCCTTTTAGAGTAAACCTGAACTTTGATGCAGTTTATGAGTCCGTCAGTGTATATATATATTATTAGATGAAAAAACGTCTATTTCAAAATATTTGTCATAATTCACCATTTTACAAAACTAGACAAATTTCCGAGGAAATTTTTGAAAATGATTACTGTCAGGCTGAATTTTCGTGAGCTTCGGTTATTTTATGTATATCGGATCGTAACAGCTTTAATAGGGAAAACAATTATGTCAAAGATTGTAGTTTTTGGTCTAAGGTAGTCAAATGATCAGTTGATTAAATATGTAATGCTATTGATTCAAATGAAAATAAGTACAAACTTAACTTTGAAAGGGTAATCAGTTGATATTTTCAGAGTTTGTTAATTCAGAAACCGGCCGTTAGTGGATATAACGCCACGTGGCCTCGCTTATGCGAAGGGTGCAGAGAAGCACCAACACTATTCTGAAGGCCGAAAATCCAGACTGCCCCATTCGGAGGCATTGGGGACGAATGCATATTCGCGTTCCCAGTGCCCCATGCAAATTAACTTAATTCATAAATGATGAATTAAGTTAATATTAGTTACTAGGATTAGATACTAACATAGTCTTTAAGTCAAGTAATATTTTGGTATTATTACTAACAAATTATGTACCACAGTCTGAAATAAATGTATTTTATTTTTTATTTATTTTTAAAACAAATGTTGGACATGTCGAACGGGTCAATAAATAAGTAGGTAAATAATTTTAATCAAATCAAGTTTATACATTCATTCCTTCGACATGTTTAACATCGTTTTTATCCACTAAGCTATCATTAGATCTATGTCGCAGACATAAAGTTGGGCGTCTCAGCAAAACGGAATTACGGAACTACTCACGAAAATTCAGCCTGATAGTAATCACTTTCTGAAATGTTCACGGGATTCTAGTCTGTACACAAATGATACCAAATACTATTCAGCACAAACTACAGATAGTAGTCACAAGGCAAACTGCTTACTTAAAGGTTGTTTACTTTACGAACTGGTTCAAAGCAAAGTCCTTGATTACGTTATCAATAAGACAGGAGCCCTGCTACGTCGTGTTTAATCGATAAACCCGCCAGACCAGACAATCTTTCTTGGCCCATCGTCAAGCACGGTACGACCTTATTAATTTGAGCTTACTGATTGATCTTTCGCAGGAAGCCACCTATATTCTAGCCTGTACACAAATGAAACCAAATACTTATCAGCACAAACTACAGATAATAGACACAAGGCAAACTGCTTACTTAAAGGTTTACTTTACGCGCTTTTTTAATGCAAAGTCCTTGATTTCATTATCATAACAGATTCTATGTCGTGTTCAATCGATAGACTCGCCAGACCAGACAATCTTTCTTGGCCCATCGTCAAGCACGGTACGTCCTTATTAATTTGGGCTTACTGAATGATGTTTCGCAGGAAGCCACAGTCACTGGCATTGTTAAAAAAATATTTATAGCGATTACTAGATTGAGAAGCATTTCCTTTATCTAACTTTACGATAGCTATAAGTAAACCTAGACTAGACTGATATTTACATTTATCAAATAATGTGGTCACTTTAATTTGACTCTTCAAAGTTTTTAACTCGGCCCAAAGTTCAGTAGCATTCATTTCAAATCAGCGGCATATTATTTTAGTTCTCTAGTTGGATAATTAGTAATGTGTTCAACTGTCAAAAAAATAAAAAAGTTGTGAATGTTGCGTAATTTTTCGAATCTCCAAGCGAATTAAGAAATTATTGTATCAATTGCTTCATAATAATAATTTTAAAGCTTTATTGTGGGGTAATATCGTAACCGGCATCTGAACTTTCTCTTAGTCGTGTCTTTTTACTCGCTATTTCACTTTTCTGGAAAATCATCTTCACACATTCTTTACTAACTTTTTTTGTCTTTTCAAAAACATTATGCACAATCTCACGAATATTATGAAATATTCATAGGTAAATAAGTAGGTACTGTTTGTGGTCCTGGTCCGGTCATTTCTGCGCCCCCAGGATCTGCGCCCTGAGCTTAGGCGCCGGTGGCACCACCCTAGTTCCGGCACTGTGTGCTTGGTAAACGGCCAATACCTATATATCCATAATCCAATATAAATGAAATTACCGCAGTTACGAACATTGAGTAAATGCTGAGCACTACAAAGGTTACCAAATATAACCGGTCATTTAAATAATGTATTTTAATTAACTGTGAAAGCCAGTTAAGTAGGTCTGATGTTTTTTGGTCAAAATACTGTATTAACTAGGTAGATGAAGCCTTTGTTTGTAAATGACTAGCTGTTCCCTTCGGCTGTGTGCGCCTGAATAAAATGTCGCATCCTTCTCTGCGCTATAAGCTATCTTTAAACTGAATGTCATCCAAATCGGATCCATAATTTCTGTCTGTTCCGTTTTCACATTTAAACCGCTGAACCGATTTAGATGAAATGTGGTATAGAGATTTATTTAGTCCCAGGAGAGGACATAGGATTTATCATGATAGCACACGGGCGAATCCAGTTAGATATAAGTAGACAATGACACACTCCCACCACAGAGGCAGTCGCCTCTGTGGTGCGGTGGGAGTGTGTCCGACTGCTACGCAAGAGGTCGTGGGTACGATCCCCCACCCAGGATAAAACTTTGTGTGATAATCACGATGGTTTACTCTGTCTCTGGGTGTTATTTATCTGTAATATGTATGTATTTAGAAATATATGTTTATCAGCTGTCTGGATTCCATAGTACAAGCTCTGGTTAGTTTGGGATCGGATAGCGTTGTGTGAGTTGTCCCAAGATAGGTACATATTATAAAAAAAAAGGAAACGAAGTAAAAAAATCTTAAGTTCTCCGCAATCGGATCAAATATTTACAACCGGCGGCGTAGCGTTGATGAGTTACACAAACTTTTCAAATGCTGGTCCGGTTTTAGAACGTTGATCGTGGAGTTTGCTTTCGCAGGTTCAAATTTATTTTATCAATTTAAATGTATCTTAACTTCAACATTTTACCCGAGCTGTGAAATCTATTTCAAAGTCAAACTTACAAAACAAGATGAATAAGTAAACGATGTGATAAATTTTAATTATTTTCTTATTTGGAAAAGTTAATTCTAATTTGAATTTCTACAAACCAGTAGGTTTTATTTAGTTTAAGATGTCTACTATTTCCATTTATCCATAAATCATAGAATATCTTTATGTAGTTAGGTATATATGCTATACAATTATACTTAATATTTAAGATGGGAATAGCTGTCGGTACATAAATGGAATAACGTTAAACGGTTCTTTTAACCGTCACAAATTAAGACCCTCGTCAGTCTCTTGGCCGGAGCAGCGGCGTAGGTACAATTGGCTAGATGTCAATTATTCGATCAATCACTTGCGAGTCCATCAGACTGTCACTTGAAATCCTCTCTAGAGGCTTCTAATTTTGTAAACAGTCAGCCCAGCTACTTAGGTAAAATTTATACCTGATTAAATATTTAAGTAACATTCAGTTGGTAATTCTTATATCTTCTTCACCGATTGTCATGACTTTCTGTTGCCTAAATTGTTTTTTTTATAGATAAGCCGAAATAAATGGGTTGCCATCTGGTCCGGCTTATATATAATAGAAAAACAATGAAAGATATAAAACATAAGTAGGTCACGATATGTATACCTACCTACTTAAGTTATTTAATGAGCAGCAGACGTTGTCATGTAAAAGATCTCGCTAAAAAGGTCACATCCAGGTCAAACATCCAGGACCTTTTAAACAATCAACATCCAGGACCAACCTTTGGATCAACATCCAGGACCAACCATTGGATCAACATCCAGGACTAACCATTGGGTCAACATCCAGGACCTTTAAAACAATCAACATCCAGGACCAACCATTGGATCAACCTCCAGGACCTTTTAAACAATCAACATCCAGGACCAACCATTGGATCAACATCCAGGCCCAACCATTGGGTCAACATCCAGGACCAACCATTGGATCAACATCCAGGACCTTTAAAACAATCAACATCCAGGACCAACCATTGGATCAACATCCAGGACCAACCATTGGATCAACATCCAGGACCTTTTAAACAATCAACATCCAGGACCAACCATTGGATCAACATCCAGGACCTTTAAAACAATCAACATCCAGGACCGACCATTGGATCAACATCCAGGACCTTTAAAACAATCAACATCCAGGACCAACCATTGGATCAACATCCAGGACCAACCATTGGATCAACATCCAGGACCTTTAAAACAATCAACATCCAGGACCAACCATTGGATCAACATCCAGGACCAACCATTGGATCAACATCCAGGACCTTTTAAACAATCAACATCCAGGACCAACCTTTGGATCAACATCCAGAACCTTTTGAACAATCAACATCCAGGACCAACCATTGCATCAACATGCAGGCCCAACTATTGAATCAACATCCAGGACCTTTTAAGCAATCAACATCTAGGCCCAACTATTGAATCAACATCCAGGACCTTTTAAACAATCAACATCCAGGACCAACCTTTGGATCAACATCCAGAACCTTTTGAACAATCAACATCCGGGCCCAACCATTGGATCAACATCCAGGACCTTTAAAACAATCAACATCCAGGACCAACCATTGGATCAACATCCAGGACCTTTTAAATAATCAACATCCAGGACCAACCATTGAATCAATATCCAGGACCTTTTAAACAATCAACATCCAGGCCCAACCATTGGATCAACATCCAGGACCAACCATTGGATCAACATACAGGACCAACCATTTGATCAACATCCAAGACCTTTAAAACAATCAACATCCAGGACCGACCATTGGATCAACATCCAGGACCTTTAAAACAATCAACATCCAGGACCAACCATTGGATCAACATCCAGGACCAACCATTGGATCAACATCCAGGACCTTTAAAACAATCAACATCCAGGACCAACCATTGGATCAACATCCAGGACCAACCATTGGATCAACATCCAGGACCTTTTAAACAATCAACATCCAGGACCAACCTTTGGATCAACATCCAGAACCTTTTGAACAATCAACATCCAGGACCAACCATTGCATCAACATGCAGGCCCAACTATTGAATCAACATCCAGGACCTTTTAAGCAATCAACATCTAGGCCCAACTATTGAATCAACATCCAGGACCTTTTAAACAATCAACATCCAGGACCAACCTTTGGATCAACATCCAGAACCTTTTGAACAATCAACATCCGGGCCCAACCATTGGATCAACATCCAGGACCTTTAAAACAATCAACATCCAGGACCAACCATTGGATCAACATCCAGGACCTTTTAAATAATCAACATCCAGGACCAACCATTGAATCAATATCCAGGACCTTTTAAACAATCAACATCCAGGCCCAACCATTGGATCAACATCCAGGACCAACCATTGGATCAACATCCAGGACCAACCATTTGATCAACATCTAAGACCTTTTAAACAATCAACATCCAGGACCAACCATTGGATCAATATCCAGGACCTATTTAGCGAGATCTTTCGCATGACCACGTCTGCTGCTCATTAAATAACTTAAGTAGGTAGGTATACATATCGTTTACCTACTTATGTCTTATATCTTATTACTAGCTGACCCGCGCAACTTCGTGAGCGTCAATTTTCCCCGATTTTGCAACATTTTCCATTGCTGCTCCGCTACTATTGGTCGTAGCGTGATGTTATATAGTCTATAGCCTTCCTCAATAATTAGGCTATCCAACAGAGAAAGAATGTTTCAATTAGGACCAGTAGTTCTTGAGATTACCGCGTTCAAACAAAGAAACAAACTCTTCAGCTTTATAATATTAGTACAGATTTAGAGACTATAAATATCAATTGTTACATTATATCAATCGATATATATCCATTGATACTTATCAGCGAAACCTAATATATAATATAGGTAAATGTGAACATGTTCCAATGTGTGCTATGAACTATATACTACAATATATTATAGCGTAGTCTCAAATGCGCTATATAGGTATAGTCAAACTATAAATTTGGTGAAAAACTTAAAAGCTGTTAAACTGTTTCCAGTTGACACATTTTTGAGCTTGACAGAACGTGACGCTAGAAGGTTATTTTTTTCTTTTTTCATTCTATAAAATTCTAACGATAATGACATTTAGCCCGAAATTACCTTATAAGTGACATTTTTAAACAATTGTTTGTAAGCAGTATGGTTGCCCTCAAAGTCGTTTAGTGCTTACTTAAATCATTCGTTAGTAATCTATACTTTAAATAATAATATACAATATAATATTATAAATAGGAATGTTTGGATGTATGGATGTGTGGTTGGATGAATGTTTGTCGTTCAATCACGCCACAACGGGTAAACGGATCAAGACGAAATTTGGAACAGAGATAGATTACAATCTGGATAGCACATAGGCTTTTTTCCCAGAAAAATATACCCCTTGGATAAATTTGCTGTTCAAAATTTGATTTCATATAACAAAATTTTAAAATGTAAAGATTTAAGTTTGCTGACTGTGAGTACGGCATGTCAGGAATATACAGGATGTCCCAAAAGTATGCCACGGAGGGAAAGTATCTTAAATTTTGTATATAGAACATTTTACTGAAAGAAGACCTCATTTTTGAGTTTTGGGACAACCTGCATAAATTGTTTTACTTATTATTCTAGCCTGATCTATTGTGTCGTAAAGCGTAGATCAGCGTATTATCAGTACGAAGATATGAATGAAAGCTTCATTTTCCACTGAGATTTTCTTTTAATAAGTAATGCGTATCTCATAACCGGATCATCCGTCTGATATTTAAATCTCTTTGTTAAAGTTCTTAATAGGGATTACACGGATTAGGTAGGTCTGTCAAATTATGTGCCGGTATATATATTAATATTTTAAAGCTGACGAGTTCTTCTGTTGTAAACACGTTAATCACCAAGATAATGGATTGATTATGATGAATATATGGAGATAGCTTTGGGGAACGAAATGAACTCAACGCTTTAATATATTAGTCTTAGGTAGTAAAAGTCTTACTTGCACCTACCTACCGTGAATCTGAAAGTTTGTGTCGATGGATGGATGCTTATCTATACTAATATTATAAAGCTGAAAAGTTTGTTTGTTTGAACATGGTAATCTCAGGAACTACTGATCCGAATTGAAAAATTATTCACTGTTGGATAGCCCGTTTATCGAGAAAGGCTATAGGTTAGATAACATCACGCTACGACCAATAGGAGCGGAGCAGCAACGAGAAATGTTGCAAAAACGGAGAAAATTTCCGCAGACGAAGTTGCGCGGGACAGCTAGTAGACTATAAAATGAAACAAAACACTGGCAAAGCCACGAGAAAAGCTATAAAACTACTATGACAGCTTTTTGGAAATAATCAAACTAATGTTCGTTCTAAAATTGAATTGATTCGATTTATTTTCATCTAAAATCAAATTGAAGATTCATTGAATTTGTATGATAGTTACAAATTTATTGCGTGGACCTAAATACATCAAGTTTTACTATTGAGTAAAAACCAATAAAATGCTTCATTACTTACTTAACTCTGACAACCCAATCTCTCGGTGGAAGCTCGTAAAGTGTACAAGAAATGCGTGGAATATTTTCCTATCCTGACGCTTATGTTCGGGTACAGGAAGCCAATAAGAGCAAACACTAACTCGAGCCAGAACTAAGTCAGTGAGAGCTGCCAAAGTGCCCACAATGTATTAGACAACACCTTTTACACCCAGTGGATAGTCGTGTGATATATGACTGCTACTATCTCTACAGAATCCGACTGCTACGCATGAGGTCGTGGGTTCGTTTCTCACACGGGACACCAGTTTGTGTGAACCACAAATTGTTGTTCCGAGTCTAGGTACTTTGTGTCCGTGACTTGTATGTTTGTAAAGTATATTACTATATACTACTGCGGGAGTCGTCTTTTTAAAAAATATATAAAAAAAATAAAAGTGCTTATAATTTTTAGCGCAGAACAATTGTTCTCACTCAAAAATTTTAAATTTTTAGATTAATAGGTAATATAATGTGAATTCTACGTGTTTAACAATGTTCTTCATAACAAATATGACGACGATTTTATTAAAGATTCCTCCAATCGTTACTAAAATTTCCCGACATTACCTACTTAAGAATATAAAATAATAGAAATATGTTTAGTTACCTACGTCTGCCATCAAGTCTGTTTGCATATCTATTAAACGTTATTCTACCATTTAAGTAGTAAGACACTTTATAAACTTTGTTTAGTGGAAGTCTTGTGCTCTATCAAAAACTTCGGGCGGCATTAATCAAAACTTATAAGAACGACTTTAACGCAAACTCATAGATACTTAGTTATACTTTAGACTTTTAAACAACGTATACCAGAAAATATGTAAGTACGTAGTATGAGGAGAGCATTTCTTTTGTTTGAAGCTTAGACCAGTTTTATCATGAAACTAGCGGACCCGCGCAACTTCGACTGCTCCAATTTTTCCCCGGTTATGCATTTTTTTTTATTTATGCTACTTAGCTTATAGCCTTCATTGATATCTATTTATATAGAAGGAGAAGCTGATTGACTGACTGACATATCAACGCAAGGCCTGAAATATAAGGGTTAGAAACTTGAAATATTGCACAGGGACTCCTTTTATAACGTAGGGGAGCACTAAGAACGGATTTTTGAAAATTCAGTGAGTATGAAACTTTGCCGTTAAAATATTTTGGTAACAAACGGGCATCCACGCGGTTGAAGCCGCAGACATAAGCTATTTAAAAAAAAAAATGCGTTGGGTATTTGGGCCCATTTGGCCTAGGGACCTAGTTCCTGAGATTAGCGCGTTCAACCAAACAAACAAATAAACAAACTCTTCAACTTTATATATCGCACGTAACTTAAAGAGTTAGCTGAATCGCTCCTCTCTCTCAAGTGCATGTCTGACCAAGTTTTTCTTGTTTTTTTTTTATACCACGTACCCAAAGCCCTTAGGACAGGGGGATGTCACATCCCCGAAACTGTTCACCAACGCTCTCGAAGTCGTCTTCAAGAAACTCGATTGGACTGGACAGGGCATAACCATAAACGGCATCTCGCACCTTCGGTTTGCCGACGATATCGTCATAGTAGCAGAGGCGCTGCAGCATCTTAGCGAAATGCTGCACAGCTTAAATGGAGCGTCTGGACGTGTGGGTCTGCCTGGGTGAAAAAAACCATAGTCATGTTAAATGAACATGTCATGCCGAGACCGATTTTTGTCGAAGGGTCGATACTCGAAGTTTTTAAAAAATATATCTTCTAATACGAAGTTCCATGTAGATGAAATATTACTCAATGTGTGTACTGATTAAGATGTATTCCAACAGATGTTCGTTCTAGCGATGTTTTCACATTCAAGCTGTAATGAACACTCCATCAATATTTATAGAATTATATGAGACAAGTAAAATTATCAATACAACAACTTATTTCATATTTATCTTATTCATCAATTATCTAATACTTGATAACGTAACGTAAGCCAGTAGTAGCGTCGGTAACGGTTGATAACACTACCTTGAAGATAGAACTACAATCAGAGCAGATGTTTTGTCTACCCTTTTTAAAATAGAATAGTAAAAGACAAAAACTTGTATAGTTAAAATACTCTTATTATCGTGTTTTGAATAAGGGAGTTACAGTGTCTGTATGTCCGAATTCGAGCCAAGTTTTTAACATAAATTACGACTTGACATTACAACTGCCTCTGTGGCGCGGTGGGATTGTATCCGACTGCTACGCAAGAGGTCGTGGGTTCGATCCCCACCCAGGATAAAACTTTGTGTGATGAGCACGATGGTTTATTCTGTGTCTGGGTGTTATTTATCTATAATATGTATGTATTTAAAAATATATAAGTATGTATATCAGTTGTCTGGTTTCCATAGAACAAGCTCTGCTTAGTTTGGGATCAGATAGCGTTGTGTGAGGTGTCCCAATATATTATTATTATTATTATTATTATAAAGACATGAGAAAAGAAGTGTTTGTTTAAAATTGCATTTCTGTTGCGTCCGTATTGTGGTAGTACTTTAATATATTCATATATTTTTATTATAATACCTAAATATATTCGTAGCACGTGCGGCAGTACACTTTTTACCACCATAGCGGTAAAAAAATCATGACCTCTAAAAGGAACTTACCTACCTATGTTAGTCGTTTTTATTTCTTTTGTTTCTTATACTTGGGTTTTATAACTTTGAAAGTAGGTATGGGCCTTTATTAAGTAGATATAAATATCGACACACAAAGAAGTACAGTTAATACACTCGTACACGAAGTTATTTATCTGATTGTTAGTACAGCTTGCCTCAGAATAAGGGTAAGTAAATTTGTTGAGTGAGGGAATTAGGGATTGTAATCCGGAAAACCGGATTCGGTAATCGGGCCGCTCCGACATCATTTGACCGGATCCGATATATAGGTATCGACATCAATTTTAGGGGAAATGCTCACTCAATTGTATCAGAAGCTACTTTATTGGTGTTCAATGTATGACGAAAGCGTTATTTATTTGATAGCTATGCTCACGTGTTACCCGCAGTTTATTAGCCTATGTGCTAATGGGGTGCCAGCTAACTCCATACCAAATTTTATTAAAATCGCTCCAGCCGTTTAGACGTGAAGAAGTAACAAACATACACACTCCAAAACTTTCGCTTTTATAATATTAGTGTGATTACAGTCAGCCTTGGTTAAGTGAGAACTTTGTTACCGAGAAAACTCTATTATTGAGAGCATTCGCTAGGGCACGTCATTTTAACCTATATACAGGGTGTAACAGAAAGGTGTGGTCAAATTTCAGCAGCGGATAGGGTATGTTTTCAGTATTGCACCTATCATGGCGCCACAGCTGGTTACATTATTATTACATAGTTAAAGCATATTATTTTTGTCAAAATTCAGTAGTGAAAGGCGTATGGCATAAAAATTATACCTCTGCTGGTACGAAATTCGATTGGGCTATTATGGCATAGAACTTTTTAAGTCATACTTTTTTTAATTAATAAGTTTTACATTCATAAATAAACTAATAAAATAATCAATATTTTTTTTAGGGTACTCCGATTTTGATAAAATTAGGATGTGCATTCAGTATCATGGGCACATACCAACCCTTGAATATGACCACACCTTTCTGTTACACCCTGTATAAGTGAAAAACATAAACTTCTATAAGTGACAGTCGTTTTACACTTAAGAACCTCTCTAACTGAGATTGCTACTTGATTATACCTTTATGAACGAGAGTTAGGTAAACGTGTTTAAGATTTGTTCTTTATGACTCATTCTTAAATTCTTCTGGTTCTGTTCATATTCTATTCAAATAGTCAAATGTATATACCAACTGAATTGCCAAGCTTCCTACAGTTACTTGATAAACCTTACCATTAAAATAATATATGCCTATATACATACATGTATAATTACGTACATATTTGCGCTGTATTTTATAGACCTCTATAAGTGAGACAGGTCTTTTCAGTACCTTTGTAAGCTATAAACTTAGGTTATTGAGCATCTTTCTATGTGAAAATAATATCACGGTCCCTTGAGCTCTCACTTTTTCAGGTTTGGCAGTATTTGAACATTTTCAGTCTTCGACAGATTTCATTTGTTTAATTTCATAATTTTCGTTACCTATCCAATTGAAATGAGAGGTCAAAAAAATTGTCCACTACCCACTACTACATGAAACGCAGCCTGCAACTTTATGAAACAAGAGGTTTTTGCCCAATAATACGATAGGAAAATGGCTTTTTTTTTCTCTTCCCGCCAATATTACTCGGTAGGGATTATGGCTCGCACATTCTGTGCATTCGCCAGTTTCATGTTTATGATATTTCAGTTTTAAGTTTGTATTCTATCAAGTTTTCTTTGGATCATTAAAATGAAAACTATCACAGCTAAGTAGGCTTTACTACATAACGAGTAACAGCAGACCTAGTGAGAAGTGACAACAATTTTGTACAGATTACATTGAAAAATACTTATTTGATGTTGTTAGTAGTATGAAACAAAAACAACAGAAAACAAACTTGTTAAGCCGCAATATTCGGATAGGGACTACGGAACCCACAACAATGTGCGTGGCCCGAAATGCACTTGCCGGGTTTTTTGTATTTTAAACTATCAATTGATATTTTCATTTTTTATTATCTAAAAGATAACCAAGTGGCCGAGGTCTAATTTTACATATTACTCAATATTCAATGGCTTCTCATAAAAGAAAAAATCAATTGACATTTCTCTTATTCCGCTACCTCTCTCTTATTAAAATATAATTCAAAAAGCTTGTTTTTAAACGTTAAGTCAGTTCTCACACTGCCCCGCACTACACTACAGGTGCATGGCGACGGATACGCGTATGAATGCATTTTCTGTATGTTGCACTACGCGTGTTATCAATACAATAAAAATACTTCCAAACAACGTAAGAACATGCAATACCGCACTACGCTGCGTGATGCGGGGCAATGTGTCAACAGCCTTAAAAACTGTTTTAATCTCATTCCCTAAGAAACAAGATCAAATTTATAAGGCGGTTATAAACTACATACCTACACTTAAGTACTTATGTCAGTTTATAGCGCAAAAAAAAATGTGTGTACCTACTAATTCGATCAATGCGACCGGATTGGTGAAAATCCAGCCGGATCCCTGGATTGCAATCTCTAATTGTGATCCCTTTGCTTTAGGGTATTTGACTGAAGGCAAATCAGTTTATTTTTAAGAAACGTCGAAATGACCCGCTCCGTACAAATTTGTATGGCATGCTAGCTTAAGACATCACGTTTTCTATGGTCAAATCATTTAATTTTAATGTTTCTCTTTATGATTAAAAATTAATAAACACAATAAATTAATAAACGAACATATTTTTTCAGAACTCTTTATGACATATTTTAAAATGGTTATCATAAAACATTTTATTTTGATAATATTTGTCAAATACCCACTTGAATTGAATTGTTTGCCTCGGTTGAATAAGTTAATAATGTTGATTGGTGAAATACTCCTTAGCATATTTACTGACTAGCGCGATCATTTTTGTTTATCATAAACGCGACATATCATCATAGCTCGTCGTGTACTTGCGTCATCTAAATATTAATACGTGAAGCAAAAGTGTTTTACCCCTTTTGACGAGAATTGCGCGGACGGGGGAGCATGACATTTCACACACTTATAGTTTATATACTAGAGGCGTGCGGAATACTAATACATATTTTAAAAAAAATATATATATAAATTAATCATGGTCGAATTTCGACGGCCGACTAGTGGTCGAAATTCCAAAAATATCCTAATTATTTCATTTAGGTTCATTTAACTGAGTTTACGCTTGTTTATAATTCTGCCCGTCAATATCATTTCTGTGGTGGTTCTAAGTCCATTCAAATAACATTTTTATTTGAACCAACAATAAATAAATAGGTACATATAAAGTGATTCCTTAACATTTTTATTATTCCCGCTTTGAACCAATGTCCAAGTTAGATACAGATAATATTATCTAGTGAAAAAAGTGATTGACATTGAGCGATGTGATATCTCTGACTCATGCAATTCAATAAACTTAGGTAGATAAATTCAAATGCACCATAATATATGTGGTATTTTAGATTTAAGGGTTTATTTTTTGCAATGACGATGTATAGTTTTAAATAGTTAAGGCCGTAATGTGTACCAGATGTAAGCGAAAGAGATTTCAAAAGAAAATTTGGTGCCTATGTCAGACAATGGTGATTTAATGGCGTCCTTAAGTATTATAACAATTGGTAAGTATGGCGCCAAATAGTTTTTGTGGTGAAGCGATGAGTTTTTGTACTAAATTTAGAATAGATATGGTGTATAGAATTGTTTTAAGTTGTTAAAGTAAGGGTATCGTTAAGTAGGGTGAGAGGCCCAGGTAGTCAGTAGTATTCAGGTGTTTTATTTTGTAAGTTTAGATATAAGTCAACAGTTGAAGACGAGCATCTGCCGAAGATGCACACAGTTGACGACGAGCATCAGTCGTAGATGCACACGACGTATAGTTAAGTAGTTCTAAAACGTAACTTTGATAAAAGACAGTCACTTGTCTATCAAATAAAAGAAGCACACACACACTTGTGATATTTCTTTGCCCTGTGATTCCATTAATTAATAGTATCACCAACCACCACCGCCAACGATACTACATATATTTTTAATTTTGGGACTAGGCCTTGATAGAAGGCCGATTCCCAGTTTATGTGGCAACGTTGCCAACTTGCCGGTATCATTATTGTTTTTCGTTAGAGTCGACCCGTGACCACGATCGGTGCAATTCGGTAGAACGTCGGGTAAATAAAAGGTTCGTACCTTTAAATAATTCACGCGATTTAGTCCCGAAATATATCTAATAAGTATCATTAATGTTCAGAGAAGTGGTCAAAAATTCTTACCCTATTGTGATTTTTCAGATAAATAAGTTCCACGGTAAGTAGTTGTGGGGAAGCAGTAGGTACCTACCCATAAACATTCTCACAAATATTCGCTTTAGAATACCGTTAAACTAAAATATAGGGGTGTGGCAACATGTAAAATTGTCCAATTTATTTAAATCAACAATCTACCTTAACATGATTGGAAATAATAGGATTATGAGAAAGACAAATAATCCATTTCGGTGACTCCATCTTGTTTTGTATATATTGGTGGGCTGTGAAAAGTTACGTGCTTTGAATAATGGCCATTAACTAGTCTCTTGTTACATTCGTATCAGCTGGCTTTATGCCAACACAATTTGTCATAAAGTTTAGCGGCTTTTTTTATAGATTAACACCGTTTAATTCTATAGTTAACTTTTTATTCTTTATTGCCATGGCAGGGAATTTAATTTGTACTAGAACCTGACATTCTCACATCGTCCCTTGACGAGATCGCATTCTTGCCATTTTGCACACGCAAATTCAAATAAAGAACACTCAGAAGCGCAAGTAACTGACACAAAATCATTCGATATTCAAATACGGTCTAATGCAGCCATCAAAGTCCGTATAAATTGGCGACGATATCGCGTAACATAAATTGAAAATTACCTTTTTATTGATGTTTAACTTAGAGAATTTAAATAGGGAGATGCCTTGCCGCGTATTCCCCTCTCGCCAAGGTACATGACACATTTTGTCTTGTCAGTTTATAAAAACCAGTTCGCGTGATCGTTCGCTCAGTCCATCCGTGCGCCTATCGCTAAAACGAGCTCCCGTAAATATGATAAAATGGTATGTTATGCAGTTTCAACGTGTAAAAGGCGCTCAAACACCTCAAATTATATCAAAGATGGTATTTCTTTTCACATGTTAGTATTTTTTTGCTATTTATTGCTTTAAAACAATAATTTTCATAACCATGTTAGCGACAGTTTGACGATATAAGAGTTTCGTGGTACCGAGGCAGATTACCGTGACTCGACTAGAGCTGTGTACAAGATGCGAACGAATGATTGAATGACTTACTTTACTTAAGTATTTATCGAGTTAAAATAGTGAAATTAGTAAATATAGAAATAATTTATTGTCACTAATTTTAATCTAGTAAGGACTAAAACGTTATAAGTATTAATGACATTATTATTCAACGTAAAAATGCTAAAAAACATGTCATTTTCAAAATTAAATAAATGTTATGTAGCTCCACAGAATGTCGACGTCAAGTCAACAAACAACAGTATTCAAACTGTTGCGTTTCCTTCGGTGAGTGTGGAGCATCAGGGGCACTATTCCCCCACTCGACGCCCCCCTTATTTTTTCCCTATTTTTCCTTTTACTTTCGGTAGGCAGTAGTTTGGTTTAGACAATGCTAAGAGAGAGCGGCGATTACCATTTAACATCAGGTGGGGCGCATGCTCGACAGCCACCGTTCATGTGTTATGTATAAATAATAAAAAACTTTCCTAAAATAGTAATTATAAGAAAGAAGTGGATAGAATTTTGCCAAAGAGATAGCACTTGGACACCAACTCGAACGAGTGTGATTTGCTCTAAACATTTTGAACCAGGTAGCTATCGTATACTTCCTAACAATCGAAGGAAGTTAAATGAGACTGCTGTGCCAACGCTACATATTTGTAATTGTTCAAAAAATACTGAAGCCATCAATTTCTGCAAAATTTATTATGGCAACCGTTTTATAGAAGTATATAGGGAAATCAATATTCCCAGAAATAAAAAGACATGTAATATACGAATACTAGGATATCTATTTTGATGAAAAAGGCTGACCCTAAAAAATGTACGGCATATATTTAACAAACTTATACATTTAAAAAACCAGTGAACTATTGATGATTAAGATTAATAAAACTTATAAAAAATAAAAAAAGACGTTTTAATATTCCCCTCATTCCACCAATTAAATAGCTGTAAGACCGTTGTACGATGAGTTCCAAATAAAAATGAGATCAGCTCGCCCATTGTTTTCGATATTAATATATTTGGAACTCAAACAACGCCATCTGATCCTAAACTAGGCAGAGCCTGTACAATGGCATCCAGACAGTTGATCGGTACATAGGTATATATACAGTTCTAAGTACATACATACATATTATAGATAAAGTAGGTAATTAGGTAAGTTTTATCCTGGATGGGATAGAACCAACCACCTCTGACTTAGAAGTCAGGGTCACTAACCAATAAGCCAACAGGCCAGTCAAATCAATATCAAGATTAGGTAAAAAACAGTTACTTGTGTGAAAAATGTGCTTCAAACTAAGAACATGTCAACACGACAGTGTTCCCTTCATGCAAATAATGGACTTTATTATAATGAAAAATTATAATATAAAATAACTTATGAAGAAACGAAACAAGCTGGTATTGATTTTAATTTTTAATATAAAATATGAAGTAATACTTCTACTTTAAAACTCATTCCATTCATTCATTCTTTATCACAGTAGTATTGTGTCCCGTCTCTAGCGTTATACATTAGTTTACGTAAAGTCAACCGTGTAATAACAGAAACTTTTATAGTAATGTGAGTGATTTATGTTTGTGAGACGATTTTGGTTTAGTGTGCATTTGACAGTACACAAAGTTTAATGTCATTAATGTGCGTAATTATGTTGTTGTGTGCTGTATGTGTCTACCTCGCCTCCCTCCGATAACGGCAGACAAATTGCTTCGCGCTCGGTAGGTAGATGCCATATCCCGTGGTTAAATGATCTAAGATGTTTAACGACACTTTCCTCGTTGTTATCGTGTACCTACCTACAAGTGACAGAGACATAGCGAGTTTATTGTCTTAGTTACTACATATAGCGGGGGAAACAGCAAATGTGGTGTCTATAATATAGTAGAGTTTTTCCGAAAACAAAGTTAGTAACTCCTAGAGCGTTTTGTGTAACCCTTGGTTTGGTCCGTGTCAGAGTCAAAGGCAAGTTTTAAAATAATAACTGTTTAAAGTTATTCAGGAAAACTCATGAACATAAGCCACCCCCCTTACCTTCGAAGATACTAAGCCTAATATTTTGAAAAAATATATTTTTAACCTATACATTGCAGGAAAAAAATAAGAAGTCTGAATTTTGCAAAAAAAAAAGGTAAAAAAAAAAACATTGATGACATTTCGTGTAATCTGTGAAATGGCGACCTAGCTATTATTAATAACACCAATTTACTAAAATCAAGTTTCATTTGCTACCTTAGATATTTATCTAGCTAACTCCTTTAGTCATCACTAGCTGACCCGCGCAACTTCGTTTGCTTACATTTCCCCGTTTTGGCAACATTTATCATTGCTGCTTTTCATATATATATTCATTATATAGAATTTTCCAATTCGGATCCGTAGTTCCTGAGATTACCGGATTCAAACAAACAAACAAACAAACTCTTCAGCTTTATAATATTAGCATAGATAACGCTGTCGTAAATCATTGTTCCTATCTTACCTTTATAGTAAGTATATATTAAGTGAGAATTTGAGTTGATAAATTAATCCATTCTCTGTGCTAATATTACAAATCAGAAGGTAAATCTCTTTCAATATTAACGTGTCTCTTGGTCGATCCAAGTTAGTAAATATAGCCACGTCTGAAATTAAACAATCTCTTTGCTAAGTACTAGCCAAGTCAACAAAACTGCCGAAAGAAATAATATAAAGTCCAAAAATGAACCGTATAGAAGTATTTTTTTTTGGAAGCAGAGACTTTTCCGTTCCATTACGAAGCGGTACACAAAAGTTTCGGGTTTCATTTTAGATTCGTCGTTCTCGCAGATTGGCAATGATTACGGTCGGTAATGGATTATGGAACAGAATGGCTAATATTTGAATATTCTACTTTTGGTGGTGCTTGAAAATATTTAGATAAAAATGTTGTACAAAGAAAAATACGTAATTTAAGTTCTTCTAAATTGATCTGCTGTAATCTAAACTTTGAGTACCTGTAGGACCTCCAAGTTTCGACCCTATCACAAAAGTTCAAAATATGATTAAGCTGATTTTTTTTGTTATCTGTGATTTACAAACATTTTTTAACTTATACTCATAATATTCATTATTTTACTTCTACAAACATGATCTACGAGAATGACTCTGTGAACAGTGATTTAAATAAATATATAATAAAAAACTTTTTTTTATAGTATAAAATGAAAGGACGATCGCCTGATGGTAAGGGATATAGTGACGCTAACATAACAGTAATAGTGCCGCCCAAATCCTTATTTGGGAAAGCTCTGAATGTCACCGCACAGCGCTCCTTATTTGAGACATTAGTTCGTAAGTCTTATTTGCCCAGTGATTTTAATTAGTAATCGTTGTTCTTTTTTACAATTTGAAAAAATATTGTTTTTTTTTATAGTGTTTTATTCTTTGATAAAAGAATAGAATAGAAAAGGAGTCTCACGTTTTTTTGCGTAAAAAATACTATAAAAGGGATTGTAGTTGAGGTTTTATATGTATTGTACACTCGTAGTTGCATATAGACACGAAAAAGTCCCTTCAGTCATCGTGAGCTCCTCCATTAAGATGAAAAAAATCGCCGTTTTGCAAAAGACGAAGACGGATAGAATGACGTTGTTCAAATTCACTCAGAATAGATACTCTGCAATTTATCACTGTCTCGATGACACCACCGGTAACATCTTTCTCAGATTCTATTTGAATAAAATATTCGGCTTCGGTATAAAATATTTTGAACTTTCAGATCATGATTTACAACTACAGTAACCGCTCGACATAAGTAATTATGAGATGGGGGACTAATTATGAGATATAATTTCCAAAATAAGCCACCACTGTTCTTACAGTGCTTGCTTATTTTGTAAATTATATATAGGTATCTATTCATATTCATAATTTAAACATTATATATTTTGTTAAATATGTTTCATGTGCTTAATTCTAATAGATACTGATTGAGGAACATATTTATTCACACGGCTTCTCGTGGTTTTTTGGATCCGTAGATAAATTGTAATGTATAAACATATGACTGCCTCTGTGGCGCGGTGGGAGTGTATACGAGGGCTACGCAAGAGACACCCAGGATAAAACTTTATGTGATGAGCACGATGGTTGATTCTGTGTCTGGGTGTTATTTCTCTATAATATATGTATGTATTTAGAAATATATAAGTATGATTATCAGTTGTCTGGATTTCATTGTACAAGCTCTGCTTAGTTTCGGATCAGATAGCTTTGTGTGAGTTGTCCCAAGATATTATTATTATTACTAAAAATAGTAGGTACTTTATCTATATTTAACGATCACCTCTCTGGCGATGTCATTTCACTCTTAATGCTAAAACTTACTCTTTTCCGGTCACATAACATTTGGGTGAACTACATAATCGCTTGTAACGTTTTTAACTGACTTCAAAAAGGAGAAGGTTCTATGTTCACTTGTGTGTACGCGAAGACGGCTGGACTGATTTGAAAAATTATTTTTGTGTTTGCTTGACATAGTTTTTTTTATGTTTATTTTAAACTGTAAAATGTAGTATTTTTGACGTATCATGCCGTCGGTGGCGTCGTAAGCACGTTTTCATTTGACGTCCATACACGACCCTGGCCGTCAAAAGGTTGAGCTACATAATTCTAAAGTTTCAATAAAATCCATTTAGTACTTTTTGAAAAGATCCATTCAGGAGTTCCTGCAAGAGTAACAAACATACGTCCATTAACATCTATACATCCATATATTCTCACAAACTTTCACATTTATAACTTTAGTAGGGATTTGACTCCCTGATGTATAATGAAGAAGAATGTAGCTTTTAATAGTAAGCGTCAAGATGGCGGTACCAAGTCTTGGATTTCAAAGTAAAAGTACCTTTTTGCTACTATTTGCTACCTACGCTCAAATTTTAGCTACCTCAATATTTATTTAGTAATTAGACTAAGAGAATTTCTTGACAATCGCGATACATCATATTTATTATTTAAATAAAAGCAAAGAATAAAACACGAAGTTAGGTACAACATAGTTTCACGTATGAATAGAAAAAATAAATTATATTACTATACTCGCCGCTCCAGTGTTTATCTCAAAAAGTCCAAAGAGAATATGGTTTATCGTAATGATTTTTGATTTGTCAAATAGTAACATTCGATTTCCTCTTTTCGCCCGGTTACGAGTAAAAGAAGAATTTAGCCTATAAAAATAATTACTAAAATGTATGTTTTAATTAAATTTATTATAAATTTATTAATAATATATTAACAATTTTACTTTATAAGGCACAGTATCGTATCGTAGCCACCCAGCGTTCCTCTATTATTCCTGTTTCACTCTTACCGGTCATAGCGTGGTGTAACCTAAAATAAACCTATGTTATACTTTTAACGTTAGTAAGAAAATTAAATATTACCCATTACAGGACGAAACCAGGACAAAACATTATTTGTATGTCAAACAATGGTTTGTCCTTTTCGTCTGCGTGATTTTAAAATAGCACTGTAACCAATTTAAATATATACTTTATTTATACTGTGACTGTAGGTACAAAATTTTATCAAATTTTGTTCAATTGTTCTCAAGTGGTTCGTGGACAAAACAAAGAAAGCTTCAGCTCCTTTAGGATTGTATCATAGGTGCCCGCTCTCTCCAGCCCTATCATGTGACGCGGACGAAGTTGCGAGGATCAGCTATCTTTGTATTCAAGAGGCATAACAGGAAATTGTGATTGACTGATATATCAACACACAGCTGACGCTCCTGAATGGATTGGGTTGAAATTTGGTACACAGATCGTTGTTATGATGTATGTGTACGCTACAAAGCCTAAAGCAACTATTTAAAGGGAAATGGTAGTACATTTAACTCGGGCGAACCCGCGGACGGAAGCTAGTATCTGATATTTACGTCCGGCTGTCCAATTGAAAGTTTCGAGAGAATTTGCACTGACGTGTCCAGTTCAGTGGACACGCAACTAATTGGCCGTAAAATTGATATAAAGTGAGCCGAACATCGCTCAAAGGACGATCGATTGACGAGAAATTCAATTTGAGTAAAAAAAAGCTTGCATGTAAGTTTCATAGATTTTGTTAAAGTTTCTTTTATGCGATAAATTGAAGCTATTAAAGTAAACGTTTGGATATTAAAGTAGCATTTCGGTCTCATTACTATCGATAAATGATGTCTAGGTTTAGTAAAGATAGAGTTTTACTGTTATCTATCTATCAAAAATAAGTAAATATGATCTTATTTAAACGGCATTATCCAGCGGTTTCAGAATAAAGTGCTAAGGGACATTGTTAATGCCCCCTGGTATATCAAAAATGAAAATCTTCATCGTGATCTCAACATAGTTACAGTCCACCAAATTATCCATAAAAGTGCTGAAGCACATGAACATAGACTTCGTCACCACGTGAATGTCGAGGCACTCCTGTGACCGAACACACGGACACGGACCCACACGGACTTAGTGCGAAGACTAAAAAGAACAAAACCATTTGAGTTAGTGTAGTTATAGTGAACAAATAAAAGTGACAGTGCTTTAAATTTACACAAGAACAAAGTGTTTTCATGTTATCAGACTCTAAGAAAGTGCAACAGACATTATTCTTAGTTATAAAATTAGTCTAAACGTCTAAAATTAAGTTAGAGTAAAATTGCTTATTAGCCTTATAGGCTAGATCGTAATGAATTGTAAAGAATTATCTTCTCTATAACCAAAGATAAAAAAATAAAAAAAATTAAACGGCAATACGGTCGAAACGTCGGGCAATAAACAAGGTATTTTACCTTAAATTATTCACGCAATTAAGACCCGTAATATATATATAATTTTATAATTCCTCAATTATACTATCAAAACTTAAAGTTTTTTATTCAGATGATTGAATATAATTACGATATAGTTTTTCAAAAATGGCTGATCATTTTAGACAAGCTATATGAACGTTCATTCATCAGAAAATGCGTTATAATGTTCATAGTAACAGCTCAACATGGTGTTGATAAACTTAACTAAAATTCATAAAAACCATGATCTCTTCGGGAGCTGCGATGCGTGGAGGACTTTGGAGATTTTTGATCTAAGAAGAAATAGGATACCATACCGAGATCACTCTACTATTGCACTATAGCCTTACAGTGGCATCTACTTAATGCAGAATGTATCAGGGTATCGTCGCAATACCGCCCAGAAACGGCCGGCTTGCTCACGCCTTCAAACTGTCTGATTTCATTGATTAGATATACGTAGGTACAGATAAAAATGCAGACCGCTCAAAATCGTTCGTTGTGGAAGTGTTTGTCTATGTTCAGCAGTGAACGTTTTCAGGCTGATGATGACAATGAGATAAAAATAAAAAGAAAAAAAATGTGTGGCACTCGGGGACTGCCGCGGTAAAGCTATTGCATAGCATTGTTATCATCTTAAGCAATTATTTTTTTTTTTTTAATTTTTAAAAGTTTTTTCTTTTAATTATAAAAAAACAATGTTTATAATTTATTTATTTTTTAATTTAAAAATGAGGCTATTAAAAATTTTTTTTTTTTTCATTTTTTAAAAAGTTTTTTTTTTTAATTATAAAAAAACAACGTTTTTAATTATTATTTTTTTAATTAAAAAAAAAAAGTCACTAAAAGTTCTGCTATTCGTCGATAGATGGGAAAACTAAAAAGTATCACCGCTGTGCCGGTCTGATTCAAAAAAGGAGTTTATTTGTATTTGTCTATTATTTATTAAGAAAATAAAAGCCTATTCAGATCTAAAACGAAGTGACTACTTACTCTGTGTTCAAATCGTAGAATGAGAAGTATTACAAGCTTGGATATTTTTTATGAAAATTTTATTCTTGTATTGTAGAAGATAAAAGTTCTTATTTGTTTCCTTAGAAAACAACGAAAACACGTGATAAATAGACAAATAAAGGATAAACATACTTAGGCAAAAGCTTCTGCAATTTCCTAAGCAAACAATTGAAGGGTACTGAGGAATGTGTGTGTGTGAATTGAGTGAGCACCCTAAATAAAATTAATAATATATACTAGTCATTTAGTAAAAGGTGTGAAACAATTGTAAAAACAATCTTACAATTTGTAAAAAGATAAAACATGAGATATATCAGTTAATGAATGCTCACTCAGTTCGCACATACGACCACCCTGAATCTCAGAACGTATGAAGATTTCATGTAAGATTTATGTACTACTCTTTAGTAAAACCTTTATAAAGTTGTCGTTTTAGATATCAATCGCCAAGGGCCGTATAAAAAAAAATTACAAATACTTTCATATGCTCACTCAATTCACACACTTTGAAAGGACCCGATTTCTTATGAACAAACCATAATTTCATTTTGTTATAAATCTTGTTTTATTAAAAGGTATACACGTGATTTTGTAAAATACAAAGCGAACCATAAATGTAGCACGTTTTGTAATAGTTAATTAATATAAGTTGCTCACTCAATCCACACAATTCTGAAAAGTTATAAACGTTAATATCTTTGAATTTATAAGGATTAGAAAGCTATAAATTGCGCTAGTTTTAGTAAAGAAAAGTTACTAAAGATTTGCCATTTTACATTTAGTACTCTCAGTTTACTCTAAAAGATATTCAACTGTTTGTGTTTCAATGAAAATCTGCCATACTGTAGGGTTGTCACGCAGGACATTTTTGCTGAACTAAAATTTTATTTATTTTATAATGACCTTTATCGTGTAGGTCAGAATGACGGGTGTACTGTTGCAAAAATCGCGTAATTTTGACGCCTGGCATTTTTTCATAGCTATTCTCTAAATGAAGAACTGCTTTAAGAAAATTTCAGGCGTCAAAATTAATGAAATTTCGTTTACTTGATCTTCCGGTTATTTGGTGCCGCATTATATTTTAGATGCTATTTTCGCAAGGTACATTAAAGGTACATTCCTTTTGTACACATGAGGTGACCAGAGAGTGCCTGTTCCGTTCATTATCAGATACACCCGCCACTCTGACAGTCAGAACCGCGGCTCACTTTATTTTTATAATAATTCGTGTTTCGCGGAGGTACATTCATTTTAATTAAAGGTACATTCAGGTACATTGCAGGTACATTCCTTTCATGTATATTTTGTTGATTTTTGCAACAGTACACCCGTCATTCTGACCTACACGATAAAGGTCATTATAAAATAAATAAAATTTTAGTTCAGCAAAAATGTCCTGCGTGACAACCCTACAGTATGGCAGATTTTCATTGAAACACAAACAGTTGAATATCTTTTAGAGTAAACTGAGAGTACTAAATGTAAAATGGCAAATCTTTAGTAACTTTTCTTTACTAAAACTAGCGCAATTTATAGCTTTCTAATCCTTATAAATTCAAAGATATTAACGTTTATAACTTTTCAGAATTGTGTGGATTGAGTGAGCAACTTATATTAATTAACTATTACAAAACGTGCTACATTTATGGTTCGCTTTGTATTTTACAAAATCACGTGTATACCTTTTAATAAAACAAGATTTATAACAAAATGAAATTATGGTTTGTTCATAAGAAATCGGGTCCTTTCAAAGTGTGTGAATTGAGTGAGCATATGAAAGTATTTGTAATTTTTTTTTATACGGCCCTTGGCGATTGATATCTAAAACGACAACTTTATAAAGGTTTTACTAAAGAGTAGTACATATATCTTACATGAAATCTTCATACGTTCTGAGATTCAGGGTGGTCGTATGTGCGAACTGAGTGAGCATTCATTAACTGATATATCTCATGTTTTATCTTTTTACAAATTGTAAGATTGTTTTTACAATTGTTTCACACCTTTTACTAAATGACTAGTATATATTATTAATTTTATTTAGGGTGCTCACTCAATTCACACACACACCTGAGGAATACCGCGGGGAATAGTGTGAATAATACAACTGTCAGATGTGTGGAATTTCAATACAAAGTTCTACCTCAAAGAAAACAATTCTCGACTGACGTTACACTGTTTGTTCTGCCGGTAATATATTTATGAAGAGTTTTGTAGGTAAATGAAATAAAAATGTAATGGAATTCGTGATTATAAAAAGAAGAGATTTGAAAGAGAGTTATGAAAATAGCGGGAAACTGAGATGTCATCATTTCCACAGCTTCGCTAATTAAACAAGTCTGAGTCCTTGTGTAAAGTGTACTACAATAATTACTTGACACGAGATAGAAGTAAGCCGAATAACGGGCTGAATTATCATCAGCTCAAAAATAATATTGTGTAAGTTACAGTTAACAGTTATACTCCAAATTTCATCCACATTTTTTATTGATAATTTTCGAGTAAAATGCCTGTGATATATGGTCGTGGTTTCCAAAAAAAAATATTTTATTATAAAAGTCTTTTAGAAACCTTAAAATGTTTTTAAAAGACCTGTTGATTGATGTGCCACACATAGATGTTTGCTGATAAAAAATAATTTCAGCTTCTGTTACATGTATAGAGTGCCCCCCCCCCCCTTCCCTAAAATGAAATTATTTTTATTGTTTAAGTTTCGAACTAAGTAGCGCCTTATACACAATACCTATACGACGGTAATTGTGTACTTTTTGTGTAAAATGCCTATGACATTGTGACATACGGACAGACGGACGGACATGACGAAACAATGAAGGTTCCGTTTTGCCATTTTGAAAAAATTAGGTCCGAATTAAAAATAAACAAATAATCACCTATGTCTTAAAATATAATGTAACCAACCAACCTATCGCATTATCCTAATCGCATTTATCCCAATAGATTCATTGAAGAACCATTAATTATAAAAATATGTCCCACTAATACTACCGTAGAAACTAGTACTTTTGAAAAAAGATAAAGGGAAACTCATGACTGTATATTGCGTATTTACGTACAAAATACAATACATTCCTCAGGAATAAGTTTTTTACCTTAAAAATCTTGTACCATAAAATGTTATCAAACCATAAAGCAATTTTACTTCATACACATACACGTTGGATGAATTATAAGTGAAGGCAAACATGGTGAGGGAACCAGAAAGCACAAAGCTGCATGACAGGAAAAAGTGTTAGTACTTCATAGTAATATATTAGATATATTTCGGGACTGAATCGTTTGAATTATTAAACCTTTTATTTACCCGACGTCGGGCAAATAAAACGTTCGTACCTTTAAATAATTCACGCGATTAAGTCCCGACATATATCTAATATGTATAAAAATCGCGAAAGTTTAAAAACAATAATTCATAGTAATATATTTAATGTTCTGGAGTGGAATTTGTTAGCATAATTAAAAGCACTTCAGAAGTTTCTCAGTACCTGTTCTCGCTAAGACGTATAACGTCTCACGATTTAAGTTCAAGACAAGATACAAAGATAGAATTTCAAAACTATTAGTTGAATTAATCCCATTCCCACATTCAAGTTATTTGTCCAAACATAACTTGAATACTACACTTAATATGTGTTTATCGTAAATTTTCTGACTTCGAAGGGTTATTCTTTGACGTAAACTCAAGGTCCCTTATCATAGGCTTAGACTATATCCTTCCCTTCCACCTTCGAGTACGCGAAAGGGTAATAAATCAACAAGATTGCTGACAGACAGCAGTTGCTGTTTCCGAAACTAGCAAGTAAGATTTATTTATTAGATAAGATTCATTGAAAGTAAAACCACAATATTTACTACAAACAGAAGATGTTACTGTTGTAACCTGCACCTGTAGAGTTTCACGACGTAATTCACGGGACGCCAATAAATGGGCGTGGTTCGTTTCAAATTTAACCAAAACTTACTTACGTGAACCCTATTAAACCGTGTTTAGAATATTAAAACATATACTATTCTGAAATTCAACTGCTCACATTTGCTTAATATATTTGAAGTAATTGCTATTATCAAATAAAAAAATGGGTACCTCTTACAATAATTAACAAGATAATTATTAACAAGAAAGACATCTAAAACAAACTGTTGCGTAAGTCATGTTTAAGGAATTTAAAACTTGTAAATTTGTTTAAAAAGTTGGAAAAAGACAAAACCCTAGTTTTGTCTTTTTCCAACTTTTTAAGTAAGACAAAAAAGATTATAAATTATAATTTTTCTGTGAACATAGTTTAAGTAGCAGTTTTATAACAGGCTTTTTTTATAGATACAATATATACACAAGTGTATTTTCATAGCATGAAAGTAGATATAAAGAATAAGACCTAAAAGTAATAAACAATTAAGATTTTGTTGGTAACAGGTAATAACTGTCGGTTGATAACTGTTAACAGTCTAATTAATTTACTTTAATCTTTAGAATGCCTTGTCTTGACTGACTGTTAGATCGACGCACAGTCTAAACCACTGTTCTGAGAAATGTCAAATTTCAAGGATGTATTCCTATTAATATAGGCATAATATCATCATCAAAGAGAATTATGGCCAAACTGGGGATGCCCTTTTTTTTTTTTTTTTTTTTTATTTTTTTTTTTTATAGATGGGAAATCATCATATGACTTCTCCCGCTGTGGGCACGAGCGGGAGGGCGTGTCAGACTTCTACTGACTAAAACCCATCTGTGTTCCTTCTTTCGCCCTGGTGTTCCGGGAGCACGGTAACTCTTTCGAACGATCCCGCACTCCCGGTGGGCGCTGGCCCAATGGGGCCCCGTCACTTGCTGACACCTCTTTTGCGCGCGTTAAGCGCGCGTGGAACATTAGCGCGCCGTCGACCCGGCCTAGTCCTAAGCTGGACGGCAAGCTACCCACTGCTCGTCGTCCTCAGGCCTGCGCCTAGGGTGGCCGGATGTCGTCCCTTGTCACCCGTCGCCCGGGGCGTATCGCGGGGCGGCCGGGGCGTGAGGACCGTCTGTCTCTCACGCGTTCCGCCATCTCCTTTTGCAGCATCACCTCCTCGCAAAAGGAGACGACTGCCTCCCATTCCCTCTCACTCCGCAGCATGGCTCGAATGAGCCCCGGACGCGAGAGGTCACCACCGCCGATTGCTACAACAAGGGCAAGTCGCTGCTCGGCCCAAGCGGGGCACACCTCCACCGTATGCTCCACCGTGTCCTCCGGCCGGTCACCGCAATGGTGACACCCAGGAGTTTCCTCCCGCTTAATGCGATGCAGGTACCTCCCGAAACTCCCGTGTCCGGTGAGTACCTGCGTCAGGCGGTAGGTGAGGACGCCATGGCGCCTCTCCAGCCACTCCTCAAAGAGAGGACTTACCGCCGCTATCGCGGAGTGGCCTGCTTGTGGCTGCGACAGTCGTTCTCTCCACGACGCCATGAGATCGAGGCGGAGCTCCCTCCGACGTGCAGCAATTTGTCGCGGCAGCGGAGTTTCGCCCCAGTGTAGCGCCTCCTCTCGCCACTCGTAAGCGAGTGCGAGGGCTATCGCCTCCAGATCCCACGGCGCCATTCCGGCGAGGAGGCAAGCCGCCTCGCGGGAGATCGTGCGATATCCCCGGATGACCCTGTTGGCTGTCACCTTTTGGGGCGCATTCAGGAAGTGGGCGGCTCGTCGCCCCAAAGAACGTGCCCATACTGGAGCCCCATATAGGGCCATCGACCGCACGATCCCCGCGTATAGCCTTCGGCAGGGGGCGTTTGGACCCCTCAAATTTGGAAGGAGCCGTTTTAACGCGGCCCCAGCCCGTTCCAATTTGGGAGCCAAACGTCGGAAATGCTCTACGAAGTTCCACCGGCTGTCGAGGACGAGTCCCAGGTACTTCATCGTCAACTCGACGCCGATGTGAACCCCCCCTACTGCCACCTGGAAACCCGGGGGTGGCCCGTTCCGTCGGCCATAAAAACACATGGCCTCGGACTTGTGCAGAGCCACCTCAAGACCCAGTCGCCGAATTCGGTTAATGACCGTCGCAACCCCGCATGATATCGCGGCGGTCGCCGCTGGGTACGACCTCCCCTGTGCCAGGACCAGCGTGTCGTCGGCGTAGCACACTACGCTGACACAGCTGGGGAGGTCAGCACGCAGAACCCAGTCGTAGCCGATGTTCCACAGGAGCGGTCCCAGAACCGAACCCTGTGGAACACCGCACGACATCTCTCGCCGGTTCCAGACCCCGTTAGGACCGGGGTAGATGACGGCCCTGTCCGTGAGATAGGCCCCGACCACGCGACGGAGGTAGATCGGCACCCGGAAATACCGGAGTGCCTCCTCAATGCAACTCCAGGGCAAGGTGTTGAAGGCATTGGCAATGTCTAGAGACACCGCCAAGACGACCCTACCCCGGGACACCGCATCCCCCGTCGTAAGAGCACGGACGCGCATGATGGCATCGACCGTGGAGCGCCGCTTGCGAAAGCCGAACTGCATCTCCGATAGGTTCGGTCCAGCCCCTGACAGGTGCGCGACGAGGCGGTCTGAAATTACTCTCTCAAAGAGCTTGCCCACCTCATCAAGCAGCACTATGGGCCGGTATGCCGACGGAGAGTCCGTAGGGCGTCCTAGCTTCCGTATCAGGACCAGCTTCCCCGTTTTCCAGAGAAGCGGGAACTGGCCCCTCTCCAGGCAGGCGCTCATAAGCCCCCTCAGTCGAGGTCCGAGGGCTTCTAAGGCCAGAACCAAGGCTTTTCCAGGAATGCCATCGGGTCCTGGGGCGGTATTCTTGGCCTTCAGCCTACCTACCGCCGCCCTCAAGTCAACCCCAGTCACTTCTGGAGCGTCGTCGTCGTTCGAGTGGTCCGCTATGGGGATCGTAGTACGCGGAGTCATGCACGGGGGAGTATGCTCTGCGCGCGCTGGGAACAAAGCGCTTACCACGCCCTCCACTAGCTCGGGTCGGAGACTCTGCGTCAGTGGGGGGGCCCACGGACGGAGCTTGTCCCGCACCATCTTATACGGGCGCCCCCACGGGTCCCTGTCGAGAGTCTCCATCATTTCCTGGCGGGCGAGGTTCTTGGCCCGCCTGACTGCCTCCTGAAGGGTGGTCTTCGCTGCTTTGTATCCCTCGTACAGTTCCGCCTCCCTAGCCTCCGCATTTTGAGGGCGGATGCGTAGCCTGCGATGTCTGGTGAACCGGCGGCGAGCAGCGACGCACGCCTCGCGTAGTGAGGCTAGCTCCCGCGACCACCAATGCACCTGACGCCGAGCGCGACCTGGCCGGACTCGAGGCATTGCCACGTCGCATACCTCCGACATGGCCTTTTGAAACCACTGAGCCTCACCATTGACGTCGGCAGGCCTGTCCGGTGCTGGCACCCAGGCCTGCACGATTGAGGCCTCCTGGAGCAGCTCTTTGTCCAGCCGCTTCAACGCCCACCGCGGACCACTTGGGGCCTGTGTCACCTGCGCGCTTGAGACCTGGGCCGAGATGTCAAACCGAATGTACCGGTGGTCAGAATAGGTCTCTACCTCCTCCACCACGCGCCAGTCCACTACGCGCGGCGACAGTGCGGGGCTGGCGAACGAAATATCCACCACCGATTCGCCCCGCATTCGCACTAGCGTGGGGACAGAACCCTGGTTTAGGACCACCAAGCCTGTCTCCAAGGCCCAACCCTCTACCATCCTGCCTCGCACATCCGTGCACCGGGAACCCCAAGCCAAGTTCTTGGCGTTGAAGTCCCCGAGCACCAGCATGGGCAAGGAGTGGTACCTGGCAACGACCACACTTAATTCCCTGAGGGAGTTCTGGAAGTCAGCGAGAGGTCTGTTTGGAGAAAAGTAGACCCCCACTACCAAGATCTCCCCGAACCTGGCTGCGACACACCCCTGTCCCTTACTGACATTTTCAAGGGACGGGGTACCGGCGACGGCCGACGACATAATGACTACCGAGCCGCTAAGGTCCTCCACCCAGTCATCCCTGGGCGGGACAAAATACGGCTCGGAGACCACGGCGATGTTTATTGACCACTGCGCCATACTCTGGATCAAGAGATCCTGTGCGCAGGCGCAGTGATTGATATTCGCCTGGAGAAGGCGTAATGAGGCCATTATTAACACTCCATTACTTCCTCCTCCCTGGCCCCCAGTGATGATACCGCCGCAGAATTCTGCGGCGGTATCAAACTGGGGATGCCCTAAGGAGGTAAAATATGGGTTGTCAGTTCTAGAGTTAGATCTGTGAAATTTTGTATTTGGCTTCTTGATTTAAAATAAAGAATACATATTTCATCATTTTTTGAAAATCAACCAAGCAAAAATTTCTGGGAAAATTGTATTTATCTTTGTGATTGTAAATAAAAAAAACAGTGTTTTAGCGTTTTGGTCGAAAGCGAAAATCGACCCTTAACGGGGTAAACTCATCCGCGCGGACGAATCTGCGGGCCACAGCTATTTTGAAATAAAATACTGGTTCGAACTATAAAATAATTTAAAAAGAAGTCAATTAGGTACGTACTAATTAAATATTTGTAGGTACTAAAACATAATGACTTTATATATCAGTCTACAAAGCTTAATTAATGACGCTAATAGTGAGAGTGTTTGTTCCTTCGCAGAAGCTGGTATAAATGGAATCATTGTGTACGATTTCCACTAACAAAAGTTAGGCTAAGTCAATACCGTATGTAGAAAATGACAGCGACACGAAAGCATCACTACTAGTAGCTGAGAGCATAATAGCAAATACTTCGTCGGTCGGACGCGGTATGCTTGTTCGTGCTTGCGCATCCGATGCGATGCTCTGCGCTTTATGCCCCGTTGATGGAAATTACAGTACTGAACAGTACCTACTTTGACATGACTATCTGTCTCTTTGATGATGATGTATCTTCGTTAAATCAAATACGTTTTTCCAGTACATATATCAGTTGTTTACGTTCAATGACCTTCGATGTACCCACCAAGATGCATCGTCCAAAAAATAACAATATTCTGTATGTTATTCAGGACAAGTTGACAAAATGTTTATTTCATTTTTACCAAGCGCCATCTCAAGTAAAACGAACGATTCATTTATTTTCTTGTTTTAGTATTGAAAACAATATTTGCTCATTTATCAGACTTCTAATAAATGGAAACTTCATGTGAGTGTGTTTTTTTAAGAACTATCTACTAAGCCATTCCCATCTAGGCATCTAATCTATTTTTTATAGGTGTTACTTTAACTATATTATAGAGGTATATACCTATCTATACATATATAATCACTTGTCTTGACTGACTAACTGACTGATTCATCAACGCAGAGCCTACACCGCTAGGGTTACAAACCTGAAATTATGGCAGTTGAAGCCTTATTATTGTAGGCATCCACTAAGAAAGAATTTTTAAAAAATCGTCCATTAAGGGGGTAATATAGGGGTTGCAAGTTTGTATGATCCCCGTCAGTTTTAAAGTTAGATCTGTAACATTTTGTATTTGACTTTGTGGCTGTAAATAAAGAAACATGAGTTTTAGCGTTTTGATTGAAAGTGAT
Source organism: Herminia tarsipennalis (assembly GCA_945859575.2). Classification (NCBI taxonomy): domain Eukaryota; kingdom Metazoa; phylum Arthropoda; class Insecta; order Lepidoptera; family Erebidae; genus Herminia; species Herminia tarsipennalis. The sequence continues at coordinate 18,695,949 of OX243839.2, forward strand.
AAATCAACCCTTCAGGGGGTTAATCAACTACGAGGGTGAAGCCGCGGGCGAAAGCTAGTGTATATATACCTACTTACCTAATTGTTACCTAATTGTTAAACATGCAATTAATTAAATTAAAAACATTTTTTTTTTTTTTTTTTTTATTTAAATGAAGACAACTCCCGCAGTAGGGTACAAGCCCTGTGTCACGGGGGACTTTACAAACATACAAGTCACGGACACAAATTACACCCAGATCCGGAACAACAATTTGTGGATCACACAAAGTGGTGTCCCGTGTGGGAATCGAACCCACGACCTCTTGCGTAGCAGTCGGACACACTCCCACCGCGCCACAGAGGCAGTCATAATGTTTTTAAAGACAGTAAATAGGAATTGATATAGTAATTTCTTTACGAAAACCAGATTTTGGTGGTAAAATGTAATCTTGTTTATTACTCGTTAGGTGCACCTCTCATTGGATATTTTTGCATTAGCAATGAAATAAAACATTTACCGTCAACGTCAACATCGCTATAACACCATCGCTGTATCGTTCGCTAAAGAATTTATGACGCTAACCTAGCTAGTAACGTTTCATAGCGTGAAAAGGCTTTAATGTATCATACGTGACACCCGTTGAAGTAAAGTGCGAGTGCATAGAGCCAACTTAGGTCACCTACATTTCCTTTGACACTTTAAATAGTAACTCAAAAGGATTTATGACTCTAAAACAATTACTAGTGTACGCTAGGAACATCAGCAAGCGACAGGCCAGCGATTTTAAAGGTTGCTAGTAAAGTCAAAGTATTTAAGTACTTTAATTATACACTTTTGTTACAAATCGCAGCTTTTTAGAACGTCTGTCAAAATTTGCCTAGTTCACAAAAGCCAGTGAGAAAAGAATTTAATTACTGAATATCATGGCGTGGTCAGTAAAGCGTGAAGACGTAAACCCATAAACATTTTAATTTGAACTCTTAATATAACAAAAAATACATCAATATTAATATTATAAATGTGAAAGTTTGGATGAGTGTAGGTATGTTTGTTATTTAATCACGCCAAAACGGGTTATCGAGTCTGGATACAATTTGGAACAGATAGATTTAGTCTGGAATAACACATGGCGACTTTTTAACCCGAAAAAATGTTCCCATGGGATATTATTTTCACCATTTTCAAATGAACGAAGTCGCGACAGTTAGTACCTAAATAAATCAATACCATCAATGCGAACTTCAACTATGTAAATACCACAGAACATTGATACCTACTAGAAATACGTATACTGATTATTCGTTTTTTTAATAATTATTATGTTGAACGGGATTCATTAGTGCCTTCAACTGGTTTCAGTTAGAGTGGTGAAGATTTAATACTAAACTGGTTAATCTGATTATATAACGATGTATTCAGCTCATGTAGGTACTTCATAATTAATTGATAAGCAAGTTGAGGCAAAACGTAGAACAGAGTATTTAAGTGATCGTGTATGAATATAGTTTTCTTAATGAAGGTAAACTATATCATATACATGTAGGTAGGTATATCAATTCAATAACGTAGTGGACTAATAGTAGGTAGAGTAAAGGCGCTAAATATCGGCCATGGCAACATTTTTCGGCATTTAACTTTATCTAGTTTCGATATGCTTGGGTTCACATTCGTAGTTGTAGCAAAACTCAAATTCAAAATACAAAATCCGGCGAAAAGAACCTGGCAATAAAAACTCGCGGCTACTCCTTTCAAATTGCCAATTATTCAATGTTTAAATGTTTATAAACTTGATATGGGGGTAAGGTGCTGCGACTAATATAGAGCAAACGAGTCCTAGAGTGTAGGCCGCGACTCGGTAAACGTAAGGTAGGACGACCCCCAGCCAGCTGGACCGACGACTGAAAGAAAGTATCTAAGATGAATTGGATGCGGAAGGCGGAAGACCGGATGTTGTGGCGTAAGTTAGGAGAGGCAGTCCAGCAGAGGAAAGCATACACACTACAGAGTACAACTTCGAGCATCAACCCTTCGACATAAATTGGTCTCGGCATGACATGTTCATTAAACATGATTTTGGTTTTTTCCAAATTCATGCCGAGACCCACACATCTAGAGGCTCCATTTAAGCCGTGCAGCATCTCGCTAAGCTGCTCCTGTGACTCCACTACTATGATGATGTCGTCGGCAAATCGAAGGTGCGAGATGTACTCACCGTTTATATTTATGCCCTGTCTATTCTAGTCCAGTGTCTTATAACTCTTAAAAACAACTTGTGCCTCAGGAGTGAAATAGGTCTGTAGTTCTTAAGCTAGGTTTTATCACCTCTTTGAAGAACAGGACTACCGCACTCCCACTCCACGCTTGTGGTGCTAAACCTTGGTGGATAACGGAACTAAAAAGACTCGTGAGCTCTTTCTGGACTGCGATCCTGCCTAAATCCGTCGTTACCTGGCACTTTATTGTTCTTTAATTGGCTCGAGACCTGCCTCGACCTCGCTCAGGCTGACATCCGGAATGTCCTCGGTGCAGTGACGCGTAAGTGGTGCTCGGTGTTCGACTGATTTATTAAAACGCAAATTTTTTTCGGCTCGTGTTTTGGTACAAAATTCGCTTACGCATTTATAGTTTCTGCATAAATGCATATCCGTGACTCAGTGGTGACCGAACAGATCTAGATATCTGGGAGGTGAAGTAACGTTACCTTTGCATTTCTGTCTGTCCATACAATTTTTTGTTTAAGATAACTAGCATTGTGGGTTTGTGGTCCCCCATTAAAGCTAAGCTCTATGACTTGTGTTAGGAATGGGTTCACATCGGTAGTATAATGGCCAGGATGCGAACCCACGACCGACTGCGAGACCGATGCCTTAGCCATTAGGCTACCGCCGCTTAAAATGTACTTGTACACTATAATTCAATATCTCCTACGTAGTTCGCTAGTGTCTGATGGAATTGCTCGCCATAACCGACATCGGCTAGAAGACCATTTTGCCATTATCATATATTAATATTAAAGTTACTATCAGTTTTATTAACTCAATATTATGTTACAGAACTGACTTTTTTATACATTTTAATGAATATATTCGTGAACTCTCTCCTATTATTTCAACGTCGTGTTACATATGCACATCTATGGGATGCTACATATACCGGGACTTTAAGAGTATTGTTTCGTTTTACCCTTTAGTTTTTAAAGTCCACGTTTTAAGAATTAACATGAAGTTTAAAATAAGTGTAACAGTATTTTTAACTTAATGATATGTTAGTAATCTTCCTCATTTTGTTTATTTGAAAACCTACATAGTTTATTCAAATAAAAATTTACAACGCTATTAAATACATTAAGCTGGATTACCCTACGAACTAACTATATTAAATATTAATCAAAATAAAACTAAAATTAACGAATTATTTACAATTTACCTAGTAAACTACCAAAAAAAAAAGGATCACATGAAAAGGGGGTCACAACCAGTTTAGGCGTCGAAGAATTCCTCTAATCGATGTCAACAGGTACAGTGCCCAGAAGGTTGGCAGCCACGTTGTATGATAATGCTTATTTTCTGTGTAAAGAAAAGGCCAGCCTTCTGGTCACAAGATGCCCTGACAAGACGCTAGGAAATATATTTGAATATATATAAATATAGCGAGCACTTAAACCCTATGGCCCTAGCGTCTTAACCCTAAACGGCTCAAATATGTAATCTCCAACTAGATTACAATATTGGCGCCACTTGAGAGTCCCCGCAGATGTAGCAGCAGCGCAGGCACAGCTCGCAGTGTTTGAAAGATGGGAATGCGCTGAATGTGTCGACGCAGATTGCATCCCACACCAAAGTGGCAGACTTTCGTGGCATCTTCCAAGGTAGTAAAGACATACTGTCCGGCTGGAATGAATTAGATTAATTAAATAGTTTTGCCGGCGTTCTTGTCCTCATTTTACAGCACTGAGGAATTAACCAGGATAATATTGGAACCTACACTGATTAGTTCTGGAGTGCGGTGCAAGTCTGAGGTCTTGAACGCTTAGAAAATGGCTTGCCCATACGTTGATTTGCCCACCAACCCCTTCGCCCAGACACAGTGGGACGGCCCGCTCTGCAGTTTCGTGAGAGAATATCTTTTAAATACTACTTCAAATCATTCAGAGCGAGCTCGCCTGCTGGCTGTGGGTGAATGGGAATCAGGTGTTTGGTATAATAACAGACGCCTTCAGTTGTTACTTCTTAATTGATTTTTTTTTTCTTATGAAGGAACAAAAACAGAATTTACTAAAACGACTCTTTAAAGAAACTTGTCATGTCATGTTCATTATACCTATTCAGCAGCTAATTAAGTCAGCTTTAGCCCAGTTTCGAAATTTCCAACAAGGATGAAGTGTAACTTGAAAGAGCTGCAGAATGAGGAAAGGCGGTCGCTCAAGTGATCACTTGACTTTTACTATTAAACTTGAAAGAGCTCCAATATTATCCTTTCATTTTTAATTTATTATTACAATTTTAGTTTTACTCTAGTTCACCGATGGAATAGCAAAAAGCAATTTTCGACTTCACTTCGTTTTACGCGTGAACAACTAAAAAGCATTTGCTTTTTATTTCAAAATTCCGAAACTTCTAAAGCAAGTTGAGAAACTTATAAAGAAAATAAGTCATGGATAAAAATGAAAATCAAAAGTTATAATTTATTAATTTGGATTTTTGGTTAACATAGTTGTTATAGTGAGATACCTAATTTTAGCTTGACGTTTTACTTCAGGTCTTCAAGGCAAAATTTTCTAACATTGTTTTCTGTAATTACACAACTAACAATAAGATAGTAAATTTACAAACAATAAGATAGTCTTGTTTAAATTCAATCTTCTAATGATAAGTACATACTTGCTTTATCAAATAATTGTATCTAGGTTTAGGTAACAGTCGAGATAAAACCCAACACAACAAGATAAGCAAACACATCGAGAGCCGAGCTGTGGTTTAAAGTAAGTTGTATGGTTTCGTTTTAGACTTCCCAGACCTATTGCGATCAAAGGCTTGTCGTATGAAATAAAGTGATGGTCGGTGTGAATTTAGCTTAAATCCCAGCCGATTCAAGTTAAAATAAAACTAGACTGCTTTCCACTAAATTTGGACTGCAAGGCACGCTGCGCGATCGCTTCCCGTGTGGTATACATTTCTATTCCAGATTTGTATAAGTGTGTGTTCTTCCAATGGCTAAGAAGTCATTCCATTAAAGAGAAATAGGTTTCCAAAGAGTGTCCGTGTGCGTCAAATACGACCAGTCAGTAATGAATCTTCGTCGACAAAGCGAAAAGTTACTTTAGTCGTTACGTACAGTAATTATGGATTATATAACGTATAGAGATTAAACAATATTTAATAGCAAAATTATAATTTAGTAAAGCACGACTTGTATGTGAGGTTATATTTTCAGTGTGATTAATTTTAATTAAACTTCGAGAAACCATTATCAAGTTTAATCTAAATTTTCGACGTTGCTGTTAATGTTCGGAGCAAGAGTTTAGATTGTCGAGGTGAAAGGTTTAATACATGTGTTAGATATGGGGCTATATGGCTATATGGCTATGTGAATAACCATGCCTTTATATAATCAAACCATGCGATATTATATATTTAATATATCACTATTTATATAGCCATATCACCCCATATCTAACAACATACTAAAGTATGTATGAGAGGCGAAGGGTTTAAATTTCTCTGAGGTAACCCAAAACAATAATATATTTTGCTGGACATAGTTCTTTGTACGTATAATACTAAGTAACTACAATCCAAAGGGAAATCGAGAGTAATGGTGTTCTAAGGACCCTTCGCCACTGGTATGTATCAAAATCCAACACATTGATTGATTATATATAAATGGCTATGTACATAGTCATATAGCCCCATATCTAACACATGCATTAAAGCTTTCACTTCGACAATCTAAACTCTTGCTTCGAACATTAACAGCAACGTCGAAAATTTTAATTAAACTGATTTGACTGTCTCTGTGGTGCAGTGGGAGTGTGTCCAACTACGCTACGGGTTCGATTCCCACCCAGGATAAAACTTTTTGTGATGAGCACGAAGGTTTATTCTGTGTCTGGGTGTAATTTATAAATAACTAGCTGTGCCTGCGGTGTTACCCATTTATTATCATATGTTTTAATCAAGTTTAGTAAAATCGCTCCAGCCGTTTAGACGTGAAGAAGTAACAAACACACTCACACACTCACAAACTTTCGCTTTTATAATATTAGTGTGATATGTACGTATTTAGAAATATAATATTTATCAGTTGTCTGGTTACCGCTCTATACTGTACTCGCTCTACTTAGTTTGGAATCAGATGACGTTGTGTGAGTTGTCCGAAGATATTATTATTATTATATAGCCCCATTCCTAATAATATCCAACACATGGATTGATTATATTGGCTATTTACATACCCACATTTGACAGACTGAATCATTAATGGCTAATAACGGTAAATAAATTAGAGGAGAGGTTTATTTTTAATGAATGATAGCTAAATATAAATTACTAGCTGTCCCGCGCAACTTCGTTTACGTATTTTTATGCAAAATTTCTCATCGCTGCTCCACTCCTATTGGTCGTAGCGTGATGTTATATAGCATATAGTCTTCCTCGATAAATGGGCTACCCAATAGTACCCAATAATAATTTTTCAAATCGGACCAGTAGTTCCTGAGATTAGCGCGTTTAAACAAACAAACAAACAAACTATTCCGCTTTATAATATTAGTATAGATAAGTAATTAGAACAAAACTTCTTTTCAGTATTTATTTGTCTCAATTTTACTGAAGCAGTTTGTCCATACTCGAAATTCTGTATTATTTGATTCAGCTTACAAAAAAATCTACTAACTTCTACAACATTTATTTTTGAATTTATGCTAACTTTATCAAAAACTCGATGAAAGTTTCTTAGAATTAAAAATTGAACGTCAAACCACAAATTAAGGCTTTTTATTTAATGGTTAAAGCCTGTAGGTATTATTATAGGCCTTTACGCAATTAAGACCCGTAATATATATATTTTCATAACCTTTAGGTACTGTCTTTTTACAGAATTGAAAATTAAAAGATAGGTACGTAGGTATATTTAGATATAGGTAAGTAGAATTATCACATAATCATCATTGGGCCATACCGTCCTGATCAAATGATCAAAAACAGCGTTACAAGAGCTCCAGCATTGCCGCTGATGACTAACCTCTCCACAAACGCTGTATTGCCAGGTACACGATTTAAATGGCGCAACATGTCCAGAACTTGCGTCAGCCTCTCGACCTAACTGACAGAACCCACAGGAATGACTAGTTCATTCGAAATTCAAAATTCAAAATTCTTTATTCACTAAAGGTTCATTTCCGTGCATCGCGGCCGATCGCGAGTCGCGCGCGGCTTACGACAAGCGACTGACGCGCGCGGCCGATGCGACAATAGTCATAGTGCGCGCGCAGCCGCAGACCTCGGAAACAGCGCCGTACATTCTCATACTCTGAGTATTGTCGCATCGGCCGCGCGCGTCAGTCGCTTGTCGTAAGCCGCGCGCGACTCGCGATCGGCCGCGATGCACGGAAATGAACCTTTAGGATGCAAAACAACTCTTGGGATACGTCGGGATTCTACATGTACATGTAATGCCAAGTTCGCAAACAATAGGTAAAGCCGGAGAAAAGAACCTGGCAATACGTACGGCGCCAGTTCGATTGCAGGACCTGACTCATGTCTTACTCGAAACAAAACTCGGTACCATATCTAGTTTCGTTTCGAGTTTCACTGTTTATGTTTGCGGTCTATTTCCCTTAGTCACCTCTTACGACACACTTAGGATGAGATAGGGTGATGACACTTTGTATTCTTATTCCATCACCACTCTGTATACGGTACTTAATTTACATCTCTGAAATAAGGTGAACAAGTTTCTTAATTTTATTTTAGTAATTTATTAAGTTTTGTTTAATTCTCTCAATTTATATTTTAAAATAACATCTTATATAGGTACTGAATGTTGAACCAAGTAAGTATATATGGATATTAATAGTAGATACATATACCTTAATATAAGGTAATATTGAACAAAAAGCTCCTTAACGAAATATGAAATAACTATGATTAAAACAATTGTTAATCAGTACATCAATTTGAATACTGGTCAAGTAGAGTTAATAATTTATTAATCACCAGTTCTTTTAAATCTTTAGCATACATATAATCAATATGATTAAAATTCTTTAGAGGTACCCTATAAAAATCGACAACATTTTGTAATCTTTGCCGCAAAATTTCTACGTCTTGTACCGCTACTAACCAATCGTTATCGCTGTAAAATATAGAAATGGGTATTGTTATCGTTTCCACTTGATACTCTTGAGGCTCTTTAGAACCGTAAAATTCCACATTTTTTTCTTCTCCGTAGTCAAACCGACGGAATTTTCCCGATATTAAACTTTGTGAGTAATGCTCTACTTGTCTCATGCTTGCCCCAGCTGGCAAATGCCCGAAAACGACTGGTAGATTGGTTATGTTTAACTGAGCTGCGTTAAAACCACAAAAAAAGAATAAAAGATTACTGCAAACTAATTCAGCTAACACTTCGGAACCACATAAATAGAAAGAAAAATGCTTTCTAAACTCACGACTTGGCATAAATTCATGAAGGCCCATTTCCTTTGCAAGCGAGAATAAGATTTCAGGATGGTGAAATGTAACGTCCCTTAAAAAGTTAAGGAAAGGACTTTTCATATTAGGTATTGCAGTGGCTGGAGCCATCGCTACCATGAATGATATTTTATCATTGTATTCGGGTAACTCTGAACACATGACAAAGAAAGACGTAGCTCCTTGTGAATGGCCTACATATAGCAACTGTATTCGATTTGTAATAGAAAGTACATAGTCGATCATAACTGTTAAATCATAGCGACCTATCTCGTCCCAAGAGAAGTTCCAAAATGCTGGTGAAGTCGGTTTTAAGGTAATGTGCTTCCTCGAATGTTTTGTGCCTCGAGCGTTACCCATCCAGATGTCATATTTTTTGTTTGCAAGTAAATAAGCAATTCCACTCTCTGGTCCCGCAGTCACCCAATCATCAGCACTCATTAGCAATCCATGCATTAGAAACACAATTGGTCCTTCGTTACGGATACGAATAAGAGTAAGTATGTACCCATCTACCGTCTTTACTTCGTGCTCTTCTACGTCGTAACCATATTTTCGTATCAGTTGAGACACATTTAAATTTTTATCTTCGTTGTCAAGTCCTGATTTATACAATTGTAAACCTTCTTTAACTTGTGTATTTGAGAACAAGTCAAGTCCTTGAATAGCTTTCAGATAACTGTATGAGTCCTTGATTTCAAATATCTTTTCATAGGTAATGTCATCAATTTCGTCTGCCCGCGAATAAAAAAATAGATTTATGACAGTCTTTAGAATAATTATAACCATATATATTTTCATTTTCACACAACTTGTACATTTCACATGTTTAAACTATAACATTGTAACAAATAACGCAATCGATCGTCTGGCTAAGATAAAACAAAAGTCGGCAGAAGGCAAGCCCAACTTTATTTGAGCGCAGGTTACGGCCAAATGTATGTCGGTGCTCACTTTATTCACCGCAAATATGGGTATTTTGCATATTATGCAAAAATAACCATAATTAGCCCAATATTCGGTTACAATGCAACTAATATTAAATTTGAAAGTATTTCTGTCTGTGCAATTATTTGATTGATGATGTTATTATGTGTAATGTCGTATTCTAATTTGCTGTGAGTGAACTTAAGTAGGTACCACTTTTCCAAAAGATGAATAATTGGTATTATTCAACTTTCTCAAAAGGGAAAAATGTTTTACTCGAGAAACAATAGTAAAAAGCATATTCTGTATTATAATGTACGCCTCAACTAGGGCGAAGGATCTTAACTTAGAAGTAGGTACAAACGTGCGAAGAATGATAATTCGAAAGATTGTTATAGGAAATGATTGATTTGGTATTGGAAAGTATATGTTAAAAGTAAGTTGGTACTTAAGCATTCCCACGCGAGAGCATTATGTAGAAGTTAATATATTAGTCAGTACAAAAATATATTCAGAATCAACCGCAGCCATGACCATAAGCCAATTTGAAAGCCTATGACGACATTCCTACTGTTATTTTACTCAACCTTTTTTAGACTTGACATTAAAATTGCCCATGATTTTAACGCAATTTGGTCTGATTTATTACCCGTATGCCTCTGTTTCTACCATGCCGATAAACCAATAATGATAAGCTGAAATACTTCATTGCAGAGTTTGTACAAGTAATTACTGTGTCAAAATGAGGTTGTCCTCCTTTTTACCCGACTGCGGAGGGTAATGTGTTTGACGTGTATGTATGCATGTGTGTTCTTTTGTGGCACTATATAGACCAAACGCGTGGGCCGATTTTGATGATTCATACGTCATTTTTCATGCTTTTCAAATGGCGCGGTAGGAGTGTATCCTACTGCTACGCAAGAGGTCGTGGGTTCTATCCCCGCCCAGGATAGAACTTTGTGTGATGAGCACGATAGTTTATTCTGTGTGATATTTAACTATATTATGTAGGTATTTAGAAATATAAAAGTATGTTTATGGGTTGTCTGGTTTCCATAGTTCAAGCTCTGCTTAGTTTGGGATCAGATAGCTTAGTGCAGCTATACTCTAAGTGTGTTCCGCGGAACCCTAGGGTTCCGTGATACCTCTGTCGGGGTTCCGCAAGAATTTAGAAATAAAAAAATCAAAACACCTCTCTCTGGTCGCTCCGCGGCTGTGCGGACTCCGCGGCCGCGCGGAGACAAAACGCTATGAATGTTATTTATTTATTTATTTGTATTTGTATAAGCTTGTGTTACATTAGCTGGTACAATATCTTATAAGTTTGGTCTCAACAATTTTATACTTGTACAACGCGTTCGCTCTAAGTTTGCCGGTCTGTGGAATGCGCGTACCCTCCCCCACGTGACAACAAAACTTATAATGTGTCATAGTTTTACCCAAATATCTACCGTACACAATTTTTATTGTTACAATTAAATAAAAAATTTCGAACGTCATACACTCATACCTATCGCCAGCGGCAAACTTAAAACGAGCGGGTAGTATACTTGTAAGCGCTCAGTCTCTTTGATAAAAGCCGCCTCTGAATTAGACGCTATAGTTGTCAACAAGCGACTTTCGTCTCTAACTTCAAAGGATAAAGTCGATATTGTTTACAACGCTATTTTTAAATTTCTGTTTTTATTTTTGCTTTTTGTTTATCAAAGGTGCCGACTCGAGTATTTTCGAGAATATTTGAGATCGAGTCTAGGACTAAGTATAAAAGCGGCGATCGCGCGTTGGCGTCGTCAGTTGATGATTAGCGTTCGGAGCGATAAGTTACTACCTACTTACAAGCTCGCTAGCGAGAAACTAGTGTTCATTGTTTTACTGCCTGCTGTATTCTGTTGTCTCAGTTTTATACATTTCTTCCCTGTAGGTTCTAAATTTAGTCTCTTATACGCAGTAACGATTGTGCATTATTTAAACCCCACTATCCTGACTTGTAACATTATAAATAAAGAAGAATGGAACGTTGGCTTAAAGGTGTTAAACGTGTTCCAACAACATCTTCTAATGACGCTGAATGTTCAAAAGCAATGCGCGCGGAGAATTTAGCAATCACCGATCCAGAAGATGATGCCACGAGTGCCACGACGTCAAGCTCGACGGTTTCAAAGACGAAAAAAAGGAAGTATGATGAATCTTATATCAGTTTCGGATTTGTTGATTCCAACGGCTCACCTCTCTGCATGCTCTGTAGTAAACTGCTTCCTAATAGTTCCATGGCACCTGCCAAATTGCGTCGACATTTAGAAACCGTACACCCCGAGACTAAAGACAAGAATAAATAATTTTTTGTTCGCAAAAAAGATCAGTTATTAGAAAGTCAAAAAAATATGATGCATGTAACACAAACTACCAACGAAAAGGCCACGGAGGCATCATATTTAGTTAGCTATCGCATTGCACAAGCAGGTGAAGCGCACACTATCGCTGAGAAATTAATAAAACCATGTGTATTAGACATAACAAAATGTATGCTTGATGAAAAATCTGCAAAGCATCTTTCTACTGTTCCGCTATCAAACGATACTGTTTCACGACGAATCCATGATCTGGCAAGCTACGTCAAACAAGAACTAGTTACACGTCTACAAAATACACGATTCGCTTTGCAAATGGACGAGTCGACTGATGTCGCTGGTTTGGCTATCCTGCTGGTTATTGTGAGATATCCATATAAAAGTTCTTTTGAAGAAGACATGCTTATGTGTTCATCGCTGCTTACAAACACTACCGGGGAAGAAATTTTTAATAAAATAAATTTATTTTTTGAAGAACATAATCTCAGTTGGAACAATTGCATTGACATTTGTACAGATGGGGCCAAGGCGATGACAGGTAAAACAGCAGGAGCAGTGTCACGAATGAAAAATAAAGCGCCTAATTTTATTGTAGTTCCAGTCATTGTATTCTGCATAGACAAGCACTTGCGATGAAGCAAATGCCGTCTAATCTAAAATTAGTTATGGATGAAGCGGTAAAAATAATTAATTTTATCAAATCACGACCACTACAATCCCGATTGTTCTCATTATTGTGTGAAGATTATGGCAGCAAACATAAAACACTGCTGCTCCATACAGAAGTGCGATGGCTGTCTCGGGGAAAAACTTTAACAAGGCTATTTGAACTTAGAGCCGAGTTACAAATGTTTCTTTCAGCAGATACTTCTTTTAATTTGAAGGACCGTTTGTATGATAAAACTTGGTTGTTCCGATTGTCTTTTATGGCGGATATCTTTCAAAAACTTAACGAATTAAATTTATCGTTGCAAGGTAAACAGACAACAGTGTTTCAGGCCTATAATAAAATAACTGCTTTTAAAAGAAAATTAGATTTTTGGATCATTTGCATTGGTAAGAAAGAAATAGAAAGTTTTACGTTACTCAGTGAGTTTGTTAGCGAAAACGACTCAGAAATGTTTGAAGATAATGTGTTTGAAGAATTGGTCCAATATCTCAGTTCGATGCGCGCATCTTTTGAAAAGTATTTTCCCGAAGAACACAATACAAAAATTAAAGTGAACTCCTGGATTCATAATCCTTTTTTACCCAACTTGGAAAAGCCTGAAAACATGTCAAATGAGATATATGAATCTTTTTTAGAAATGTCATCAGACACAAGTATGGAGTCATTGTTCAAAACGACACCTCTTAATGATTTTTGGTGCAGAATCCAAGATGAATATGCAATGCTTGGCCAAATGGCTCTGGATATTCTTCTCCCGTTCCCAACTACATATTTGTGCGAAACAGGATTCTCTACCTACGCAGCCACGAAAACAAAATATCGCAATAGACTGGACGCCGAAGCTGATATGAGACTCCAACTTTCTTCCATCAAACCTGATATCAAGCAATTGATGAAAAATAAAAAACAGTTTCATACCTCCCACTAGTTAGATTTTTTCTTTTTTAATGTTTTCTATTATTGTCCTTACCAAGTGGTGAAGTAAATAATAATTAGTAACTGATACATTGTACTTTTATTATGCTGATTAATAAAGAATACACTTATAAAAATAATTGTTTTATTGTAGGGTTCCATCAAGTATTTTGCTTCCCAAAAGGGTTCCGTCATTTAAAAAGTTTGAGAACCACTGGCTTAGTGTGAATGGTCCCAAGATTTATTTATTATAACGTATTATATATTATTTCCTTTTTTTATTTCTTTACTACTTTTGGTCGTCACGTAACGTGAGGCAAAAGCACCTATCTTCAAAAAGGCAGAACCAATTTTCATCAAACAAAGCAACAAAGTGTTTGTTGAACTAGCTTTCTAATAAAAATACCGCATCCAAATATCTTCATTCATTTGGCTGCCACAGTGACTCAGACTTACACATTGACAGATGATCACACAAAATATGGTTACTCTTGTCTCACTCTCTATAATAACATACATCTAAAGTTAACTTTACATGCCGACTGAAATTTTAATCATAGCATTTACAAGAACCAAATACGAGTAGAGATGACATGAAAGCTATGTCAGATAGTAGGGTAAACAATGTCGCCCTAAAAACTCACAGAACAATAAAAAACAAATAGCTTCATGTCAAAGTGTTGTTACGACTTAGCGTCGGCTTTTATTTTATCGACGACCTCCATAAATAGCGAGGTTTTATTTTCCGTACACCATAAAGCTACTGGACACTCTCAAGAGTGCAAATAAAATGGGTCATATCTCTTTTCATTGCGAAAGTTGTCTATTTATTCCAGTGTATCTTATAAAGCCACATGGCACTTTGTTGAATTGTATGAACTTGGTTGTTTGAAACGCCTATTACAACTTTCAACACTACACTCATATCATGTCGGTCCTCCATATTCACACAATACGCGAACCTACAACTCCCACGAGTGTAGGAAAACAAAGTTTTCGACACATTTGGGGTTTTCTAAGCAGTGTTTGTTTTTCCTCGTAGTTTCCCATTCATTTCACAATAATCTCAAAAGTCTAAGTGATAAGAATAACAAGCATTTGATATAGGTAGGTACGCTGACTACGGTTGATACAAACTATTAAGGCCAAATCACTATTTATGAATTTACCTACAAGAATAAAAAAAGTAGTCGTCACTGGAGTGTAATGTAGTGTATAAGTATGCACACTATTCTGACCATGGCCAGGAACTCATCAGGGCGTGATAACACCGCACTGTAATGTTCTTTATACCGATTTGCGTTTCATTAAAATAAAGCGTAATAATATGTACCTGCCTACTTCACTCCATGCGACTGAAATGCTATAGTTTCGACCATAGCCTTTCAGTCCTGTGTGCTGTGTGTGTCTCCTGAATAAATATATCAACATAGATTTTAAATTGATTTTAAACGACGTTAAGGCCACTCCACCAAGACACATAGTCGACTACATGGTCAGACTAAATCTTGGAGATGTCCTTTAAGGAAGAAAGAGGCGTCACAATAGATCTTTTAGGTCGCAGCGACTTCCAGGCTATATATCCAGGCCTCTATCCAGATACAATACAAAAATAGATTTTAAAAATATATACAAAATAAAACCTTCCCACGTAGTGACCTTCATTTTAAATCTGCATAGAGGTAAGATAAGTACGTATGGATGCTAGCAACAAACATCGCATCACGTTTCAGTTGCCAACCCCGTTTTTGAAGAGAATATATATACACAAGGTAAATTTATAAAAAAAATAATACGCAGATAAAAATACCGTATGATGATAATGAAAATATTCATACAGTAATAAGTACAGCTAAGGATTTGCATGATGTTAACAATAAACGCGAATGTAGAAACTGTAGAGAGACACAAGACTATGTCACTATAAGTACTCTATATTCAGATTAGATGAGGGACCTCGCTATAAACCAGGTAACCTTTGATGTGCCCCAACATGTCTCGATTTTAGTATCCCATTCGTGTTCACTTCTCGGGTCATGTGGGATATTACACTGAGAGTTAGTGTTGACGTATTTAGCCTCTATTTATAAACCTCAATCTTTCCCGTGTTTATTTATTCACAAACCCGTTTATTTAAAGAATTCAGGACTTGTTCCAGACCTCTTAAGAAATTCAAAGCTTTTCCACAACTAAAATGGGAGCAACTCTCTCTAAATGAGAATCACTTAGTTGTCAACACGGACGTAAAAAGACAATTTAGAGCTTATCTGGCATCGTCTTTCGTCGGTTCTTAAAGTATTCCTGTGAGAACAAAAGTTTAGAATGTCTTGTCGTATAAGATATGATTAAGTAGATAGCTACAACGGTAAAGACTAAAGTTTTACAAAATGATAACACTAGCGTGTCAAAAGATGAGACTTTTTTATTTTGCTTCAAAAACATTACTACTTGGGATTACTCACGTCAATACTAGGGCGAAACAAAAAGGAAGGGTTTCTTTTTTAGTGGTCTACGTATGTATGTTTGTATTTACGTATGTTCCATCATAGCCCCTAAACCACTCATCCGATTTGATGAATGAGGTAATCGTCCCTATGCCCTTAACACTCCGGCACTGAGCCACACCCGTATGGACCGCTATGATCGTGTGTTCAGATTCCACCCGTGCCAAATTTTATTTCATACGTTTCATATGGGTTAACAAGTTGTAGGCTAAAAAGATTGTCGCAGTCGGTTAGAACTTCAACATGTATTTACACGACTGCCTCAAAAAAAAGGAGTGTATGTCTTATACGTTTAACATTCTGAGTAGACGTTTTGGATCTATTGCACTACGATTTTTTTTTTAAGGAAGTTGGGTACAAGCTCTGTCACGGGGGATTTTACAAACATACAAGTCACGGACACAAAGTACACCCAGACCCGGAAAAACAATTTGTGGATCACACAAAGTGGTGTCCCGTGTGGGAATAGAACCCATCCCACCGCGCCACAGAGGCAGTCAAAGCGAGCGATTGTACTTACTTAGAAGTTTTAAAGAAAAGAAAATATCTACGGGTGGAAAGTTTTAGAATAGAAATAAAACTTTATACGAAACACGTGAAAGTGTCATGTGTTGTTCCCTAAGCAAAAAGAATGCGCCACGACACTTAAATAATACGACCTACTTTTTGAAGTAGATACCTCCTTTAACCTCAAACACAGGTCACACAGGTTAACATTCCACCAGGTAAATAAACGTGTTTCATATTCTGTTGCATCATCGTTTTCCACCGTGAAGAATAACCCACTTAACAACATTTTCAGATAGAAAATCCTACATTCGATTTCAAATTCCGTTGAGTTTCTCGTTCGACTTAGTTTTATTTTAGTAGTTACCTACGTAAAATGTAACTAGGTAGTTGGTACTACGATAATAAAAGTTTAATGGTTTTAGGTTTCGCATTTAAACGCTATACTACCTATCCGTGTTGCCGCAAGAAACCACTATCAGGTTTTATGTTTTTTGAGTGTATTTATACGTGACACGTATTTCTTCTCCTTTTTACCGGCAACTTCTGCTGAGACGGTATATGCCTCAGAACAAATGAAAATCAGGTATATACGTTTCGGGTAAGAGGTGTTTGTGTGTGTGCGTGTCTGTCTGTTACCGATATTTCGCAAACGGCTTGGCCGGATTTTAATTTTTTTTTTTGCGTTGTATAAGTAAGTCTCATTCCCGAGCATGTTCTTAACTAAGTGTTAATGTTCTACACCGCCAGGAGACGCTACAGTGCTCATGTTTCTCTATAACGGTTATTTATTTTTTTCCCGAAGATGGCTAGGACAATTTGGAAACGGTTTTTCGTTCTGTATACGTCTCATCCCTGAACCTTTTTTTTTCTACAACTGATAAGGAGGCATGTTATAAGTTGAACGTCCTGTCTGTGCCATCGTAGCCCTCAAACGGATAAACGGAACTCAATGTGTTTTTTATTTAATAAGAAATCTAGTATAGTATGACTGATTTAGTCGCGAACATTTAGTCGCGCGTGTCGAAGGTTGTTAGTAAATATCTTAAGGCTCCTACACATTACCAATTCCCTATCCGGCCGCTTTCTGGGTCTGCATAGTTCACATATTATAGCGATTATTGCCTGTCGGCAATGGTTGAAAACTGGCCCTAGGAGTACACACTAACAGTCGACAGCAGATAGTTTCAGACCGCAAGATCACGCGCCAGCAGTGGCCTGTGAGATCTTCACACTCGAAGCGGCGGCGGTGTCGGATTCGCAAACCTGTATTCCCACAGGGATAACTACGCGGATGAAACCGCGAGGCGTTCACTAGTTACTTATATTTACGTAAAAATAAGCTCAAGAGTCAGAGCGGCGGCGTTCATATCTAGTACGGCCGGTAACTATCATATACGCGAAAATGGCTAAGGCATCGGTCTCGCAATCGTGAGGTCGCGGGCTCGAATCCTACCCATTATACTACCGACGTGAACCCTCTCCTAACACAAGCCATTGAACTTAGCTGGAGGGATTAACAGAATTACTAGTAATGTGGGACCCATAGTTCCACATTGCTAGTTATCTTTAAAAAAATAATAATAATACTAGCTCAACGGTTGCCGGCCGGTACCTGATGACGCAAATCGCACTGGGGTGGGTAGACGCACTCACTATGGGTTGGATTGACCGTCAGTCCAAAATCTTTAAGGTCGGTACGTATCTGACGGAGAATGCGTCGCGTACTATCGGTCGCGTAACGCCAGAACAGACAAATATACAATAAAACATTTAACCATTCACACCTAACCGATGATGCGTTAGTGCGTCGACCATACTAAACAGATACGCTCGACGCATTTTTCGTCAGATATGAACCTGTTAGTCTGTGACACAATAAAAATTGTGGTCTGCTGCGAATAACTGACAGGCTGATATCCGCCGGCGGCCTGGTAGTGTGGGAGCCTTTACATTGTTGTGATTTAAGTACTTGTACCTATTTGTGAAAGTTGGAAAATAATATTGACTTATATCTATGTATGATAATATGTCCCTATAAATGTATTTTATTGTATAGTTTATTGTATTTTACTTAGGTGAATATTGTTGTCACCGTTTGATAATGTTACTTAGGAATTAGTTAAGAAAACGATTTACTTTCGTAAGTAAAGATTCTGCGTGATAAATTAAGGCCATTCTTTTCTTGGTTTTGCATTTCTTTTTTATTTATTAAGTAGCAATAAATTGGCCAATATTTAAGCGCATATCGTTTTTACATTGTAAGTGCATGCTCCTACTATGTTGTGCCCATTGAGGCTGATATATCCAATCTCGGGTACTATTCTTTTAATATTTTTGACCTCTTGTTTTTGCTTTGCATCAGTCCTCTAACATAATATAATAGCGGCAGCACCTTACCTGCATATACAGTTTATAAACAAAGAAACTTTGTAAACATTGGCATATTTGAATAGAGTGGACGCGAGTTTTTATTGTCTGTTCTTCTCCGACTTTACTTTTTGTTTGCGAACAAGAATTACATGTAAATGTAGAATCTAAGTACTTTTCACAAGTGTAGTATTTTGATTCCTAAGTTAATAAATAATTTTTATATTTCTTATCTAACTGTATAGTTCAATGGCCAAACACACATTAATTACATAAGAAATAACATTTTACATTGCAGACATAAAGATAGCAGCCTACTGCGTTCCTAAGCATTAATTTGCTACTTAATATAAGCACTTAAATATTATAGTTCAATAACGTCGATAAATTACCTTTGTGATATCTTAATTAGCATCGTTATAGCCAATCGTTTCTCTATGCTGCTGCTTTAGGGTTACAAGGTTACTTTAATCAACAATTACTACTTAGGTACCTACAAATAACCATGTCTTTAACTAAATGCAATATGAAACTCATAGTTTCTCTGTCTGTCGGTTCCTTTTATGTTCTGTTCACGCGAGAAGCATTTCGATGGCTCCTATGTTAAGTAACTTAAGTTTTAAAAAAACATTTAAAAAACAACTAACCGACTTGAATCCAATGACGTTTTACATAAAACCTGATTACTTCAATCACGGTTGATTTGCTGGCATTTATTGAGGTATTTCGTTGTCTGTCTCCGAAACTCATCATCAGATATTTACGAAATTTATATGGGACCATTTCGAAATAAACCTCTTTCGAACAAAAAATAATTAGAAAATCTTTACATGGCGGAATTATGATATAAACGGTAGTACTTGGATGACCGAGCTTCGCTTCGTACTTTTTTTGAACGACATTTTCTAAAAATTTTACCTAACTAGATCGGTTTATCGCCCCCGAAATTGCATACATACACTGCATACTAAATTTCATCAAAATTGCTGGAGCCGTTGCCGAGATTCAGATTACATATATACCTGTATATGTAATCTTACCAATCTATACCGTTTAAAGTTATTAGATAATGTAACAAATTGATGGGTTTGTTTTATTTTAAAAATTGTTTTCTTCCTTTAAATAAAAGGTTGTTTTTAAAAATGTCTTTTTAATTATTATTTTATTTAAATTATTTTATTATAATAATAGTAGGTAAATCAAGTCGTAAATTTATCGTATTAACCAACTTTCCTCACGAGTGTAGCCGCGAGGAAAAAGGGCAAAAAGTATTTATTCTGTAAAGTCGGTTTATGGGCGATAATTTTACGTGATAACGTCTTATGAAAACATTGATGACACATTGCCATTCGCGTTGCTTGGCAACCAATCAATAACGTTAGTTCTAATTGTGTCGCATGTCATGTCGCTGCAATCGCTAGTCGCTGTTGCTTAGCAAGCTTTTCGTGAGTGGAGCCGGTTATCGATTTATAAGACGTTGTCACGTCAAAAAAACGTGACAATTTTAAGTCTATTATTATTTGTCAAAAGTTCTAACATTAGGTAAATTGCTCCTAACAAGCTAACTAAAGGAAAACTCTTTGCTAGCCAATACGTCAATACCTATATAAATGTAAACCTAAACTAGTGCCTAGTTACGAACTGGCCAAAGCATGGAAGAGTGATTTATTTAAATGATCCTACGTCACAAACCCTTTGATCCGCACCAAACAGCTGACTTGAAATGTTTACAGCAATTCTATTCAAACACTTAAGTGTTTTAGCGTTAGTAAAATATGTATAACCTAGGTACTAGCTGACCCACGCAACTTAGTCTGCTTCAATTTTCCCCGTTTTTGCAACTCATACAAAAATACTATAACTTGTCTAAAAAAATTTTTCACGACCTATTCTCATACCATCCAAAAAAACATACCAATCCATAAACATTAAAATCGTCGAACCGTTTTAGAAGGAGTTCGACCATTCGAGTTATAGATGACTTCGAATTACAAAAATATCATTGAGAAAGCTCTAGAAGAAAAAATAAGGCGAGTTCCGTTGTCTTTCTCGATGTTGCACAAGCTTTTGATAAAGTCTGGCATTAAGGCTTGTTAAATAAATTTAAAACAATGTTACCATATAAATTTGCTACTATCCTAGAATCTTACATTTCTAGCAGAGCATTTCGAATACGACAAGAAGATGTTTGTTCTAAAACTTTACAAATAAAAGCTGGAATTCTACAAGGCCGTTTTGGGTCCGGTCCTTTACCTTTTTATACACCTGTGATATTCCAGAGCTCGAAAAGAATGCTATTGCAACATTTGCTTACGATACGGAAATACCCTCAACGAATCAGTAGAAAAGGTTCAAATAGCCATCAACCAAGTCTTAGAGTGGACGACAAGCTGGAGAATAAAACTTAATGAGAGTAAGTCCGTTCACGTTGACTTCACAATTAAAAAAGGTTAATACTGCCCGGTGCTTATAAATGGTCAACTGATACCCCACTCGAACACAACTAAGTATCTCGGTATGACGCTTGACGCAAAGCTACACTGGGAAGTACATGTCAAGAAAAAAAGAGAAGAGCTATCGTTACGCTACCAGGAGATGTACTGGCTACTGGGAATACACTCTTCCCTATCAGTACACGACAAAGTCCTGCTATATAAACAGGTGTTGGCTCAGAGCAATCAACAAATAATACAAAGATTACAGAGCCAAGTGCTCAGGGATATTGTCAACGCCCCTTGGTACAAGGGGAAGAAACTGTGATCTCCACCGGGACCTTATAATGGATGACATAGAGAATTTTACACAAGAAATTGCTGAAGCACATCAAAGGAAGCTCCATCATCACGTGAACGTCGAGGAAATCCAGCTCCTTGATACCACGGAGTCTAAAATAAGATTGAAACGGCTGAATCAGACAGATTAAATGTAGTGATAAGTGCTACATAAAAGAACACATGAACAAAGTGACTTCACATTTATATACTCACGGAAAAGAGATAAATATATCTCTTCCGTGTATGTAATAGAGACAATAAAATAAGTGGTATTGGACACATTCTTAGATTTAAGTCCTTATAGCAATTTAGGTCATAATTAAATTACTCATTAGTATATAGGCTAGATTGTATCTATATAAAGTATTGTAATAGATACTTTATCATAAAAAAGTAGGTTTTGTGAGAGAGAGCAACAAACATCCCGTCATTTTACGTATTATTAAAATACTTCATTTTACAGTAAATCAATAACACTTATATTAACTGAGAAAATAATTGATAACCTATCACTCCAAAAAAAAGCAAATAATGCGTAATCGTAAAATAGGGAGCAACTGCAAAGTTTGACTAACGATACAATGTCACATATAATGACTGACTAACGCAAACAGATTTTAATAGAATATACCTTCAAATATTTTAAATCAACCAGGTTTTAAGAAATATCGTCATTTAACAAAATCTAATAAATATCGTTCTTTGAATCTATTGCCCCATTGTGTGTCGGCAGCGTGTCTCATCAACAGGCAGTTTGGACAACGGAAAGTTTTTGTTTCATCATTTTCCCTCTAATTAGGAAAGTATAAATCTCCAGTCATATTTTCCTTTTTTTAAACAACAAAGAAGTTTTTCCATTATCATAATATAATGAAGGATTTGGGAATAATTCATGTCTTCACAATTCTCTTTTTAAAATTCTGCAATATTGTAAACATTTACATTTGTATATACTATAGGGTGTCGCAAAAGAAATGTCATAATTTGAATTGGCTACCATTTTGTTAGAAATGAAAAAAAAGAGTTCTGTTTTCACGAAATGTTTATTTGAAGATGTAAAATCGTATACAGTATCGACACCTCCAGGCTCAAATGGCGTGAAGGACAAAACACTACGTTTCAGGAACGCCTAAAAACGACCATACAATTACAACTAACAATACAATTGCGCAATTTTGTTTCTGATGCTACATAAAAATGATCTAGGTACACATTGCTCAAAATCTAAAGGAGTTTCTTGTGACGACATCGCCTAGCTTTATCGTTACAGAATTAGGCTGTCCTATACGCGCTAAAAAAGGTAACTAAAAGGTGTAAATCTGATGTAGGTGAAAAAAAAAAGTCAAAATAATTGGTGTAAATAACATGTTATCTTTATTTCGTAAAACCAAACCAATGGTTATTTGAAAACGACAAATTAATACATACTAAAAGAATATATAAATTTAAGAAAAAATATATATAATATAATAAAATGATTATATAAATTTAATAAAAAAAACTAAATGAAGTTAGGCTAGGCAGTTCCAAGTGAAGACGAAAAAGAAACAGAGGTGTAGTCAGTGTGAGGTGTGGACAGTTAACACGTAGATTGAAATTACTTAACGTTTGTTAAAGGTCGTAAAACACAAAATATTGTCTTTTAAGCATATGTACAGGTAAATTAGCTTGAAGAAATTTTTGCGTTTGTAGTAGTGTATGGTCAGCAAATAAAAAAAACAACATTTTATTTTTAGTTTTTATTGTTTTAAAGGTAATATACGTTTGTGGCTGGAGCACACCAAATGCGTGCACGTCTACGCATACGCACTACGTACTAATACGGTCGTGAAAATGTGTATCCACCGCATTGTAATCTATGGAACTGTATGAGGCAGACAAGCCAGTTCCAAACATTACAAGCATTGAATGCCGGTTTTCACTTCAGTGAAGACGTGTATGAATTAGGTGTTCTCCGGCCATAAATGTTTTATTCTAATAATTCATCAACCCCAGGCATATCACAATCATCCCCATCCTCGCTTTCATCAGATGAATTATTTAAATTAATTATGATTCGTTCTGATATTGTGTCTAAAGCTGCGTCTCTACCCTGATATTTGCTTTCCTCCTCAATAGCATGCAAACAAACTTTTCTCCATTCCTCTACAGTTATGGCGTTCATTTTTTCTTCAGCTAATGACATTATAACCTTCATATTCATTGCGACATTCTTTTTTGCGACATATGTTTTCACTTTCCCCCATATATTTTCTATAGGATTAAACTCCGGATGGTATGGTGGTAAACGCAGCACAGTATGACCGTGCTGTCGTAATTTTTCGTCTATCTTGTACTCTATAAATCTCGCCTTGTTTTGCAGAATCAGTTCATATAATTGAGGCTTAAGCAACGTGGATGAATGCTCAATGTTTCGAAATGTCAGCCAGTCTATCATTTGCTGTTTTCTAGAATTGCTATTCGGTGCAGGATTTTGTATTGAGTTATGATATGGTGCGTTGTCAACAACAACAACACTATTTGGTTGTAAGTTGGGTATTAATTGAGTTTGAATCCACCTTGAATAGTTGTCATAGTTCATATTGTTGTGGTAATCTCCACTTTTTTGGTCGGCTTTAAACATTAGCAATGCATTTGGTATAAAGCCATCGATACCACCGGCATGAACAATGATTAAGCGGTTGCCTTTCGATATATGTTGCTTCAAACCTGAAGTGCTTCCATCTGACCAAGATTTCGAGAGGGTATGTGATGTATGTATATATGTTTCGTCGGTGTAAACAATTGGTCGGCGTTGTTCACGATATTCAGCAATTTTCATCAAATAATTAATTCGCAAGTATCTAATTTCGTGTTTTTCCATAAGAAGTTTCCGGTTATCTTCTGTTTGCTTCCAATTAAAACCTAATGACATGACGTGTTTTCGTAACGTGCTGACACAACCTTTATAATCGATATCTTCTTTCAATTTTGAGTGCAAAGTTTTTAAAGTGGGAACTTCTTTATTTGTGATGTGGAAGTCATGAATTGTTCTTCTGATAACTTGCTGATCAAAGTTATCGATTACTATTGTAGGTTTACGATTCGGTTTCTTTTTAGGAGATTTAAATGTTACTTCCTGATCTGAAGGACGACATTTGCTTTCTGATACTACCTTTCTGACGGATGCTATTGAAATTCCTGTTGATTTAGCAACTAATTGAGTGGGGGTCATAATACTGCTCGGGTTGTTATTACACTCATTTTCGAAATATTTGTACAAACAGTACAAAACTTCCTTAGTTTGAGAAGTCAAAGGCTTGCCTCGACCATGTTTTAACACTGGAGCCATTTTGAATTATCAATATAAAGTTACAACACTTACACACTTGAAATTAAACACTTCAACAAATATTTTAACAATAATAACAAACAATAACAACAATCAACAAATACAAAATTTCACAATGAAACTACTACGTATCTAATAATTATAATTTTTTAATGAAATGCGTGCTTTATGTTCTAACGGTATCAAGCGACTGACGTCAGACTGCACGTGGCACCTGCGGACAGAGTAAACTGGTTTATTCTGGTTTTGTGCGTGTTTCCACTTTCCACTATCAAGTGACGATTTATTTATTTGTTTTGTTTCGTAATTATTATGGTCAAAACTTTTTACCTATAACTAAACTACTATCATCTAAAGAACGACACGATATTTTATTGTTTCACGGTAGTCGCCTTGTCGTTTGCTCAAGGACGTGAAATTGAATGACATATTTTTTTTAATAAAGTCAAAACCTTTTTCTTTAAAATAAAAACTTGTTTTTATTGAAAACAAAAATCAGAGTGTTGCTAGGGATAAGTATTAAATTAAATAGTAATGTTAGGATATTGAAACATTTTTGTAAGGGCCAGAACGATATAGTGGAAACGCGCTCTAATATCTAAGTAACATACACACCACTACATATGCAAAAATTTCTCGAGACTAATTTCACTGTACTGAGATTTAAGGGCTAAAACCGTTATGATACCTATACCTACTATAATTTGCTTGAAGCTTGAGGTAGGCTACTTTATATATTTTAAAGCGACCACTAGGGCGAAACCACCTGAAAAAGTTAGTATTTAGTACCAACAATCGATGTATTAATTTGCACTCATTTACTCGCTTTTTTCCGCAATTTTGTAATTTTCCATGGTTGGCAGGGAAGTAAAACCTAAACGCACTAGAAATGTTACACTTCTAAAATAAAAAGTTACTTAAAACTGAACATGCACAGTAGTCCTGCTGTAAGTCCCTAGGTCTTGTGATGTATATGTGACGTGAGTATTGACATGTATAGGACAGAACACGACTTTTTGGTACTAGCGATATGTGCCTATTTTATTACCCACGACGGTCACGGAGACGCTTTATGCGTTTGGAGTAATTAGGTGTTTGTGTGTGTGTGTGTGTGTGTGTGTTTCACAATTTTTCTTGGAAACGGAAACGGTTTTTTGCATTGCATAAGTCTCATTCCTGAGCATGTTCTTAGTTTTAATGTCCGAAGACCGCTACAGTGCCCCATATTTCTCCAAAACCGTTGTTATTATTTTTTCTCGGAGATGGCTAAGACGATTTAGAAACGGTTTTTTGCTCTGTATAAGTTTTATTCCTGAGCTCTAGTTAAGTTTTAATGTTACAGACCGCCAGAGGGCGCTACAATACACGTGTTTGTGTCTTAAAAAAGGGCAAGCTCATCTTTTATTATTATTAAAATTGATTATATATTAGTTCCGTTACAATTAAATGTTTACTCTCCTCTCAATACTAGTGTGAATTTTGTGAAAAATCTCTAAAAAGTTTGAAATAAAATCAATCGAAATCGATCTTGTTAAACTTCTGTTAATTATGAAATTACAAATATTTTGTTCTATAGCCAAATGTTTCTACAATGGTAAATGTATATTATTTATAACATTTAGACATAGACACCTAATGTTTATCTGCTCTGCTTTTTCCAGCTTACCTATAACATGTAATAGCATTAGGTTCATGGAGTTAAAACTTATTGAATTAACATCAGCGATTTACAGTCGACAACGGTAAATCTCTCAATATGATAATTCTTCTTTACATTTCCATAGTATTATTAAATCTAAACTGTGTAAATACCCGTAATTCAAAAATCGCACATGTTGGCAGTGAAGCAATATCATGGGGCCCAGAACCAAAGGACATTGTCGGAGAAATTTTAGCAATTTTTGGCATGTTACAACCTCATACACAGAACATCGATGATACAACGCTAAATGCTACGGAGCTGGCTTTAAAATATGGTTATAAAACAGAAACATATTCCGTAAGGACCGAAGATGGCTATGTGCTCACCATGTTCAGGATACCGTCAACAGGCCCTCCAGTATTTCTAATGCATGGCCTCTTTTGCAGTGCTGATGATTGGTTAATCGCGGGAGCTGAAAGTGCTTTAGCATACAGTAATAATTTGTTAGGGATAAACCCATATTAAGTAGGTTCTTATCACCGTTTTGTTCAACAACAAGTGAGGACAGGTCATGAAAACGAATTTCTTGTCATGGTCTTTTTTGCTCGATATTTTGGAAGCCCCTCTTAAGAAAATTGTTTTTATAAAGCATTCAAAGTATAGATGTTTGTTTTTTAGTATTTCCCTTGACAAAATCTCCTGCAGGTGAAGGAAGGATAAGAAAAATCCCCTATGGAATTAAGAAGAATCAAAATCCTAGATCCACACTGTAACACTGCAAATCATAGATAGAAATGTGATAATTTAAATGTTCCGTCATTCACAACTCCATAAAATAACAATAACAGTTTCACAATCATAACTGCGCTGCGGCGGACAACGGAAGCTACTCTACTTCGCTCCGAACAGCTGCAACGTAGCTACATATCTATCCCTACTTACTAAGTACATACAGGTACTCGTAGTTATACGATATCTACAGGTGGATGGCAACGTAATCTCTGACTTCCGAACCAGTTGAGCGTAAAGTCAGTATAAGCTACAAGTGGTTTATTTAAATGATAGCTGATTCCGCAACTATGATAGATAGATTATTACCTAATATGTTCGTAAACTTTCGCGATTTGTAAAGAGTATAGAATTGTATAGTCTACTGTGACCACGACCGTTGCAATACGGTCGAAACGTCTCGGGCAATAAAACAAAGGTAGGCCTTTTTTTTTTAAACATGTTTAGTAGTTTGTTTATCTTCTGAGTGAAAATTTCTTTTCTTTCTGAGTGAAAATCTTCTTCAAATAACTTATGTGCAAATTTAATGGGTATTATAAACACTGAAAAAGATAGGTAACTCTATCAGTTTATGTGTTGGTTTTGACGTTAACACAAATACCTAAATAAAAATGTTGTCTTTTATTTGTTCCTAAAGTGGGTTCCACGAAGCCCCTCATGACATATTTTGATGACTTTTCTATGGAACCCCTTTCCATAGAAAAGTCATCAAAATATGTCATGAGGAGAACTCAGTAGGTACGTACCAACTAGTACTTAGCAAGAATTTAGCCCTTTTAAATTAAAGAATATTGTGTTTGACTTTTAAATTACAGTAGCTATTTTTAATTTGTACCTAATCATCTACATCTACACTAATATTATAAAGAGGAAAGATTTGTATTTTTGTATTTTTATATGTAACGAATGAACTCAAAAAGTACTGGACTGATTTTAATAATTCTTTTTTTGTTGGATAGCCCATGTATCGAGAAAGGCTACGACTAATAGGAGCGGAGCAGCGACGAGAAATGTTGCAAAAATGGGGAAAATTTACGCATACGAAGTTGCGCGGGACAGCTAGTGTGATATAAAATCAAAAGGAATATCGGGTGTTATTAGTTTAAAGGGTAAGGAATGCCAGATGTTTCTGATATAATTAACGATCTTGAAATTTGACCACACTTTAGCGTTACACCTTGTTTATTACCTTATTAACTTAATTTATACATATAGGCCGCGTAACTTAATTTATAATATCGTACCCTAGTACGATATTGATCCATAATAGAGCACAACCACTTTCTCCTGCTGCCAAAGTCTAGGTAATGGAACGTAAAATGTGCAGGCAGGTAATCAATCTATCCGTGACCACGGCCGTTGCAATACGGTCGAAACGTCAGGCAATAAACAAGGTATTGTACCTTAAATTATTCACGCGATTAATTCCCGTAGTATATATAATTTTATAATGTGTACAAAATGCGAAAGTTAATTAACATTTATAACTAGCTTTTATCCAATTTATGATATAAAGTGGATTACTTAGTGAAATCGAAGACGATCGGTGTCAGTCATGTGCCTTCTTGAATATTATGTTACTATTCTACATTTCCAACAATTTTAGTAAAATATTTTTTTGAGATTTCTGGGCAACGCAATTTGTATTTTGAACTGGTTTTACGTCAGTAAAAGCTATATAGCAGCGAATCTCCAAACTGCGTGCCGTGCAACGTTAACGTAATATCAAGTTACTGCTACGTAGGTTGTTACATTTACGTATACGACACAAAAATCAGAATAAATATATTTTAAAACATTATTGTCATATCCGCTTGTGACCACAGTTGGTACAACCTGCTCGAAACGTGAAGGAATCAAAAGATAATCCCCGCATTCTTTATTTATACAGCTATTGATACCTGGTCCCTAACCATGAAACGCGTTTAGTGTAAACATATTATCCTCTAAACCTTGCATAACATACCTTACATAAACATTCAACAAGTAGAAATGACAGTATAATTATTATTGAATTTTGTAGCCGCAACGACGCAGTTACCACACAAATTGATCGGTAATGAATGACAGAGAGGCACCATTGACAAACAAAACTAGTAGGCACGTGATTCTGAATAGGTAATTCATTCCTTTAGTATATATGTATAACTTGCTCATTTTAGTTGGTAGGAAGGAGTAGACAGGTGCCTATCTACTTATAGCAATCTTAATATGTAAGTATATACCCACGAGTATATAACTTAGTAGACGTAGTTTGTATCGGAGCCGTTGTAGAACTAAAGCTTGCCTTTGTCACCTTTGGTTCTCTGCTGCTTATCGTACATTACAGGCCGTATTCGAGTACGTTACTGTGGTAAGTATATCTAATAGCTGTCTACGGAATAAATGGCAATGGCAAGGTATAAAGTCGTGATAGTCTTGTAATTATCATGTAACGGAGATTATTTTATTTCATTGCAATATTTGGAGAAACATGTGTATGATCCAAATATGGTAGTATTTGTTCTACGGAAAACGCTGTATAACTCTATAGGTCAGAGAAAATTTCGTTCAGTTTAAGGATTCAAATTCCATTTCACTGTTGATTTAAGCGCAATTCATATTTTAACTAAATTTAAACAAATAAATGCCACAGTTTCATCCACAACAACAGGTACAATCTACTGAGTATTCAAAACAACATAAAGGAAAAAAGGAATAAATACACGTCTAACGAAATAAGAACCACACTACAACACTTTACACTCTTGTATCTCGTTCCCGGCGCGGTGGCAAGTGTCACTACAGAACACACGCTAATTAGGACATGTCAAAGTGATCCGATTGCCATGGAAGTTCTGGGATACATTTAAAATTTGTGCGCTATTGGTGGAAATTTTAACAGGCAGGTATGTTGAATGTAAATCACCGAACTGAATTTTAATAGAGGCGCCTTTTTTGACTTCGATAAAAATGTAAAATTGGTTTAAACATCTGAAATAATATACTTAGGTAACTAATACCTATATTTATCGTGAAAATGGAATTGAAATCTATTTAACAAGCTAGACACAGAAATCATTTTACAGTTTAAATAAGTTAATGATAAAACTTACACGAAATGAAAGGTTTTTTATTAACTTAATTATTGAAGTGCACTCAAGCAGTTACCTAAGTTTAAAGACAAAGGATTTTGTTACAGTTATTCGAACGCGTTAAATAAAATTTTGTTCTCGAGAAATTCTTCAAAAAGAAAGTAAGCGAGTATGTATATACGCGTATAGTAGCTACTATGGCTACTCCTTCAACATTTTCAATAGAAGTACTTTTTGGGTATTTTAAAATTCTCATGTTTCTTCAGATTCAAGCTCAAATGACACAAGGCTCAAACAACAAAGATTCGAGTTACGTGCTAATATAATTCCTGCCTACCTTTATTAATAGAAATACGAAAGTTTATGGCGATAGAGAGAATCTTTCACGGAAAAACTTATTTTCTGAAATCCTTTGTCATTGCTTTCATCCCATTTTCCAAATCGAATATAAGAAGACCAAACATTCGCTAGTTAAAATGTGTTTGGAACCTCTTCCGTTATCTATACTAATATTATAAAAAAGTTAATTTTGTATGTTTGTGAGGTTGTAGGGAATAATCTCTGGATCTACTGAACCGATTTTAAAAAATCGTTTACTAATAGAAAGCCACGATATTTATGACTTTCATAGTTTATATAGCATCACGCTACGACCAAAAGGAGTGGAGCATCAATTAAAAATATTTCAAAAACCGGGGAAAATTACGCAAACGAAGTTGCCCGGCTCTGCTAGTTATGAATAAGGAGACAAAGTGAGTTTCTTATGTTATTTACTTGACTTTATGATACCTACAGAAGAAATTGATAGTACTGATAATTAACTAATTAAAAACTCAATTACTTAAATCGTTTAATAACTGCCATACTCACAGTCGTTTAATGCATATTTAAATCAAATTTTGTCATTTAACATTGTTACTAATGAATGGTTTAATACACTTTAAATGTTGCCGAGTGCGGCAGTTAGCTTTACAAATAAATTGTCTTTGTTTTTAACTTATAACTTTTAACTTAACTGCACGTTTTCCTAACAGGTTAATATAAATTAGTCGCCGTCGGCCTTCGGTGTTCCTGAAACGTAGATATTTCATTCTATCCTTTGAAGGTCAGGTATCAGATGCCTACCGAGAAATCCCCTTTGTGTTTCCTCATTTAAATTCTCTGTTCGTGTGACATTTTTGTCGGTCGTAAGGTTATTATTATTTCCTTACCTTTTAATTCTAATAAAAATCTATAATCAGTATTAATGAATACTGATTATAGATTTTTATTAGAATTAAAAGGTAAGGAAATAATAAAATCAACAAATTTAGTACACAATTAATATAAATAGGTAAAGGTAAAAGTCCTTTAAAAAATTCAAAAAATCAACATTCAAACATTCCTTATTCAAAGTAGGCCCAGTGCCCTACTGGGCTACTTTGATAATATAGAAAAACAGAGGTTACTTAAAATTTCGGAAAGGACAAAGACTATATTGTATTGTGGTAGGTACTATACACACGGAAAGCGGCTCAAAATATTTGTTTTACAAAATTTGATATCAACCCATTTAAAATTTTGCGTTTTCTACAAATATAAAAATATATAAATTCATTGCTTAATTCATAAATGCGGTCACAAGGAAACGGTGGGGAAACACAACGTATGTAAAAGCATGAACGGAAGAAAGGAAGCGGTGGATGTTTTGGTTTTGACGTTAGTATGTAAGGGGGCGTCTTTTAATTACGTGAGACGTTTAGAGGAGATAGTTCGATCCAAATCTCACCAAATATCGCTTGAGGGAGAGGGGGTCAAAATGGGATCGCACGAGGTACTTATGCAGTATCGAGTGAAAGGATTTGCACCCAGCCCCCGTCCCGCGAGGTATTTACGGCGAAAATTTTACCCAGAGCGGTCTTACCCCTACACCCGTGCGAGCGTATGAAATCTGACGTGACATAAAGGGGGTCAATCCAAATCTCACGATATCTAACTAGAGGGAAGGGGGTCAAAAAGGGGGGTCCGCCAAAATCATATTACGTAATTTATGGAGGCCCCCCAATCGTAAATTATAATTATCGTAAATTCCTAATCTTAATCATGGTTACGCAAAAAAGGTACTTACCTATTTTGTGTAACCATGATTACGACTGGTCATACTTAACAAAACGTGCATTAAGTACCTAAACTGTAAGAAAAGTCGTATAAATAACAAAAAAATAGCTGTGATAAATGGAGACGACATCTGGAAGATACTTGTTAAATTACGTTACCACAGGAAAGGAAGCCTAGTTCAAAAACTGTCACGATGTTACGAAGTCAGATATTAAAAATTCAACTTTCTTCGGAAAGTAGAAAATCCGTAAACTAAAAGGTTCTCTTTTAAATTCAGATCGTATCGGAAAGGGTTAAACGTGTTTTCTCTACTCTGACCCGCTAAGAGGAAGTAAGTTATAGGTATATAAGGGCTGTAAATGGCGGCACGCATGTGTCACGTGTCGTTGGGACTCACAAACACCGTCACGTTGCCATACGGTTTTGTTCTTTTTTTTTTTAATTTGTTACTTCGATCTGTCTGCTGCCCAGGGACAATGAAAGGTATGTCTGGCTGTTGCGATATTATTGACATGCACGAATTTGGACCTGTGTCCTAACTCCCTCTACTTAAGCTGGTTTAGTTAGCTGTTATAGCACACAGTTGATCCTGGGGTATTCTGCGTTTAAGTCTGCGTCTTTCGTGACCATCGTCGCTATACGGTTGACGAGATCTAAAATATTAAAAAGAGACATAAGAGGTTGGTTTCCCCATTTGGTATTAGCAACAACTTTTAATTACCTTTTGTTATTTTGAGTACCTTCACATTTAAATGTTGAACATTATTACAAAACGAAATCAAGACACAATTTTGTTTTATTTTTCTAACAGATCGCATCTAATCTGTAATGCCAAGTAGCATACTGAGAACAGTAGTTATACTAAGGCCAAATAAGTCGTTTAACACTTACAAATATTCAAATCGAGCTTTTGCAACTATCTCATACCGCAAAAAAAACATATTTGGATTTGGCTGGAAAAAAAAACATTGCAGTTTAAAAAAATATATATGTCATAGTGGTTGTCATTTATTCTGGTATTTTCTTGTATAGTTTTGAGGTATCTGTTTGTTGAAATTTTGATTTGACGGCGTTTAGAACAATAGGAAATCTGAAAGTTTACAAAATGTTTAAGTTGGAATATCGTTCCGTGATTAAGTTAAGGAAGGTGTCAGCCCGACTTATATAAAAACAAGGTTAGATGCTGTGGGAATACCTCTCCGTCACTTTCACTTTTCTAGCATCAAAGAATGAAGTAAGCAGTTTCGTTTAAGGCGGGAGTCCATTGACGACGAACCTCGCTGCGGCCTGTCGAGGCACTCACCGTGGACTGCATCAAATTAGTGGGAAGTTATGGGTGATAGAAGACTTAAAACTGAAGAAATAGCGGCAAAAACACATGAACATCTTCACATTAATAAATTTAGTGCCAAGTGGGTTCCCGAATTTCTGGACCTTAGGTAATTCTTCCTTACCCGAGTGTCCTAAGAAGGGTAGCTACGTTGGTATATCTTGATTATGACTTTAACGAGGTTTAATTTAATGTTGATTGCTAATTAATTTGCTCCATGTGTGCCTAATGGCGTAATTAGGCAATGTTGATACATGTAATATATCTACACTATACAAATTCGTATCCTTTTTGTGAATGTTAGCCGACTGTAAGCCCATAGAGCCGTACACTCTGTTGTGCGTTGAATAGATCCTTCTCTATTCAATATTAGGGACGTGTAGTAATATATCTACTTTGATTTACCGGTAGAATCACACTTGCTTGATTGATCCTATTAGCGGCAAACTACCAAACAACTACTCCATCTAAAAAACACACAATAATATGCTTTCACTTGGTGTTGTCATACAAATTTCTATTATAATTTGACATAGAGCAAATCAAAAGCTCCATTATGTTAAGTACTTACCTATTTCAAGAAATGGTAATTACTAAAAGAAATTGAAATTACTTTCCTGTAAAATTTTACACTACATGTCTTAATTTTATTTTTGCATTTGAATTTGTATTGGCTATTCGGCCTTATTATACTTGAAATATCTACTC
The DNA here is from genome assembly GCA_945859575.2 of Herminia tarsipennalis. NCBI lineage: Eukaryota > Metazoa > Arthropoda > Insecta > Lepidoptera > Erebidae > Herminia > Herminia tarsipennalis. Next base: position 18,730,610 of record OX243839.2, read on the forward strand.
TGAGAAAATATTTACAATAATAAACAGGTACTTAGATAATAAATAGCAAAAAGTTATTTAGGTAGGTACCTACTCATAGATACTATATTTACTTCCTAATATTAATCGCTTAATTTGCTTGTTAGGTAACAATTCGTTTTAATGAAATAAGATAGCCTGAAACTTCAAATTCTAGTTTTATATATTTTAAAAAAATATAGGTAGGTAGATATAGGTGTGATGAATAAAGACCACTCTTTTCTTTCTTTTGATATCAGAATTAATATTTTATCCTTATCTTCAGACAGCCTCTGTGGCGCGGTGGGAGTGTATCCGACTGCTACGCTAGAGGTCGTGGATTCGATCCCCACCCAGGATAAAACTTTGTGTGATGAGCACGATGGTTTATTCTGTGTCTGGGTGTTATTTATCTATAATATGTATGTATTTAGAAATATATAACTATGTTTATCAGTTGACTGGTTGCCATAGTACAAGCTCTGCTTAGTTTGGTATCAGATAGCGTTGTGTGAGTTGTCCCAAGATATGATTATATAAATTCGATACCAGTGTGTTGACCAATATTTAAGCACATATAGTTTTTACCCTTGTTGTAAGTAGATTCTCCTACTACCTATGTTGTACCCACTAAAGCTGATATTATTTTACCTCATGTGCCAACTTTTAATATAATTTGCATCGGTCCTTTAACATGGTGTTTAATATATTAGTCGCAGCACCTTACCCCCATATCAAGTTTATAAACATTCAAACTTTGTAAAATTGGCACGGTGTTTTTATTGCCGTGTTCTTTTCTCCGGCTTTACCTATTGTTTGCGAACTTGGCATTACTTAAACGTGTGGAATCCGACGTATCACAAGTGCTTTTTTGCATCCTAAGTAAATAAACAATTTTGAATTGAATTGAGTTGGTACTAATTGGCATGATAAATGTTATAAGTAGGTATCTACTGGGGGGTTAGACAAGGTACATTCGTTCCAGGACGAATTCAATAACGCCGTACTAATCGTTCGCAAAAAAGTAAAAAAATATCTTAGGTCTCCATCTCAAACTTCAAATTCTATACTATAATATTGGCCTTATTTTAATTCCAATAGGTAACGTTTTTTGTTATCAGTTTATAATGCGATAAATTATAAATACAATTGTTTACAACAATGTATTATTGAATTCAAAAATACAAACAGTTAAATTACAATCTTGGACAGTACCACGCACGGTATCAATATCCGCACATCCGATACTGAAAGCTCTAAATGATCAATGCAATAAAACGCTCGAGGAACTATAAAAGTGTCAAAACGAACTAGAGTTACATACATTGTATGTTCATTCCTGGTATTTACGATTCCTTTGTTAAATGATATAGTTTGTTAGATTTTCTTGTTTATTATTATTATTTTTTAAAGAAAACTAGCAATGTCGTTTTATGGTCCCACATTACTAGCAATACTGTTAACCCCTCCAGCTAAGCTTGTGTTAGGAATGGGTTCACGTCGGTAGTATAATGCAGGATTCGAACCCACGACCTCACGATTGCGTGACCGATGTCTTCGCTATTGCTAGCGCCGCTTTATTTTTGACGGTTGACTGCAATTTTTTTACGGTAAGGCATTAACAAATGTATAATTATTAACGCAAAGCTGTGTCGTCGTTGCAATTATTGTGCGGGTTGTGGGTTTCTCCACAATAGATTTTGATGCTTTGCACGTTTTGACATGCAGAACTTCTTATAAGTACATCTAATCAATGAGAATAATAGACGTTACCTGAAACGATTTGCAGCAAAAAGTAGCTATCTTAAAAAAAAATAACTTCCGATACAAAAAGGAGGGCTGTTTATCTGTATGTCTCTGTATCCATGTGGTTATCTGCCTCATCATAACAAAGAAACGGAAATTAAAACTGTAATTACTATACTAGCATTGTTCAAACATAACAGCCTCATTTAAACGAACTACATAATATTATAATGACGTCATATTTTGCTAAATTGCTAGTAAATGGTTTCGCTTTTCCATTAGCGACATCGCTTTTCTAATGTGACTTTGTCTAGACCCCCTGGTCGGTAAAGGCTTCTACGAATACCTACCGTCATTATACCTACAATATACTTCACTACAGATCAAAGGCAAAAAAACCACTCAAAGATAGCAAGCGGTAATCAAACACTCCTACGTAATTTCTATCTCTCTAAGAAACCTGCTAATAAACTGGTCTCGCAGTAAACGAAATCACTTTGGCTTCTCCCTGTTCATACTTTCCTTTGAGTTTCTATTTGTTAATTAACTTTTTTATAGCAGGTAAGTAAATAGGTAATGAATATAAAACAGGACGTTTTATACTGAAATTGGTAAAGCAATTTTAAATGGAAACAGGCCGCAAGAATATCTCGATAAATTGAAAGCTAAGTGGATAGGCAGGTACTAATTGAAATTTAATGTAGATATGGTATTCAATTACTGTAAGGCAATGGTGCTTTAAATAATACTAGCTTTCGCCTGCGGCTCTGCCCACGTGTATGTCGGTTATCGCGATAAAAACTATCCTATGCCCTTTTCCTCAAACTATCTCCATACCAAATTTTATCTAAATCGGTTTAGCTGTTTGAGCGTGAAAGCGTAACAGACAGAGTTACTTTCACATTTACATTATTAGTATGGATTATTTAATTGAGTTAGGTATACTAGATAGGTATTATTTTAATAAAAGCCGACTAAATGATAGTTTGACTCAAGCACCGAGAGTTTCATATAAACATATAGGTATACAAATAGTTAATAGATTTGATATGTAACACGTTACAGTTAGCTAAACTGTTTTTTTTTTATTTTCTACTTTGCTCCCAAAAAAATCATTTATTTATGTTATACATTCGTGTTTGGGTTATAAAAATACATAAATACATGTACAAAATTTCAACTCAATCGGTTCAGTAGAATCTAAGCAAACTGGCTGTGACAGACGGACAGACTAAAACACGGTGATTCTTTGTGGCTTTCAATTTTTCCTTTTGAGCTACGGAACCCTGTAAATGTGGATCGTGGTAAGTACGTACTATTTTTAGGCGTAGAAGATATTAAGTAGAGTACTGTTTGTTCATATTATCTGAATATTCACACAATTCTACAAATGAAAGAACTTTATTTACATTACTAACATTAACATACGTTAGCAACACAAACGTTAATATTTATTATTTTCCTCGACTTTAGCTACTTGTACCGTAGAGTAGGTACAACTCACAAATAAACAACCATTTACAATTAGTTCGTACTCGTATATTGGATACGCGTTTATATTACAAATTAGTGGGAAGAGCGAGAATCTGGATTAGCGAAGGAAACCAAGTGACAAAGTGTTTTATTTAAGCCCATTTAATTCCTACAAATCCTTTTTTGCAGTTAGTTTTATAAAAGTACAATCAACGACAAAAGTAAAAATACAAGAACTGGCATTTTGTAAATATAAATGCTAAAGCGTTTTACAAAATGCCTTTTCTAGTATTTACTAGCTATCTTATTAGGTTGGTACCCAAGTACCACAAACCTATTCATCTTGTTAATAGAGAATTACCTGTCCTGTTAGTACTATTGTACTATTCTTTGAATATTAACGATGAATACATTTTTTAGAGACACACCGTATCGTACTATTTACAAATTAATTTTACGGATAGCCATCTATTTGAATAATAAAACCTGACAGTAGTGGACGATATAGTAGATAAATAGAAGAATATCATACAAACTCGTACCTAGTTGATACTTTAAACTCGTACGAGTTTAAAATATCAAGTTTGACATTGCTTTTAGAACTCTGTTTTATATTGCTGTCTGTATGTACTTCGTTACTCTTGCGGCTCCAATAACTCGCGCACTTTATCACTTTCCAGTTCTAGTGTTGGGAAAGGACCTTTTCCCAGACATGTGTAGTCTGCCATCTGTCTTGGGTCTTAACGCCATTCGCACCCATAAATATACCAAAGAATCCTTATGTTTATCTAGGAAAGGAAATATTATTTTACGCGAGTGCTCTCTTTACTGGGAAGATACCTGTCGTTGTACCGACCGGTGCAAAGTACAGATGTAAAGCATTTTTAACCACCGACAATAGTGGTGTTATATTTGACTACCACCTGAACAGTTTTTTTTATAAAGATTACTGGCAATGTGGGATTGAGTACTGGCAATCTTGATAACACCTCCATCTAAGTTCAAAGGCTTGTGTTAGAAGAGAGTTCACGTCAGTAGTATAATGGGTAGGATTCGAGTCCGCCACCTCACGATTGCGAGACCGATGGATTTTTTTAGATAAAACGCTCGTTTGATTGAAATGTGTCATAAAATCCAAAAGCAAAACCCTTTTCAGCTTATTATGTCACATATTTGGGGGTTTTTAATCTGTTCACATTAAAAAACATTAAACTGGCGTACAATTTATGGTAAATGTCGCTGGTGTCACAACAATGATAACCATAATTTTGTAATACTTTTAATTACCTTGTATTGTGTCACTGTTCAATTTACCTCGATAAAAAGAAAAAAAAATAAGTACATAATATACTGTTTATCGTGAACTGTATCTACCAACTTACTACACTCGGTCATCGGCCTTTCTCATCCAGTCCATCCCAGCGACCTTCTTTAGGCAGTAGGTCCATCTAACTTTGGGTCATCCTAGTTTACCTACGTGTACTGAATCGCGTTCTCCAATTTAGGACTCATTTGCTCTACCAGCCTATTTTCACTTCAATGTGCAGGTTAAACTGAGAGCCATGTCGGTAACTATGGTTGATTATCAGATGACCTCATTGGGAATTTTAAATCTCTAAGCATAGCTCACTCCATTGTCCGCTTTCATATGTAGGACAATGTCATTTGGATAAACAAAGCGAACGACCGCAACCTTCGTTCCAACTTATTCCTCGATTATAAAGATTTTATGGAATGCGTCAAGGGCCACAAATACTTACTTACGAAAACTATATAGATAGGACCTATTTTACTTATTTTTATTATTATACATACATGACGATATTAGAATCATAATGATCAATGCCACATTTTCGTCGAGCTAACTTCAATCATTATGGCGTCAAAATGTGATAGTTATTTTTGACAATTAGATAGATAATGATGAATCTAACGACATATAACAATAGGCTAGTTTCCTAGGTAAACAAAAAAAATCCAAAAGATCAATTAGTTAAAAAGTAAATAATAAGACTGGTATTTGTTTGAAATCTCCATATAGAATCTGCGTTTTGACATTTCTTAAAGGGTTGTTGTTTTGACTAGTTGAAAAAAACGTCTCCAAAGCAAAAATGAACTCGGACCTGAAGCTTCGAGCCACTAATCTTTGTCGTAAAGTCATCAATTAATCAAATCAATCAGGACATCCCAGATGGCTGTTCTATATCAAGAGCTAAAACAAAAGACTATGCAAGCGCATAAGACCATTCAGCACCTAGAGCTCAAAGTATAAAATTATCTTCAGCAATTCAAAGAAGTCGTTGAAAATAAGATAAATCTAGTTCAAAACAATAATTTTGTTGACATGGTAAAAAAAGTGCCGATAGCTTTAATCGTCCTAATAATTGGAGCTCTGTGACCATCGATAAGACGCAAACGAGTGATGACACTAAATCTCTCGCGCAAAAAAATATTTTACCCGAGGAACTAAAACTACGCGTTCGTGGCTTGAAGAAAGTAAGAAATGGCGTTCTTATCGGTACCGAGTGTAAAGGAGATATTGAAAAGTTAAAGAATTCGGAGAAATTGTCTTGTTCCGATCTGACTGTAGAAGAACAGTTAGATACAAAGCAGTGTGTTCGTTAGATATAGAAAAAGTTATAAATAGTTTGTCATGTGATAAGGCACCTGGCATCGATGGAATTAGGGTTAAGGATATAAAATACATAAGGAAGCAAATAAGTCCTGTCTTGGCGAAATTTATGAACATGTGTTTAGCTAAAAGTGTGTACCCTGACAGGCTAAAAATTGCAATTATACGTCCCATTTATAAATCTGGGAGTCACTTAGAATATGTTAATTATAGACCTATAGCGATATTGTCCGTTATTGATAAAATAATTGAGAAAATACTAATTGGTCAAATCAGTAAATTCCTAGAACATCACAATATCTTGTCAGACACGCAACACGGCTTCCGCACGGGGCGTGGTACCGTTTCAGCCTTAACGGGTTTTGCTGACTATATCAATGAATCCTTAAACTGCGGCAAACAAGTAATTACACTGTACATTGATTACAAGAAGGCATTCGACACCCTGGATCATGAAATCCTGCTCCAGGCGATGGATGAATGTGGTATACGAGGTCCAACGAACGCATGGTTTAAGAGTTATTTAGCTAATAGGAAAATACTCACTAAGGTAGCAGGTGTGACTGGAAAGGAAATGGATGTTGATCTTGGGGTGCCGACTGGCTTAGTGTATGGTCCCGTGGGTTACGTGATGCATGTAAATAGCGTGTCTAATGTTGTAAACAAGTGTCGGGTGTATATGTATGCCGACGATATGTGTCTAGTATATGCTTCAAAGGACTTACAGGAGGCACAAATGAACATACAAAAAGATTTTGAAAGCATAACTAAATGGGCCCATGACAATGGGATTATATTAAATCTCTCGAAAACCAAATGCATGCATATACACTCTCCACATAACTTACGAGCTAAGAACATTAATAAAGAACATCTTGCAGTTATAGGACATTCTTATGAATGTCTTCACTCTAATAAACTGTATTGTAGTTGTATTAAACTAGAGTATGTTAGTTCATTCAAATACTTAGGCTTAACCATTGATCAAAATTTTAACTTCAAAACACACATAAACAATGTCTGTAATAGGTTAAGATCTGTACTGGGTAAATTTTACCAACTGAAAGGGGTTGTAAACAAACATACTCTACGTACTGTATACTTTTCGCTTGCTGATTCACTGATTAGCTATGGTTATATTGTGTATGGACGGACATTCAAAACATATTTACAAGATATTCACAATTTACAAATCAGGTTAATTAAATATTTAGTTTCTAAAAAAGTTAAACTTAGTTGTAATAAGGATTATGGAAAGTTATTCCCAATTTGTAAAATAATTCCAGTTGATAAAAAAATTAATTATTTAATAGGGTTAGAGCATTACTATAGGGAAATTCATAAAATAAATATAAGTAATAAATATAATACTAGAAACGTAAGAGAGAAAAGATTAGTCCAACCGAAAGTGACCAATTACTATGGGGAAAGAATGACCAAGTATTTAGTACCTAAAATATTTAATAATATAGATATATTAAGAAATAGTCCTAAGTGTAGCAAAGGTGTTCTAAAATCAAAATTAAAAGACTTCTAACTTTTAAACTTACGCGTTGCATTATAAATACAATTTGACACGGGAATAAACGCGTTTAATCTAGGTAAAGTTATTTACCTTATGCTTGACGTTTCGATCGGGTTACACCGACCGTGGTCACAAGCTGACTGAAGGACTAAAGGACTTCTTTTTTTCAATGGCCACTAGACAAGGTCTACTTGCCATTGAAAAATAGGTAATCCATTTTTTTCCTGTTTATCTTTTTTTTTTAATCATATGTTTAGATGTAAGATCGCATGATAGTGTAAGAATATGTACAGTATTGTAAATGTAAATGAGCGTGTCTCGCCATTAAACGTAAAAGTTTGGTGAGGTGTAATATGTATTAGTAAAATGTTGTACTTATTAGAAATAAATAAAAAAAAAAAAAAAAAAAAAAGAACCTATTAAACGCCGCCCTAGAATCGCTATCATAGGTGTCCCTACTTCAGTGCATTAGCCTTTAGTGAAAAAGATGTTTATGATTGTTTATACGAACAAAACAACACGTGAGTTATTTTTGAAAACTATCAGATTGAGTCACAAATCTGGTAAGAAAAACTTCTTGACCTGAAATTATATATTACAAGTTCCTGCCAATATTCAAAAAGCGCTCATCAATCAAGGGCGTATTTTTATAAATTTGACGTCTAGCCCTGTGTGTCATTAGTCACCGGGTGTTTTAATTGTCAGCAGTTTGTTTACGCAGCCAAGTTCTGCCGAGAATCCACTGCGGAAATCTGGGTCATTACTCTAAGGAATATAGTAATAGAGACTCTCCTTCGAATTGGGTGACGTGCAAACGTTTCAAAAACTGGGGATGCAAATTGTCCAGCACGTAAACACGCAGAGGATAAATATATTAATTTAATTAAATATGAAACCGCATAACGCTTATTTAACATTTGTTTTAAACATCTTTATGTTTTGCTAGTTTATAAATGACTGTAGTTTGTATTTACAAGTCTATATTACATTCATTAAAATTATCTATATCTGACAATAATTGTAAGCGCAGGAATATTAAAATAAATATGACTAACCTTGTAAGTGACATACTTATTCGTAATGTAAATGTTTGCATATTAGTTATTTTATAAACGCTAGTAAATTGTACATAATATTATTATCACATATTAAGAGCAACTATATTTGAGTATACACAGACAATAAACTCCTAATTTTAAAATTATATTGTATTAATTTGTAATATATTAGATTATGTATAGTATGTCATATATGACATTTTATTTTGTTCATTTTCTTTTCTGTTTGTTTGAATAAAAAATATTTTTATTAAGTGTTATACTAGAGACATAGGTTTATAGTTAATCTAGTTCAGGATATAGCTAACTTGTAATTGATTAGGCTTACCGACTATTTGTAACTTAAACTATTTATAATTTAAGATATGGCCCAAAATCTCTTCTAATTATGTTTTATGGCTTAATACTTTTATTATAGGACTAGCCTGCTGATATAGTAGTTAAGGTTTTTACTTACTATTAGCCAGAGGTTGTGGGTTCGATTCCCACTCAAGATAAACCTTTGTGTGTGCAGCACAATAGTTTATTCTGTGTTTATTCTGTGCCTAGGTGTAATTTATCTATAATAAATATATATTTATAAATGTATAATATACATATAAGTATGTTTATCAGTTGTCTGGCTGCCATAGTACAGGCTCTGTCTAGTTTGGGATCAGATGACCGTGTGTGAGTTGTCCTAAGATTTTATTATATTTTTGTAAAAGTTTTTTTTTTAATAAATATTATTATTATATTAAGTATATTATTATAAGCATGTTCTGCGGTTCTTTTAACTGGCGCAAGTGCGGTGCACTCAAAGTTTTCCACCAGCGCAGCTCTCTATTTATCATTATGACAATGTTTTGACAGATCGCAGGGGCTTGCCGTGAAAACGGAAAAAAGAACCCAGTATGTTTGTACTGGGTCCTGTATCGGGATCTTTTTGTACGAATAAAACTCGAACACTCTCCCTCAACTAACACAACGTTTATTTAGTACGTTAGAACAAACAAACAATGCACTACACCATATATCTTTACTTCTAATATTTTAAAAGAGGTAAGATTTGATTGTTTGTTTGCATTGAATAGGCTCTGAAACTACTGGACCGATTTTAAAAATTCTTTCACCATTAGAAAACTACATTTTCAGGGATTAATATAAGCTATTTTATTGTAAAATTGAAGATCCCTACGATAATTACAATGATGTAACTCAAGGTATAAAAAGCTACGATATAGCACCCGTGTGAAGCCGGGGTAGGCAGCTAGTTAATTATCATTTTATAATTACGGCACGAACCCGCAACTAAAGGCCCAAGTGTCCCAGTTCTTCGAATTATTTATATTTCTTTATTTCGAACTCAAAATCAGATAAGTCAGATTGGAATAAACGTTAAACTACGTAGTTCACAATCACCACGAAGTATGCATATGCACGTATGCATGCGTACAAGAACATTATGATGTAAGATGTTTGAAACACGACACATTCATGACAATACCTACAATATGTTTCTTTTCTTAGTAAAATCCGGCGAAATGAAAAGGGCATCGTTACTTCATTCTTGTGCCATTATACCATCCCTTAATTACTAATTGGAACTGTAAATAAGCCTGTATAATTAAATTGGCTAACGAAACATGGAGATATTAAATGGTAAGTACCCAAAATTACTTATTTAACAATTGCAAATTTAGTGTACCAATGTTATTTAGGTAATTGACAATAAGATTATGAAAAAATAAATGATTATAAAAACGAAATTTCTAGTAAAGCATAAATAACTGAAAAGGGGAAACACGATATTATTAATCCAAAATCAACAAACATTTTTGTTTTCTCGTATTCATTACAAAACTTTTTTACAAAAAAATATTAGCGACTTCAAAAATAAATACAAGGCAAAAAATAATATACGAGGGTGGATCGAAATATTCGCGGCCTACCACATAAATACTTGACTTATTTTAATGTAACTGACCTCATTCGATTTGTTTACTCTCTGGTTGTCACATTGTAAAATTCTGTCACAATAGCATTATCTGTTTTTAAATTAGACTAAATTTTGTGAGCCTAAGTGCAGCGTTTTTAAAGAATGGAGAAAATTGAGCAACGTGCGGTCATCAAATACCTGTTTAAAAAAAAACTGACTCCAAAAGAGATTCACGAAGATATGTCAACAACATTGGGGGAATCTGCTCCATCGTATACGACTGTGAAAAAGTGGGTAGCAGAATTTAAACGCGGACGAGAGAGTATTGAAGATGACCCTCGCTCCGGCCGGCCTACGACGTCTACGACTGAAGAAAACATTGGGAAAATCTGTGATCTGATATTGGCAGATCGGAGATTGACCATCAGGGAGATTGCTGACACTATTGGCATCTCATATGAACGAACACAAAACATCATAGTCAATGAACTTGGATTTTCTAAGGTTTCTGCGCGGTGGGTCCCCAGATTGCTTTCAGTTGAACAAAAACGAATACGGCTCACGATTTCTCGTGACAGTTTGGAAATGTTTGAGACTGATCCACAAGATTTTTTGGACAGATTTGTTACAATGGATGAAACCTGGGTACACCACTACACCCCAGAGTCAAAACAGCAATCCAAGCAGTGGAAAAAACCTGATGAACCGACTCCAAAAAAAGCCAAAACAATTTTGTCAGCTGGCAAGGTGATGGCGTCAGTTTTTTGGGATGCTAAGGGTGTCATCATGGTGGACTACCTTGCAAAAGGTGAGACTATAAACTCTGCTTATTACTGCACCCTTTTACGTCATTTGCGTGAAACGATCAAAGAGAAAAGGCCAGGACTACTCAGCAAGAAAGTGTTGTTCCATCAGGATAATGCACGCGTTCACACGTCTGTTGAATCAATGGCTCAAATTCGTGATTGCGGCTTTGAATTACTGCCCCATCCCGCCTATTCCCCTGATTTGGCACCTTCGGACTTGACTTATTCCCAAACCTTAAAAAACACCTTGGAGGTCAAAAATTTTCATCAAATGAGGAGGTTGAAACCGCGGTGGGTGACTTTTTTGAAGGCCTTGAAGAAACTTTTTTTATGACCGGCATACAGGCGTTGGAAACCAGATGGAAGAAGTGCATTGAGTTAAGTGGAGATTACGTGGAAAAATAAAATTACTTTTGTTTATATTTTATATTGTTTTCTTGCTGAGGCCGCGAACTTTTCAATCCACCCTCGTACCTACAATAACCAAAACAAATTATTGAAGTTGGTGCCAGGAAATAGTAGTCTTTATGTTTTATTCGGCACGTACTTAAAAATGTTCGTCATTTGTGGTCTTCATCATTAGTTCCACTTCACCAATTGGTGCTTTTTAAGAGTAAATGCACGAATCACTCTGAAATATACTTAAATCATGGTAGGTGTGCTTTAATATTTGAAGAGTTCCCTCGTTTTTTCTAGGATCCCATCACCAAATCGTGATCTGATGACAATGGGACCAACTTTGAAGTATAATATATAATTTTTCAAATCGGTCCAGCCGTCTTTGCGCAATCGGTGACAAACATACAGTCAAGTTGAGAACCTCCTCTTTTTTGAAGTCGGTTGAAAATAAGACAAAAGTTAATAAAATTACTAGCTTTCGCCCGCGACTCCGCCCAATATATTCAAGTGATATAAATTATAGTCTCTAGAGGTTTAATGTCCGATGATATCGTGAAGATCTCATTATTTGATACCGTTTTTAAATTCTGTAAAGAGATGTCGCCAACAGAACAAAGAAGGCATACCGTTATCCACAGGGATATTAAATGACGGCACTGATAATTAATTTATTAATACGTTCATAATACAATTTAATTTGAAGTTGGAACGCATTATTTTTCTTTACATATGAGGTATAAATCTAAACCGCTTTCCAAATTCAAGTAGGCTTCGGAATCTATCGAAATCATACATAAAACAATTTCTTCTGGTTGGTTTATAGTTATAATACCTAAGTGCATACATATTTAAGTGTACATATATAAAATGGAGAGAATTATAAAAAAAAAAATGGGGAGAGAACTCCGTGCAAAGCCGGGACGGGCCGCTAGTAGGTATTTTATATACTCGTCTATTTAATTTACAGAATTTATATGCTATTTAAAAACATTCAGCAAAATTAAAAGTATTACTAATAATAATATTTGTTTCATTTGTTAGCTAAGTCCAATTAGATATACTACTGACTTATTTTTATGCGCTGCGCTGCGTGAAATTTGGTGAAAGTGCTAGTTCAAATTCGTCCGTCGTCGGCCGTAGCGGATATATCCGGAACAAACACAGGCAGATACAAATTCCATCCAAACAAACGTATGTACGTATGTACGTAAAACGAGTAGGTCTAAGCCTTAAGCCGTCTTGGTCGGTACCACAGCAGTGTCAGTTATTCTGCCGTATAATAGTGCATCACTGTGTTTCGGTTGAAGGGCACTACTGTAGCAAGTGTTTGTAGATTTACGAATCTCAAATGAGGAGCGTTGTGCGATGCCATTCAGAGTTTTGCCAAACAAGGATTTTGGTGGTACTGATGCTGGTCACGCTTATCATCAAGCGCATGACCTCGTTTCTTCATCTCGTTGTATTAAAAAAAAATACTGCCTCGGTAGCAAAGTGGAAGTGAACACCACTGCTGTGCAAAATGTTATAGGTTCGATTAAAAAATAGGACAGCTTTGTAGATCCATTAATGTTGTTTCCAAACTTGTGATGTACTTTTTGTCAATTTTGTACTTACTTAATATGTTTGTTAAGCCTCCAGTGAAACAAGATATTAGCTAATGAGAAATTTTAATAAAATACAATCATGAGTATACTATGAAATAAAATCTAGCATTAATAACGTGGCAATAGGCTCTTAACTGATTAAATAGAAACGGGTTATGTAATGAATTTCAACATTAAATTCGTACTAATCTACTATTAACTTATTTACCATTCGTAATAACGACACTTTAAAATCACTTTCATTATAAGTACCTACGGTCCTTAGAATGGACCGGCAGCTTTATTAAACGAAGTTGCCTCATAAAGGGGGGTTTGAATAGTCCAAACACCTGTATTAAGGTCATATCTTTTATTTATAGGCGATTTTACCATAATTTAAACCTTAATTTAGGGATGAATTAGCCTTTCTTTGTAATATAGGTACGTTATTATATTTTTCATTGGATTATTATCTCATTTTTTTCATATTCTAAGGGAACATTTATAAATAACATCACACGTTAAGAGAGTGCGCATTTGTATGCTAAGGGGAGGGTGAGCTTTGTGTCGTCACACTTATAAATCCAAAGTATTAAATCCATATATAGATATTTTTTTTTAAATAATGACCGAGCAACTTTATCTATAGGGCCATTACCTCAAAGATCGTAACGACGACGACGGCCTTCGGCGCTCCAATACTCTTTCGATTAAAAGAGCGATCGAGCAGAATCGGGGGTCAAAAGTGTTCGTATATTCACTTGGAAGAAGCCACCCGACGAAGCTGACCACAGCAATTGGAAATGTCGTTTCTTCGAAGCCGGCAATCCTCTCCGAACTGGAAGACTAACCGGCCATAGAAGATGGCCGTTTGGTCGACCTGATCCTGAAAATGAGGATCCTAGAGCCACTCTAACACGCCACTACACCGAAGACCTGCCAGAAGTCAACATTGACGAAATCGTGCTGGCTCTTAAATATCTGAAAAATGGAAAAGCCCCTGGAAAGGATGGCGTTACAACAGAGCTGCTAAGGGCTGGAGGTAAACCCGTACTGAGGGAACTCCAAAAGCTTTTTTATACTGTCCTGTTTGAAAGGAGAACTCCGTAGGCGTGCAATAAAAGTGTAGTCGTCTTGTTCTTAAAAAAGGGAGATAAGACCCGGCTGAAGAACTACCGACCTATTTCTCTTCTAAGCCACGTCTATAAGCTGTTCGTAAGAGTGATTACGAACCGCCTTGCGCGAAGACTTCACAAATTCCAACCACCGGAACAGGCTGGATTTTGGAGCGAATATGGCACCATAAACTACATCCAAACAGTGCGGCAGATTATACAAAAGACCCAGGAATGCTGAATGACCTGGCTGACTCCTCTGTACGCATAATGACGAACTTGGATAAAACCAAGGTCATGTTCAATGAACATGTACTACTGGAACCAACAGCGGTTCATGGCGCCGTTTTCAAAGTTGTTCAAAAATATGTGTACCTCGGGCAGGCATTGCAGTAAGGTAGAAACAATTTTGAGGACGAGGTGAACAGGAGAATTCGGTTTGGTTGGGCAGCGTTTGAAAAGCTACGTCAAGTCTTCTCATCATCAATCCCACAATGCCTTAAGACTAAAGTCTTCAATCAGTGCGTACCTACTAAGGAACCAAAACGTGGACACTGACGGTGCGGCTAGTCCACAAGTTCAAAGTCGTTCAGCCGGCTATGGATTGGCTATGCTCGGAGTTTCTCTGAGGAACAAAATCAGAAATGAGGTAATTCGGCAGACAACCAAAGTTATCGACATAGCCTACCGGATTAGCTATAACTGAAGTGGCTGGCCATATTAGCCGAAGAACCGACAACTGTTGGAGTAAACGAGTTCTTGAGTGGAGACCGCGTCTCGGCAAACGTAGTGTAGGACGCCCTTAGGCCAGGTGGAGTAATGATTTACGCAAAACGGCTGGCAGGAGCTGGCTGAGGAGATAAGCTGAAGTGGCGTGCAATTGGAGAGGTCTATGTCCAGCAGACCGCGATAGGCTGATGATGACAATGTGCATTATAAGAATTTATTATGACGGCAACAGACTCATGCGAGAAGTCTCGCCGAGAAGTCTTGCCAAGATATGCCACTTGCGACCATCTCATTTGTATTCTCGGTCGTGATCCGTAATAGTAAACAGTGCAGTGTTGTGCACAAAATAAGAAATCAAATTAAGAAAAAAAGAAGGCCTAGCCGACAGTGGTGTTTTTCATTCCACAAAATGAGCATGAATGTTCTATGAACTTTAATTCTAATTCGTTTTTTCACATTTTTTACAGGCAAACCCTACGGTAAATTCACGCGTTGTGAGCGATCTACATAACACCTAGGAATACTGTATATTTTTTTGTGTAATGACACGTTCCCACTGACTGAACCAGAATGTGATACCGTTCTCACCCGACAAACCCTTTGAAGCGGGCAAAAAAACTGACACCGATAGGAGAACCGGCGAGCGCGTGAACGTCACGACGAGAAACAGATTACATTCACGCTTCTCAGGGGTTCTTTGCGTAAGTCTGTAACGACATAGATATTTATCACTATTTTATAAGGCAATAAAACATTATTAAAATTTAAAACGGCAAATTGTCACGATTGTAGCGGTCCTGTTTAAGGCATTAAAATGATTAGCTGTTCATGTCCATTAAAATGAATAATTATTGTAATAAAAAAAATGTTTTAACAGTATTCATTGGTTTGCTACGAATAGTGCTTATGTGTCCGTTCTACAGACAGCCGCGAACAAGGCAAAGATGTTCAAGAACAAGTTGTTTGTTGTGGCTCTTTTGTTATTGTACGCTACTGTAAGCTACGGAGGCGGCGCACAAGGTAAGTCACGATCCTCTAATCCCACTAGTTCAGTGAATTAAACTTCTGAGTGATATCAAGTAGCGATGCATTACTATGATAGATACTTCAGGCATCAATAGTGTACCTACAAAATATTATGCTTCAAAAATTTTAAATAATTTTTAAATTCCGACGACCTCTAGCTTAGCGGCCAGGGTCACTATAGTAGGGCCAATTTAATAGATTATATTTGACAGTTCATCATACAACGTATGTAGAATTATGTAATTGAATTATCTTTGTAACAGCGGGCACACGATTTATTATTTTCTTCAAAGTTAGAACTATACAATTGCTTACTGAACGTCGTTACAAGGTTACGTCGGTGAACACGGTTTTACTAAGCCTCCGTCGAACAGTGGATGCGGCGCAACAGATGCGGGGTGCTAAGTGGAAGGCGCGCGCTGTTGCTGCGTGGATGTCACACATGACACTCCCGCTAATGATACACAATTTCAATCAATTTCTCCTTACCACCGTTTCCGCATCCATTTTTGTGAATTTGGAAAACGCTGGCCGCATAAGTCGTCGTACAACGTCCAACGTATAGACAACGTACTAACTCCCGTTACGCTGTCTGTTTATTTGCCATAGAAAACCGTCCGTCAAGCTCGCGCTCCTGTTGTATTCCCCGACTACTGACGTGACCCGACCGCTAGTTAATGCGACATTTTCTATAATAATTAGTGCATATAGTGTAAGACGATTTAGGGTGACCACATCTTATTTTTTCTTACAAGGGGGTAGGAAGGAGTCTTGATAGTTCTAAGTGATATTTAGTTTTAGAATTTTAACAAACCAAACGTAGGTATACCTATTCATGTTTCCCTTTTGATTCTTTTGTAATAAATATCAAACAAGGATGTCGAAAACTGGTCAAAATTATTTTACGTAATAAATAAACTGAATTGCGTCATTCCAACTGCTCGCGTTATGTCGCCATCCCGGTCCGTCCGCTGTTTGCCGAAGGCTTTAAACAGTAGACATGTTACCCAAAACAGAGATCGATCATTAGAAAAGTTTAATTGAATGCAATGATTACTCGCAAAGAAATGTTTAAGCATATACGAATAACCTTATTGTGATTGCAATAAAAATGTATATATGCCTACCGGAAAGCTGAGAGCGTTTATCTGAAGAAGGCTGATTATGATTTTACTTCCATATGTAATATATTATATTAAAGATGTTTTTCGTTTGAGTTTAATTGTAACCCAGTCATCTTCATTCAGTGATTACCGGATCAATTTACATACAGGTCTAATTGTATTGTAAATGGTGATAAGAACCTCACCCTCCTTCCAGTTTCGTACTATTCCTACACGGTCACGTCTAAAAATTTACTATTGTCTAAAATTTTACGATCATAAATGGAGTCATTCAGCCATGTATACAGTAAATGATATAATATCTAAATCACGGTTAAATGCATTGGTCGTAATAATTTCCGTTTTGGTCCGAAGACCTCTGACTTGTCTTTTAGTAAAATATTTTTTAAATTGAATTTTAAATATTAAAACTATGAAAATAATACAAAAATAAATTAGATTTTAAAGATTTTCTAAGTGATCGTCACTTTTGACTTGAAAAACTTTGGAATGATTTCTTTTCTCATATTAATTCGGCCATTTCGCACCCAAAGAAATTGACATTTCTTCTCTTTTGTGACGGTGCGAGCAACTACTTATATTTTTGTATTTAAAGGGGAGAGATGTTCGCATACGTAAATCGCTTTTTTTCACCCGACAGAAAAAGATTAGACGAATTCAACTCTGATGGGTATAACTAGCCCGGCCATAAATACTGTTACATTTTTTTTTTCATTCTTTTTATTTTTAATTATTTTGAATTTGGAACGCGTTTATCATTCCAGACACTTCAAAAGCTTGGTATCAGCCGTATGTTCAGATATAACAACATGTATCAACAGATATAACAACAATTCCTCTGTCGGAGACCATAAAAGATCGGGGCGGCCATGTGCTGTTAGAACTACAAATGCTGTTAATGCTGTTAAAGCCAGAATTCGTCGAAATCCCATTAGGAAGCAAAAAATCTTATTGCGAGAAATGAAGATTTCCGCTAGGACTCTTTCGCGTATTATAAAACAAGACCTGAAGCTTAGTGTTTATCGTCGATATACAGGACATGCCCTAAATCATAAAGTGTACGCACACAGTTCTATAGAAGCTGCTCAAGTGGTTGGAAAGGTATAACGTGGTCATCATCCTGCGTCAATGATGGTTTGATGGGGCGTGTCTTATCAAGGCGTCATAAAGCTACATTTTTGAACAGACAGTGTTGGATCGCTTTGTGAAACCTCTCAGCAATATACACTTTTTAAAAATCTACCGTGGACTTTCCAGCAGGACTCTGCACCTGGTCACAAGGCACGAACTACCCAAACCTGGCTTGAAACCAACGTTGCGGACTTTATAAGAGCTGAAGACTGGCCCTCATCTAGCCCAGACCTCAACCCTTTAGACTACTATTTTTGATCAGTTTTAGAGGACATGGCTTGCTCCAAACGACACGGCGACATAAAGTGTCTTTAAAAATCTCTGGAGCAAGCAGTGGCGAAATTTTCCATGGAAACAGTGCGTAAATCCATAGATTCGTGGCCAGACAAATTAATGTGCCTGTATAAAAGACAAAGGTGGCCATTTTGAATAGAATATTGTTTTTATTTTTGCTGAGACTTTAATAAATATGAAGCACGTTTTAGTAATATTACATTACTTCATTAAAAAAATGTTTTTTTTTATTTGTAACAGAACTTATGGCCGGACTAGGTAATTAAAGGTTTGCACTGTTGCCAAAAGTCTGCCTCGGACCAGATTTTTAGATTTGGTTTCCGGTACACACTGGATCTCTTTTATACTTTCTCGAGATTATTGTTCAATAATATCGAGTCTGGTGTTCAGTTCCAATACCTGATAACGTAAAAGAACATTATGGGCTTCTAAATGACTTATAGTATTGATTTATGAATTCAAATTTTCCAGGAGTTTTGGGTACTTATCAGACATGACGTAAACGCTTTTTTTTAAGTTCTGTTAATAAGTTATTAGTTTCCGAAGTTTTCGCTTCCCATTTCCTTTAATAATTGCGTTACCGATTCATCAAAATTTGTCTATGTATTACTTGAGGTTTTCCGTACGATCTGTAGAGTCATGCACGCACGTAGCTGTGGTTTGTGGTGGAGTTACGAAAGTTTTATTTCAACTGCTGCCTTTCCCACACTCTGCACACTTCCAAGAGGCTTTGTGCGCTTTCGATTCTTTAGCAAAATTATCCGGATATACATTGGTAGTGGTGATATGAGTTATACTTGCAGCAACGTTTCAGATTGCTTGGCGTTTTATTTGTTGTTTGGCATAGAACCATTTCACACAGTTTCAAATAATAGGCAACACTGGTGTTTGTTAATTTGATGGCTTCTCCTATTGACATAGAGACCAGGACTACGCCATAACCTCACAAAATTGATTACTCTCTAGAAAGATACAACGCTGCTTTGTGTACTAGATACAACAATACTTGTCAAAGGCCGAACGAGATTTTTCTCTCTCTCACGCTTTGCAGTCAATATTAATTGAAAGGGACGGCGCGGTCCTGGTCTATACGTCAATGGGATATCCTCAGAGGGAAATATTCATCTACCCACTTATCGTCAAAATACACCAGCTTTTGACAGATGGTGTATTTTGACGATAAGTGGATAGAAAAATAAGCACTTTTTTTCTGGTTTTCTTTCCCAGTCTCTCACAGATTTGTAGGATAACAATTGACCTTGATAAAACAGTGTTTAACTTCCCTTTGAACACAGATAGATTGAAATTATAGATGGTTTATTATTATTTTAAGTGTAAGCAAATAAATGTAAACACGACAGCAACAGTGTTGCCTGTTGACTTTCAAATTTATGACTTTAAATTTTTTGTTAATTATGTATTATATTATATTAGTGACATAAAGTGAAGGTGAATCTTCAAATTCCGAGTTATAGAGATGAGAAAGTATGTCCACGTTGATGAATCCCGCTGAATGGCCTATCTACGCCAACCACTCATTTTTATACTGGACGATAGTGGTACTAAGCGCACTGTGGGCCGGGTTCAATATGTAAACCCGTTTAAGGGCATTTTCTTCGTAACGTTATTACGTCTCTATTGAATTGTTTTGGGTCCCTGATTCAGTCTAGTATAATAAATGCATTAACAGTGTGCGTCGATGTATAGGTATGCGGTACCCAGTGGCAACCCGCTAACAGCTTGTGTCGGTCTGTTGTAGTTGCGAAGTGGTTCGTGAGACGTCGGATATGGGGTGCATCCGCGCTGCTGACGTTCGGCGCCCTGCCGCTGCTGCTGCCACCGTCGCGTCCACCAGCGCCCGCCCGCGATCCGCGCCTCCTGTACACGCACGACATGCACATGCCGGGCCACGAGAGGCCGCACCCCGAGCTGTGCCCGGAGCAGGGCGCGCGCCTTGCGCTCCTCATCCTGGTCACGTCGGCGCCGGGGCACTTCGCAAAGCGCAACGGCGTGCGGCTTACGTGGGGGCACTACGCGGCGCGCGCTGACGTCGCACTCGGCTTCGTGCTGGGTACACCGCCCGCCACACTGCAACCCGCGCTCGACGCCGAAGACGATCTTTACGGCGACGTCATCGTCGGCCGCTTCCTCGACTCGTACTCGAACCTTACGCTCAAGACGATGTCGATGCTCGAGTGGGCGGACACGTACTGCCCGCGCGCGCCGCGCCTGCTAAAGACGGACGACGACATGTTTATCAACGTGCCGTACCTGCTTGAGTTCGCGGCGGCCCCCAACCGCGTCAACGCGACGCTTACAGTGTGGGGCAAGTTGTTCCACGAAGCGCTACCGAAGCGCTCCATCAAGTCCAAGCACTACCTGTCACCGCTGGAGTTCACGGGCAAGATGTTTCCGGACTACACGTCGGGTACCGCGTACCTGCTGACGGCGGACTGCGTGCGGCCGCTGCTGGATGCGGCGCTGGCGCAGCCGTACGTGCATGTAGAGGACGTGTTCTTTACGGGTGTGCTGGCGGCGCGGCTCGGCATTCGACGAGTGGGCGCCCCCCAGTTCTACATCACTAAGGTGAGCGCGCACCCGTGCTCCGTGCAGCGCGCTGTCTCCATACACATTGTGCCCTACAACGAAAGCGAGCCGTTCCACCTCTGGGACAAGCTGCATTTTCATTGCAATTGTAATCAATCAACGATTTATAAAAATAATATATTATGACCAGTTAATGTGTTTCCAATGGACTTCAAAAACAATAAGGAAGCTTTTAATTCGTCTGTATTTTTTTAATGAACCTATGTTATTCGATTACTGCCTGATAGATTTAAAAAAAGTTTTTTTCTCTTGGCCCAAGAAAAACAAAAATCTTTTAAACGCTACCATGAAGCTCGGTGTGCTCAAGTCTCCAACTAGTTTATAGTCTGCACCACGCGAGTGGTCATACAAACAAATGGGCAGACGTAGGCCTTGGTAGAACGATTACCTTGACCATGTGTCAAAATGGCCTTGAGAGGTCCAGCGTATCTGTGCCGGTGTGAGCAAAAGGCTTAACGGTTTCTACCAAGCGACAAAAACGATGATCAGCTATTTTAGGAGTAAAGACTTCGGATGAAGTATAAAACAAGGTACACATCGGTGTACTCTACTACTAATAAGTTGCCTGCGGAAAGCATCCAACATTTTTGTCGTAAAATGGACATCAACAATTCTGGACCAGCATGACAATTAATCTTGTGATGATAATCTTCTAAAAGGTTCAACACGTGACCCTTTCGTGGGAGAACTATTGGATGTTTCTGTGCAAACGAAAAATTAGATTGACTCAACGGACCACCAACTCGAATAAGTCCGTCTACATATATGTATATAAGGAGAAGCTGACTGGCTGACTGACATATCCACGCAGGGCCTAAACTATAAGGGCTAGAAACTTGAAATTTTGCACAGGGGTTCCTTTTTATAACGTATGTGACTTTACATCGAGAAAATGAGCAACGGGGGCGCATAAATAACATTGAAATAAAAGAAGTGCGTCAGTCAAGCTCAGAATTTTTTTCACTTTGGTAGCTAAGATCGGGTATGTAATTCAATTCAATTCAATTCAATTCAATCGTTTATTTGCATTCCACAATTGGTTGTCACATACCGAAATAGCAAATAAACTACATAGCTATCCAGGATTTCAATGCGCAGCGAAATCCAAAAAAACATTATATGCTCGGTGCACAATAGTTATGTGAAGAGTAATTTCATAATCACTGCAAAAAAACATAAATCTTTAAAGACCTTTAAAGATTTATGTTTTTTAGATTAACGTGTTTAGAACTATGACTACCAGGTTAGGATTTATTTCAATGACCACCTAACAATAGACAATAAAATCCTACTGAATAAGACCAAAGCTCGAGCCAAAGAACGTGACTACGAAAACGTGTGGGTATCAGGCTGCAAAATATTCCTACGAAAAATCAACACTTCAGGTCGTTCGTCATTTGGGACCGGACTGCGGTCCCAAAAAGTAAAATGATTTAATTATTTATTTTGATTCGTCATATGGGACCACAAATAAAGAAATAACTTTTCTTTTCAAAATACAATTGTCAAAAATATATAACATATTCTCGTAAAAAAAAAAATATCAGTCCTTTAATATGGTTTATAGTATATTAGTCGCAGCACCTTACCCCCCTATCAAGTTTACAAACATTCAAACATTGTAAAATTGGCAATTTAAAAAGAGTGGCCGCGAGTTTTTATTGCCAGGTTCTTTTCACCGGCTGTACCTATTGTTTGCCAACTTGGCATTACATATACGAGGTAGAATCCCGACGTATCACAAGAGTGGTTTTGCATCCTAAGTGAATAAAGAATTTTGATTTTTTACTTTACTAATTTAAGAATCATGACTTTTACGTTTGTAGTGCTGTCTCTCTTATACACCACTTTTGTGCACTCGCTGCTCTATAAAGTTGACTACTACAAATAGTATATACTTGGCCAAAGCCAAGTACACATCCCCTTCGTTAATGGCAACGAGTTTTGCGAACCACAACATCTTAAGAGAATGCAATTTTTTGCTATACGTCTTGAATAGAATATATTGTTAAAAATAGTGTGTGTTTAAATTAGTGGTTAATTTAAAAAAATGAGTTTGATTGCATTACATATTCAAATTATGTCTTTTTAAATATACTACTACTATATTTTACATTTAAAAATTTTTTACTGCTAGTACCTACCTACAAGTATGTGAAAAATGTTTCTTATCGATTTGATTTATGATATTTTGAAGTAACGCATTAAGGCTAACCTAATTAGGTAAAAGCTACATAGTACCTAAATATGTAGTTTAGATAAATAAACAACAGAAATATTTCATCATTCGAAATCTAAGATGATATCCTTTGTATTGATAACTAGCTGTCCCGTGCAACTTCGAATGCGTACATTTTCCCCGTTTTTGCAACATTTTTCATTACTGCTCCGCTCCTATTGGTCTTAGCGTGATGTTATATAGCCTATAGCTTTCGTCGGTAAATGGGCTACCATTTTTTCAAAATTCGGACCAGTAGTTCCTGAGATTGCCGCGTTCAAACAAACAAACTCTACAGCTTTATAATATAAATATAGATTATGAATATATACAAAAAGACTAACAAAGATGGATTGCAGATTTATGGAGGTGTCGAAACAAGGCTATGTGCAAAATAGGCCAAAATATGGAATTGAACAATGTTCACTTAAATGATAATCACGCGCATTTTACGAAAAATGTACTTATCAGAAAAGTTAATAGAATCTGAAATGAAAGAAAGTTTAAAAAATATTGAAAAAAAATCTTGATACATCAGTCACTACAATAATACCCTACTACTAAATTTTAATTATGTTTTACATGATTATAATATAAATGTATGTTGAGTGTTTTTTGTGCATTGTATTTATTCAAATATTTATTGTTAAAAAAGAAAGTAAGTTAATTTTTCATGTTGCACAACCATAGCGGCAGTGATGCGAGTGTAAGTCAACCTGCCACATCCCTAGTGCGCTGCCCTAAATGTCCCCAGGCCCGGTTCTTTAAGGGCGAACGGGGCTTGAAAGTACATTTTGGTAGTAGAGTCCACAAATCCCAAAATGTGCTTCCGACCCTGGTTCCACCCTTTTCTGAACTTTCATTTTCGCAAATTCCATTCTGACAGACTTTATCAAAATATAAAAATTCGGTCCCGGTTTTAAAGAGAGTTCCCCGCGGTGCGAGACCTTCAGTGGCTCAAAATCTGACCCACTGCATAGGTCTGGTACTCCGGGAGAACTCTCAAAGGGCTTGGGAACAACTGCTCACTTTCCCTTACAAAATATTACATATAAAAATTGATCATACTAACAAAAAATCTCTCACAACGCAAATAAAAGAAAACTGCTATAGTCCAAAAGACATTTTCGAGGCGGCTTTGATAACATTTAAAAAAAAATCTAAATTCCATTACGTTGAATCAAAACTAAGGGAAGGTGATATTAGGGGAACCTCTAGGCTATTATTTAGCAGCGACGTGGTGGCGCCTTGTTCTGCAGAAACGCTCGCGGGTCTGCAGAGCAAGCATCCAGCGCCAAGAGATGACCTTTCCTTCCCTGAACCACCCGACACTAATGCCGATTGCCTCAGTGTCACGACCAAGGATGTTTGAACGCCATCAGCTCTTTCAGAAGTGGTTCTGCCGGTGGTCTTGACGGTTTGACACCGCAACACCTCAAAGATCTGTTGTGTTCAGGCGCCGGAGAAGCGGGTGATGCCCTCTTGAAAGAGCTCACGGCGCTAATGAACCTTATGCTCTCCGGCGATGTGGACGAGACCATTATTGATATATTGTATGGGGCCAATTTGTGCACCCTCCGCAAGATTGATGGTGGTATTCGTCCAATCGCCGGGGTGTACGTACCGGCGTTTAGCAGCCAAAATGTGCTGCACATTTTATCGAGACACGTTATCGAGCACATTCCAGCCCATTCAATTGGGTTTCGGTTCGCGAGGGGGCTGTGAGGCTGCCATACATGCCATGTCCACATACCTTGGATCAGGTACGGCAGAAGTCATCTTGAAGGTTGACGTGAAGAACGCCTTCAATTCAGTCAACCAGGACACTTTGTAGGCACAGGCAAAATTGGAAACCCCCAAAATGTATAATTATCTCAGGCAGTGTTATAGACATCCTTCAAAATTGGTATATAAGGAAAATCTTTTGAGTTCATCGGTAGGATGCCAACAAGGTGGTCCTCTTGGGCCAGTCATTTTTAGTTTAGCGATTCACCCCATAATTCGACAACTAAATTCAAAATTTAATATTTGGTACCTGGATGACGGGACCCTAAGGGGATACGTTGAATCAGTATATAAGGACTTTGCTTTTCTAAAAGATAAATTCAAAGACATTGGCTTAGACTTAAATTTTAGTAAATGTGAAATTTTCATAAATGATACAATAGATAAAGATTTGGTTATTTCTAAATTTAATTCATTGGCTACAAATCTAAAAATTTTAGATAATCAATCTTTTCAAGTACTTGGGTCCCCGATTTTAGAGGAATCCTATGAATACTTCATAGAAAACAAAATACATTTTTTTTCTGCAATTTCGGATCAACTACTTCAAATTAACATACATTCAGCTTTTACAATCGTTCGATATTGTCTCTTCGTTCCTAAATTCACTTACATACACAGATCAACTCCACTTTGGAAACATCAGGGGCTTTTGGATAAACTGGATAAAATTATACATGAGACCCTGTCCAAAATTTTAAACGTGGCATTGAACGACCGAGCGTGGCTTCAACCCGTTCGCTTTGGCGGCCTCGGCGTCCGCAAAATATCTGATGTTAGTTTACCGGCGTTCTTGTCCTCACTTAACAGCACGGATGATCTGACCAGAAAAATTATAGAACTTACACTGGTTAGTTCTGAAGTGCGGTGTAAGTCTGAGGCCTTGAACGCCTGGAAAATGGCTTGCCGAAACGTTGATTTGCCCACCAACCTATCCGCCCAGAGACAGTGGGACGGTCCGCTCTGCAGTTTAGTAAGACAACATCTTTTAAATAGCGCTTCAAATCTTTCAGAGCGAGCTCGACTGCTGGCTGTGGGCGAATGGGAATCAGGTATCTGGCTTCAGGCTCTTACATCGTCCAATATAGGCACTACGTTGGACGATACCACGTTCCGCATTGCTGCTTGCTTGCGTTTGGGTGCCCCATGTATCTCTCCTCATCAATGCCACTGTGGAAAAGCCGTAGACAGCCTTGGACATTATGGCCTATCATGCAGCAGGAGTGCAGGCCGCATATCGCGACACGCTAGTATTAATGATATCATCCGTCGGGCTCTTGTCAGCGCTGGTGTGCCAGCGGTTGCTGAACCTAATGGTTTGGCACGCAGCGATGGCAAGAGACCGGATGGTATGTCATTACTAGCTTGGAAGATGGGCAGACCTTTGGTGTGGGATGCAACCTGTGTCGACACCCTTGCGCCTTCCCATCTACCAAACACAGCAACCTGTGCCTGCACTGCTGCGGCCTCTGCTGAGACTATCAAACGGCGCAAATATAGTAATCTAGTCGGAGATTACATATTTGAGCCGTTTGGTGTCGAGACGCTAGGGCCATGGGGTCCAAGTGCTCGCCTCTTATTTAAAGATATTCCCCAGCGGCTCGTCAGTGCATCTCGTGACCAGAAGGCTGGCCTTTTCTTTGCACAAAGAATAAGCATTGCTGCCAGCCTTCTGGGCACTATACCGGTTGACATCGATGGGGAAGAAAACTGGTTTTGAGTCACCTTTTTAGTTTGTTTTCTGGTAAGTTGTAAATAATTAGTAAATTTTAGTTTTATTTTAAATTATTTATTTAAACTAATCTAGTTTTAATGTAAATTGTATTATATCTTATTTATTGTCTTAATGCCACTATGTATATAATGTTAACAATACTTTTGTATAATATACATAGTCATTTAAGTTAACAAGTAATTAAAACTGTGATGATTGAGCTACACCTAAAGTCATATACTATCATCTATATAACAAAGCCTTTATTTTATGTGATAGAGATTACCCGTGATTTCTTTGAAATAAATATTTTGTTGATTTATTATTTTACTTTTAATTTGGTGACCCTTTATTTTTTGTGTCGTCTGTACGTTTCCGAGCCCATAACTTATTGTTTTATATAAGTGGTCCCATATGACTAATAAAAATAACGGTCCCGAATGACGAACGACCCCTTTACAGTCACTACTGTGAACTAATTTAAAAAGGGTGTATTGCTTTGCACACTTAAAAGCCAACCAAAAAGCGCTCCACGCTTATTAAATTAGTTACCTATTACAAGTAAGTAATTAATTTATTATTTTTAGTGCGTTTTTATAAACAAGCGTATTTTTTAGCTTTTTTAAAGCTATATTTTATTTGATCCTCGACTATAATAATTCAAACGATTATGAAACGCTTATTTAATTAGTTACATATTACATTTATTATTTTTAGAGCGTTTTTATAAAAAAACGTGTTTTTTAGCTTTTTTAAAGATATATTTTCTTTTTATTTGATCCTCGACTATATTAAATCAAAAATTAATATTATGAACTACCTGATCCGCGCAACTTTGTCTGCATTAATTTCCCTATTTTAAGATAAGTAAGAGTCCGGGGAAAGGTCATAGAAATAGTTGTATCGATAACCGACATCTACGTAGGCGGAGTCGCGAAATCTAGTAGACATTAATAAACAAGGTGAAAAAGAAAATGCGACATACAATAGGTAGTCTAAGAACAATCAACAACAGAAAATGACAATTCAATCTGGATTCACGATTCTTGTACGTAAACACTGCTAGGCATTGATCGTTTAGATCGTTTCTCAATAATGTTGGTCTACAACTTCGCTATTCTATTTGAAAGTGGTTTACTGTTGCCATTGACGTATAAGCCTGGTCCATGCCATACCTTTCAATTAAAAAGTGAATATTGACATTATTTTAAATAAATAAGAAAGCGTGAAAGAGAGTAAAAACTCGTGCGGCTTTTGACATTCGATTGTATTGTCCACAAAGTAGCGTTGTCTCTTTCTAGAGAGTGGTCAATTTTGTGAGGTTATGGCGCAGTCCTAGTCTCTACGTCAATGAATGTTGCATATTCCATCAAGAGAGGAACGTCAACTATGTCCGGATCATACAGATAGAATAACTATGGAGTGCACCAGCTGAGCAATTTCGGGGAGAAAAGGTCGAATCTTCGTCTTCTTCGAAGTGTCTAACAAATGTTACCCATCACAAGATAAAAATTTCTTTAAAAATTACTTTGTATATTGATTGTACACGAAACTGTAAGTGTAACTAATATTTAGTATTAAATAAATTGTAAAATGTATTTGGCATTTGACTATAGTTTGACATTCAATTACCTATTCCATAATTTAACAAATAATATATAAAAAAAAAACAAATTTTTGTCAAGTAGTTTTTTAGAAGTAGATGATGACAACTCTGGCTTTTATTTTTAGAAAAAAGGTAACCAGCAATGTGGGATTGAGTCCCACATTACTAGCAATCTTGTTAACCCCTCCAGCTAAACTCAAAGGCTTGTGTTAGAAGTGGGTTCACGTCGGTAGTATAATGGGTATAGCACGTTCTAAAACGTTCTCAGGTCTTTTATAGTACCGTTCGAACCCGCGACCTCACGATTGCGAGACTAATGCTTTAGCCATTAGGCTACCGACGCTTCATTTTATGTATTATTAGGTAATAAACCTAATTTGTGTATTATTATTTGTTACTATTCAGTTTAAAATCTTTTTTTCTTGAATTCTTGCTATACGCTCCTGATGAGTAGGGTGACCATGTTTTCTGCGGAATTTACAATGAACTATGTTCGTGTTTTTTAAGTTTAAGGTATTTATACTGTAATTAATCATAAACAGCTATATCTTTTCTAACCAAAAGAAAATAAAATCAAACATAAGTTAACAGAATTCGAATATCGAAACTCGATTTTCGTACTTTTTAAAAATTTACAGTTCAGTAGATATTGTAATAAATAGATAAAATCCATAATAGTAAGAGTATCTCGATATTTAGCATTTTTGTATAAAATAGTCGTAGTTATGAAGTACAAAAAACATGGCCACCACATTTGAGAAAGAGAACCCCTATTTAGAAAGAGATGGAGAGGACAACAGTATTTTCAAGGTCATATCGTTTCACTTTTATTATTCGGCCAGCATGTGGCCTCCATTATTTACTCTATCTCCATGGTCCAGATAAAGTTCATCGAGCACCCACTGTCATTGCTTTAAAGTTTGAACCGTCGCATTTCTCTTGGACCTGTTGGAATAGGAACAGTTACAAATCAAGAAGCTTTTGTCTGAAAACTTTTTTGTAATTTTGCCAAACGATAAGGACATACAAAGATTCAAAACTTATACGCCTTTGCCACACTGGGCTTAACTATAAACCTATGTTGAAGTAAATAAAGAATTCAATCATTGAAAGATTTGCGTATTCCATAAACTGCTCTTTAAATTCGTAGCGTTATTGCGCGCCTAAACAGACGCTCCGTGGCATACACCTCTTTCGTCAGCAATGAATCCGTTTGAGAGGATTTTGTGTTCTTTACTCAGTTTTATTTCGTCGAAGTAGAGCCCTCATCGGACTTTTGCGTACCTGCATAAATTGTGCTATATAAAACAAGAAAATTGA
Source organism: Herminia tarsipennalis (assembly GCA_945859575.2). Lineage (NCBI taxonomy): Eukaryota > Metazoa > Arthropoda > Insecta > Lepidoptera > Erebidae > Herminia > Herminia tarsipennalis. Next base: position 18,760,416 of record OX243839.2, read on the forward strand.
AACTTAATAGAGATTCCGTTATAAAAATCGGTCTATTTTTACCTTGGTAATTTAATGAGTTGGTTTTAAAAACAGAAACCGAACCACATTATTATATGGCGTAACTTTGCAAGATAAAGCATCTTGTACCCAGGAAAAAATCTAGATAAATAGGATTCAGGTTGGATGTAAGTTTATGTTTATTACACTAGTTTGACGAGGATATGAATGAGTAAACAAGAAAGATTACATGATGTACATATTTTTATGCTCGTGGGAGCAGATTTGCGAGCGTCTGGCTTCATCTGGCACTAGGCCAGCTAGTAGAGTTTAACTCATACATTTAATGAATTAATATTTGGGACCGATTTATTCTTTCAATCAGCCTGTATCGCTCGACTGCTGGACATATGCTAACTTACGCCACAACATCCGGTCCACTGCCTTCCGCATTCAATAGGTTCTAGCAACTTTCTTTAGGGCGTCGGTCCATTTAAACATGATTTTGTTTCTTTCAGTTGCTATAAAATGCAAAAATAGAAATGAATACGAAACTGACATAAATACTACATTATTAAATATTATATACTGGCTAGATAATAATAATTTGAAAATAAACATAAATAAAACTAATCTAATACAATTTTCTCAAAGAATACCAACAAATAAAAATTTGGAAATTAATTATAATAATACTGAATAAAAAAATCAGCAGTGCAGCTTACGCGCTATTTAAACTTGCACCCGTGCTTAATATAAGGCTTACTTACAGCATATCATGGAACAACTGCTTCATATCTCAGATATGGTATAATATTGTGGGGCAATTCAACAAATAAAGAACTAATATTCAAAGCCCAAAAAAGGTGCATATGATATACTTTAGACAATATAAAATCCTGACGTTATCTTGTCTGTATATTTTTGAAACCGCGACTTTTATAAAATCAAATCCTGAACTGTTTGAAACTCTGGCAGATACAGTTACTCGCAACAGTACTACTTAATAGTATATAAGAATTAAAAAGCATAGTAATCACTTCAAAAAACGACTACATGACTTTCTAGTCAATACAACCTATTATAAAATTAGTGATTTTCTTGAAGGTAAATAGGAAATTGGAATTATTATTTTATTTTTATGATTATACAGTCGACATTTTATTAATATTTTATACATGATTGACATTATTATTTTAAACATGATTGTCATTTTTTATTATTCAATGTTAAATTTTCATATTTTATTACTATGTACAAGATTGACATTTTAAATTATTTTTCACATCATTATTGACATTGTCTTTTTATTTCTGTGTTGACATTGCCGTGATGAAACGAATTTAATTATTTTTTACAATATTTTTTTCCTATATAATGAATTTGTACTGCTTCTTTTTAATATTATTTTTTTCTACTATATAATTACAAGCACTATTATATCTCCGAATATAAGAAAATATATATATTAAGTAAAATTTGCATGCTAGTATCTATGGCAGATCAAGGAGAACGATATTTAATGTAATGTAAATACCACTGTATACCCTTGACCAGCAAATAAATGAAAATTTTTTAAATAGAAGGTAACCAGCAGTGTAGGATTGAGTCCCACATTACTAGCAATCTTGTTAACCCCCCAGCTAAGCTCAAAGGCTTGTGCTAGGGTTCACGTCCGTAGTATAATGGGTAGGATTCGAACCTGCGACCTCACGATTGCGAGACCGATTCCTTTGCCATTAAGCTACCGCCGAATTCGTGCCGAGATCAACACGTCTAGAGGCTTCACTTAAGCTGTGCAGCATCTCGCTAAGCTACTCCAGTGACTCCACTACTATGATGATGTCGTCGGCAAACCGAAAGTGCAAGATGTACTCGCCATTTATATTTATGGCCTGTCCAGTCCAGTCCAGTGGCTAAAAGATGTCTTCAAGAGCGTTGGTGAAAGTTTCGGGGATATAAAAATAATAATAAGTTTATTTCAATTCAAAAGTTACATAGGTGCCTTACATTACAGAGAAAGTACTTTAAAATAAGAAAATGATTACAATCAATTTTCTTACACCTAGGCGCAGCTCTATTGGTCTAGTCTTGTGGTCCTGAATCTGGACGATCATGGTGGCAGTGTCATACAGGCATCGTTGCAGAACATCCAGAACCGCCTAAATTTCGATGAAGTCGAAGGCTTTCTTGTAGTCTACAAAAGCCATACACAGCAGCTGATTGTACTCTTTGGTTTTGTGAACAATCTGCCGAATAGTATTAATATAGTCTACGGTGCTTAAACGGTGATTGGTGATAACTCTCGAGAACAACTTGTAGATGTGATTCAGGAGTGACGCTACCGCACTCCCACTTCACGCTTGGTAGATAACGTAGTTAAAAAGACTTGTGAGCTCTTTCAGGACTGAGATCCTGCCGGTCTTAGAAGCTCTTTAGTAATTTCGTCATTACCGCCAGGTGAGGCTTTATTTAAATTCTTTATTGTACACACAGAGAAAATAAAAACGTTAATGGAGAGACTGTCGCTTAAGAAATGAAGTAGAAAATTCCATAGCCGTACCGCATTTATTGTAAAGAAGCTGTCATAACAGCAAAAGAGCTGTGAGCAGAAGTGTGTAAAAGAAGAGTGGAGGAAGAACAGCGGGGTTTACCCCTGAGCACAAGAGAGTCAAAGCGATCACATAAATAGGAAGGAGAAGTGGGATTGCGAAGAATAGTATAGAGAAGAGATAGAGCGTCGTAACTTGCACGTTCTCTACGTGCAAGTTACGACGCTGCTGAATTGGTAGCCACCTCAGATTTCTCCGAGATTCATAATCGTCGTATTTTCGTAATCCAAAAAGGAAGCAGATACTCAAATTCTGTAGACGTTCTACCTTGTCAACGAGTTCCTCCCTTTCATTTAGGAAACAAACATCAGCTTAATCTACATATGTGTGGGAGTAAAAGTAATTGGGCAAGAGTAACTTTGGTTTGAAATGGTAAGAACTTCTGAAGACGTTTGAGAGATTAATAATTTGAGATAAAATCTATCTCTTCTCCTCTATGCCACGTATTTAATTTATCTTTAGAAACAAGCTGTTATTCGCACTAATCAAAATTTCACGAGTGACGCCCATATCTAAGACTTTTAACAACGCCACCGTGGAAGAACATCGACCCATTACAATTTTATCATCACCAGCTAAAATATTTGGAAATGTCCTCCACCGACTCATTTCACAGGTTGAAAAACCGACTCATTTCACAGGTTGGTTTTAGATGTAAACGATCAGTAAATACCACCCTACTGACGCTAACGGAGTACATTTTGGCGCAACTTGACATGAGGCGGTAAGTTGACGTACTCTATTTTGACATCTGCAAAGCATTTGACAGAGCAAATACCAACATCTTACTCCTTAAACTCGATATCATTAGTTTTTGTCCTAATCTCCTGAAACTCTTGGCGGATTACCTCAGAGATCGTCAATAGTTTGTTAGACTTGGAATCTATGAATCGAATCCTTATCATACGCGATCCGAAGTGAATCTAATTTATGACGTGATAATATCAAAACTCCGCCGCCGGTTGATTTACCTATGGCAGCTAAGTATCGGTCGTAGTGGAATACGTCCTACCTGTTATCGCATAATTCCCCGTCATGAATTTGACATCTGTGACAGTGATATCTTACCTGTCTGTTTCTTCGATGGACAGTGGAGCTAGCGATGAGACAGATAACATTCACGAATGGAACTATACTGCAACTTTGAACGCTATTGCTAAAGCCATGATCAGTCTTTCGCAGTCCACTGCTGAACATAGGCCTCACCAATTGCACGCCACTTTGTTCTATCTTCGGCTTCTTGCATCCAGCTCCTGCCAGCCGTTTTGCGTAAATCATCACTGGCCTGAGAGCGTCCTACACTACGAGACGCGGTCTCCACTCAAGAACTCGTTTACCCCAACGGTTGTCGGTTCATCGGCTAATATGGCCAGACCGCTGCCACTTCCGCTTGCTAATCCGGTAGGCTATGTCGATAACTTTGGTTCTCTGCCGAATCACCTCATTTCTGATTTTGTCCCTAAGATAAACTCCGAGCATAGCCCTTTCCATAGTCCGCTGAGCGACTTTGAACTTGTGGACCAGCCGTACCGTTAGTGTCCAAGTTTCGGGTCCATATGTCATGACGGGCAGGACGCACTGATTGAAGACTTTAGTCTTAAGGCATTGTGGGATCGACGATGAGAAGTCTTGACGTAACTTCCCAAACGCTGCCTAACCCAGCCGAATTCTCCTGTTCACCTCGTCTTCGCAGTTGTTTTTACCTAACTGCAATGACTGCCCGAGGTAAAAATATTTTTGAACAACTTCAAGTATGGCGCCGTGCACCGCTGTCGGTTCCGGTAGTACATGTTCATTGAATATGACCTTGGTTTTATCCAAGTTCATCCGTAGGCCGATGCGTACAGAATAGTCAGTCAGGTCATTCAGCATCTTTTGTAGGTCCTGCAGCGTTTCTGCCATGATAACGATGTCATCGGCAAATCGCAAGTGATAGATGTATTCACCACCATTGATGTTGATGCCCCGCCCTTTCCAGTGCAGCGTCTTGAACATATCCTCCATTTCCTATTGTAAACAGTTTCGGGGAAATAACGTCCCCTTGCCTCACTCCTCGATGCCATGGTATAGGTGGAAGGACATGGTGACGGCTTTGTAAAGACATCTTATCACTTGGATATATCGCCAATCTACTTGGCATCGCTGCAGGGACTCCAGAACGGACCAGATTTCAATCGAGTCAAAAGCCTTCTCATAGTCCACGAATGCTAGACACAGGGGCTGATTATACTCCTGGGTCTTTTGTATAATCTGCCGCACTGTGTGGATGTGCTCTATGGTGCCATATCAGCTTCGTAATCCAGCCTGTTCCGGTGGTTGGAATTCGTCAAGACTTCGCGCAAGGCAGTTCGTGATGACTCTCGAGAACAGCTTTTTGAAGAACAAAATGACTACATTTCTACTCCACGCCTCCGGAGTTCTCCCTTCAAACAGGACAGGATTAAAGAGCTTTTGGAGCACCCTCAGTACGGGTTTACCTCCAGCCTTTAGTAGCTCTGTTGTAACGCCATCCTCTCCAGGGGCTTTTCCATTTTTTAGCTGTTTAAGAGCCAGTACGATTTCGTCAATGTTGACTTCTGGCAGGTCTTCGGTGTAGTGGCGTGTAAAAGTGGCTCTAGAACCCTCATTTACAGGATCAGGTCGAGATGCATACGAAGCGTATAGCCGGTCATAGAAGTCTTCCACTTCGAGTCAAAAGTGTTCGTACAATCGAATCCGGCAGTCCTCTGCCGGCTTCAAAGAAACACCTTCTCCACTTTCTGTGGTCAGCTTCGTCAGGTGGCTTCTTCCAAAAGATTGTACGAACACTTTTGACCCCTGGTTCTGCTGGATCGCTCTTTTAATCGAGAGAGTGATGGAGCGCCAAAGGTCGTGTCGTATAAGATTATTGATCTCTTGGTTAAGAGCGCGCTTTTCCGACGAAGTGACGGGTGGGTTTTCACGTCGTTTCTTTATTAGCCCTAAAGTCTTTTCCAAAAACTTTGACTTCTTGCCCTTACGTTGCATTTCACAAAATCTCGTACCTTCTTCCCTGAATATCCGAACCACATTTACGAGCTTCTGGTTTATGTCTGTTGAGGTTTTCGTGGCAGCAAATCGGTTATCCAGGTTTGACTGGAACGCTTCGGATCTTATCATGGTTTGGAGCAAAGTAGATCAGAGCCTGGACCTCATCAGACGGGCACGTTCCGCATTGAAGTCGATATTCAAGGAGCCTTGGACAAGTCGGTGATCACTACCGGTATTAAACCTGTTGATTACGGAGACGTCTCTGAATATATGCTTTTTGTCCGTCATGATGAAGTCGATTTCATTTTTCGTCATTGTGTCAGGGCTTTGCCACGTCCACTTCGTTTGGGGCTGTTTCTTGAAAAAAAGTTCATCGAGAAGAGCCCCTCCCGTTCGAAGAAGTTGACTAGTATTGGCCCCCTATGATTTCTGCGTCCAAATTCATGGGATCCTACTACCAATTCGCTGCAATTCTGTACTTCCGCTTTAGCGTTGAAGTCCCCCATAACAACGTTGTAGTGGGTCTTAGTGGTGGAGTGGAGGGCCCTCGATATGTTATCGAACATATCCTCCACTTCGTCGTCTGAATGTGCCGAGGTCAGTGCGTACACTTGCACCACCTCTAGGTGAGTTTGATAATGAGATACGCTACCCTGTTCGACACGCTGGACATTTCCACAACGTTGTCAGAAAGGGACTTATTTACCAAAAACCCAACACCACCGTGGGATTGTTGGTCTCCCTCGCGGAAGTACATAAGGTGGCCCGACTCGAGGGTTATGGAGTCTTCTACCTCTCTTCGGACTTCACTTAACCCGAGGATATGCCACCCAATCTTCCCTAGTTCCACCTCAAATTGTGCCAGATGCGAGTCTAGCCGTAGCGTGCGTCCGTTATACGTCGCCAGGGTCAGTCGGTTGTGGTGGCCTTCCGTAGCCCGGAGATCCTGTACACGCCCTGCCATGCCGTTACCGTGGACGGCACCATGTACAGGAATAGCGTGATTGCCGGGAACTGGGAGCCGGTGCTTTTGTGCTTTGTGCATTTGGGGTAATGCCCATAATCGCCACGCTGGGCAAGCGGGTTGGCGAACGTAGGGCGTAATAGTTCTTGCATCAGTCATCAGACGTCTCTGAATATATGCTTTTTGTCCGTCATGATGAAGTCGATTTCATTTTTCGTCATTGTGTCAGGGCTTTGCCACGTCCACTTCGTTTGGGGCTGTTTCTTCAAAAAAAGTTCATCGAGAAGAGCCCCTCCCGTTCGAAGCGTGGCGCTGCCGCCCGTTACTGACCTGTTACTTTAACTACGACTTGAATTGGGATGGTGATACCGCCATCAGTCGGTCGCCAAAGCCTCGTTCGTTGTACAGCAGGATGTACCGCGTGCAGGTGAGGTTGGCTTGGAGCGGAAGATGGTGGTACGCCCCCTTACATCCATACTAAAACCGTAACAAATGATTTACAATGATGATTTATTAACTTATTGTTTGTTTGTTTGATTGAACGCGGTAATCTCAGGAACTATTAGTCCGAATTGAAAAAAACTTTTCTTGTTGAGTAGCCTATTTATCGAGGAAGGCTATAGGCTATATAATATCACGCTACAACCAATAGGGGCGGAGCAGCAGTCAGAAATGTTGCAAAAACGGGGAAAATTTTCGCAGACGAAACTGCGCGGGACAGCTAGTAATTTATAAAGAAACACAGCTAGTAATTTAAAAAGTAAATGATTTTACCATACAAAACGTGATGTTACATGCTAGCATTTCATACAAATTTGTACGGATCGGGTCGTTTTTGGCGTTTATTAAAAAGAGGCTGACTTGACTTCAGTCAAATACCTTTATCACGACTCTGCTTGCTACATCGTCCGTTTTATCTGTCTGTTATAATAATAATTGCAATATCTCAAACACAATTTTTTAAAAAGAAGAAGCTAAATATTTATTATTTGCTGATTGTATACTCAACGTAAGTATAGTTAGAACTTTATGCTTGAATCTCAATGACTGTCTAGCGCCAGTCTTTTTTGGGTTCCGTAGCCAAAATTGCAAAAATGAAGTTTCGTCATGTCCGTCCGTCTGTCTGTCTGCCCGTCCGTATGTCACAGGCATTATACTCAAAGACTACTTAATGAATAATGATGAAATTTGGCGAAAAGGTGTCGTGTAGTACTTAGTTTTAAAGCTAAATAATAAAAATAAATATCTTTAGGGGGGCACTCCATACATGTAACAGTTTTTTTCAGCAAACATCAACATGTGGCACATCATTCGACAGGTATTTTAAAAACATTTTTAGGTTTCTATTTTTTTTTTGATTGAGTGAATATTTTTGGAAATAATCGCTCCGAAAGTTGCATAAATGGTGTCTTCATTCCCCCCCCCCCCACCCCCCACCGTTAACTTTTGAACCGTGTTACCAAAAAATATGATAAAAATCACAAAGATAGTGCTTAATAATTATTTTAAAAGTATTATAATATCGGGGGGCATGGGAATGCCCCGCCATAAAAAACAAGCCTCGCGCGGCTTACGCCGAGCGGCTGACGCGCGCGGCCGATGCGACAATAGTCAGAATTCGCGCGCAGCCTACGTCAGTCATCGGCTGTGCGCGTCTGTAGCAGACCTCGGAAAAGGCGCCATACATTCTCATACTCTGACTATTGTTGCATCGGCCGTGCGCATCAGCCGCTCCTAATATTATCTCCAATACAAAATCTGAATTAGCAAGAAAGTTGAAACTTTCTGAAGGCACTCTTCGTAGGGGTAAGATTCCAAATATATTTCCTAATACATATAAAGCCTAGGACAGCATTTTTGTACTATTCCTAAATGTATACCTACAGACTAAGTAATGTGTGATGAAAACAAGAACTGTTTTCGTCTTTTCTGTTTATCTTATCTACTTCGTAGCAAATTGCGTAGGCTTTTAATTCAACAGCGTTTCGTTTGTGTATAACATTGTTTTGTTTCTTTGTTTTTAGTACATTTCAACTGGTATAAAAGACTACGATGTTAACTAGCTAGACGCCTAAGCACCGACTACTAAAACCTCTTTCGAAATCACTTGTTCCGAGAGAGGCAAATAGGGGCTGTCACGCGAAAATGTGTACTCGACTCACGACAGCGAAATGAACGCTGATTGTAAGTGAAAAAAAGATATTCTTAGTTGAATATTTTACACACAGCCAGCTTAAAAGGGTAGAATAAAATAGTTACAAAAATACAATGGACCTCTAGATACTAATTTGTTAGTCTTACAAGACAATATTTAATTCTGTCAGTGACAATTAGGGATAAATATTTTATGTAAGAATATTTTATGATTAAAATAATAAAAGAGTTTATGAGAAGAGCCATTATAAGATTTTTATTTTATTTATTATTATTCTTTAAGATTAATTGTGATTAAAGTAACTTGAAACGGAACATAACTATTTTAAAACACCAATCAGCGCCTAGTGACGTCACTTATGTAATATTATATAAGTCGACATCATACATACATACACATCAACCCAAATGATGGCCCACTGCTGGGCACGGGTCTCCCCAGTAGAACCTACTGGTATGTAGATCCTGGGGGTAATTGTCATAATCGCCACGCTTGGCGAGCGGGTTGGCGATCGCAGTAAGGCTTTAAAGTACGCAGAGGACGCTGCTGCCCGTTCTCCGGTGTGACATCCCTTAGTCACCTTGACGACACCCACGGGAAGAGATGGGGTGGTACTATTCTTAAGCCGGTACCACACGGCCGAGTCGATATCACGGCCGAGTCGACATCACACACGACTTATTTAGTATGGCGGTAAACTTTATTTTGTTGTAAAAAATTATAAATTGTGCTTATTAAATAAAAGTAGAAGTTAGGTACATCAAGGCAGACTTTAGAAACGTGCCAAAACGGTCGACATGGTCGTAACATTTTTTGTTGAAACTGCAGAGTTTTCAAGTGTAGTATTTCAATAACGACGCCGAAAATTGGATGAAGTTTAACTGGAGTGTATACATACCCCGTATGCCTACACTTCATCCAATTTTCGGCGTCGTTCTCTATTTGCCAAATACATATAAGAATTCTGAATAAGTTATATAATATCGTAAACAAGTTTTACAAGTAGATAGGAACTGCCTATTGTTTTTTAGTGTACAAGTTTATATTATCTTATATAGGCTTACTAGCTAAACAAGCATACTTATGTTTCAAAACAAAGACTGACTTAATCTTCTCAGCAGCAAATTTGGATCAAGGAGTCCAGTTAAAAATATTTTTTAGGAAACCTTGTTGAATTGATGGACCTATTGGCACAAAACAAAAATCAGTATGGCGTTTTCACTGACTATTGGTGGTATTTTTGTCACTACCTGATATTAATGGATAGTAAATTTTAAATCGTATAAAATACCAAAAGTATAAAAATTAAAAATTAATTAATTTTACACAGGCACGACACAACTATATTTGTAACGTCATCAACTGTTAGTCCGTTTTTGCGCGCGACTTAAACTGTTAGTTTGAAACAGCAATTTTTGCAAAAAAAAAAAAATACTTGTGGTCTAAAATAAAATTAAAACAATAATAAAATTACTGCATATACCCTATTGAATTTAAAAAACAAAGATTTTTAATTGCCAGGAAAAAAAACAAATAAATATGAAGAAATAAGGCAATAAATACGATGAAAATAGACTAACTACTGTTAATATACATGGAAGGTAAGAATTTACACTACAAATTACCCACAAAACCGTTTATCTATGTGCTTTTAAGAAAGCATAACGTATGATGCTTACACACGCCAAAGAATACTGACTATTACTACGCACACGCACTGACGGAACTTAATATCAAATAGATTTAAGAAATAGATTTTTGAAAATATAATCATGCTTGTCTTCACGAAATACTTACATGAATTTTGTCAAAGGTACTTAAGATCCTATCACACAATTTAGGTAGCTACATGTTTTCTTTCTTATTTTGTCAAATAAGTTTTATCGTAACTCTTGACGAATAAATAGGATTTTTCGCAAAGGAAATTTATTTTAAACAACGCCATGTAAATTTTCTGCCGCACCATTGTTACGGATATTTAAGTAATCACTATTTTAGTTACATGATCATCAAAACAGAAAACTCATACGTACTGCTTCCAGTTAACAAGATCAGCTTATATTATATGTAAGTATCTTTAGTACCTACTCTACCTACCTTTAAGATTATTTAATTTAGAATTATAATTATAGCAATGTGCATTTAATATTGGGTGATTTAATTTTTAAAGCGTGTTTCTACGCTAAAATATAGCTTTTTTAGCTCTACCGTAGAGAGGATAACAGATGATCGGCTTTACTAGGCAGTGCACGAATGCAATTTCGAACCGCCAGCTACAGGGATGCTGGTTGCATCTTAACATGTCTGGTTCGAAGACATAAGTGCGTTTACTTGTTTTGTCTGCAAATACTAACATTTACGTAGAAATTTTAAGGTAAACGATGCGCGTTTATTCCCGTATAATAAATTGGAAGCAAACGGAAATTGTTCCTAAATAATTGATCTTACTGACTAAACTATGACTTCGACAAGTTTTTACATAAAAAGCGCTTAAACTTCAACGTTTGTTTATAATATTACTAGCGGCCCGCTCCGGCTTCGCACGGGTATAAAATATATGGATGTTATTTTACATATAAACCTTCCTCTTCAATCACTCTATCTATTAAAAAAAACCGCATCAAAATCCGTTGCATAGTTTTAAAGATTTAAGCATACATAGGGATATAGGGACAGAGAAAGCGACTTTGTCTTATCCTATGTAGTGATTAATCTTCAAAAGGTAGACCTTTGAAAGACTTTTTCTGTTATCGCAGACCCATCCTATTGGAATGTTCTTAACATTCCAATAGGATGGGCCTGCGATAGCAAATAAAATCTTTAAACATTTCGGATAATCGAATCGAAACGACAGAGGATACAAGCGATTATATATCGTTCACATAAATGTTGAGTTATATGACCGGAAGAGGGCAAGCTTTAGCAATAAGAGTGGAATGACATCGCCCGAGAGGTGGTCGTTATGTGGGTAAAGTACTGTATTCGGTGATTTATTTCTACGTTACATTTTATCTACGGCTCCAAAAAACACGAGAACCGTTCGCATACCTTCCTTGTTCGCAAGAAGCAAAAGCGTTAATTCAATCTGTTGTTCAATCAGTATCCGTAAGGCAGATGAATCATATTTAACGATATTGTATATATTTAGAAAATGTTGAATTTGAATAGATATGTTATAGTAAATATGATTAATTCGAGATTATGCATAATAACTACTCATTATGAATAATTACAAAGTCTATTACAATATCTATTATTCATAATAGGTGTTGATCTTAGGAAACAATAGGTAAAGAAGGAGAAAATAATGAGGCAATATAAATTCGCGGGCACTCTTTTCAAATTGCCAATGTTTACAATGTTTCTTTTTTTATAAACTATATTTACAGGTAAAGTGCTGTCATCATTATAATATACACCATATTAGAGGACTGATGCAAAAACAAGAAATAAATAATATTAAAAGAAGAATACATGAAACTGAATATACCAACCTCAATGCGTACAACATAGTAGGAACATCTACTTATAATATAAAACTATATGTATGTGCTTATATTTTTTTTTTCTTTTTCACTCTAATGGAAGAGCTCACGATGTCTGAAAGGACTTATTCGTGTCTGTGCACCTACGAGTGTACGTACGATAAATACTTACAAACACACCTCGAAATAAAAAAAAATGAAAAATCCTCAACTAGAATCTCCTTTTATTTATTTTTTTACGACAAATACATAAAGATGAACGTATCCAAAGGTATTCAACGTTTAAATAGCTGCAGATCCATTAACAAGAACTTAAATTACCTATTTTACTTTGCACAACATTTATAACTGTTGAGTTATAGCTGCTTAACAGAGGAATTGTTTCATTTTAGCGACTAATATCGCTCAACAAATAATATTTTCCACACTCGGTTCAACCAAGAGACAAGTAAATATTGAGAAAGATTACCCTCTCATTTGTAATATTAGCACAGGGACTGGATTAATGAATCAACTCAAAGTTCTTACATAATAAAAATAGCGACGGCTATCGGTAGATGTGTTGTAGCTTCGACTGCTCGAGCAAGTCTGCCGAATTAGACTCACTGCCCCACTACCGGCACTTCAAATGTAAACGTCAATCTAAAGTCACGTCATCTTGCAGCGGCTATGTTTAAATGAGTCAATAGACCTGCTTTTTAATCAAAACAGATACCAGATCAACGGACATCAATTATCGTTTTAATAACTCTCCAACATAACTATATACTTACTTACTAAGAGGTAAGATAGGAACAATGATTTACATGTCTTAGGTTGAAATCTACTTATAACCTGACAACGCCACCGTTAATACATATCTACTTATTAACGTCACACCTTCTATCTTGTGAGCAACCATTTAAAATTCGTAGTTCAATTCAAAATTTTCAGTCGGAAGTATAAAAATTGCAGAATCACTTGGTGATCCATTTACCTGATTTTTCTAAGGAATTTAGAATGACTCAAGTTGAAATTATTTAATAGGTACTTAGGCTTAAAAAATAACGTAGTAGCAAATATACGACCGGTTTGATTAAGAGCATTGACTTTGCTTTAGACGCAGACTAAACAAGGGTTTCACTAAACTCTATAGGCGTTACTAACTTTGTTTTTGGGAAGAGAGTACCTACTCTATGGAAATTACATTTGCTGTTTCTACCGCTATATGTAATAATCAAGAAAATAAACTCACTATATGTCTGTCCTATCTAGGTAGGTAACTCTATAACAACAAGAAAAGTGTCGTTAAATATCAATAAAGATGGGATTCTCAATTTGTGTTATGCGATTTCGTCGCCATATATACCGACTTTGATGCATTAGACCGTATTTGTATAACGGATGACTATATCAGTTACTCGCGCTTCTAAATGTCCTTTATTTGAAATTGCATGAGAAAAATGCGAGGGATGCCATCTCATCAAGGAACGATGTGAGAGTATCAAACCTTACTTTAAATTAAATTCCCGGCCACGGCTTTCATGAATAAGAAGCTAACTAGAATAAAACGTTGTTTAACAATAAAAAAAGCCACAAAACTTTATGAAAAATAGTGTTGGCATAAAGCCAGCTGCCCTGATACGAATGTAACAAGAGGTCACTAGTCAATAGCCATTATTCAAAGCACGTAACTTGACAGCCCACCAATAACAAAACAACCCTGTCACCAAAATGGATAAATTGTCTTTAACCTATTATTTTCAATATTGTTGAGGTAGATTCTTGATTTAAATAAATTTGTTGCGTTGTTTGTTGCGTAAAATACGCAATGGCAATGGCAAGTTGGTAACGTTGCCACACCATGCTGATCAAATAAGCTGGAAATCGGCCCTCAAATAAGCCAATGTATATGGAGTTTTTTACTAGTTTTAATAGTTTTCACTTTTTAGGGTTTCGGAGCCAAAATGTCAAAATCGTAACCCTTATAGTTTCGTCATGTCCGTCTATCTGTAATTTTACTCAAAGACTTCACAATGAATACTTATTAAATTTGGTGAAAAAGTTTCTTGTACTTCTTGTAGTAGCCGCTATTTAGTTTGATAGCTAAATAATAAATGTAAATATTTTAAAAGGGGGCACTCCATCACTTCATACATGTAACAGAAGCTGAAAGTATTTTTTTTTTAACAAATAACAACATATGGTAAATCATTCAACGGGTCTACACGTACTACGACGAAAGTTACATAAATTGTGTGCCTCCCCCCCCCCTCCTCCCCCCAATAGCGTAAGTGCTTTGAACATGCGCTCTTCTGCTGGTCCAATTATTCAAACGGGTTTTTTTCATACGGCAACGGCTTCAAAACCCTACACTGAGCATGGTTCGACATGCTCTTGCCCGGTTTTTTTGCCTTTATTTATTGTTCCGAAGCGGGAATAATAAAAATGTTACTGTTTGTTCAAATAAAATTTAATTTGAACGGATTTAGAACACAACATAAATTATACTTTTGAGATTGACAGGCGGAATATTAAACGAGCGCATACGCAGTTAAATGCACCTAGATCTTAGGATTACGCATGTAAACTATGAGCAATGATGCTATGTCGTGTTTATGATAAACAAAAATGATAGCGCAGGCGTCGCACCAGTCAGTAAATACGCTAATGAGTATTTCGCCTTATCTTGGCTCTTCAGAAGATTTGTAATTCAACTAAGGCAAACAATCCATTTCAATTTCCAGAGCAAAGGGATCACAATTACAAAATGAAACAGATTTTCATTTAAATCTATTCTTACTCATCAAATTTACCCCTTTTCTGAGGAAGCTGTACCTACAAACAAACAGATAAATTACTCTGTTGTTTTTGTACTTATTTGTATGGAGATATTTATACCTACTGAAGCTCCATACCAACTTACAAAGTTATAAAAGTCTGTAGGTACCTAAGTATAAAAAACAAAGGAAATAAAAACGATAACTATCTTCTGGAGTTCATAGTTTTTTGGTTGCTATGGTTGGAAAAAGTCTACTACCGCACGCGCTACGAATATTTATTAAAGTAACTAACACAATACACATTCAACACAAACGCTATGCATATAGAAGGGTATTTAACAAACACTTCTTGCCTTTAAGTCGAAAACTTGTCGCGAATCCAGACATTCATATACTCAAATTATTAAATTATTACCCCCTTACAGTATTTTGACTATCCAAGTACTTATATGTCTTTTTATTTTGGAAAATAAAGACAACACATTTGCTCTGATTGTAGTCATACCTCCCAAAGAAAAAAGGCTAAATACCAGACTGCACGCAAAATACATTGCATCAATAAGAAGTCGTTGTAACCAAAATCATCAGTGAGACAAGATGATAAATTCATGTCACGTTACGAGAGTTTAACTATAATTTGATGTGATGAAATGGTATTACTTATAAGCTAAGGCTACTACAGATCTCGACAATCCAAACTCCTGCTTCAAATATTAACAACACTTAATAACGTCAAAAATTTAGATTAAACTTGTTAATGGTTTTCCGAAGTTTAATCGAAATTAATCTCGCTGAATGTACCTACCTCACATACAAATCGTGCTTTACTAAATTATAATTTTGCTATTATATATTGTTTAATCTCTAAACGTGATATAATCCATTATTACTGTAGGTATGTAACGACGAAAGTAACTTTTTGACGACTAAACTTCTTTACAGACTGGTCGTATTTGAGGCAAGCTTACAATCTTTTGAAATCTATTTCTCTGATACACTTCTCTGTCGTTGAAAGGTTTATAAACATGAAATTATGAACTCTTAAACAAATCTGGAACAACAATTTGTGCCACACCAATAAATTCGTTCGTTCGGAAGCGATCGCACAGCGTACCAGTCCAAGCTTATTGAAAAGTAGTCTAGTTTTATTTAAACTTAAATCGACTGAGATTTCAACCAAATTCCCAGCGACCTCGTCACTATTTTTCACGGCAACACTTTGATCGTAAAGGGTTCGAGAAGTCTAAACCTAAAACATACAAATAACTTTAAATCACAGCTCGGCTCTCGAAGTATTTGCTCATCTTGTTGTGTTGGTTTTATCTCGACTGTTAAACTTAGATACAATTATTTGATAAAACAAGAATATACTTATCATTAAGAGATTGAGTTTAGACAAGACTATTTTATTGTTCGTATGTTCGTGTCATTACAGAAAACAATGTTAGAAAATTGCTCGTGTACGGAAGTAAAACGTTAAAATAATATCAGGTATCTTGCTATAGTAAGAATGATAAGTCCAAATTGATAACTTATAAATTTGATCTTGACTTTTATCCTTATCTTAGGTACTTAACTGGGTTTAGAAGTTACAGAATTTTTAAATTAAAAAAATCCTACTTTTTTAAGTGTTCACGTGTAAAGAGAAGTGAATAAATCCAAAATTGTTTTTTATTCTACTCCTGTCTGGGAGCTTTATTAAAATTGTAATTGTAATTCTAAATTAAAAATGTAGGAATAGTAAAAGTCAAGTGATCACTTGAGTGACCACCTTTTTCAAGTTGCACTTCATATTTGTTGAAAATTCTGTAACTAGACTAAAGCTGAATTAATTACGTGCAGAATAGATACATATAATGAGCATGACAAGTTTTTTTTAAACAATCGTTTTATTAGGAGAATTCTGATTGTATTAATACAGAAGAAAAATAAATTACTTATCCTACTTTTTCCATACAGAAATAAAAACAATAGGCGTCTTTTATTTAGAAGGTGAAAGTTTTTCTATCAAAGTACATTACTACCCCTGTAATAAATCACTGAAGAAGTTACCTACAAAGTGGGAAAAACTGTTCAGTTCGGTTCATGTAACATTTTATTTTCACTCAGTCTCAAGTCGGTACAAGCGTGACAGTAAAGTTTCTTAGAACCATTGCAACTTGTTTTTTTTTCTCTAAGCTTAGGCTAAATCTTTTAATGAAAATGTAACAATAATATATAAAAATACTGGGTTGAAAACACCACTGTTACAAGTATTTTTAGTAGAATTTAGACACACTATAGACTACACTTAAGGTATAAGTAGGTATTTTAATGGAACTGAGTAACTGACTGACAATCTAAACGCATTTCGTTAAATCCAAGTGCTATGCTTAGCCCTGCTAGTTAACCCCAGGTAGACTTTGTATGGTTTTTAAGAGTTTAATTTGGGAAATACTTATTTTGGATCCCACTGGAGAAAACTGTTTTATTTTGTTGACGAATTCCTCTGAAAGAACTGAAAAAACCTTTTTTCCCTAAATTGTAGCAGAAGAAATCGTTGAATCAATAACGTAATAACTGTTACTATCGAAAATTTGAGTGAAAATAGCTGATAACAAACTTTAAATCGCTTTATATCCTTAACGATATTATGTGAAAAATGGTTTTAGAAGACTCATCATGATCCTCCCCTCTTATCTGAAAGAACGTTTTCAGTTCTTGCATGACACACATATGAGGTCCTTGAGGTCATCAAATTATTTAAGCTTGAAAATGCCAATGCGTTCCACAAAATTTATGGATAAATCATTTACCGTGGTAGCTGTTCGGTTGTGGAATGCACTACCTTTAGACATAAGACAGGCACAGTCAACTAATATGTTTAAAAAATTGGTAAAAGCGCACTATCTGTCCAGCGGTCCAGTTGCAGCTACATATTAATGTGTTAATATAAATATATGAATTTTATATTTTCTTTTCTTTTCTCTTTTTCTCTTTTATATATAACTAGTTTATTGTATTTATGTAATGTTTGTTTGTTTTTTTTTAACATAGTATATTATGTATTTATGTATCTATTAGCATTTTAATCGTTTTATATATTTTTTTTGTGTTTATCTATTGACATTATGTAAAATGGTGTACGGCTTCATTTAATTTACATTCTTCTACACCACGTGGTACATTCCTGTCCATCCAAAGGTTGCCTGGAAGAGATCGCTCTCAGCGATAAGGCCGCCCATTGTGCATGCGCTTATGTAGGTAATATGTGATTGTGTAATTATAATGTAAATTTATTATTTGTGGTGTACAATAAAAAAAATTCTATCTATCTATCTATCATGATTTTAAAATACCGGCTGTCGCTATTTCGAATTTTGATTGCTATATTTAGTGACACTCGCAAAGATTAATACTAATCGATTGAGGTATGAATCAAATGATACAAACTCGTCAAAACATAACCCTCTTCAATGCAATCAGGTAAAAAGAGCAATTACCGAGGGTTTTACTTAAAAGATCACACGAAATCAAAAAAGTTTTAAGCTTTACTTAGGTAACATAAAACCCATCTCATTAAATCAAATCTCAGAGATTTGATTTAATGAGATGGGTTTTGTGTCTGAGGAGCTATTTGAAACGTCGAAACATTCATTTTAAGGATTCAAAGACAAATTACAAGTATACTGAAATTGTACTAAACTTCGATTGTGATGAAAGTAAGAAGGCCTGATTTAATTTTCGAGGTGTTTCTAAAACGATTTCTTTGGAATGGTAATAGAAAGAGTTTTTGTTAACAGTCGAAAAAAATGTTTTGTAACAACCAGAACAGAAAATGAAACTTATAAACAACCAATTTTATATGTCCGTCTGTCTATACGATTTTACTTCTCAGATTTAAGTTTTCATGGCTGGTTTAACGGCAAAGTTATAAGTTTTATTTGATCAAAATCCGTTAAGTCTATCGAAGATAGTTTATTATCTTCGAAAGACTAAACGGATTTTTTACTTCGCATGTATTTCATGAGCTTAATAGATAAATAATGATAGAGTTTATAACGTTTTAATAACAACGTTTGTCACATGATACCTAATATACGGTAGTTTAACTTCCACACAAGAAAACTTAGTTAAAAAAGTATACAGTCTCCAAAGAGAAACCTTCTATTAACTTCCGATCTTAAAGTGAAAACTTTATAATTATTGAAATGTCAAAACTTTTTAAAGCAGTCAAGTCAACATTAATAAAGCGAAAAAAAACTTTTTAACCAAACAACCCTAGTCAGTTCGACAGCAATTAAAAACTCATTTAAACGTGACATATTTTATTAAATAAATTTAATATGTTTAGCAGAATAATTAAACTTTTAACAAATCAACAACTTTGTCATCAGTAAATAAGTCAAACAAATGTTAATTGTTTTTAAACTTTCGCGATGTTTACACATATTTGAATATTATCAGGACAATCGCGTGAAATATTAAAGGCCATCAATCGACCCGTGACCACGATCTGTGCAATTCGATCGAAACGTTGGGTAAATAAAAGGTTCGTACCTTTAAATATTGCACGCGATTAAGTCCCGATAATATTCTAAAACAAATGATAATTGAACTTTTCAGAACTTTAGAAAAATCTTGGGAAAAGGTTCATGAAGTTAAAACCATAACAGTATACCTAGTCTAGCCATAAATATTGTTACGAAGAAAAAACATTTTTTTTTATTGCAAATAATATTTATTACTTTTACAGTGTGTTAGTTTAATACATAAATAAAAAACAATTCAAAATATAAAAAGCTTATTCGAAGTGGTCTCCATTGGCTGCAACACAGTCCTTTAAACGTTGAGGCCAGTTATCAATAGAAGCACGCACTCTTTCCATGGGAAAATTCTTCACTGCCAATCGTATGGATTGTTTTAGGGACTCCAAATTATCATGGCGTTTAGAGCAAGCCATACTCTCTAAAACTGACCATAAATCATAATCCAGCGGATTAAGATCGGGACTAGACGACGGCCAGTCTTCAGCTCTGATGAAGTCCGAAACGTTCACTTCCAACCAAGACTGCGTGGACCGAGCTTTATGACCCGGCGCTGAGTCTTGTTGGAAGGACCATACTTGGTTATTGAACATGGTGTTGTTAAGGGGTTTAACTACCTTCTCAAGAATGGTATCTTGATACACTTGTGCCGATGTTTTGATACCTTTTTCACAAAAATATGGCTCAGTCACTCCTTCATAGCTAACACCCCACCAAACCATCACTGAAGTCGGATAATGCCCACGTTGCACTCTGTCGACTAATTGGGAAGCTTCCTTAGAGCTTTGAGCATAAATACGGTCATTTTGTTTGTTAAAATGTTGCTCAACTGTAAAGATTTTCTCATCCGTAAACAAAATTTTTCTGTGACCTCCCTTTGCGTACCGCTTCAGTAGTTGCTTCGATTTTACCACCCTATTCTTTTTTAAATTATCAGTTAAAAAATTACCAGTGCGTCTCTTATAGGCTGCAAGTCCTAAGTCATCTTTTAAAATGCGTGACATGGTTCTGGGTGCTATCTTCATCTCCCGAGATAAAATCTTTTGCTTTCGGACAGGATTTCTTCGAATTCTTTCCCTTACTGCTTTGACCACCATTTTCGTACGAACACTACGTGGACGGCCAGATCTTTTTCTGTCACAAACAGAGAAGGTCTCATTGTACCTATTAATAGCCCGGTACACAAACATTTGACTAATACCAAGCGTATGGAGAGTTTTAAAAATTACATTCGGCTCCATACCAACTTTGTGTAATGCAATCACAGCGATTCGGTTTTCTTTATCACCCCACTCCATTTTAATATAGCAAAATATTGTACAATGTATTGGCGCCAAAATTAGAAAATACAATGAACAATCGTATAAAAATGACAGATTCCAAATTCAAATGTAATATCTTTCTTATTTTTAATTGTTACAGTATTTATGGCCAGACTAGGTATGCGTAAACTCTTAAAGAGTCATAAACAATATTAATGAAAAATGCGGTCTATGTCTATGAACATTGACAATTTTATTGAGTGTTGTGAAAATAACGACTAACCGAGCAGCCATCATTTTGCAGCTTCGTGACTAAATATGTGCACTTTTGAATAATTTGTTCGAAAATCTGCTAGATTGCCGTCACTTCGAAAATAATAAGAAAACACGATTACTCTGCATTAGGTACGCAGCTGTTAGTTCTATTTTTTCAGAATAAAAGGAAGGACGAACGGGTTTATTGGTAATGCGGGTAGGCAGAAGTGACACAATATAAAAACTTTTACTCTGGTTTTCAATTATATTACACAAAAATCACATTGAATAAGATTCCCATTTGATTTTAGTGTCAGTTTCATATTCCCGTGTCCGGAATATTAATATGATAGAACAACCATATTCCTGGAACGTTTTGTCACGTACTAAAGATAGATTTGTCACGAAAGATGCAGAGAAAACGCCCATTTGAATAAAACTTTCATCGTGAGTATCGTGACAGATGTTTGGCATTTGAATTAAGTTCCGCCGCTCTTGACTAAAGATAGCTACAGCCGAACATTTTTGTCTTCATGTCTTGCTATTCATCCTCTAAAGAATATTCAAATAAAAAAATCTAAACGCTCAACTAATTAACTCCAATGAATTCATTTGACGAAATCAAGCCAACATACACAATCCCGACTCCTCTTTTCAGTGTGGGTAATAAAGAATATTCAAATGAAAAAATCTAAACGCTCAACTACATAACTCTAATGAATTCATTTGATGAAATCAAGCCAACATACACAATCCCGACTCCTGTTTTCAGTTGGGTAATACAGAAACATCAAAGGTATTTGGTGTACAAATAATTTCATTCAACTGTCATTACTTTGACAACAGTTGAAACAAAGTGCCTTTGCGTCTGACATTTCTAAGATTTCAATTTCTAAGATACAATTAGGTACGTATATCTATCTACGTAAATGATACAATTAATCGAGTTGGTATTTCAGGGCTAAATAGGTACCCATATAGATTCATACATAGTACAGTAAACAAACTAATGTGTCTGACTAGATAAACCTTACTTGATGTTTAAGTTAAATTTATTTTATTGTAGCCAGACACTGTTTTCCAATAAAGAACATCTCAGTTGTCACTTTAAAGATTTTGTAAGTTCAACAAATACATTTTCTGTTACATTTGTCAATATATATATTATATGTAAATGAAGGTCAAGTCTTATTTGAAGTTGGAACTTGAGAGGGCATTTAATGGGTCGTGTTTGGTAAACAGCCAGTGTCCTTTATTTACCGCTGTCACGAACATTGAGTGAATGCTGAGCACTATATACTCGTAACTCAATAATATAAGCGTTTGTTAGATTTTACATAGGGGTCGTAGCAAGTTGTAGCAAAATGTAAAAGCTTTTATGGTAGAACTACGTAGACGTCCTACGACTCCTTCTCGTAGAAGTCCTACGACTCATCGTAGAAGAACTCCGACTCATCGTATTTATCAATCAGTTCAGTAATAGTTGTGGGTAATCTATGTGTGTATATTACGTCAAGAAGGTAAATAATACTAAAAAATAAATGGCAAGTATTATACTTGTTTGGTCTGGTTGCAGATAGGTATACTAATGTTGGTTCCAAGAAGAAACCAACAAGAAAACTAGTCTCCATACAACATCTCATCTATACTGATATTATAAAGCTGAAAAGTTTGTTTGTTTGTTTGAACGCGATGATCTCAGGAACTACTGGTTCTAATTCAAAAAATATTCACATCTATACATACTATATAACATCACGCTATGGTCAATAGCAGCGTATCAGCAATGAAAAATGTTACAAAAACGGGGAAAAAACATTACTTTTGAGAGCTTCCGTTGTGTGCGCTGCGTAAACGGTTAAAGTTACACAACAATAATGTATGATGGATTTGTTTCGCTTGAAAAGTTCTGGAAAAAAAACGGGTTGCACTTCGGGAGTGCCGGCCGTACAAAAACATGACAATTTAAAAAATGACAATGACAACGACATGACAATATAATCAAAAATATTAAATTACAAATTAAAAAACAAAACCCAAAAAATAAAATAAAAAAGGGAAAAAATAATCATTTGGACTCGAACACGGAACGCGGTGTCTTCTGGTTACTAGACCGCCCGATTTCCCACCTGAGCTATTATAACATTGTAGTAGTTTTCATGAAAAGTTTATAAGTGTTTACGTGTTTTAATTTAAAACAAATATATGTATTAATATGTTACTTTAAAATACAAAGTACGCCACACAAATACCCATATATTAATATTATATGCCTACATTTTATTTTTAAAAGACCACAGCATCGTATCGTAGCCACCCAGCGTTCCTCTATTAGTCCTGTTTCACTCTTACCGATCATATCGTGGTGTACCCTAATATAGCCTATGTTATACTTTCAACGTTAATAATAAAAGAAAATACTACCCATTACAGACAATGTTTCCTCTGCTTTCTTCCGCGTGATTTTAAATTGGCATTGTAGGTACCAAATTTTATCAACTTTTGTTCACTTGTTTTCAAGTGGTTCGTGAATAAAAAAAACAACGAGTTGCACTCTGGGAATGCCGGCAGAAGTGAAAACTTGAACATAAACGTTACAATATTTTGGAATGGTTAAGGAATAATTTCGCACGATTTTTTTTTCTTTTTAAAAAAGACTACACCCGCATTAGGGTACAAGCCCTGTGTCGCGGGGGACTTTACAAACATACAAGTCACGGACACAAAGTACACCCAGACTCGAAACAACAATTTGTGGATCACACAAAGTGGTGTCCCGTGCCGGAATCGAACCCACGACCTCTTGCGTACCAGTCGGACACATTCCCACCGCACCACACAGGCAAATTCAAAAACTTTAAAAATTGCTTTATTTAATGCTTTATTTATCAGTATAAAAGTACTATCATTTATGTGGTTAAATACAAGTAAAAGTATAATAATAAGTAGACGATGTCGTTGGACTACAAGTGAGTAAGATAGCCAAATGTCTCCATTAAATTCGTCAGTTCGAAGTAAAGAAAATCTTAAGATCTCCACAATTGGATTAAATATTTAGAACCGGCGTGGCGGCGTGTAGCGTTGATGAGTTAAACAAACTTTCCTAATACTGGCCCCGTTTCAGAACGTTGATCTTGGAGTTTGTTTTCACAAAGGTTCAAATTTATTTTATCAATTTAAATTTATCTTATCTTCAACATTTTACCCTAGCTTTGAAATCTATTTCACACTCAGACTTATAAAACAAGATGAATAGGTCAACGATATGATACATTTTCATTATTTTTTTATTTGGAGAAATTAAATTCTAATTTGAATTGCTTATAAAATAATTTCATTTTGAAGATATCTTCTATTTCTATTTATTCATAAGTATTTCGTACAGTACCTTATTGTAGTTAAGTATACAGGTGTAACAGAAAGGTGTGGTCAAATTTCAGCAACGGATAGAGTATGTTATCAGTATTGCACCTACCATGGTATCATAGCTGGTTGCATTATTATTACATAGTTATAGCATATTTTTTTAGTCAAAATTCTGTAGTGAAAGGCGTATGGCATAAGAATTACACCTATGGTACAAAATTCGATTGGATTATTATGGCATAGAACTTTTTAAGTCATACTTTTTTTAATTGATAACATTCTTATTCATAAATAAACGAATAAAAAAAAATTTTTTTTAGGGTAGTCCGATTTTGATAAAATAAGTTATGTGCACTTAGTATAATGGGCACATACCAACCCTTGAATATGACCACACCTTCCTGTTACATCCTGTATATGCTACACAATTATTACTCACTATTTAAGATCAAAATAGCTGTCGGTACATAACTGGAAATCTCGAATTACGTTAAATGTTTCTCTTGACCGTCACAAATTAAGACCCTCATCAGTCTGTCAGTCTCTTGGCCGGAGCAGCGGCGTAGGTACAATTGGCTAGATGTCAATTATTCGATCAATCACTTGCGATCCATTAGACCGTTGGACACGTCACTCGAAGTCCTCTTTCAAGGCT
This sequence comes from Herminia tarsipennalis, assembly GCA_945859575.2. Taxonomy (NCBI): domain Eukaryota; kingdom Metazoa; phylum Arthropoda; class Insecta; order Lepidoptera; family Erebidae; genus Herminia; species Herminia tarsipennalis. The sequence goes on from OX243839.2 coordinate 18,785,446, forward strand.
TCTAATTGTGTAAACAGTCATATCATATCTTCCTACATTCTGTGTAAAAAGCATCCGAAATTTTTCAATGAAACACAAACAATTATTTATCATCGATAGTTAAATAATAAAAATAAATATTTAAAGGGGGCATTTCAAACATGTAACAAAAGCTGATTTTTTTGTGCAAACATCAACGTGTGGTACATCATTCGACAGGTCTTTTAAAAACTGTTTAAAGTTTCAAATAAACATAAATTGTGTGCCAAAAGATAAGGGTGGGGGAGCCTTATCTTTTCACCATGTGACCAAAAAAAATCACAAAGGTAGCGCTTACTAAATAAAATTATTATTTTGGACATGATCGGATAAACTATCAATGAGTTATAGCCGAAAAACTGCGTTTTTCAACAAAAGGGCGTCAGTGCCATGAATATACACTCTTCTGCTGGTGCGATTATTTAAATCGGGTTTTTTCATATGCAATGGTTCCGGAACCGTACACTGAGCATGGCCCGATTTGCTCTTGCCCGGCTTTTTTAGGCATATGACTTTAATTCAGCTTCTTCCACAATTTTTTCTTTGAAAGCTTTGGCTTGTTTTAGAGGGCTATTATTTGAACTGTTGCCGGCTTGTTTGCATACCGTACAAGAGGTCTTATCTCCACTTACTAAGTTTCCTAAAGGTGGTGTCCATAGAAGTTGTGGAAGTTATGTCATCAGCGAAATTGCCTTCGGTGTTTTTCCTGGACATATTTGAGCTGTTTCAGAATCAACGCGTTTCATACCTTTGAAGTCCGTCACAATGTTATGAACGATTTAAAAGACTATTTTCTCATCTTAAGTCATGCCTGTTTAACATGAGTCAAAGAGGGATGCCTTAAAAAAGGGAACCTTATGTAAGGTTTATGATTTTAGATCGTCGATCGTCGTTTATAACCGTTGATGGTCGCCCAGTACGAGGTAAAAATACATTTTTTTTTTATTGGCAGTCGTTTAATTATATGCTTATGTTTTTACTTTACACCATACACCATATGTTTTCCGCAATATTTACAGCGACTCCGCATAATAAATTTCGTTTCACTCACAAAATTTAAGGCAAACGCTTTGTCATTCAACATTTTTTCCTATGGAATAAAAAAACCAACTGCATTTTTAGACAGACAGAAGTGACGAATTCCGCTCAAGTTTTATTTCAAAATTATTACAATACTACTTTGGTTTTAAAATTAACACGATAACTTGTACTCCCGTCGTTTTTACACAGAGTATAACGAAGAAGTACCAACTTCATAAGTTCCACAAGTTATCTACTTACTTTTTTAAGGTATTCTATGATATAAGTAATATTTCGTTGGTATTTTTCCCCCTTTTAAACTTCTTTAATGATTTTGATGACTTTTCAACCGTCTTCAAAAAGGAGGAGGTTCTCAATTCGACTGTATTTTTTTTTCATCATATCAGATCACGATCTGATGATGGGATCCTGGAGAAATCGAGGGAACTCTTAAAATATTAAAGGCAAACCATACAGTGATTTAGGTATATTTCATAGTGGTTCGTGCATTTACTCTTAAAAAGCACCAATTGGTGAAGTGGAACTGATGATGAAGACCACAAATGATGAGCACACTTAGTTTTCAATAGTTCACAGTTTGCGATTTAGTCACTTTAATATGGTATTGAGTAGCACTTTATTCTTGTTATACTACCTACTATTACACAATGTAATAGAGCTGACAGTGAACTCCTCAACAATTAACGGCCCTGCATCTGGGCAAGCAATATTTTGTAAAAGGATTTGAGCAGATGACATAAGCCTATTGTAACTTAAGTGAATTACAAACCAAACCACTAAAAAGTGAGAATAGGTACCTACAAGGCAACTAAAAAGCAAAAAAATAATATACCTAGAGTTACAAAAACAAATTAAACATTTTGAAGTCGGTGCCGAATATATAAATATATATATATATATATATTTAATGTATGTATTATCATGCAATCAGTCGTGCGACTATAAGCAGATGCGATGATTGCTTCAGGCGTTGAGAGCGTTACTCCCAGTAGAGTCAGCCCTTTCATTTTTCAATTATAATGGCAAAATATGCTCCGTCGCTATTTAAGTCGACGTATAGTTTCAGGTATGGTAAGTGAACCCGCAAGTTCATTTGGGTGCTTTTGCAGTCGTGATTTGTAACTAGCTTCATGGGTTTTTGCTTCGTGTGTGACCATATCTAGTAAATTAGTCGCAGCACCTTACGCCCATATCAAGTATAGTATATTAGTCGCAGCACATTACCCCCATATCAAGTTTATAAACATTCAAACATTGTAAAATTGGCAATTTGAAAAGAGTGGCCGCGAGTTTTTATTGCCAGGTTCTTTTCTCCGGCTTTACCTATTGTTTGCGAACTTGGCATTACATGTACATGTAGAATCCCAACGTATCACTAGAGTTGTTTTGCATCCTAAGTGAATAAAGAATTTTGAATTTGAATTTGAACATCTATGTTTAGATTTTCGTAGACCTCTGCTGTTCTAATAAACTAAGGTGCGTTAGTCATTTGCTTTAGTATGTATTTATGTACCCTTTGTATCTTTATCATATAAACGACTACCTCTGTGGCGCACTATCTATTAGGTCATAACCTGGAGCTTTTTCAGTAACTTGATATTTTGTATATCTCTCTGGGGCATTGCTAGTTTTAGGGTCAAGTCAAGTTGAAAGTCTTGATCAATGCTGGCATCAAAATCTGATTCATCTGCGTTTGGTCCACATTCATTTGGTTTGAGCACTTGACTAAGGTGTTTTGCAAAGGCCTCTGCTTTGTTTTGGCCTGTTCTAATCCACTTGCCGTCTGAAGTGCGAAGATGAGGTATCTTCTGATATAGAGGTCGATCTAAACTTTTGCAAGCTTATCATTAGCTATATAGTATCATTAGCTTCGGAAAGAAGGGTCTCCAGTAGCTTTGTTCAATAATGCCTTATCACTAGAGTGTCTACAGAGCTTCCTTTTTTCGAGTGTCTTGTGGCATATGTGTTCTGAGTGAGTCTTACTGTTGGGAAGACGGTTGGTAACTTCAGGTGTTGATAACCAACCATTTTCTTGTATATGCTGAGCAGCGACATCTATATCTTGCTCAGTTTTCAGACTTACTTTAAGGTTAAGTCTTTCATGCACAAGTTCCCGAAATGATTTCCAGTCCGTACGCTTATCGTATATTTTTAAATGGCTGACTATTTTCAACACGGTTGCATTTATATCGGAGTCTAGGCTTGTTTGTATGTCATAAAAGAGTCCGGCTAGACCCTTTGTTATGAAAACATCTACTACATCGGGAAATCACCTAGGGTTGTCTGAAGGGCAGTTCCAGTCCTGTGTTGAGATCGTAATGAGATTATTCTTGTTAGCGCCTTTTTGAGTTTACTTCCTTCACGTGTCTAGAGGCTCAGTGAACGTGCTTAGTATTAAAATCACCTCCGACAATAAACGGCGAATAGAGTGTATTAATAAATATCTAACATTGATCTTCTTTTATACGTTTAAAGTAGTTTTCAGGAGTTCATCATATCCTGTTCGTTATTAAGAGTACATCTTTGAACCGCAAATAAAATGGTTTTATGGCGAGTAATGTTGGGTAGGTAATTAATACAAATGGTCCCATGTAAAATTAAAACATGCTAATGATGTTGAACTGTTTTTACGAAACCCAAATTAAATTGCACTTCTCGTGAATACAAATCCGATCACATTATTTTGCCATATTATGAATTACTGGATAAAAATTTTCATTTAAAAAAAAAATGTTTATATCATCAACAAATTTTAACATGTAAGTTTCTTCCGCATTTTTTTAGAATACGTTATGTTATATCTTATTTAATAAATAAAGAGTGACTTTAAATCACATGAAGTTCTAAGGCACTTATATTTTGATAAAATCAGGTACAAGAACTCAATCACGCGTGTCAATGGCCTTTCAATTTGATCATAACTTTCGGTCACGTCGTACATTAAAAAATAACAGTAAACCTTCTTAAGCTTTTTTAAATTCAGAATTCCTAAGCACTCAGGTTCAATGTCCAATATACTTAATCTATCAAAACATGATAAGCGTTGAAAAATCAAATTGTAAATGAGATGATACGTAAGGATCGTATAAAATTTTACGAGCAGTTTTGTTTTTTTTAGAAGAATAGAAATGTATCAGGCGATAGCTTTTATGCTACGAATATTCATAGAGAAACTCGTAGCAGTCGTAGCTATTTTCGTAGCAAAAGTAAGACAGTGTCGTCTCGTCAATCAATAAGGTAAACCAACATTGAAAATTGTATTATAAGTAGTATGTTATTTCTGACGTAATGTGGCTATCGCCTGGTGAATTTATTTGTATTGGACTATTGCTACAGTTGATCAATCATTTATATCGAACTATTGCTACAGTTGATCGATGCTCAAACAGTTGTAAATAGTAGACGGTTGACACAGAACGACTATTATAATGTGATGTATTATTACTACTACACTACACTATACTATTTTTTATATTATTTAATATTTCATTATTATTATTATTATTTTTTCTGTCTAACTAGCATTATTCTTTTTTTTTAGTTTGTGTATTTGGTTAAGTACTTGAATTATATTAAATTAATGGTCGTAAAAATAATAATGTAGAATAATGTATTTGTGTTAAATATTAAAGCTTTGTTTTTGTTCTATATTCATAGAGTACCTAGTATAATTGAAATTGTTTGTAACGGCATATAACGTTCGTACTTCATGAAATTATTTTAGGTTATTTTCGTTTCTATGAGTTGTAATGTCAGGGATCCTCATGCTCACTAAAATGTCATTGCCTGCGGTGGCGGTGTGGATCCGGTCGTCTTCCTTTCCTCCAATATGGCGATGATGCCTGACACATGCGTCATAGTAGTGAACGGGTGCTACTTGGGGTTACTGGTCGGCGTTGTCATTATCATCATAAAGGTTTATTTTAAATTAATGTTTCATAAATATTTTAATATAAGGTAGTTTTTCTTGCACTAATCGAATATTGCCTTTACCCTCTTCTGTAATTTTTTGTAAGTTGATATAATGTTATGCTCCCATTCAAACGATAGAAGGCAATTAGCCTTCTATCGTTTGAATGGGAGCATAACATTTTTAACTTGATTATACCCACTTTACGGACTATGGTTACTGCTTACGTGTGTTTTAAGGTGTAATAGTTGCAGCACTTACTGGCATAATTGTGCATATATACAAAGAAGTGGCCATGAGTTTTTATTGCCAAGTTCTTTTCTCACGGCTTTACTCTTGCGATTTGTGCATTAAATGTAGAATCATTCTATTTCAAATTTTGTCTGCGCTTCATAAGCGTTGCATTCTGTAACCTAAGTAAATAAAGTGCTTTAGACTTTTTGTTTTTTTTATGGATTTCCTTTTGTATTAAAATGTGTACGTATTTACAATATTATACGCTGTGAAATCGTATATATCAGAAATGAGTTGATTAGGTAGAGAACCAAAGTTATCGACATAGCCCACCGGATTAGCAAGCTGAAGTGGCAGTGGGCTGGCCATTTTAGCCGAAGAACCGACAATCGTTGGGGTAAACGAGTTCTTGAGTGGAGATCGTGTCTCGGCAAACGTAGTGTAGAACGCCTTCAGGACAGGTGGAGTGATGATTTACGCAAAACAGCTGGCAGGAACTGGATGAGAGGAGCCGAAGATAGAACAAAGTGACGTGCAATTGGAGAGGCCTGCGATAGGCTGATGATGATGATGATACGCCGTGCATCAATTGCTTGTTTATTTCAGATAGACAGACAGATGTTTTTAATACCAGAATACCTCCATATAAAAACTTTATGTATCTATCAGTCACGAAGTAATATTATAATTATATTAGGCGCGCTTTGCTCTTGGGTCCAATGAGATTCCTCTTACTTAAGTTTCAAGTTACCTTCATACCAAATATCATCTAAATCCGTCCAGGTAACTTCGGACATTGGAGCGTTGAAACAAGCTCGTCAGCATTTTTTTAGTGGTCATAGAAATATAGGTAGACAGTATAAATAGCAGTCAGTTAATAAATTTCACTTCACAATGTTACGCTTTCAATTTATCTTTATTTTTGTCTTTAAAAAGACGACTCCCGCTGTAGGGTACAAGCCCTGTGTCGCGGGGGACTTTACAAACATACTAGTCATGGACACAAAGCACACCCAGACCCAGAACCACTTTTTTGTGGATCACACAAAGTGGTGTCTCGTTTGGGAGTCGAACCCACGACTTCTTGCGTAGCAGTCGGACATAATCCCACCGCGCCACAGAGGCAGTCGCTATTTAATTAATTCTGATGTAAATGAGAAAATAACCAATAAATGTACTTCCTATTGTTTCTTAATAAACAAAGTAGGTCTTCTACGTCGCCGTCTCGTTGAGCTTATTTCAGTTAATTTACACAAACTTTGAGCAAGATATTATTAACCAAGAAACAGGTAAAATAATAAAGAGATTAGTAATCACTTCATGAATATGTAAACAATTAGTTTCAAACTAATTCCGGGAAGGAAACCATCCTAAGTTTTCCAGAACCGTAATTTAGCGGTAAATAATAATATCATCAGTTTTGTTTCATATATTTTGTCTTATACTATGTGTAAGTATCAAATAGCCGTAGGGAGAATATATTATAGCTGTGCCCGCGACTTCGTTCGCGTGGAAGTTGGGTTTATATTAAGGTAGTTTATGTTACAATTTAACTTCTGTGTAAAACATATTGGAAACATGCTCCACAATGCTCTGTCGCATCTATGGATATTAGGGCCTAGCTCTAATCAGGGCCCGACCTATGGCAAGGCAAGCCAAGCCAATGCCCAGTGCAGCAAAATGAAGGGCGACAAAGTTTATGGCGCCAGACGGTTAGAAGACAAATTATAATAGTATTTTACCAAAATGATTTGCATCACATCAAATATTACTATTATCGGTTTCGGGTTAAATGAAGCCCGAAACCGCCCAAGTACTCGCGCGAAATAGGGCTAGTGTGAGAAAAGTTTTAAAAAATTATCCTGTTTTTAAAACATTGCATTCCCGCGGTACTGTGATGCGTGTTCAAACAAACAGACAACATTCAAACGTTTCTAAAAGATATACTGAATTAGTATATCTATTACAAACGTTTAGTATTAATACTAAACTTATTTCTTTATAATGTCTACATTGGTGAATTAAAAAATAGGTGTGTCAACCTGTCGTAGCCGATTTTTTGGTTTTTTAAATCAATTTACCTGATTCTGTTTCATTTGTATTTAAACGCCATCTATTTTCAAAACTGGATAAGTTTATTTTAATACTTGATGACTTGAAATTAAATTATACCTAAACTATCATGCAGATTAAACGTAGGTAAGCAAGGTATTTAACCTAAAATTATTCACGCGATTAAGACCCGTTATATATATATATATATATAATATACATATGTATATATATATATTCATAATAGCTGTGCCCGCGACTTCGTTCGCGTGAAAGTCGGGTTTAAATTAAGGTAGTTTAGGTAACGAAATAACTTCTGTGTAAATATGTTGGAAACAGTCCTGTTGACTAAATACTTACTAAATAAAAATCGATCTGTTCCATTCTTTTAGATAGTTAGTTTGGTGTGCGGCTTAAGAAGTGGGTTTTCTGTTGTTTTTGTTTAATTCTTTCAACGTTATACCTACTTATTACCTAATAATTTTTAATAGAATTTGTACGAAAATGTTGTTACTTCTCATGTGACCGTAAATTTGTAAAGCCTAAGTACTTAACTGTGATAGTTTTCCTTATAATTTTAGTATTTATACTACTACCATGAATTTTTTCACATACCCAACATCAACCATTTAGCTGGCAGGGGGACACTTGACTCTAACAAAAATGTTCACTATAAAGCCTAATATTATACACAAAGGAATCCTTAAATCTAAAAATAGTCTTCACAAACCCTAAACGCTTTTTAAAAGACCTATTTAATGATACCACACACGATGGGGTAGGTAGGTGAGAAAAAAATCACATGATACCACCACAACATAATAACCACATAAAGTGGGGACTTTACATATAAGAGACCCTTAAAAAAATAATGATTTTCAAGATTTTGTTCTTTCACTTTATCGGCGTTAGTAATTTATTCATGCAAAAGTTGCAACCTTCTAGCACTAACAGTCTCTGAGCTAAGCTGCGAACGAACGGACGTAAGGGAACTATAAGGGTTCTGTTTTGCCATTTTGGCTAAAAATGGGGTGTATTTCATATAGTGTTACAACGCCATACTAATAATAAAACTGCTGTAACACTTTAGTAAGCAAACACAGAGCGTGTCATGTGTGTCATGCCCGCGAAAATGTCAGATATCCCTAAAGGTACGGTTGACAAACAACGACCCCCCTCCTCCCGTCACCCGAACTACTCACACTTGACCGATGTTGAGCCATTCATTATCGTTGAATTGATGAACACGTAATCTCCAACCATAACCCCAAAACATGATCCTCGATGCACCTGTGTGATGCGTGGTCAAACAAACGGACAGACAGACAAACATTTCTAAAAATCATAGCAATGTGTTTCTTTTTAAAACTTCTTTTACTAAGTATAGAACGTTATTGAATACAACGCCATCTACTTTCAAGAATGTTGCCACTCAGCATCTCAAGCACCTATACCCTAATAAATGTTTTCACAAATAAGGAATTATTTGATCACGGTGAGCAATTTGATTTCATAGATGGCGCTACATGTTTTTTTTTACGTGTGTAATGTCTTTTTTTTAGACGAACACATCATTTCTGGAAAATGTCGAATACTTTTTAATTATAATGTAATATTGTTTTTCATTTCTACTACGATTAATTAATTACTCTCAGCAGTGCATGCAATACCTATAATTAACTTACCTACGTGCATAATTTACTTGATTTTTAATATAAAATAATAAAAACTAAAGTAAATAAGTTACTTACGGTCGAAAAAATAACTAAAACATTGAGAAAAATATTAAAAAAGGATAAAGACAATTTAAAAAAATACAAAAAGAACATTATCAGACTTCGGATTCGAGCCCGGGACTTCGTCGTCAAAGTCTTGCCACGTCAAAATAACTGTTCTTATAAAACTTAACAATGTTGTGTTTAGCTCCTTTTAGTTTTAGCGTGAAGTTATGTATTCCATGGGTTACAATTATAGATAATGTCTAATTGTGGAAAATTTTGTGATAAACCATTATGGTGCGACAAAAAATACGTTGCTACTCGTTCCCCATAGACGTTAGCGTAATGATTCATAGTGTAAATAATGTCCTATAGTATTTACTATAAAACTGCAAATTTTCATAAAGATACGTCTAGTAGTTACTGTTTTATAACGAAAAATAGCTACAGACATTATCCCTTACTGCTTAGCTCCTATGGGAAAAAGCGTGATAATTTATAGCCTAAATGTTAATCTGCATCTATTAGATTGCACGTGCAAAATTTCAACCGAATCTGTACTGTAGTTTTTGCGTGATGCGTGTTCAAACAAACAGACAGACAGACAGACAGACATTTCTAAAAATGCAGCAAAGTGTTTGAATACTCTTTTCGAACATTTCCTAATATTTTTTTTCACTAAGTTCGGCCATGTACAGACACGTGAAATTTACAGTTTTATTATATGTATAGATAGTTGTTTAACGATGAACTGACTTTATAATTTGAGATAATTATTATTTAAAAGTCTCTCCAAAGTTAAAATGGTGCTGATTTGTCGCACTTCTGAGAAGTAAAGATAATCAATCAATTTTGGGCCCTCGCGAGCAGAAAGGATAGAAAAAATTGAGGTAATTAGAACAGTCCAGATAGGTGGTTCGAGTTCAGCCCGGTTTGGCAAACGGAAGTCTCAGGTGCGATTCCTGGGTCTGGACTAAATTTTTTTCTATCTTTTAAAAATGCAATTATTGTATTTATAAAGATAATTGTTATTAACCACTACATTTTAAGGATAAATTCATTAAAATTTAATATATTATTAAAATATCTAACATAACATCGCAAAATTTGTATTATTATTGGCGAAAAGCACTTTTAAAATAGAAAGCCGTCTAGGTTTGTTTCGGTATAATACTGACTCGATACCATTATATATTCGTACTCTGCTCAATGTTCAAAGTCATAATCATAATTACATAGGAATATTTCATTTACAAGCTTACACGCATATTGAAATTATTACTAGTTTAAGTCCTGAGCGGTATTGGCTCGACGTTAATAGCTTTTCAGTTAGACTGAGTTTTATGAAGAGTATTGTAACAATATAACAATAGTATTGATTTCTGTGCTTAAAAATACTTAGTATTTTTTTACATGTAATGTTGCATGGTTTATTTTACGCATCATGAAATAACAACAATTAATAACTTTTCCGAACGATGTATCTTCTTTGTCATCGTTACACTCTTGGCAGAGTGGTCGTGGTCGTCTTGTCAGGGTTGGTGACATGCTTAACAAGTTGTCGCTATTCCTCTCCCACTATGGTCATTCTTGTACATTTTTGAAGTGGACCATTTAGTGCCGCTTTTACTTGGTCGGACCAACACATAGGTGTTCTTGCCCCGGAACCTTATGCCTTCGACTTTTCCTTGCACCGCCAGTCGCTCCACAGACGTATTATCTCGTGTGAGAATATGACCTTGCACGATGGAAGAAAGACGTTGTGTGTTATATAATTCCTAGAGGATGAAAGCCTATAATCAAAAGTAATATTACTCTTAATGATATTAATAGATAGGTATTTAGCCAAAATAAAGTACCCATGCTTCCATGTCTGTCTATTTGTGCGCAAAATTCATCTACACAACCGATTTTTATGGTGGTGGTCTTCAACTATAATATTATAAATGTGAAAGCAACTCTGTCTGCCTGTGCTACGTCTTCGCGCTAATATCGCTGAAATAAAAGAGTCCCGGGAAGGTCACAAACTACTTTTTATCGTGATAACCGACATCTACATGGGCGGAGCCGCGAACACTAGTAGATAATAATAAACAAGATGAAAAAAGAAAAATAAGACGTTCAATATGCGGTCTAAGAACAATCATTTAGACTGCCTCTGTGGCGCGGTGGGAGTGTATCCGACTGCTACGCAAGAGGTCGTGGGTTCGATCCCCACCCAGGATAAAACTTATTGTGTTGAGCACGATGGTTTATTCTGTGTCTGGGTGTTATTTATCTATAATATGTATGTATTTAGAAATATATAAGTATGTTTACCAGTTGTCTGGTTGCCATAGCACAAGCTCTGCTTAGTTTGGTATCAGATAGCGTTGTGTGAGTTGTCCCAAGATATTATATTATAAAAAATCAACAACAGAAAATGACATACTCGTAGTTCAATCTTGATTCACGATTCTTGTAAACTCTGCTAGGCATTGATCGTTTAGATCGTTTCACAATATCGTCTGTCTACAACTTCGCTATTCTATTTGAAAGTGATTTACCGAAGCCTATTTCAACGAGAGAGGAACGTCAACAATGTTCAGACAAAGTTAGTTACCTCATCGTGCACCCACTGTCAATGCTTCAAAGTTTAAACTGTCTCATTTCTCTTTGACCGAATTAAATAACAATTACAAATCAAGAAGCTTCCTGTGTACAAGCTTTTTTGATATTTTGCCAAAGCATAAGGACATACAAAGATTTAATAATTATATGCCTTTTCCACACAGGGCTTAAACGTGCTCGTAAATCTATGTTGAAGTATTTAACTTGGCTTGGGCTCAAATTAGATAGATAAAAGAATTCAATCATTGAAAGATCTGCGTATTCCATAAACCGCTCATTAATCAGTAGCGTTATTGAGCGCCTAAACAGACGCTCTGTGTATGTTCCAAGATCTCTGGCATGCCAGACCTATTTTATATTCTGACAGATAAAATGTGGGGCTTCGAGTAGGTTTATATGTACACTCAATGCTAGCATACCAGCTAGGCTGTATAGATGGCTAATTTTCAGGTACTAGGTTACTAAGGTAAGAAAAAATCAGACTAAGTTATCTCATTTTCTGACAGTTGATTTTCATATGTATGGTGTAAAATACTATAAAAAAGTATTATTCAGCATTTCCAGACACTTCCCGTCGGCCATAACTTCCGTCAGATACTTTAAAGTGGCCAAAAAAAAGGTGACAACTTATTTTCTGATGCTTAATTTTTAAACAAGGTGTAACATAAAAGTATGGCTTGGTATATGCCCATGATACTGAGTGCTCATACCTATTTTATAAAAATCAGAGTATCTTCTTAAAATATTTATTATTTTTTCATTCGTTTAATTAAGAATGAAAAAGTTATAAATTAAAAAAAATATGTCTTAAAAAGTTCTATGCCATATTAATCTAATCGAATTTTGTACCAGGGGAGGTATAATTCTTATGCTATACGGCTTTCACTACTGAATTTTGACAAAAAGAATATTCCATAACTATGTAATAATAATGCAACCAGCTATGGCACCATGGTAGGTGCAATACTGACAACATCCGCTATCTGCTCATAACCGCTGCTGAAATTTGACCACACCTTTCTGTTACACCCTGTTAATGTTACTTAGGGGATTATATGCAACCAAATTTTATGGGCCAAAGATTTGATCGTGAAGGTATTATAATACTTAACTGATTTTCTGACGCTTCTATTTTATATTATATTACTTAGGGGATTATAAGGAACATATATTTGCTCCACAAGACAAATTGCGTGAGCCAAACCTTCTCCCAGACACCAAATACATTCAGCTGTAATATAAAAATCAAGTGTCAGAATATTAGCTAATTAGCTTTTATAATACCGTCGCGCTGCTGAATTTAGCGTTAAAAGTTTAGCTCATACAATTGCTTTGGCTGACCAAATATGTGTTCCTTATAATTCCCTAAATAATATATATAAAAATCAAGCACCAGAAAATAAGATAAGTTGTCACCTTTTTTTGGCTACTTTAAAGTGTCTGGCGGAAGTTATGGCCGACGGGAAGAGTCTGGCAATGCTGAATAATATTTTTTTCAGTATTTTATACCATATATATAAAAATCACCTGTCAGAAAATAAGATAACTTAGTCTGTTTTATTCTTACCCTTCTCACCTGGTAGGTATCTGAAAATTGGCTGTCTATACAACTTAGCTGGTATGCATTGATGGTACATATAAACACAACCTGAAGCCCCATATTTTATCTGTCAGAAAATAATAAAGGTCTGGCAGGCCTGGGATCATGGAACAGTAGGCATATATCTCTTTCGTCAGCAATGAATCTGTTTGAGAGGATTTTGTGTTTTTTACACAGTTTGATTTAGTCGAAGTACGAGCAGAGCCCTTGTTAGACTTTAGAACTGACTTTTATATTACTGAAATAAGAAAATTGAAACTGAATAAAGATTCCGTTATAAAAATCGGTCTGTTTAACAAAAAAGAAACCTAACCATTTTAATAAATGGCGTAACTTTGCAAGATAAAGCGTCTTGTACCCACGAAAAAATCCAGATATGTAGTGGTTGAATGTAAGTTTACTTTTATTACACTAGTTTGACGAGAATATGAATGAGTAAACAAGAAAGATTACATATAATATACATATTTCTAAGCTCGTGGGAGCAGAATTGCGGACGTCTGGCCTCATCTGGCACTAGGCCAACTAGAAGAGATTATATCATACATTTTAATGAATTATTATTATGAACTATTGGATTTATTAGAACACATTTTTTTTTCGGCCTGTGTTTTGGTACGAACCTTGCTCATGCATTCATAGTTTCTTCATAAATTAATATCCGTGACTCAGTGGCACCGAGCAGATCGAAAAATTTGTGAGGTTAAGCACCATTACCACCGTCGGTGCCTATATAGATAGGTGACCATTTTCGAAATATGTCATACTCCTCCGCGCCTCTGAGAACACGTTAAGCAGTCGGTCTTGGATCCAATCTCTATCAGATGAGAGCAAGGGAATAGACAGTGCATTTGTGTTTGCGCACACACTTGTGCAATAACATAACATAAAACCATAAAATATATATACAGTCAATATTATTATAAAAACTATTTTACAAAAAAATATCATCGAAACCTGTTGAAAAGCACGCCATGGATCATTTGTTTGTTTGTCATGAGATTAACCATATAACAATGTTTTTTTTATTTATTACAAAAGGAACAACAAACAGTTACAATATATAGTTTTAAACTTTAGTCACACAAAATATGTATACAATATCGCAACTCACGACGCTGCGCTGTTCACAGATTGACAGTGGAGTACGTATGAAATACAGCCGCTAAATACGGTTAAATGTTAGTAGAGGTACTCATGCGTTATAAAAGGAAACAATAGCGATGATAAAATTAGTAAATCACATAGACAATGTAAAAAGTATGAAATACTTAAACTTATCTTGAGTGGAAAGGAAGATGTCATGGTTAATATACAGACAACAAACCTGTTCGCAAATACTCTCAAAATGGTGCTGGAGGTGTTCCGAAGCCTGCGAACCAGATATGTGCACTGCTTGCGCATTGTCATGTGGAAGCAGTCCACGGGCGTCGGCAAACATCCCCGACGCGCTGCAGTGCCGGGGCAGCCCCAACAGCCTGAACACATTTTTATTCTGTACACGGAGAGCGTTGTACTGCGTTGTTTGAGTATAAGACACTCACAAGCCAGCTGCGTACAGGAATGTACAAAATGCTCAGAAAAGCGTTACTTTTACGAACAACGACAAAACCAGCAAGCAATCATATTAGCTCTCATAGACAACGCCCTCCGCTCTCTATGAATGTCTGTATCGTCCTCAGGACGATACACCGAGATACTTGAACCGTTATTTTAAGTGTATTACATTGTTTTGTTTCTTTGTTTTCAATACATTTCAATTATATGTAAGACTCTCATGTTAACGTTTTTTGTACTTTTCAACTTGTCAGATGTTAACTAGCGAGACGCCAATGTCGACTAAAACCTCTTTTGAAATGACTTGTGCATAGAGCATGGCATGCAAATAGGGGCAGTCAAGCGAAAATGTGTACTCGACTCTCGATAACGAAATCAACCCTAAGGGCAAGTTAAAAATATATTCTAAGTTGAATATTTAGCATTCACTTTGTACAGGTTAAAAGGAAGAAGTTATAATATTTATTATTTGTTGATTGTAAACTCAATGTATAGTTGGGTACAACTTTATGTATAAATGTTTATGACCGTCTGGCGCCAGTTTTCGTTCTTGATTTGCTTAAGTCCCTCAAACTCGAAGTTGATATTTTGCTAATGACCTTTCTAAAAAAATACTGAGTTTAGACCACAGCACCATCACTGGACCAATATAGCTAGGAACCTTCCAGATTACCTAAAAACCGGGCAAGTGCATTTCGAGCCACGCACAATGTAGGGTTCCGTATCAGTCCAAATCAGTCAAGTTATTTAGGACTCGAAGGAGACATGAACACATATTGTGCATTTCAAGACCTGTTTTAGTCTAAGTAAGGAAGTTTGCTAATGATAAACTTTTACATGAATACTACGCTACCGGCCAAAAGCAATTTAGAGACCGAAATTCAACAGCAGCGTTACATTGAACCTTAAGCCAATTCTGCGTGTAATACTAACAACGCACCATTTATATTCCATTGTCTAATGATCCAAACACTACGACCTTTTTCTTCTGTCTGCCGATTTCTTCGTCTCACGTATTTCCGGATAAGGATCAGTTACAAAATTACATTCAGAACATTTATTAGCAGAGAGGTACCTTATCTAGTAATGAAACAAATATATTTACTATTAGCTAACAGAACAACATACAAACAATTTTATAATAGTACCTAAAGTTCATAGAATAATTTGTAATTCCAGAACGAAATAGAACAATTAAAAGTAAGTAGATATATTATAAGATTCATTTTTGTTATCCATCAACCTTACAATGGAATATGCTCACTGCGGAGTCTCGATGCATGAGATAATAAACTGAAATCTTTAAAATGCTTGAATGTTTCTCTTGGTACGAAACCTTTTCTAATTGATAGTGAAAATCCAAACGCCAAGCGCTATATTTTAATACCGAGTCACGTAGCGCAACTGTTGAGAGCTATTTCAATCTAGCAGTTTATCCATACTAATATTATAAATGTGAAAGTAACTCTGTCTGTCTGTCTGTTAAACCGATTTAAATGAAATTTTGTATGGAGATAGTTTGACTCTCGGGGAAGGACATAGGATAGTTTTTTATCGCGATAACCGACATATACGCGGGCGAAGCCGCGGGCAAAAGCTAGTTTCTAATACTTATAAGTTTTTCTTGGCTGCTCAATTCACTTAGGTTTCGATTTATACACTCGTATAAGCAGTAGCATATGAATGGCGGTAATCCTATATCAGATGCAATGTTATGTACATTTTTTATGTACTACTTAGTGGTGGAGAGTTCATAAAACACTATTATTTTTGAATGAAGATACCTCACGGAAATGTTTACCCTTCACCTTTGATAAGTAGGTAAGTATTGAACAGTACCAGTAACCTACCTACTAAAGGGACACTAAGTGGAGACCAAGCAGATTGAGCCATCGTTGAAGTTTATTATTTTTTTAGAGTAGGTACTCCAACAAAAATGCCTGCATTCCCACAAGTACCTTAAATTATAGTACGAGTATTACCTATTTCCAAAAAAGAAAAAAAAGACAAACTAACTAACATATTTTAATAATAGATATTGATTGATATATTTTTAAGACAGACATAATTATAATAATAAAAATAATGATATCTTGGGACAACTCACACAATCTGATCCCAAACTAAGCAGAGCTTGTACTATGGAAACCAGACCAACCAACCCACCGCGCCACAGAGGTAGTCATTATAATTCGCTGTCTGTCGTTTATAATTTACACATTAAATTTACATTATGCCAATTATATTTACATACGTATACATTCAATAAATAGGTCTAGAAAGGGTGTGTAACGGGATCTTTAAACCGGAATGCTTGTCTGATCATCTTATACTTTGCTATTTTTAGTTTAGTTTTAACGAGTGGCGACATTTTGATATAAATTAACTTCTTTATCCATTCATACTAGCGAGCGTAGTATACCTAATTTAAGGCGCTGACAACAGCAAAATAGGCTTATCTTAAACAATTTTTTAGCCAAATCTATGTAGTTTGTGACGGCAGAAAAAATATATGTTAATCTTGAACATATTTCTAAGAACCCTGTTGTATTCAAAACACGTTTTTGAATTTTTTTCTCGATAAAAATAAAATACAAACTAACCTCTAAAAATGATCTTCTAATAAAAATATCTGTATTACTTAACAACGTACGTTGGTAAAATTAATAACAATAACGTATCATGTTATAATACAGAATCTGGTTGTTTTTTATTTTCGACTACTCGACTTATTTTCAAGTAATTAATTGTTTTATGGTTTATAATTAGTTACGAGCGCTGCGTGATCGCGCTTCTCTTTCTTTTATAAGCAATCTGACAGTGATCGCAGAGACGCGCAGCTAGACGGACGTATGTCGCTTTGCCTCGCTATCCATTCACTTCATATTTTGTTTGTTGTTTGAAAAATAAAGACATTGGTAAAGAATATAAGTTTAATAAATACACTATAAATTAATACTATATAAGTTGTAAATTTAAATATATTTAGTTCCAAGTTTAAAAATATTTGTTACGACAATTGGGAAACAAACAAAAATGTCGGAGGTTAGCAAAAAAACGCTTCTATACCAACAAACAAAAACATCTCATGGAAGTAGTAAAGTCATATTGTAATATTGACAAAATATTGCACGAACAGAAGTGAAATCGTAACCAAACCAAAAAGATACACTAAACTGTTTTGTACATCGTATAGCGAAAATTCATCTTCAACTGCGACGCTCGTTTGGTCTAGCGGTATCTGCGTTGGTTCAGAATATCAAGTTTCGAGTTCGAAACCTAGGTTCGACTATTCAATTTTTGTATTTTTTTAAATATTTTAGACTAAACATTATTTTTCTTTTCAGTAAAAAGAGACGTTTGGCGAACAGTTCAGAAGCAGGTGAAACTTCGGAAAGTTTTTACCAGTACGTTTGTAATAAGTACCTACATACTAATATAGATAATAATTTTATTATTTATTTCATACAAAAAGAATCGCCACATGGACAAAGAGGATCCCCTTTACATTTTAGAAAGATAGTCACAAACAAGTATAATGATAAACTATCACATTTGCATAGACCTACGACTATCTTAGAACTGGCCTAATAGGAAAATACTCCTAAAATTCTTGTAGTTTTATCCATTGTTTCGTGCCCTTTCCATACAAATAGTTGTGTAGGTTTTAGTATTTTTTATCTATATATGGCGATCTATACATACTGAAGTGTCTGTTCCTAATGTCAATGGAAGAAAAATGTAAATAGCAGTTTTTTACTAAATGCTATGAAAGTACGCATAGTACTTATAACAAAAATACAGTTTTTTTTTTATCTGGCTGTCTGTCTGTGTGTTTGTTCCGACAAATCTACAAAACGCCTGTACGGAGATTGACAGGACTCACTGTCAGACAGCTAATGATGTAAGGAGTAACTTAGGCTACGTCCACAGCCACATTTCCTAATCTGTACAAAATTTTCTGAAGGAATTATAACATCACTTTCTGATGTAACTGCAACAGCCACATTTCCTAATCTGTACAAAAGCTAGTTAGTAGTTTAGTGCTGAAGAAAGTTTTTTTAAGTTTAAATGTAATACATATTTCAGCACTAAACTTATTATGTCTAACTAGCTACTGAAGAAAGTTTTTTTAAGTTTAAATGTAATACATATTTTGTACAGATTAGGAAATGTGGCTGTTGCAGTTACATCAGAAAGTGATGTTATAATTCCTCAAGAAAATGTTACCAGGTAAGTACCTAGAATGAGATGTGTACAATTTGCCCAAGTGATATGAAACTTCCTCATGATCGTTCTTATACTTCTTATGGTATTGTGAGTCATAGTTTTTTTCCATCACTGGTTTGAAGTAGCGGCAAAGGTATCTGAGACAGTTGAATCCACCGATGTTATTCCTAAACTTGAGGTAAATATTATTATTTTGAACAGGTATTGGTTGTCGAAGATAACATCTGGCAGTTAGTATTTAGTTACTTACGCATAGATAAGCTTTAAGTATTTTTTTAGACTGCTTTATGTTGCCCTGCACAACAAAAAATCCACATCGGATGACGAATAAACTTATCGCAATTTTTTTATAAATTTTTTAGAATATTTTTGGTTCTTACCCCTGAACCCTTGTGTTGTAATTTAAGTCACATTAATTTGGTAGGAGAAAACATAAATGGATTCTTGTCGAAGTTCACTCTTTTGTGTACGATGTGCAATTTAAAATTTATCATTGAAAGTGATTCCAGTGACGAAAATTATTTACCAGTCAATTATTGTGCTGTAGCAGGTATGTTATCAATTTTCGGAGGACATTCAAACTTGGAAGATTTTTTTTTCAGCGTTAAATTTACCTTATGTCAAATAAATAATAATATTATTAATAAAAAATAATATAATTATTTAATTATAATTGAAGAGTCTGTTTGTAATATCAAAATAACAGTATTTTGCATATAAATTAATTATTATGGATAGATGTTACTGATAACAAAAATATAGTTTTTTTTGTCTGTCTGTCTGTTTGTTCCGGCAAATCTCCGAGAGCAAATAAATTGTAATTATGCGAAAATATTTAAAATGTTGCTAATATATTTTCGAGTTTTATTTTTCTTCCTTTTATATTGTTTTGAAATTCATAGCAAATAAAGTCTCCTGAAATAATTAAAAATACAAACGTATAAAAAATATTTATTGTTTTTTTAATCGCCCTGTCTAATTTCTTTCTAGTTCTTCATACAGAACAAAAATATAAAGCGCCATCTATTGGTTCATTGTTTATTATTGACCGCGTCCCTTTGTTTCTGTCTTGGTAGTTCGCTGTATTACCGTCCTTTAACAATGGCCATCGGAAAAATAGTGGGCGTGGCTAAAATAGTGAAACATCGAAGTTCAGTAGCTGTTGTCAGCGTACTTAACGTAACGTAACGTAACGTTACTTAACTGTAGTTTCAAAATGACAATCGGTAGTAGGTATAGCAAGAGATAAGTTTTACATTATTTAGGTAGTAATAGTTACCAACAAACTAGTTGAACTTGTATTTTCTCTCATGTGGCTTGAATTTTTATTGACCTTCAAATGTTTC
Organism: Herminia tarsipennalis; assembly: GCA_945859575.2. Classification (NCBI taxonomy): domain Eukaryota; kingdom Metazoa; phylum Arthropoda; class Insecta; order Lepidoptera; family Erebidae; genus Herminia; species Herminia tarsipennalis. The sequence goes on from OX243839.2 coordinate 18,805,762, forward strand.
CTATGATATTCAGCCAAGTGAATATCAGTATTAGTTTGACTTGGCGAGTTTGTTCGTTCGCTTAGTTAACGTAAATGTTTTTCCCACGCGAGCGCGGGAAAATGGAAGCCCAAGGTAATTGAGTTACCTCTTTCATCGCATGTAATCCCGGAACTTTGTTAACTAGGTATATTCGCTGGAAGATGATACGAGTACATAGATATTTTTATAGAAGGTTGATATACCTATAATCCAAACTAATAGATATTATAAACATGAAAGTAATTATGTCTGTCTATAACGTTTTTACGCTTAAATCGCTAAACCGATTTATATATATATAGGATACTTTTTATCGCGATAACGTATATCCACGTGGGCGGAACATCTACGCGTCAATTTTCCCCGTTTCTGCAACATTTTTCATTGCTGCTCCGCTTCTATTGGTCGTAACGTGATGTTATATAGCCTATAGCCTTCCTCGATAAGTGGGCTACCCAACAAAAATATTTTTTCGATTCGGACCAGTAGTTCCTGAGATTACCGCTTTCATACAAACAAACTCTTTAGCTTTATGATATTAGGATAAATAAACAAATAAATTAGTAGACGTTTTAAGAGCATTGCTATCGTGCTTCTATTCAATTTAGAAAATGGAATGAAATAAAATGCTCTTAAAACCTTTACTATGAATGAGGGGTTTAAACTGTAATGATTGTAATTTAATTGTACTACAATGTTTATTATGTTGACAAGGGCCGATATTTGGAGCCTTTACCCTTATGGCTGCCTCTGTGGCGCGGTGGGAGTGTATCCGACTGCTACATGGGTTCGATCTCCACCCAGGATAAAACTTTGTGTGATGAGCACGATGGTTTATTCTGTGTCTGGGTGTTATTTACCTATAATATGTATGTATTTAGAAATATATAAGTATGTTTATCAGTTGTCTGGTTGCCATAGTACAAGCTCTGCTTAGTTTGAGATTAGATGACGTTGTGTGAGTTGTCCCAAGATATTATTATTATTACCTACTATTAGTCCACTACTTTATTGAGTTATATATCTTCCTACATTTGTATTACATACAATTTACTTGAATTATGAAGATCATATTCAAACAGGATCACTTAGATACTTTGTTCTATTTTTTGCCACAACTTGCATATCAATTTATTATGAAAGTACGTGAGCTGAATACATTGCTATATAATTAGATTTACCAGTTTAGTATTAAATCTTTACGTCTCTAACTGAAACCAGTTGAAGGCACTAATGAATCCCGTTCAACTTAATAATTATCAAGCCTACGAATAATCAGTATACGTATTTCTAGTAGATTACAATGTACTGTGGTATTTACATAGCTAAAGTTCGCATTGATAGTATTGTTTTATTTAGGAAGTCACGGGCGACAGCTAGTGTCGCCTGTGACTTCGATCGCCTGAAAATTGTGAAAATAAAATCCCATGGGAACATTTCTGCGGGATAAAAAATAGCCTTTGTGTTATTCCAGACTAAACCGGGGCCAAAAGCGAACCACCTATCTGGACTATGTTACTAGACCTCAAATTTGCGAGGGCCGAACTCGCGAGCATCAAGGGATAGAAAAATTTGAGGTCTAGTAACATAGTCCAGATAGGTGGTTCGCTTCTGGCCCCGGTTTGGCTACGGAAGTCTCGGGCTCGATTCCTGGGTCTGGACTTCAAATCCATCTTTCAAAAATGCAAATATTGTACTTTGACTTTACTAGCAACCTTTAAATTGCGAAACCCGATGCCTTAACTGCTGGCCTGTCGATTGCTGATGTTCCTAGCGTACACGAGTAATTGTATTAGAGTCGTAAATCCTTTTGTATCACTATTTAAAGTGCCAAAGGAAATGTAGTTGACCTACGTTGGCTTTATGCACTCGCACTTAACTTCAACGGGTGTCACACATGATACATCAAAGGCTTTTCACGCCATTGAACGTTAATAGCTACTACTAAGCAACGTTGTTAGATTAGCGTCATAATTTGTTCAGCAAACGATACTGCGATGGTGTTATAGCGATGTCCACGTAGATCTTAAAAAGTTTATTTCATTGCTAATGCAAAAATATCCAGTGAGAGGAGCATATAACGAGTAAGAAAATACGATTCCATTTTGCCATCGAAACCTGATTTTCGTTAAAAATGTACTAATTTGCCCTATCTATTAATTGCTATTTACTCTATTTAAAAATAAACATAAATTGCATATTTCTATCTCCAGTGTAACAATTAGATAAGTAGGTATATTAGTTATAGGTAGATATATAGATATAATATAATATACCGTTGCAATTCGATCGAAACGTCGGGTAAATAAAAAGTTCGTACTTTTAAACAATTTACGCGATTAAGTCCAGAAATATATTTAATATGTATAAAAATCGCAAAAGTTTAAAAATAATAGATATAATATAGTCAAAGTTACACAAATAATGCCGTTTGGTGCCGGCTTAAGAATAGTACCACCCCATTTCTTTCCGGGGGTGTCGTAAAGGCGACTAAGGGATTTCACACCGGAGGACGGGCAGCAGCGTCTTCTGCGTACTTAAAGCCTTACTGCGATCACCAACCAGCTCGCCAAGCGTGGTGATTATGGCAATTACCCCCAGGATCTACATACTAGTAGGTTCTACTGGGGAGACCCGTGCCCAGCAGTGGGCCATCATATGGATTGATATGTACACAAATAAAATATATTAGACGCCTAGATGGGAATAGCTTACTAAATGGTTCTTAAAAAACAACTCACATGAAGTTTCCATTTATATGAAGACTTATAAGTGAGCAAATACGTTTTCATTACTTCGCCAAACAAGAAAATAAATGAGTCTTACGTTTTATTTGAGATGGCGACTCGTAAAAATGAAATAAACATTTGGTCAAATTGCCCTGAATTACATACAGAATATTGTTATTTTTGGAGGATGCATCTTGGTGGGTAAATCGAAGACCAGCGAATTCACACAAGTAGATTGTATTCGATTTACAACCGGCAGACATACCTACCTACTTTACTGTTGAGATATTTTGGAACGATAAGCTCTAAGACGGTGAACGCATACTCATGTGAAATGACGGCCATAAAATATACCTATTTAATATCGTTAAAGGACTCAATTCCAAGGCTGTGTAGAAATCTTTTCTATATTGATTAATATATTAGTATATGCTGGAGAAATATATTTAATTTAACGAAGATACATCATCATCAGAGAGGTAATGTAATCTATACATTTATAAAATTGTAAATTTCACGTGTCTGTACATGGCCGAACATAGTAAAAACAAAATTGTATACTGTTTATTTGTAATGTAATATTGTTTTTCATTTCTACATTCATAACATAATCACGATGTTGTTTTAATTCTTTTTATTCTTTTTTCAAATGTATACATATTATACAAGCTTTTATTTTTGACTTTAACATGTTTACTTGAACGAATGTTCAAATCAATCAATAACTTTCAATAGGCACCTTTATCATTGTTTTGCATGAAAACAATGATAAAGGTGCCTATTGAAAGTTATTGATTGATCAATAACTTTCAATAGGCACCTTTATCAAAGTTATTGATTGATCAATAACTTTCAATAGGCACCTTTATCATTGTTTTGCATGAAAACAATGATAAAGGTGCCTATTGAAAGTTATTGATTGATTTGAACATTTGTTCAAGTAAACATGTTAAAGTCAAAAATAAAAGCTTGTATAATATGTATACATTTGAAAAAAGAATAAAAAGAATTAAAACAACATCGTGATTATGTTATGAATGTAGAAATGAAAAACAATATTACATTACAAATAAACAGTAACTACTTGATATTTTCTAGAATTTATAAATGTTAGTGTTATATCAAAATAAAACACGTGGTGCCATCTGTGATTCGATTTCTTCTGAGTGCCAAAATTGCTTACCTACAAATATTGATAAACTTTCGCGATTTGTACACATTATGAAAATATATCTATTACGGGTCTTAATCGCGTCAATAATTTAAGGTTAAATACCTTGCTTACTTATGTTTAATAAGCATGAAAGTTTAAGTATAATTTAATATAAAATCATCAAGTATTAAAAGAAACTTATCCAGTTTTGAAAAAAGATGGCGTTTAAATACAAATTAAAAAGAATCAAGAAAATTGATTAAAAAAAAACTGAAATTCTTACATAGAGGGATATGAATATATGATGATCTTAATTTGCGACAGGTTGACACACCTATTTTTTAATTCACCAATGTAGACATTATTAAATATTATTTAAATCTTCTAAAGTGAGTGAAAAAAAATATAGAAATAAGTTTAGAAATAGTATTAAAACACAAAAAAAAGATATCTGAGACCTATATCTTTTAAAAACGTTTGAATGTTGTATGTTTGTTTGAACACGCATCATTGCACCGCGGGAATGCAATGTTTAAAAAACTTTTCAATATTAATAATATTTGATGTGTCATTTTATTCCACAAATGTTGTAGCTGTTGGTTTTCCGAAGTGTGTGTATCCTTGCTTAATATATTTCTTGTAAATGCTATTGTCAAATTCATAAATGGGTACTACTTAAAATAATTTTTAAGTAATCTGTCTCGACAGTAAAGTTAACAAGATTAACAAGAAAGACATGTAAAAAAAACTGTTACAAACATGTTTATGGGATTTAAAACTTGTAAATTTGTTTAAAAAGTGTACCTAATGAATATAAAAGATATATTTTCAGTAAACATCGTTTAAGTAGCAGTTTTATAACATATATTTTTGTATTGTCACGCGTGCGCATGCGCTCGTTCCAGCAGATTGTCTCTGGTCGGTCGGACGCGGTCGGCTCTCTGGTGTCTCTGCGCAGCGCTCATGCGCCGCCCGGTTGACAGAAATCGTACATTGGTAAACATTACTTACTTTGACATTACTCTCTTATATTACATACTAGCTGTGCCCGCGACTTCGTTCGCGTGGAAGTTGGTTTTATATTAAGGTAGTTTATATTACAATTTAACTTCTGTGTAAAACATATTGGAAACATGCTCCACAATGCTCTGTGGCATCTATGGATATTAGGGCCTAGCTTTAATCAGGGCCCAACCTATGGCAGGGCAAGCCAAGCAAATGCCCAGTGCAGCAAAATGAAGGGCGACAAAGTTTATGGCGCGAGACGGTTAGAAGACAAATTATAATGACAAAAAAGTATTTCACCAAAATGATTTGCATCACATCAAATATTATTAATATTGAAAAATTCCCCCCCTCCACCGTCAACTTTTTTCGACACAAAATTTCGGGCGGTTTCGGGCTTAAAGCCCGAAACCGCCCGAAATTTTGTCAACTCACACACACTTCGGAAAACCAACAGCCAATTACAGGTCTTCACTTAAAAACAATTGTAATGGGAAGCTATGATTGTGTATGTAGGCTCAGGATGCCGCAGGTTATAGCTTGCCATCGTTCACGAACACCGGGAGATCACTAGGTTTAGATTTTACCATTATTATTTAAATTTAAATCTTAATTTCACCACAGATAATTTAATAAACGAAATAATACTAGACGCGTCTAAATTAAATAGCTAATAATTGATTCCACATATCACTATAAGAAAAAATAAAATGATCGGGTCGGAAATTAGCGATTCGTCGGGCACGTGGTGCGCAAACGGCTCTCGTCGGCGAACTGCCTACAAGATGGCCGCCCCGCCATCACGTCCATGTGACGTTCCGCAAGAATGATCAACTACCCTCATTCTTTTCCGACGTAAATGACAGTGAATGTCAAGTGTTGCCATATGTTGCGCCGTCACGGCCAGACTGACATTCGACCGTCCTCGGGCGATAATACATTATGGTCGTCCTGAAACAACGCTCGTCCATCCCTGACGAATAGCCTGATTATGTGTAGTCAATGAAAGCTTTTCGATCACATTAATTATAATACTTCACACAAAAGGTGTGTTCCTTCGACCAGCTCCAAAGTGCAACGTGGACCGAGCGATACTTTTCTATTAGTTAATAACTTCAGATAGCAACCTGGACCGGACGAGTGCGTCCCTTCGACCAGCCCCACAAGCGGCGTGGACCGGACGACACTATCCCCTCGACTAGTTGGACCAACAAACAACTGGACCGGACCAGTGCGTCCCTTCGACCAGCCCTACAAGCGGCATGGACCGGACGACACTGTTCCTTCGAACAGTGCGTCCCTTCGACCAGCCCTACAAGCGGCGTGGACCGGACGACACTGTCCCTTCGACCAGTTAGACCAACACACAACTGAACCGGATGAGTGCGTCCCTTCGACCAGCCCTACAGGCGGCATGGACCGGACGACACTGTCCCTTCGACCAGGTTCAAAATCATACAACATTACAATTATATTTAACAACTACTGCTCACTATGAATTTCCACTCCATGTTGCACTTTGAGTGTGTCGGGATCACCACATACACTGAGTCCGGCAGTAAGAGTTTCTGAATTGCTGAAGCTATCGTCATGGTCACTATGTCTTTGAGATGAGAGGAAATTACCGTCAGATCGACTCCCTTCAACATCTTCCAGCGCCGTCTTGGCCTCCTCTTTTTTCATTAATCTAGCAGCTAACGCAAATACTCACGTGGGTAATTGAAGACGCGGTGTGGACCGCTCACACTTTTTAATTCATAGCGGTCTTTTTCTAATACGAAGGTTATGAAAAACGGTCCCTTATACTTCCTATCTAACTTAGTATGATGCCGTTCACCCGTTATTAAAAACAAAATCACCTTCGGCTAATGGTTTGATATTAGCGCGACCGCGATCAAATCGACGAGCATCTGCTGCAGCAGCATTTTGGTTATTCTCAGAGGCATTATTTCAAATGGTCTCTAAATCTAACGAGTTATTCTAATCGTCACAGTGAGTTGTTTAATTAGTTTTAGAGTTGATCTTAAACATACCTAATCATTGTGCGCGAATACCGTACATCAGTTCTGCTGGAGAGTACTTAGTAATAGTAGATTTCGTACTACCAGTGGGTAAACCGATCCAGCACCTAACAGTCTCATGCTTATGGCGACGCACTGCTTATTGTCATTACAAACGCAATGATTGACGAAATCATCAACATACCGCGATATAGGTACCGCTCAACTATCCTGCCTGACCAAATTAGAACTATTACAGAAAATGATAAAAATAATATAATCTTGATCGACATTAAACATTGGTACTATTGCAACTACAGTCATAGTCATTCCTGTGACTATCATACAAACATAGTTATCCCAGTGACTATCACACAAACAGTCATTGCCACACAGGCTAGTCATTGCCACACAGGCTAGTCATTGCCACACAGGCTAGTCATTGCCACACAGGCTAGTCATTGCCACACAGGCTAGTCAACTTCACACAGGTCAAGCCAATAATACGTAAGTTAGTCCAGCGCTCAAATCCTAGTAGGACTTAGCAGCCCCTTACCACCTTCTACCATACACCTCAACTCACAAACGGTTGCTCCCATTCTTCTACCCTATTCACGCTAAACACTGGGTGATTGACTGGAGCCCACTATATCAGGTTAATTGAATCGATTCAAACTGCCTACAAAGACGACCGTATCGTTTGTAACCGACCCTTCAATACCTACCCAATCAGAACTATTGCATAAAATGATATTACGCATTGCAACTGTCACAATTATAGCACTTAACTGTGTTCTACCGTGTTATTCTTTCTTATTCTGTGATATTTGGTATTTTACCATGTTCTACCGTGTTCTACATAACTGCTTAACCAGCAATCCAGGAAGGACTAACTAGTACTCTACAACACAATGCTACAACATCACTTAACCAGCACCACTCAACCCATCACATAATTAGCGACAGATTCGTACTGTTTTATCCACGATACTGAAACATGTCCACTTATCCAGTGGTACTATTACCATTTACCAGAGATACTGTATTAGACCCCATAGTAAACCCCGCAGTTGACACCCCGTTGACCCACTGTTGACCCACAGTTGACCTCGCAATTGACCCAATGTTGACACACAGTTGACCCATTGTCGACCCCACAGCTGAACCACTGTTGATGACCCCATTGACCCGTACGGTAGACCCCTCGATGGATCCCACATTGGCCCCACATTAGACGCCTCTGTGAACCCCGCACAGAACCTCTCGATGGAACCAGCATTAGAGGTACTAGTACTAGCTTGGGACATTAGTAACGGCGCCAACGGTTTAACTGCCATGCATTGAATAAAATTTCACGTCCAATCACTATGGTGTGTTGAAGATTTTCGACGTTATCAGTATTCACACAAGTTAAAATGTTCACATTACTATTAACGGTTGATTGGCATATGGTAGTGATAAGGATAGCATAATACTCAGCACAAATGCTCGCTACTAAATTTAAACGAAAGAGAATTTCTAACTAGCCACTCGTCACGTCACAAAAAAACGGTTTCAAAATTGTTTTAATACTACATCTACTCGGCTCAATCGCGAAATGAAATAACCCTTTCTTGCGCCCCACAACTATTTAACGTAACGGGACTACACACGCGAGATAAAATATATAACGACGCATTACACACAACACTATACGGATAACATTTGAACATTTTCGCTACGCCTACTAGCGATACTTATTTACTCGTTTACTGCATAGTTCAGTGACAACTTTTTCTCGAATGCGTCAGTACTCGGCTTTAAAATGTTAATAAAACAAGAAAGACTCACCTGTGTCTATGAACAGTCCCTTAGGACAACTCACATACCGCGACGAAACCGGATATACCCGATCCGTAGACACAAGACGGCCAAACTGGACGTAGAATAACGTCCAACACGTCCACACAACACACGAATATCACACGCGACAAGCAACTTTTTTTTTTTTTTTAACTATATATGAGCACGCGTCTTGGTCCGGCTTACAGGGGTATTTCATCCCACTTCTGGTGTAGGCTCAGGATGCCGCAGGTTATAGCTTGCCATCGTTCACGAACACCGGGAGATCACTAGGTTTAGATTTTACCATTATTATTTAAATTTAAATCTTAATTTCACCACAGATAATTTAATAAACGAAATAATACTAGACGCGTCTAAATTAAATAGCTAATAATTGATTCCACATATCACTATAAGAAAAAATAAAATGATCAGGTCGGAAATTAGCGATTCGTCGGGCACGTGGTGCGCAAACGGCTCTCGTCGGCGAACTGCCTACAAGATGGCCGCCCCGCCATCACGTCCATGTGACGTTCCGCAAGAATGATCAACTACCTTCATTCTTTTCCGACGTAAATGACAGTGAATGTCAAGTGTTGCCATATGTTGCGCCGTCATGTACGTTACATTCACATACGTTAAAAAAAAAAAACAAATCTTAAATAGTATATATTTTAATATTCTAAACACGGTTTAATAGGGTTCACGTAAGTAAGTTATTGTTAAATTTGAAACGAACCACGCCCATTTATTGGCGTCCCGTGAATATTACGTCATGAAACTCTACAGGTGATCACAACAGTAATATATAGTAGATAAGAATAAATATTTTGTTTTTACTACAACAAGAAATCCAATTTTATTCTTGAATTATCATTCAAAAGCTTGTCAGTCAGGACGTACAGTACTCCAAAAGTAATAATGCGCATAGAAATCTTCGGAAATCTTCGTCATTGTTCGGCAACGGTCATATTACCCGAGCGTCGAAAGACGATATTTATATAGAGTGGTTAAGAGCAATTTCTCTATGCCTAATTTTATATATTATGTGTTTTGTGCTAAAACAGATTTGATTTACCTGTAACGAAATTTGATTCGATAATTCCATGTAAGTAAATAGCGAAAACGCTACAATCATTGTTGGAGTGATTAGTTTTCAAGTGTCTTACCGAAGTTGGTGTAATTATGGAGGAAAAGGTTTAAATAACATAAGGTTTTATTAGAAGGAGAAAAAAACGTTTTCAAATAGAGGTTTACATAAAATATAATCAAAATCTCAGTTCAAATTTGTTTACAGCACTAATCATTCCAGAAAAATAATACAATTATAAAAAAATTAATCAGAATCGAGGAAGACCTCTATTCCCGACATCGCAGATTCATCAGAAGTTTCATTATGCTCTTGTTCATTTACACTTTCCTCACTGCTATCACCTGTGTAAATAATCAGTTTATCGGAATAACTATCGATTCTTGGCTCAAATTTTCTATATTCATCTTCGCATTGAACCGCATGATCAGAAACTTTTTTCCATTCTTCTGGTCCTATTTTATTGATTTTTTCTAATATAGCATCTTTAACTGACGTCACAGTCATTGCAATATTTCTCTTGGCCACGTGTTGCTTTATTTGGGACCAAATATTTTCAATAGGGTTAAAATCGGGATGATATGGTGGCAATCGTATAATTTTATGCCCATGTTCCTCCATTATACGGTCAATGGCAAATTCTGTGTAATTTTCTTTGTATCTTTGTATAATTTTATACAAATCGGGTTTCAGTTTCTTTGGGTCATGCGGAATGTTGTGTTGTTGTAACCAAGCTGTCATTTGTGGTTTAGATGTGTTTGAGTTTGGTGGTTTCACAGACAGCTTATTATGATATGGGGCGTTGTCTATTACCAACACACTATTAGGAGGCAAGTTGGGAATCAATTGATTGCGTAGCCAAGTTTGATAACGTTCCGCGTTTATTTCTTTATGATAGTCACCTTCTGAGTCGACACATTTATGTAACATTAGAGCCCCTGGGACGAAGCCTTTTTCATTGCCTGCGTGTACAATAATTATTCGCTCTCCTTTGGAAATGGGTTGTTTGATACCTTTTTTGTTGCTATCTTGCCAAGTTTTACCCTTAGTATGTGATGTGTGCACATACGACTCGTCCATAAATACTATGTTTCTACCAGAACTCCTCAGCTGTTGTATTTCTCTGAGATATTTGATCCTTTTTAGGCGTATATCATGTTTTTCCATAAGTAATTGTCTGTTATTATCAGTTTTCAGAAACCTAAACCCCATGTCTTTCAAGATCAACCTTAAAGTCTCGGCACAGCCTTTGAAATTAATAGCTTCGATCAACTTTATTCTTAAATTATTTACAGTTGGGAGTTCTTTCAGCGTCAATTGAAAATTGTATATCATATTACGAATAACACAGTAGTCGAAATCATCAAGTACCAGCCGAAATCTACTTTTAGGTCTTCCTTTTTTCGGTGTAGAAAATTTCTTTGATTGATTATGTTTTTTTTCGTTTAAGATATTACTCAAAGTTCGTCGCGAAATTCCTGTAGCTTTTGTAACACGGTCTTGAATTTTTTTAAAATAACCATCATGGTCTCTGTTGAAAACATTGGCTTCATTTAAGAAATAAAGGTACACATTAAATACCATTTGCCGTGCTTGTGAATTAAGCGGTTTTCCACGTTTAAATTTATCCATTTTGGAAGAATTCGTCTGAAAGAAAATGGCATGGGCAGAGTTAGGTATATATTTTTTATGCATGTTTATCTATTTATTTAATTTAAATAAATCTCATTTTTTAAATGTTTTTCTAGTACTTAATATGTATTTAATGTAGGTATTTTATTTTTTTAATATTAAAAAAACGTGAAATATGTTATTTATTTTCCTTTTTTCAAAATATACTATTTAAATCTGAATAAGCTAATTAATGTTGAAATTATATTTACCAAGAAGGGTGTGTAATAGCAGCTCTATATATTTCCACAAATAGAGAACACGTGCAGTCACTACCAATATATAAAGACGACTGACAGACATTTCGCTGACCGGCGACAGCTGCCGAACGCCCGATTTGTTTTCGATTGTGCACACATGATATTGACTCCTATCTCTTTTAAACAAGGTGCAAAATGCAAATGCCTTGTTTAGGGCTCTTACGATTCCATGATTCGAGTGTTTCCGGGAATACGACAATTAGCGAAGATCTGCATGTGCATTATTAATTTGGGAGTACTGTACTTACTGTCTACTTATGCTGTTACCAATCAGAGAAAATGTATGCTGAGTATTCCATGAGCAATTATTTGTTTTTGAAATATGATTTACGCCAGCAAACTTCAAAGGATTCTGCAAATCATACGTTGGCGGTGAAGATGATGTAAATCACTGTCACTTTTACGACCACTGATTTGCAACTGCTTACGACTTTTCTTTGACGTATCAAAATACTTACAACTTATTTGCTGACTTATATCTTGTTAGTATACGATGTTCTTTTTGTTGGTACGAAAGTTTTTTTTTTTTTTCTATTAACTTTGAGCATACATATACTATAAATGTTGATAAACTTTCGCGATTTGTACACATTATAAAAATATATATATTACGGATCTTAATCGCGTGAATAATTTAAGGTAAAATACCTTATTTATTGAGGTTTCGACCGTATTGCAACGGCCGTAGTCACGTAGTAGACTGGTATTTTACCATAAATTATTCACCCGATTAAGTATATATTTTCATAACGTATACATACATATACTTTTTTGATAGGTACTTGCCATATTATTACTTCGTATGCGGAAAGTTTCCCCGTTTTTGCATTTTTTTTTATTGCTGCTCTGCTCCTATTGGTCCTAGTGCAATGTTATATAGCCTATAGCCTTCCTCTATAATTGAGCTATCCAACAGTAAAAGACTTAGAATTTTTTAATTCGAACCCATAGTTCCTGAGATTATCGCGTTCAAACAAACAAACTCTTTAGCTTTATATAGTAGTAGTAGTATAGTATAGACAAGTGAAAAACATATCGAAGTATTTCTATTCGACTACTCTCCGAAAACGGAATAGAAATGGGTAAACAAAATAGATAAATAGTAAACTTTATATCAACCCTAAAACTTGGGAACATGTAACAAGGAAGTACAAAGTAGTTCTAGTAGAACCGTTGTAAATAGCAGGCGCTGTCTTACTTTACGGAATGAACAAAGCCTACAAAGCCTGAAAGCGTTACACGACATTCAATACACCACATATTCACCAATTTAGGGGTTTGATTAATTTACTATGCATATTAACTCGCCTGCGTTAACGAATCAATTACGACATCATATTTTTGTGAATGGAACGGAAAACAGATTAGGATTTTTGATATTAGGCTTATCTTCTTCTATACTTATAATAAATCTGTAGAGAGGTCAATTCTGTACATGAAACATATTTCCAAAATAACTATCAGGGGGTGATTAGGGATCGATACTGATGCCAAAAATGCAATCAGTAAAATTTTTGTCTGTCTGTCTGTATAACCGTTATAGAAACAAAAACTACTAGACGGATTTTAACGAAACTTGGTACAATTATTTTTCATACTCCTGAGTTGGTTATAGTATACTTTTCATCACGCTACAATCAATAGGAGCAGAGCAGTTAAGGGAAATGTTGGGAAAACGGGAGAAGTTACTTCATTTTTTAAGCTTCCGTCGCGTGTGCAACCTTAATGGTTAAAGCTACACAGAAATCATGTATGACGGAAATGTTCTCCTTAAAATTATATAAAAAATATCCAACAACAGCATATGTCTATCTTTTATGGTTGACTCACAATATCACGTGTAACTCCCGATAGCTTAGCAGTTCGTAGCTTTCTGATTATATTTGTCTACTCTTACGTTTATAACACTCTCAGTCATCCCTAAATTTAAAAAGTTAACTTAATTAACTATTCCATAAAAAAGAATCATAGAAATCGCTATACACCAAAGTTATACATGAAATACGCTAATAATGCTATCTAAGAATCATGCTATCTGTACATTTAATAAAATTGTAAATTTCACGTGTCTGTACATGGCCGAACTTAGTGAAAAAAAAAATTAGGAAATGTTCGAAAAGAGTATTTAAACACTTTGCTGCATTTTTAGAAATGTCTGTCTGTCTGTTTGTTTGAACACGCATCACGCAAAAACTACCGGACAGATTCGGTTGAAATTTTGCACGTGCAATCTAATAGCTGCAGTTTAACATTTAGGCTATAAATTATCACACTTTTTCCCATAGGAGCTAAGCAATAACGGATAATGTCTGTAGCTATTTATCGTTATAAAACAATAACTACTTGACGGATCTTCATGAAAATTTACAGTTTTATTGTAAATACTATAGGTCATTACTTACACTATGAATCATTACGCTATCGTCTATGGGGAGCGAGCAGCAACGTATGTTTGGTCGAACCATTATGGTTTTCCACAATAAGACATTATTTACAATTGTAACCCATGGAAACAATAACTTCACGCTAAAACTATAAGGAGCTAAACACAACATTTTCAATTTTTTTAAGATCATCATTTTATGGCACAAGTAGCGGTATTCAACGAGCGAAGTCGGAGGATCGAGTCTCAAGTGTTCGAGTCTCTTTTTGTGTTGTTTTAAAATTCTTTTTATTCTTTTTTTAAGGTTTTTTAAAATGTATACTTATAATACAAGCTTTTATTTTCGACTTTAACATGTTTACTTTGTTTAACAAATTTTCAGTTTAATTAATCACTTTCAATAGGCAAAGGTGCATTGTTTTGCATGAGTCGTGATTATGTTATGAATGTAGAAATGACCATATTACATTACAAATAAACTACTTGATATTATCTAGAATTTATGTATGTTAGTTGCTTAAAAAAAATGAAAGATTAAGTCCGTGTTATATAAAAAAAAAACACGTGGCGCCATCTGTGATTCGATTTCTTCTAAGTGCCAAAATTGCTTACCATTTAACCCGAAACCGATAATAGTAATATTTGATGTGATGCAAATCATTTTGGTAAAATACTATTATAATTTGTCTTCTAACCGTTTGGCGCCATAAACTTTGTCGCCCTTCATTTTGCTGCACTGGGCATTTGCTTGGCTTGCCTTGCCATAGGTCGGGCCCTGATTAGAGCTAGGCCCTAATATCTATAGATGCCACAGAGCATTGTGGAGCATGTTTCCAATATGTTTTACACAGAAGTTAAATTGTAACATGAACTACCTTAATATAAACCCAACTTCCACGCGAACGAAGTCGCGGGCACAGCTAATTATATATATAGCTATAAATAATTACATGTTATGTTTGCGTAGTTATAGATTCTAATTAAATAGATTTCAACACCTTTCCTCATCATCATCATCAGCCTATCGCAGTCCACTGCTGGACATAGACCTCTCCAATTGCACGCCACTTTGTTCTATCCTCGGCTTCTCGCATCCAGCTCCTGCCCACCGTTTTGCGTAGATCATCACACCACCTGGCCTGGGGGCGTCCTACTCTACGTTTGACGAGACGCGGTCTCCACTCAAGAACTCGGTTACCCCAACAGTTGTCGGTTCTTTGGCTAATATGGCCAGCCCACTACCCACCTTTCAATGAATAATCTTACTTGCCAGTTTCAGAAACAGCAAATGCTGTCTGTCAGCAATCTTGTTAATTTACCCTTTCCCTATCGTACAGAACCATAGCTAAATTCTAACTACTAAATAATTGTCTCTGGTCCTCTTACGAGAACAAACAGGACAGACCAATCAGGGTGATGGCAAAAGAAAGACTCGTCTTGTCTACCAGAAAAAAACATTAAAGACTTGATAGCCAAAGGCTTCAAAATAAAGGAAGCTGTCAATAAACTAGGCTGAAAAAATAAGGCTCCTCTAAACATGTTTATGCGTTTCTTTGAGAAGGGGGAAGATATAAATAAAATATACAGTATAAAGTCCATACTGAGCTGTTAATTAGACATCCAACCTCTAAAAATGCCCAATTAGATGGGAGAGGTGTCAAGAATAATATATAATAAAGAGCCTAGATTGTGTTAAGTGCACCGGCAAGCTACAGAGCGCATTAGATCTGCAGAGGCAAAACCCAAATGTATTCACAGTGGGGAACCATACTCTATCAACTATAGAGGGTATATAGCTAAAAAACTGCATAACATTAAAAATAAATTCCTTAAAAAGAATGTTCCCTAACCCACCATTCAGAACCCAAGCACAAACACCTTATGTAACATCCAACGTAGTTCAATACATACTACAAATACAATGTCCTATGTCAAAATAATGAAAGGAGCCTAGCACCAACCTCAGCTTCAGCAAACAGAAGCTAATTCTAACACAGATGACAATATAATAAAAATTCGAAGACTACTAAACTCATTCGATGATGGGTTAAAAAAGTGGAACAAAGCACCAGGCAGCTGCCGTACCTTAAAAAAAAATCAAATGTTAAAAATCATGACCTGGGTCCTTATTCACGTTCTTTTTTTTCATTTTCGCGCCAAGCCCGCGTTCACTGACGCATGCGCGGTGCGCTCAAAGATGTTAGCGCGTATGCGCGATACGTTTCTAAGCGCAACAAGATTATGCTGCTAGAGAGAGTAACTCTGTAATTATAAAGGAGAACATTTACCACTATGTTGAGCATGTACATGTAGAACAGTTCGTACAAACTGTGGCTGTTTCTTTTAAAACCAAGCGTTATCAAGCGACTATAGCGGCAATGTACTATCCACCAAAGTATGTCCTGAAAGCAGAGCAATATAAATCCCTATTGAGAGATTGTGGACGTAATTTCACATTAGGAGGGGATTTTAATGC
Source organism: Herminia tarsipennalis (assembly GCA_945859575.2). Taxonomy (NCBI): domain Eukaryota; kingdom Metazoa; phylum Arthropoda; class Insecta; order Lepidoptera; family Erebidae; genus Herminia; species Herminia tarsipennalis. Next base: position 18,822,374 of record OX243839.2, read on the forward strand.
CTAGAACATTCAATGGGGTTCCAGATAGACCGCAACAAACTAAACTGTAAGAAATAACAAAAAATAAGTGTAACACAGTTGTTATCGTTACACCTATTTTTTGTTAGAACGACATCTGGAAGGATTTTAATGCCTAGAACATTCAATGGGGTTCCAGATAGACCGCAACAAACTAAACTGTAAGAAATAACAAAAAATAAGTGTAACACAGTTGTTATCGTTACACCTATTTTTTGTTAGAACGACATCTGGAAGGATTTTAATGCCTAGAACATTCAATGGGGTTCCAGATAGACCGCAACAAACTAAACTGTCAGAAATAACAAAAAAATAAGTGTAACACAGTTGTTATCGCTACACCTATTTTTTGTTAGAACGACATCTGGAAGGATTTTAATGCCTAGAACATTCAATGGGGTTCCAGATAGACCGCAACAAACTAAACTGTCAGAAATAACAAAAAATAAGTGTAACACAGTTGTTATCGTTACACCTATTTTTTGTTAGAACGACATCTGGAAGGATTTTAATGCCTAGAACATTCAATGGGGTTCCAGATAGACCGCAACAAACTAAACTGTAAAAAAAGTCGTATAAATAACAAAAAAAATAAGCGTAACAAATGAGAACGACATCTGGAAGATATTTTTTTAAATTACGTTATCACAGGAAAGGAAGCATAGTACAAAAACTGTCACGATGTTACAAAGTCAGATAAATTTTAAATTCAAATCGTATTGGAAAGGGTTAAACTTGTTATCGCTACTCATAGAGGAAGTAAGTAGGTATCTAAGGGTTGTAACTGGCGGCACGCATGCATGACGAAAGACAGGATCAGATTTTTCCTTCTCTACTTTCCTTAATTAAATTATCAAAACTTAAAGCTATTTTATTTTGATGATTGAACATATATGAACGAACGTATATGATATGAACGTTTATTCATCAGAAAATTTGTTATTACGCATCGCGGCCGACGAGCGCCGCGATCGGCCGCGATGCATAATAACACGAAAATGAAACTTTAAGCTTACCTGTGATTTTGTACGCTTTTATATAGATAACTCTAATATGTGTCTGTGTTATACTTTCAATATACCTAACAATTTTACTACTGAACATACTAAGCTCTGCTGGCTTTCTATCGATGGACCGACTAAGGCACGAGGGATTTGAGAGTCTACGTGACCACTCTAGGCGTTCCACTTTTTCTAACCAATTTAGGCGAGCAATCTAAAAATGAAACATCGGCACCACAGTGCCGCCACTCAGGCTTTGCTCCTATAATACCGTTTGTATAACCCACATAAGTGTGCGTGCTTCGTAGCTGTTGTTCTTGGGGTTGATTTGCCTAAAACGCCGAAACACGTACTTCTTTATTTAAAACCAGAAACCAGAAAGTGAAATACAAGTTTTTACAGATCTAATTTCAAAATTTACGGAATTACATACAAATTCGCAATCCCGACTTTACCAAATAGGGAACAAATTCCCATACATTCTTTCTTAGAGAATGCGTATAACATAAACTGCTAAATACAATATTGCACTTTTGAAAGATTTGTTAAAGTGCTCTATGTAACTAAGCAATAACAAAAAAGCCGTGATAGTTCTTTAACCACCGGCTAGATGGCGCATGCGAGGGCCCAACTCACGAGCATGAAAGGATGGAAAAAATTGAGGTCTAGAATATAGTCCAGATAGGTTGTTCGATTTCGGCCCCGGTTTGACAAACGAAAGTCTCGGGTTCGATTCCTCGGTCTAAACTTCAATTTTTTTTATCTTTCATAATGCGATATTGTATAAAATAATTGGCATGAAATGCCTACAAAAATTATTACTATAATAAACTGCTAAAATTTTCAGTTTCTAAGACCAGCGGTTACGGCTCAGCATTTACGAATCAGTCAGTTAGGACAAGTGATTCTATATGTATAATATATGTGTAATTCTATGTGTTACAAAGATTTAAAACTATATCAACATAAATATCAAAATATTACAAAAATAATGGTTAGCTGAACCGCTCAAAATCACGTCAATCTATGAGGATCTCGTGCTAACTTAGGACGAAGCTTTCGCTCACTCATGAGTATCTGAAGTCTATACTGTAACTTAAGATTTTTCTGTCGTTCGAAAAGCCTGTAGATGAGATGAACCATTCTCAGTACGTTCCCGTCAAAGAGTTTAATGGTTTCCACCACGGTCTAAGGGTGGATACAGAAATTGCGAACTGTATCACAAACGAACGACCAATAATTTTGATCTGCGCCGTACATTAGTAAGCTCAAATGCTTGGTAGCAATCTGGCATCCACGCGGGCAGATCCGAAGGCATAAGCTAGTAGTAAATATATTTGTTTCATTACTAAATACGATACCTATCTGCTAATAAATGTTCTGAATGAAGTTTTGTAACTGATTCTTATCTGGAAATACGTGGGACGAAGAAATCAGCAGACAGAAGAAAAAGGTCGAAGTGTTTGGATCATTAGTTAGACTATGGAATATAAATGGTGCGTTGTTAGAATTAAATTCAGAATTGGCATAAGGTTCAATATAACGCTGCAGTTTAATTTCAATCTCTAAATTGCTTTTGGCCGGCAGCTTTTATTCATATAAAAGTTTGTCAAAAAAAAGTTCATACGTCCTTCAAGTCCTAAATGACTTGATGATTTTAGTAGCACTTTTTAGGGTTCCGTAGCCTAAATGGCAAAACGGAACCCTTATAGTTTCGCCACGTCCGCAGCTTAGCTCAAAGACTCTTAGTGATAGAAGGCTGTAATTTTGCACGGATACACATATTACTTACGCCGACAAAGTGAAAGAATAAAATCTGAAAAAACATTTTTTTTTGGAGGGTGCCTCCCCTTTATGTAAAGTGGGGATGTGATTTTTTTTTTCACCTACCCCATCGTGTGGGGTATCATTAGATAGGTTTCAAAAAAGTTTAGGGGTTGTAAAGATTATTTTTAGATTTAAGGATTCGTTTGTGAAATATTAAGCTTTAAATTACAAATTTTTCGAGAGTCAAGTGCCCAAAAAGTGAAAAAAAGTATCTAAGTAGGCTTTACAAGTTTATGAGCAACAGCCGATTATTAATTTATTAATTTTTCGTATGGGGGGCGCGGGTGCGAGGGGACTACGGAACCCTACGTTGTGCGTGGCCCGACATGCACTTGCCCGGTTTTTAGGTAATCTGGAAGGTATAGTGGTTGTACCTAAGTTTGTTTTTCGTCCTCTTCATGCTTAAAGGAGTGGTCCATTAAATTTGTCCATACATTTTAGGCCTGGAAAGGACTTACACGAAACCATGTTTGCTTTAAAGATAAATTACTACTCTATTACCCTGTACAGTTATTTTCCCCCTAAAACTTGGTGGACATGAGATACGAGATATTTAAAATGGAAATGAGTTCATATCAGAAAATTCATTTTTAAAATATTTTTTCTCCAACTCAACGTATGTGATTTATGGGCTGGAACCCAAGTAACCTCCATAGTGAGAGCTTCCCAAATAAATAGTCAAGGGCCGAAAGATATTGAGTGAGATATATAAGAATTCGTTATGGCTCCACAAACGCCAGGTAGGGCGGAGACCTATTGATATACCTAACTACGCCATCCCCAGGGATATCTTTATTGACTGTCGTGCTATGTTATAAAAGAAAATGATTGAAATCATTCTAACGTGCTACTATCGTCATATGTTTAAGTGATCCCTACGGCATTTGTTATTCTCCCTCTGCGTACATGTAAATAAATGAATGTCTGTGTGACCTAAGTAACAAAATCTACATAAAATACATAATGAGAGGCTAAATAATCATCTTTTTTTTTGGATTTTAATAAAAATCACGTGTTTACTAGGGAACCTCATATTTGGCCTAAAATGTCCTCGAACAGCGAGGCGTACTCTAAGCACGGGTAGGAGGTTGTGATAATTATTATTTATTATAAAATAAATAAAACATAAATATATTTTCCTTCATCTTCTTTTTTGAATTTATAGCAGTCTAGCCGTTTTAACGGCTAATTTCCGCTGGTGGCAAGTATTTATTGTACACTTTAGTTGCACAAAGTCTCGTTCTTATTCAATTATTTACGTATTCAATTATTTTTTTACAAGTTATCTACATCTACACTATCTACACTAATATTATAAAGAGGAAAGATTTGTACTTTTGTATGTAACGAATAAACTCAAAAAGTACTGGACCGATTTCAATAATTCTTTTTTTGTTGGATAGCCCATTTATCGAGGAAGGCGCTACGACTAATAGGAGCGGAGCAGCGACGAGAAATGTTGCAAAAACGGTGCAAAATTTACGCATACGAAGTTGCGCGGGACAGCTAGTACTTGATAAAGTCGGAGCTGTAAAAACAAAGGCAGGTCAGTTTGCCGAAATTATTACACCTAGCAATGAATGAAATTAAAAACAACACGAATGACATGTCAGATGAAAAAAATGTTAAGTTATATAATTGTTTCTTTACTTTTTTAACGAATATATTTCTAAAATAATAGAAATTTATTGTTTTATAGCAATCTAGCCGTTTTGATTTTACTGCCTCTGTGGCGCGGTGGTAGTGTATCCGACTGCTACGCAAGAGATCGTGGATTCGATCTCCACCCTGGATAAAACTTTGTGTGATGAGCACGATGGTTTATTGTATGTTTGGGTGTTACTTATCTATAATATGTATGTTTTAGAAAGATATAAATAAGTTTATTAGTTGTCTGGTTTCCATAATACCAGCTCTGCTTAGTTTGGGTTCAGATAGCGTTGTGTGAGTTGTCCTAAGATATTATAATATAGTAATAAAGATAATTTTTCCTTGCTAACAATTTCTACCTTTCAAACGTCGTTTTATTTTTAATGCTGGCAATATAAAACATTCATCTGCCATTACCGTAACCTAAGACTCAAAAATCTTTCTAACTAAAAATCTTTTTAACTAAAATCTTTCCCCCAAGTTTTATCAAAAAATTAAAACCATAATAACAAATTTCAAAAAGTATTTGTTTAATTTTAACGTTTTACAACTTTCTGTCCGTTGTAGACTACTTCCCGTAGCTTTATTATCTGGGTGCAATGCATGGCAAATTGTGTAACCTTTCATTTGGATGTAAGATTCGTTGGTAAAATGTGTATCGGATATATGTCACACGTCTCTGTTTTTTGTATTTAAGACAGATTGTAATTCACTTTGATGTCGTAAAGTCCATTATCATTCCATGCCATAATCTGTAAAGAATTAATCATTACGCTTTTTGGATATAGCTGTTTTATTGCTATTTTCTAATTTCCTTATGCGTTCGTCAAATGATGTAATGATGAAATATGATGATGATATAATATTTTATTCAATTTTGCATTTACAGTGGATTTTATTTCCTTATCTGGTTGAGGTTTTGTTTGCTCTTGTGCACCTTTCGTTATTTGTGAAAAAGTCTGGGTTTTTGTCACCATTTGACTGCCTACTGTTTTCTTTGCTGGACTGCTCTTCAGTAGCTGGTTTGAAGATACTGATTGTACCTTTTTAGAAACTTTATTTTTAATGTTTTGCAACACTTTGGCTACCATACATGCATGGTAGCTGGCAGGGTGCGGTTCTCCACGATGAACACATTTAGGTTTACCGTCTGCTGGTTTTTTGCAGTCTTTACTTAAATGTTTGCCTGTACATTTGACACAACGCCTTTGACGCCTTGATTCCTTTTACACTGCAGAATAAATCTAGAGATTTTTAATGGTTTCTATACTGCTGACGAATACTCAACTGAGTCTCAATAGCGAGTTCTTCATCAGTCTCATACTGGACTGGCTTAGTGAGAACCTGATTGCTGGACGTTGTAAGTGGAGTTACATTATGCACCTGGACATTATTCAACTATTGCTGAAATTCTGCTGTTTGACCTTTTAAGTCATTAACCAGGACTTCCAACTGCTTACGTTGAGCCTATTCTACCGATAGGCGTTTGTATAACAAACGTTCCGTTTCAGTTTTAATAGATACTGAAGTCATGTTTAAAAGATAATTACATTTTATTATTTAACGTTTACACATAATTAGTCATAATAATTCACGTAACATTGCGCAATATTAATAACTAGGTAATGGCGGCGGCCAACGAAAATTACTCGCGACGGAGTTATTTGCTGCGCCAGCGCTTAGCTCGAGAAAAACTAAGTAAAACGAACGCGGGTGACCGTCTAGTATAAAACTAGTAAATCGATAAAACAATATAAAATTAGTAAGGCGATATATAACACCAAAACAAAAGATGTAAAAAGAACGACAGAAAACCTAATTATCTGCTGACAAATTCAAAACTGTCAGTTCCTGGTCTTAAACGTGTTTAGCTCCGCTAAACAGCAGATTTTCGGTATTTTACTTTGGCCATTTCTTAAACACGTTTAGCGACAAATTTATCGTTGTGCAAGACACTAATCGAGTTTAACCATTTTAAACGCATTTAGTGTGTTTTAAATGGATTTAAGTTATGTCATAAAAGTCGCTCTTAGGCGGTCAAGACCAATCTAAGTACGTCTTAATTGTTTAAATCCGTCTTGTCAACCAAAGATATGAGGTAATAAAGAATGTTCCTTCCTTGCAGTCGAGTAAAAAGGAGCAATTAACGTAGGCTTCACTAAAAAGATCATACGAAATTAAAACACTTGTATGCTATACCTAGGTAAAATAAAACATCATTCAATAACAAACAGTCCAACGTCTCCATTTGAAGACAAGGGGGCTAAAATTTTACCAAAGTTCGATATAAGAAAGCTTGTTGATTTTCGAGGTATTTCGTTTTACATTATTACACGAACTAGTCAACGGGAGCAATCGCACCCTTCCCTCGTCGCTCGAGCGACTCACTCTTCACCGGTGTGAAGTGAAATGCACCTTTCAGTGCCCTCTCCAAAGCATCATCCTGGATCCGCTCCTGGTCTGTGTTCGTTTGTGCTGTAGTATGATAGTGCACATACAAATACAGGTTTGAGTGTCTATAGTTGGCTTAACGTCAAAAGTTCTAATTTGTGTTTGATGAAAATCCGTTCAGCCGTTTTAAAGATACTTAATAAACTTTATTCTCATGTGTTTCTAATGAGCGTAGATAGGTATAGACAGTTAGGAATACTTTTATAATAAATTCCATTCATAAAATTTAAAATGATACAAACTTAAAAAGCAGTCAACAGACATAAATAAAACGTTAACAAGATAAAACTTATTAACCAAACGACCCTTTAAAGTTGTATTGGTTTGACAGCAATTAAAAACTCATAATTTTAAATGTATGGAGGAAAAAATCGTCTCAGACAGGACATGAACCCGCGACTTTCGGGGTACCGGCCCTAAGTCAATACCAACTCTGGCACCGAAACATGTCATTCTTCCATAAAATTTTAAATTATGTATAAGCATAAAAATGCTTTAAAAAATACTAAAAGTAATTAAAAACTTATTGAAACGTAACATATTTTATTTAATAATTTTAATATGTTACGCAGAATTCATTAAATTTTTAACAAATCCACAACTTTGTTCAGATTATGCTTACATCGGTAAATAAGTCAAACAAAAGTAATTCAAACTTTTGAAAACTTAAGTGAAAGCTTTGGAAAAGGCTTATGAATTAAAACCTTTACTGTAGGTATATACCTACACCTAAAGAGAGCCATATATGTGTGAAAATCGATAAGAATTTCGCTGAAAATGGTCTAAATTACAATGAATACAAAAAGAAACAGATGACACTAGAACTCTGCGTACCTACTACCAGGAGGCCTACTCTCATTCAATGAAAACGAAGTTTCGATCAAAAATGAGGTGGTAATATATAGAGCCAGGAACATCTAATTAATCCACTCGTCCTAGAAAATCGTCCATGGGTTCGGACTTCTTGTGCTTATCTAAAAATTAACTAGCATAGTCCCTGTAAACTTAAGAAATTAAGGAAACGATAATTCATGAATTTCGTTATAAAGAAAGAGAGTAGGCCTACAGTTCTATTTTTCGGAATAAAAGGACAAACGGGTTCATTCGTAATCCAGATAAGCAGACATGTCACATTATAATACCTTTCACTCTGTTTTCAATTATATAATACACAGTCAGTTTCATATATTCATGTCCGGAATATTAATATGACAGAACATCCATATTCTGAAAACGTTTTGTCGCGTAATATAGATAGATTCTTCACGCAAAATGTAAGGAAGAACATCTTTGGCATCTGAATAAAGTGCCGCGCCTAACAAAAGATAGCTACTGCCGAGCTTTTTTTGCTATTTGCTGTATTCATTTGACGAAATCAAGCCATACACAATCGCGACTCCACGTTTCAGTTTGGGTAATCTAATAAAACATCAAAGCTATTTAGCTGTCATTGTCTTTGACGAACAGTAGAAACAAAGTTTTGCGTCTGTTGCTGACATTTCTAAGATATCAATTTTACCACACAATTAGGTACGTATATCTACACAACCGCAAAATGTTCTAAGTAAATAGAACTAAATAGATGACAAACGCTCAGAAAGCGGCACCTTAAATACAATACAATTGACTTATTTTTATATGTGTATCGCATCGCCGGCGTTAAAATATGAAAGCAGCGGATTACATTTTATTCTTTTTTGCTAGTTTTTTTTTTCTTTGTTTTATCTGCATCATGGCAATCTGTTGCATCTCTCTGTCTGATAATCTGGTATCGGGTTTTTTTTTGTGGTACAGCTTGATGAGACACTTCATAAATAAATGTCTCATTCCGAATGAGATGAATCTGTCCACTAGATTTGGAACACCGTGTCTCTTCAACCTCTTGTATCGTAGTCCTTTGTCCCCACTTAATCTTTGGGCAAGTTCATTTTTGTGATTTGGAAGTCTTTCACTGTCACTATTTCTTGTTTTACTGTTGGTACTTTCAAGTCGTGATAAATGATTCTGTTACTTACGTATTTAAGTATGTTAAAGATGGCTCTCAGTGTCTTAGTCTGGAAACGTTCCAGTATCTCAATATTGCTATTGTTGGCATTTGCAATATTGCTACTCTGGGGTACACCCCATAGTTGGATGCCATACATCCAAATTAGTTTCAGGATAACTTTGTAGACTGATAGCTTGCTTTAAGTGCTCATTTGAGAATGGCGTCCTATTAGCCAGTGCATACTACGTAATTTTAAATCTAATGTTTGCTATTTCGTTCGTACTACCTACACAATAATTGTAATTTACAGAGAAACCTATAATTGGCCTAAATATTTTGTACATATTTTGTAACGCTGTTGGTTTTATTAATAAAAAAAAATTAAAATAAATCTAGTTGTTGTAAATTGTTTCCGCTTGGCCCATATGTGTTTCTGCCATGTTAATCTTCTGTCCAAGTGCATGCCTAGGTACTTTACATGTTATTATGTCATTACTGATTTTTAGTGGAGGACAAGTGTCTCTCCTGAGGGTGAATGTGATATGTGTCGACTTATTTTGGTTAACATGAATTCGCCAGATTTTAAGACATTCCTCAATTTTTTAAATGTGTTGTTGTAGTTGGTCAGATGCAGTTACTGGATTTGTGTGGGCAGATAGTATGGCCGTGTCGTCCGCATATCCATCATCTACTAAACCTGACAAAAAAACATCGATTTTCCTCCGGGGTCTCACCCATGTGAAACAAAAACAATGTTACCCAGTTGCAACTAACAATAACTAGCAATGTTGGATTATGGTCCCACATTACTAGCAATCCTGTTAACCCCTCTTATTAAAGATACTTTAATCCGTGATTTAGGTATACTTTTAGAGACCAAACTCCATTTAAATTTACAAATTGATAAGATCATCGCTACAGCGTTCAAAATGTATAACCTTGTCATGAGATCTTCTTCAGACTTTAAACGTCCAGTTACTTATCTTTATCTTTTTAATTCCTTAATTAGACCGCAATTAGAGTATGCCAGCAGATATAGATATGGGACCCCTACTATGAATCAATAGAAAGAGTTCAGCGTAAGTTTCTAAGAACTATGGTGATATAAATGTAGATTGCAAAGCCTTCCATATATGGATACAGTACAAAAATCAAACTTGTTGACTCTGCGATCGTGGCGACTGCTACTGCAAGCTATGCTGCTTTATAACCTCATTCATAATAAATTCAGTTGTTCGGAATTAGTTAATAATATGTATTATGTTGTACCCAGAACTATTTATAAGCGTTAATGTATCCTTACTGTACTCTAATTGTAATACGTGGAAACGCTGTGGATTGTACAATTTAATTTGTAAGTTAGAATTAGAATGAAGGCTAAATTTACAATTGTTTGTTTTCCCAATTAAAATAAAATAAAAAATAAAACCCCTCCAGCTAGGCTAGGCTTGTGATTTGAACCAGCGACCTCACGATTGGTAGAGCGATGTCTTAGCCATTAAGCTACCGTTGCTAATAAATGGATTATGCTTATAAAAATAAATATATCGTCCAAAAAGTTACCTACGTAAATAAAAAGTAACTTTTCGGACGATAAATTTATTTATTAGGTAGGTATTGTATGGTATGTGAATACTTGGTAGAGATTCGAAGTAACTAATATATATATTTATATATATATATATATATATATATATATATATATATATATATATATATATATATATATATCTGTCAGTCAGTCTGGATTTTCGGCCTTCAGAATAGTGTTGGCGCTTTTCTGCACCCTACGCATAAGCGAGGCCACGTGGCGTTATATCCACATATATATATACATATATATATACATATATATATATATATATATATATATGTATATATATATCAAAATATTTGTCGTCTATTTCAAAATATTTGTCATAATTCACCATTTTACAAAACTAGACAAATTTCCGAGGATTTTTTTGAAAATTATTACTGTCAGGCTGAATTTTCGTGAGCTTCGGTTATTTTATGTATATCGGATCGTAACAGCTTTAATAGGGAAAACAATTATGTCAAAGATTGTAGTTTTTGGTCTAAGGTAGTCAAATGATCAGTTGATTAAATATGTAATGCTATTGATTCAAATGAAAATAAGTACAAACTTAACTTTGAAAGGGTAATCAGTTGATATTTTCAGACTTTGTTAATTCAGAAACCGGCCGTTAGTGGATATAACGCCACGTGGCCTCGCTTATGCGTAGGGTGCAGAAAAGCGCCAACACTATTCTGAAGGCCGAAAATCCAGACTGCCCCATTCGGGGGCATTGGGGACGAATGCATATTCGTGTTCCCAGTGCCCCATGCAAATTAACTTAGTTCATAAATTATGAATTAAGTTAATTTTAGTTACTAGGATTAGATACTAACATAGTCTTTAAGTCAATGTATTATTTTGGTATTATTACTAACAAATTATGTACCACAGTCTGAAATAAATGTATTTTATTTTTTATTTATTTTTAAAACGAATGTTGGACATGTCGAACGGGTCATTAAATAAGTAGGTAATTAATTTTAAAATAGTTTTTAGCAATCAAGTTTATACATTCACTCCTTCGACATGTTTAACATCGTTTTTATCCACTAAGCTATCATTAGATCTATGTCGCAGACATAAAGTTGGGCGTCTCAGCAAAACGGAATTACGGAACTACTCACGAAAATTCAGCCTGATAGTAATCACTTTCTGAAATGTTCACGGGATTCTAGTCTGTACACAAATGACACCAAATACTATTCAGCACAAACTACAGATAGTAGTCACAAGGCAAACTGCTTATTTAAAGGTTGTTTACTTTACGCGCTGGTTCAAAGCTAAGTCCTTGATTACGTTATCAATAAGACAGGAGCCCTGCTACATCGTGTTTAATCGATAAACCCGCCAGACCAGACAATCTTTCTTGGCCCACCGTCAAGCACGGTACGACCTTATTAATTTGAGCTTACTGATTGATCTTTCGCAGGAAGCCACCTATATTCTAGCCTGTACACAAATGACACCAAATACTAATCAGCACAACCTACAGATAATAGACACAAGGCAAACTGCTTACTTAAAGGTTTACTTTACGCGCTTTTTTAATGCAAAGTCCTTGATTTCGTTATCATAACAGATTCTATGTCGTGTTCAATCGATAGACTCGCCAGACCAGACAATCTTTCTTGGCCCATCGTCAAGCACGGTACGTCCTTATTAATTTGGGCTTACTGAATGATCTTTCGCAGGAAACCACAGTCACTGGCATAGTTAAAAAAATATTTATAGCGATTACTAGATTGAGAAGCATTTCCTTTATCTAACTTTACGATAGCTATAAGTAGACCTAGACTTGACTGATATTTACATTTATCAAATAATGTGGTCACTTCAATTTGACTCTTCAAAGTTTTTAACTCGGCCCAAAGTTCAGTAGCATTTATATCAAATCAGCGGCATATTTTTTTAGTTCTCTAGTTGGATAATTAGTAATGTGTTCTACTGTCAAAAAAAATAAAAAAGTAGTGAATGTTGCGTAATTTTTCGAATCTCCTAGCGAATTAAGAAATTATTGTATCAATTGCTTTATAATTAATAATTTTAAAGCTTTATTGTGGGGTAATATCGTAACCGGCATCTGAACTTTCTCTTAGTCGTGTCTTTTTACTCGCTATTTCACTTTTCTGGAAAATTCACAATTCTTCAATATCACATTCTTCACTAACTTTTTTTGGCTTTTCAAAAACATTATGCACAATCTCACGAATATTATGAAATATTCATAGGTAAATAAGTAGGTACTGTTTGTGGTCCTGGTCCGGTCATTTCTGCGCCCCCAGGATCTGCGCCCTGAGCCTAGGCGCCGGTGGCACCACCCTAGTTCCGGCACTGTGTGCTTGGTAAACGGCCAGTACCTATATATCCATAATCCAATATAAATAAAATTACCGCTACACCTTACTACTTAAAAGCTTACCAAATATAACCGTTCATTTAAATAATGTATTTTAATTAACTGTGAAAGCCAGTTAAGTAGGTCTGATGTTTTTTGGTCAAAATACTGTATTAACTAGGTACATAAAACCTTTGTTTGTAAACGACTAGCTGTTCCCTTCGGCTGTGTGCGCCTGAACAAAATGTCGAATTCTTCTCTGCGCTTTAAGCTACCTTTAAACTAAATGTCATCCAAATCGTAACCATAATTTCTGTCTGTTCCATTTTCACTTTTAAACCGCTGAACCGATTTAGATGAAATATGGTATAGAGATTTACTAAGTCCCGGGAGAGGACATAGGATTTATCATGATAGCACACGGGCGAAACCTAGTTAGATATAAGTAGACAATGACAGACTACCTCTGTGGCGCGGTGGGAGTGTGTCCGACTGCTACGCAAGATTTCGTGGTTCGATCCCCACCCACGATAAAACTTTGTGTGATGAGCACGATGGTTTACTCTGTGTCTGGGTGTTATTTATTTGTAATAATATTCTATGTATTTAAAAATATATAAGTATGTTTATCAGTTGTCTGGATTCCATAGTACAAGCTCTGGTTAGTTTGGGATCGGATAGCGTTGTGTGAGTTGTTCCAAGATACATATTATAAAAAAATAGTAAACGAAGTAAAAAAAATCTCAAGTTCTCCGCAATCGGATCAAATATTTACAACCGGCGGCGTAGCGTTGATGAGTTACACAAACTTTTCAAATGCTGGTCCGGTTTTAGAACGTTGATCGTGGAGTTTGTTTTCGCAGGTTCAAATTTATTTTATCAATTTAAATGTATCTTAACTTCAACATTTTACCCGAGCTGTGAAATCTATTTCAAAGTCAAACTTACTAAACAAGATGAATAAGTAAACGATGTGATAAATTTTAATTATTTTCTTATTTGGAAAAGTTAATTCTAATTTAAATTGCTTACAAAATACATACTATTTAGTTTAAAGATACTTTTTTTTTTTTTTTTTAGCGTGTGTCAAAATCCCTACGGATCCCAACCCGTCGAGGGCACGACAGGTGGGTATGTCGGACTCGAACCGACTAAAAAATCACACGTTCTTACGTCTCTTAGTTTAAAGATACCTACTATTTCCATTTATCCATAAATCAAAGAATATCTTTTTTTAGTTAGGTATATATGCTACACAATTATTTCTCAATATTTAAGATGTTAATAGCCGTCGGTACATAAATGGAATAACGTTAAACGTTTCTCTTGACTGTCACAAATTAAGACCCTCGTCAGTCTCTTGGCCGGAGCAGCGGCGTAGGTACAATTGGCTAGATGTCAATTATTCGATCAATCACTTGCGCCATCAGACTGTCACTTGAAATCCTCTCTAGAGGCTTCTAATTTTGTAAACAGTCAGCCCAGCTACTTAGGTAAAATTTATACCTGATTAAATATATAAGTAACATTCAGTTGGTAATTCTTATATCTTCTTCACCGATTGTCTTGACTTTCTGTTGCCTAAATTGTTTTTTTTTATGATAAGCCGAAATAAATGGGTTGCCATCTATTCCGGCTTATATATAATAGAAAATCAATGAAAGATATAAAACATATGTAGGTAATCGATATATGTATATATTTATTTATTTATTTATTGACTTTATGCACAAAAATATCGTACAAAGGCGGACTTAATGCTACAAGCATTCTCTACCAGCCAACCTTTGGGTGATGTGACATAAAATTATATAGGTGCAGATTGTTGACAGCCAATGCTAGATAAATAAGATAATTACAATCGATTATAAAATATATATATATATCTATCTATATATACACACACATACGTATACTTAAAAACATAACATACATACAAATATACATAACATACATACATACGTTACAATCATTTATGTGGCTAACGTTGAGATTCAGCTAATCCATCGAGTAACAGTGTACGAACTCTCAGCTTGAAATTGAAGCGATTAGAAGCCATTCTAATTTCGGGGGGCAATGCATTCCAGAGTAAAACAGACTGTACAAGGAAGGAGGATCCGACGAATCCAGAAGAATGAGCAGGACATAAAAGAAGCATATTGTTGGAAGAACGAAGGTCTCTACCATGGCTGGAGCACAAGTATTGAAAATTAGAAGATAAGTAAGAGGGGCTAGTAGGAGAATTAAGAATAGAATACAGAGTAGTGAGAACGCGCAAACTACGGCGCTGACGAATAGGAAGCCATTTCAGTTCAGAACGATAAGATGACACATGGTCAAACTTACGGAGATTGAAAATAAATCGAATGCAATTATTTAGAAGTCGATCGTATTTATTGAGGAGGTCTGCATTCAGGTCAATATAGCATACATCACCATAATCAATCAGTGGAAATATCAACGTCTGGATGAGCATTAATTTGGTTTTGAAAGGTAGAAAGTTCTTCAGGCGGTATAGACTCCGCAGGGTACCAACCACCCTTTGACTCACGCTAGTAACCTGAGCTTGCCAGTTGAAATTAGAGTCAATTAAAATACCGAGGTCCCTGACCGAAGAATTAAAAGGAATAGTAGACCCGTTAAAAATAATTGGTGGCAATGTGTCGAGGTTAAATCGGCTTAATATCCGTTGACTCCCTACCACAATAGCCTGACACTTAGATGGGTTTACTGTCAAGCCAAATCTGTCAGACCAGGTCTTGATAGCATCAAGATCAGCATTTATCTTAGTGATGGCCTCAGATAAATTATTCACACTAGCTTGGGCATACAACTGCAAGTCATCGGCGTAAAGATGGAACGCGCACTGAAGAACCTTAGTGATAAGATCAATAAAGATAGAAAATAGTAATGGAGAAAGGATGCCGCCTTGAGGAACACCAGCGTCGAGATCACGCCACCTTGACGTAGAGTCATTCACGCGCACGGACTGCTGGCGCCCCCGAAGATAGGACGAGAACCAGGCTAGAACATTAGACGAGAACATCAAATGCGAAAGAATAGAGAGTAAGATATCGTGGCAAACGGTATTGAAGGCATTCGAGAAATCGACTAAAACCATAACTGTAACTTTGGTCTGTTCCATGCCTGCCCTGATATTCCCAGTCACTTTAAGAAGAGCAGAACTGGTGCTGTGTCCAGGTCTGAAGCCGGATTGAAAATGGCTCAACAAGTTGTTACGATACACAAATTGTAAAATTTGCCTATAAATACTGGACTCTAATACTTTAGATAGAAAAGGAAGAATAGAGATAGGTCGGAAGTGGTTAGGAAGAGTCGGATTTGAAATTTTTGGCAGAGGAATCACAAAGGCAAGGCGCCAAGAAGATGGGTAAGTCCCAGAATCAAGAGAGAAGTTAATGATATGAGATAGGGCAGGGAGAAGAAAGTCAAGAATAGGCATTAACATGCGACGGCTAATACCATCATGCCCAACAGCATTGGATTTTAAAGAAGAAATGATCTTTTTGATCTCGCCCGGTGAGATTGGAGAGAAATTAAAGAAATCGATGTTGGGGTGTGGAAGATCGGCTAGGTACTCGCAAGTACGACGCTTGGTTAGATGATCAATAGGTGCAGTGGAGGTGAAATGAGCATTGATGTCATCTATACCAACCGTCATCTGAGGATCTGTACGCCCCTGTTTACCAATTCCTAGAGTCCCTAAGAACCGCCAGATATTTTTGGGGGAAGAAGAATCCAAATTGTTAAGAACATGTCGGCGTTTAGCGTTGCGAATCATCTGGTTACACCGATTCCTTGCAGTTTTATAAAGGGCCCAATTGACATCATCACGATCTTTTCTAAATTTACGAAATGCCCGATCTCTGCGCCGCATAGCCATCCTTACGCCATTGGTCATCCAAGGAGCTGGAGGACGTTTAATTTTAATTTTTCTGAATGGAGCGTGAATGTCGTACAGCCCCACTACAATTCTGCTAAAAATATTGACCTTCATATCAATCGTAGGAGCGTCGAACACAGGATCCCAATCCAAATTTGAGGCATCCTCCTCAAGATTACCCTTATTTATCCGGCCAAAGCAACGAACGTTTAAAATCTTAGGACAAAGTTTAGGTGGTTTAAGCGAGTATGAAAGAAAAATTAAATCATGGTGAGAGAAACCAGGGGCTAAACTTTGTCCATGACGACGGACTAGAGAAGGAGCCGAGGTAATAATTAAATCTAACCAGGTATCCGTTCCATCCAAGTTGTGATGAGTGGCTAGCAGTGGCAAGACATGAAAGCTGGTAGACTCGATGATCTGGAGTAACTCGCGGGAACGAAACGAATTATGTGACAGGAGATCAGTATTAAAATCGCCCATGATGATATGGTGAGTATATTCGGACCCTATAGATTCCAGAATTGAT
Source organism: Herminia tarsipennalis (assembly GCA_945859575.2). Lineage (NCBI taxonomy): Eukaryota > Metazoa > Arthropoda > Insecta > Lepidoptera > Erebidae > Herminia > Herminia tarsipennalis. The sequence goes on from OX243839.2 coordinate 18,839,655, forward strand.
TCAAGACTGGAGAAGTAATCTACAGCGGGGGGACAGTAAACCACCCCTAGAATGACTTTAGCCCCATTGAAACAAACCTCAAGGAAAAGAAATTCCGCCAAAGTAAAATTGCTGGAATTAGGGAAAGACAATATTTTATAGGAAAAATTGCTACGCAGGTAAATAGCTACTCCACCCCCTCTCCTATCTATTCGATCATTTCTGATGAGAATAAAGCCAGGGAGAGCGTAAGAGGTAGAAGGAAGGTGAGGCTTGAACCATGTCTCCGAAATCAAAATGGCATGTATGTTAGAATCAGCGAACGCCTCAACTAAGTCGCTGTAATGGCTAGGAATACTTTGCGCATTAATGTGACAGACATTAAATAAACATTTCTGTTGTTCATTAAACGTTTCCCGCAAATGGTCGCCAAGTGTACTTGTGATAGAGCTGAAGCTATACTCACTTGATGAATCGTTAGCTGATTGAAACGATTCATTATCGGACATAATTATGATTAATATACACTATAATATAAACTAAATAAAAATAAATAAAATATAAAATAATGATAAATAAATATTAATAAAGAATATGCACGTACTTGTGGCAAGGCGTTTACCCTTATGCACCACCCGCCAGCTGACACCTACACTTAAACTTACACAATTATAAAAAAATAAATTATCATAGACAACAATAAATACCTACCTACTTAAGTTATTTAATGAGCAGCAGACGTTGTCATGCAAAAGATCTCGCTAAAAAGGTCACATCCAGGTCAAACATCCAGGACCTTTAAAACAATCAACATCCAGGACCTTTTAAACAATCAACATCCAGGACCAACCATTGGATCAACATCCAGGACCAACCATTGGATCAACATCCAGGACCAACCATTGGGTCAACATCCAGGACCTTTAAAACAATCAACATCCAGGACCAACCATTGGATCAACATCCAGGACCTTTTAAACAATCAACATCCAGGACCAACCGTTGGTTCAACATCCAGGACCAACCATTGGATCAACATCCAGGCCCAACCATTGGATCAACATCCAGGCCCAACCATTGGGTCAACATCCAGGACCTTCAAAACAGTCAACATCCAAGACCAACCAAAAAAAAAAAAAAGGTTAGTTACCTTTTTTTTTTTTATGCTATATGCTATACGCTGCCGTATGCCCCGTTTGACCGCAGCGGAAACAAAGTCCGCTGCAGTCAAAGCTACTGGTGCATTGCGGGCGCAAGTGCCCCGCGCCCATGCACCGGTAGCACCCAGTGGGCCTCGCCTCAAGGATTGCGATCCTCGCGGCGGAGAAGCCCACGACGAGCCGGCCTGCCTCTGCCAAAAGTTTGGCCGCAGCAACGGGGCAACGCGCCCACGCCGCACCAACTCCTCCGGGGCCAGGGCGGATCGCGCCGACCCTCACTGTTCTGGGAGAGCACTGAGCCTTCCGCTCTATCGCCTCCCGGACCTCCTCAGACGAGACTGAGTCATCCAGGCCAGAGATGCGCAACTCTGCGCACTTCATTGGCCTAGAGACCCGGACGCCTTCTTCGCCTCCAGCGAGACGCCTGAGCGTTTCCGCCACGAGGTCGGCCTTCTTGGCGCCCTCTGCCCCTGGAACTTCAAGGTTTGTGGTGGTTTGTGAGCGGCGGAAGCTCACTTCTACGCCACCAGCAGCTAGAAGGGCAGACTTTGCGCCGCTAAATAGGCTGGCGTAGGTGACCCCTCTACTTGCCGCCTCCGGCGACACCGTCACTAGGACGGCGGCCGTTTTCGGCGGAGTTAATTTTGGCTTCCGCCTAGCTTTCTCCCTTACCGGGGCAGCCTCCTGCACGGGAGCGGCGGGAGTGGCCTTTTTCGTCTTCGGGCGCCGCGTTTTTTTACTTTCTGCCGTTCGCCATTCCGCACCAGAGGGGGCGGAGGCGAGAGCAGACGCTGGCGCTTGGTGGCAGACTTGGGCCGATGGGGCGCTTCAGGCGCCCACTACGGCAACACGGGGTGCTCCTCTTGGCACACGCTACGGGGGATGGGAATCTCCACTCCGCGCACTTCGGCCGACTGGTCCTGAGGCAACCACTGCCGCAAAAGACCCGGTGCGTCCCCCTGTTTGGGTTGGTGGCGCCGGGGGTGCCATCAATCGCCCCTTTGGGGGCTTTGGCGCCGCGAGTGGCGGCCGGCAACTCGGTTCCGGGGGCAGACGCGCCTTGATACCTTCAAGGCGTGCGTCGAAGAGGCCCCCGAAAAGTAGTGAGAGCTGCCTCATCTGCGACTCCGTAAAAGAGTCGTCAGATGGCTGCTCTCCCCTATGGGCCGGGACAGAACCGGCCCGCACAGCCCGGACTAAGGCCGGGGAAGAACCGGTACTAGCCGATCCAAAATCGGCACGCATCTGTGCCATATCGGCACGAAGAGCTTTCAGCTCTTCTTCCAGACGGGCGTTGTCAGCGCGCAACTTCTGCGTCTCAGCCTCGTTGGCGGTGAAGCGCTCAAACAGCGCCTCTACCACCTCCTTCAGTGTCGAGGCGGACGCCTTCAGGCCCTTGGCGAACGTGCCCTTAAGGTTCTTGCTCTTTTGAGCCACGTTCGCTATGACCTTCACGGAGGTGGCCGCCGATTCCATGAGCTCCTCCATGGTCTTCGGGGAGCTAACTCCCTCCGACGGGCGAAGCTCACCCAACAGCTGCTGGACCTGCTCCTCAGCAACTATTTCACCCTCCGTGCGGCCTCTGTCCAACATCCAGGACCTTTAAAACAATCAACATCCAGGACCAACCATTGGATCAACATCCAGGACCTTTTAAACAATCAACATCCAGGACCAACCATTGAATCAACATCCAGGACCAACCATTGGATCAACGTCCAGTACCTTTAAAACAATCAACATCCAGGACCAACCATTGGATCAACATCCAAGACCTTTTAAACAATCAACATCCTATTTAGCGAGATCTTTCGCATGACCACATCTGCTGCTCATTAAATAACATAAGTAGGTAGGTATACATATCGTTTACCTACTTTTGTCTTATATCTTACTAGCTTTCGCCCGCGGCTCCGCCCGCGTGGATGTCGGTTATCGCGATAAAAACTATCGTATGTCCTTCCCCGGGACTCAAACTATCTCTATACCAAATTTCATCTAAATCGGTTCAGTAGTTTGAGCGTGAAAGCGTAACAGACAGACAGACAGACAGACAGACAGACAGACAGAGTTACTTTCACATTTATAATATTAGTATGGATTACTAGCTGACCCGCGCAACTTCGTGAGCGTCAATTTTCCCCGATTTTGCAACATTTTCCATTGCTACTCCACTCCTATTGGTCGTAGTATGATGTTATATAGTCTGTAGCCTTCCTCAATGATTGGGCTATCCAACAGAAAAATATTTTTTCAATTAGGACCAGTAGTTCTTGAGATTACCGCGTTCAAACAAAGAACCAAACTCTTCAGCTTTATATTATTAATATAGATTTAGAGACTATAAATATCAATTGATATTATATCAATCGATATATATATCCGTTGACACTTATCACTCACAGTGAAACAAGATATATAGTAAAGGTAACTGTAAACATGTACTAATGTATGGTGAGCGATATTGTTGTGCTATGAACTATATGCTACTATGTATTATAGCGTAGTCTGAAATGCGCTTTATAGGTATAGTCAAACTATACATTTGGTAAAAAGCTTAAAGGTGTTTAACTGTTCCCAGTTTGACACATTTTTGAGCTTGATAGAACGTGACGCTAGAAGGTTATTCTTTTCTTTATCCGTTCTATAAAATTCTAACGATAATGACATTTAGCCCGAAATTATTTTATAAGTGACATTTTTAAACAATCGTTTGTAAGCAGTATGGTCACACTCAAAGTCGTTTAGTGCTTACTTAAATTAGTATCTTTACTTTAAATAATAATATATACAATATAATATTATAAATACGAAAGTTTGGATGTATGGATGTGTGGTTGGATGAATGTTTGTCATTCAATCATGCCACAACGGGTAAACGGATCAAGACAAAATTTGGAACAGAGATAGATTACAATCTGGAATAAATTGTTTTACTTATTATTCTAGCTTGTTCTACTGTGTCGTAAAGCGTAGATAAGCTTATTATCAGTACGAAGATATGAATGAAAGCTTAATTTTCCACTGAGATTTTCTTTTAATAAGTAATGCGCATCTCATAACCGGATCATCCGTCTGATATTTAAATCTCTTTGTTAAAGTTCTTAATAGGGATTACACGGATTAGGTAGGTCTGTCAAATTATGTGCCGGTATATATATTAATATTTTAAAGCTGGAGAGTTTTTCTGTTGTAAACACGTTAATCACCAAGATAATGGATTGATTATGATGAATATATGGAGATAGCTTTGGGGAACGAAATTAACTCAACGCTATAATATATTAGTCTTAGGTAGCAAAAGTCTTACTATCACCTACCTACTTTAAATCTGAAGTTTGTGTCGATGGATGGATGCTTATCTATACTAACATTATAAAGCTGAAGCGTTTGTTTGTTTGTTTGAACGTGGTATTCTCAGGAACTACTGACCCGAATTGAAAAATTATTTGACTGTTGGATAGCCCATTTATCGAGGAAGGCTATAGGCTATATAACATCACGCTACGACCAATAGGAGCGGAGCAGCAACAAGAAATGTTGCGAAACGGAGAAAATTTACGCAGACGAAGTTGCGCGGGACAGCTAGTAGACTATAAAATGAAACAAAACACTGGCGAAGCCACGAGAAAAGCTATAAAACCACTATGAGGGCTTTTTGGAAACAATCAGACTAAAGTATGTTCTAAAATTGAATTGATTCAATTTAGTTTCACCTAAAATCAAATTGAAGATTCATTGAATTTGTATGATAGTTACAAATTTATTGCGTGGACCTACATATATACATCACGTTTTACTATTGAGTAAAAACCAATACAATGCTTCATTACTTACTTAACTCTGACAACCCAATCTTTCGGTGGAAGCTCGTAAAGTGTACAAGAAATACATTGAATATTTTCCCGTCCTGACGCTTATGTTCGGGTACAGGAAGCCAATAAGAGCAAACACTAACTCGAGCCAGAACTAAGTCAGTGAGAGCTGCCAAAGTGCCCACAATATATTAGACAACACCTTTTACACCCTGTGGATAGTCGTGTGATATATGACTGCTACTATCTCTACAGAATCCGACTGCTACGCATGAGGTCGTGGGTTCGTTTCTCACACGGGACACCACTTTGTGTGAACCACAAATTGTTGTTCCGAGTCTAGGTATACTTTGTGTCCGTGACTTGTATGTTTGTAAAGTATATTACTATATACTAATGCGGGAGTCGTCTTTTTAAAACATACATATAAAAAAAAAAGTGCTTATAATTTTTAGCGCAGAACAATTGGTCTCACTTAAAAATTTTAAATTTTTAGATTTATAGGTAATATAATGTGAATTCTACGTGTTTAACAATGTTTTTCAAAACAAATATGACGACAATTTTATTAAAGATTCCTCCAATCGTTACTAAAATTTCCCGACATTACCTACTTAAGAATATAAAATAATAAAAATATGATTAGTTACCTACGTCCGCCATTAAGTCTGTTTGCATATCTATCAAATATTATTCTACCATATAAGTAGTAAGACATACCTTATAAACTCTGTTTAATGGAAGTCTTGTGCTCTATCAAAAACTTCGGGCGGCATTAATCAAAACTTATAAGAACGACTTTAACGCAAACTCATAGATACTTAGTTTACTTTAGACTTTTAAATAACGTATACCAGAAAATATGTAAGTACAGTACTCCCAAATTAATAATGCACATGCAGATCTTCGCTAATTGTCGTATTCCCGGAAACACTCGAATCATGGAATCGTAAGAGCCCTAAACAAGGCATTTGCATTTTGCACCTTGTTTAAAAGAGATAGGAGTCAATATCATGTGTGCACAATCGAAAACAAATCGGGCGTTCGGCAGCTGTCGCCGGTCAGCGAAATGTCTGTCAGTCGTCTTTATATATTGGTAGTGACTGCACGTGTTCTCTATTTGTGGAAATATATAGAGCTGCTATTACACACCCTTCTTGGTAAATATAATTTCAACATTAATTAGCTTATTCAGATTTAAATAGTATATTTTGAAAAAAGGAAAATAAATAACATATTTCACGTTTTTTTAATATTAAAAAAATAAAATACCTACATTAAATACATATTAAGTACTAGAAAAACATTTAAAAAATGAGATTTATTTAAATTAAATAAATAGATAAACATGCATAAAAAATATATACCTAACTCTGCCCATGCCATTTTCTTTCAGACGAATTCTTCCAAAATGGATAAATTTAAACGTGGAAAACCGCTTAATTCACAAGCACGGCAAATGGTATTTAATGTGTACCTTTATTTCTTAAATGAAGCCAATGTTTTCAACAGAGACCATGATGGTTATTTTAAAAAAATTCAAGACCGTGTTACAAAAGCTACAGGAATTTCGCGACGAACTTTGAGTAATATCTTAAACGAAAAAAAACATAATCAATCAAAGAAATTTTCTACACCGAAAAAAGGAAGACCTAAAAGTAGATTTCGGCTGGTACTTGATGATTTCGACTACTGTGTTATTCGTAATATGATATACAATTTTCAATTGACGCTGAAAGAACTCCCAACTGTAAATAATTTAAGAATAAAGTTGATCGAAGCTATTAATTTCAAAGGCTGTGCCGAGACTTTAAGGTTGATCTTGAAAGACATGGGGTTTAGGTTTCTGAAAACTGATAATAACAGACAATTACTTATGGAAAAACATGATATACGCCTAAAAAGGATCAAATATCTCAGAGAAATACAACAGCTGAGGAGTTCTGGTAGAAACATAGTATTTATGGACGAGTCGTATGTGCACACATCACATACTAAGGGTAAAACTTGGCAAGATAGCAACAAAAAAGGTATCAAACAACCCATTTCCAAAGGAGAGCGAATAATTATTGTACACGCAGGCAATGAAAAAGGCTTCGTCCCAGGGGCTCTAATGTTACATAAATGTGTCGACTCAGAAGGTGACTATCATAAAGAAATAAACGCGGAACGTTATCAAACTTGGCTACGCAATCAATTGATTCCCAACTTGCCTCCTAATAGTGTGTTGGTAATAGACAACGCCCCATATCATAATAAGCTGTCTGTGAAACCACCAAACTCAAACACATCTAAACCACAAATGACAGCTTGGTTACAACAACACAACATTCCGCATGACCCAAAGAAACTGAAACCCGATTTGTATAAAATTATACAAAGATACAAAGAAAATTACACAGAATTTGCCATTGACCGTATAATGGAGGAACATGGGCATAAAATTATACGATTGCCACCATATCATCCCGATTTTAACCCTATTGAAAATATTTGGTCCCAAATAAAGCAACACGTGGCCAAGAGAAATATTGCAATGACTGTGACGTCAGTTAAAGATGCTATATTAGAAAAAATCAATAAAATAGGACCAGAAGAATGGAAAAAAGTTTCTGATCATGCGGTTCAATGCGAAGATGAATATAGAAAATTTGAGCCAAGAATCGATAGTTATTCCGATAAACTGATTATTTACACAGGTGATAGCAGTGAGGAAAGTGTAAATGAACAAGAGCATAATGAAACTTCTGATGAATCTGCGATGTCGGGAATAGAGGTCTTCCTCGATTCTGATTAATTTTTTTATAATTGTATTATTTTTCTGGAATGATTAGTGCTGTAAACAAATTTGAACTGAGATTTTGATTATATTTTATGTAAACCTCTATTTGAAAACGTTTTTTTCTCCTTCTAATAAAACCTTATGTTATTTAAACCTTTTCCTCCATAATTACACCAACTTCGGTAAGACACTTGAAAACTAATCACTCCAACAATGATTGTAGCGTTTTCGCTATTTACTTACATGGAATTATCGAATCAAATTTCGTTACAGGTAAATCAAATCTGTTTTAGCACAAAACACATAATATATAAAATTAGGCATAGAGAAATTGCTCTTAACCACTCTATATAAATATCGTCTTTCGACGCTCGGGTAATACGACCGTTGCCGAACAATGACGAAGATTTCCGAAGATTTCTATGCGCATTATTACTTTTGGAGTACTGTACGTAGTATGAGGAGAGCATTTCTTTTGTTTGAAGCTTAGACCAGTTTTATCATGAAACTAGCGGACCCGCACAACTTCGACTGCTCCAATTTTTCCCCGTTTATGCATTTTTTTTATTTATGCTACTTAGCTTATAGCCTTCATTGATATCTATTTATATAGAAGGAGGAGATGATTGACTGACTGACATATCAACGCAAGGCCTGAAATATACGGGTTAGAAACTTGAAATATTGCACAGGGACTCCTTTTATAACGTAGGGGAGCACTAAGAACGGATTTTTGAAAATTCAGTGAGTATGAAACTTTGCCGTTAAAATATTTTGGTAACAAACGGGCATCCACGCGGTTGAAGCCGCAGGCATAGGCTATTTTATAAAAAAAAATGTGTTGGGTATTTGGGCCCATTTGGGCTACCCAACATCAAAATATTTTTTGTATTCGTACCTACATAGTTCCTATGATTAGCGCGTTCAACCAAACAAACAAATAAACATACTCTTCAACTTTATATATCGCACGTAACTTAAAGAGTTAGCTGAATCGCTCACCTCTCTCAAGTGCAAGACCAAGTTTTTCTTGGTTTTTTTTTTATACCACGTACCCAAAGCCCTTAGGACAGAGGGATGTCACATCCCCGAAACTCTTCACCAACGCTCTCGAAGACGTCTTCAAGACACTCGATTGGACTGGACAGGGCATAACCATAAACGGCATCTCGCACCTTCGGTTTGCCGACGATATCGTCAGAGTAGCGGAATCGCTGCACGGCTTAGCGAAAAGCTGCACAGCTTAAATGGAGCCGCTGGATGTGTGGGTCTGCCTGGGTGGAAAAAAAACCAAAGTTATGTCAAATGAACATGTCATGCCAAGACCAATTTATGTCAAAGGGTCGATACTCGAAGTTGTTCAAAAAATATAGCTACTAATACGAAGGTCCATGTAGATGAAATATTACTCAATGTCTGTACTGATCAAGATGTATTCCAACAGCGGTTCAATCTAACGATGTTATCACAAAGAGTATTCGAGCTGTTATGAGCAATACATCAATATTTATAGAATTATATGAGACAAGTAAAACTGACAATACAACAACTTATTTCATATTTATCTTATTCATCAAATATCTAATACTTGATGACATAACGTAAGCAAGCAGTAGCGTCGGTAACGGTTGATAACACTACCTTGAAGATACAATCAGAGCAGATGTTTTGTCTATACTTTTTTCGAAATAGAATAGTAAAAGACAAAAACTTGTATAGTTAAAATACTCTTATTATCGTGTTTTGAATAAGGGAGTTACAGTGTCTGTATGTCCGAATTCGAGCCAAGTTTTTAACATAAATTACGACTTGACATTACGACTGCCTCTGTGGCGCGGTGGGATTGTATCCGACTGCTACGCAAGAGGTCGTGGCTTCGATCCCCACCCAGGATAAAACTTTGTGTGATGAGCACGGTGGTTTATTCTGTGTCTGGGTGTTATTTATCTATAATATGTATGTATTTAAAAATATATAAGTACCTATGTTTATCAGTTGTCTGGTTTCCATAGTACAAGCTCTGCTTAGTTTGGGATCAGATAGCGTTGTGTGAGTTGTCCCAATATATTATTATTATAAAGACATGAGAAAAGAAGTGTTTGTTTAAAATTGCATTTCTGTTGGGTCCGTATTGTGGTAGTACTTTAATTTATTCATATATTTTTATTATAATACCTAAATATATTCGTAGCACGTGCGGCAGTACACTTTTTACCACAATAGCGGTAAAAAAATCATGACCTCTAAAAGGAACTTACCTACCTATGTTAGTCGTTCTTATTTCCTTTGTTTCTTATACTTAGGTTTTATAACTTTAAAAGTAGGTATGGGGCTTTATTAAGTAGATATAAATATCGACATACAAAGAAGTACAGTAAATACACGCGTACACGAAGTTATTTATCTGATTGTTAGTACAGCTTGCCTCAGAATAGGGGTAATTAAATTTGTTGAGTGAGTAAGGGAATTAGGGATTGTAATCCGGAAAACCGGATTCGGTAATCGGGCCGCCCCGATATCAATTGACCGGATCCGGTATATAGGTATCGACATCAATTTTAGGGGAAATGCTCACTCAATTGTATCAGAAGCTAATTTATTGGTGTTCAATGTATGATGAAGGCGTTATTTATTTGATACTAGCTGTGCTCGCGTGTTACCGGCGGTTTATTAGCCTATGTGTTAATCCAGGGTGCCAGCTAACTCCATACCAAATTTTATTAAAATCGCTCTAGCCGATTAGACGTGAAGAAGTAACAAACATACACACTCAAAAACTTTCGCTTTTATAATATTAATGTGATTATAGTCAGCCTTGGTTAAGTGAGAACTTAATTATAACTATTTATATAATCTTCATCCACACTACACTGATTTTGTCCATGTTATTTTGTAGTGTGCAGTGACCCTAACTTTTCGAGAAGTAAAAAAGTGAGGGTGGATGAAGATTCATCGGCCTGACGGAGTCTTAACATCGCTGCGACAGTCCGCTTGTGATCACGGCCGGTGCAACCTGGTCGAAACGTCAAGCAATTTTAAGGTAAACAATGCGCGTTAATTCCCGTATAATAAATAGTTATAATCATGCAACGCGAAAGTTTAAATGTTAGTATGAGAACTTAATTACCGAGAAAACTCTATTATTGAGAACATTCGCCAGGTCACGTCATTTAAACCTTCTATAATATATAAGTGAGACACATAAACTTCTGAAAGTGGCAGTCGTTTTACACTTATGAACTTCTCTAACTGAGATTGCTGCTTGACTATACCTCTATGAGCGAGAGTTAGGTAGTTAAACGTGTTAAAGAATTGCTCTCCATGACTCATTCTTAAATTTCGAGGAACTATTCGTATGGTTCTTCTGGTTCTGTTCATATTCTATAGCCATATGTACATACCAACTGAATTGCCAAGCTTACTACCGTTACTTGATACACCATACCATTAAAATAATATATACCTTTACATACATGTATAATTACGTACATATTTGCACTGTATTTTTTAGACCTCTGTGAGACAGATCTTTTCAGTACCTTTGTAAGCTAGAAACTTAGGTTATTAAGCATCTTTCTATGTGAAAATAATATCACGGTCCCTTGAGCTCTAACTTTTTCAGGTTTGGCAGTATTTGAACATTTTCAGTCTTCGAAGAAAGTACAAATTTAATTTGTTTAATTTCATAATTTTCGTTACCTATCCAATTGAAATGAGAGGTCAAAAAAATTGTCTACTACCCATTACTACATGAAACGCAGCCTGCAACTTTATGAAACAAGAGGTTTTTGCCCAATAATACGATAGGAAAATGGCATTTTTTTTTTCTCTTCCCGCCAATATTACTCGGTAGGGATTATGGCCCGCACATTCTGTGCATTCGCCAGTTTCATTTTTATATTATTACAGTTTTAAGTTTGTATTCTATCAAGGTTTCTTTAGATCATTAAAATGAAAACTATCACAGCTATAAGTAGGCTTTACTATATAACGAGTAACAGCAGACCTAGTGAGAAGTGACAACAGTTTTGTATCTAATAGATTCCATTGAAAAATACACACATCAAAAGTGTCTAGGGATCAAGCATTTTTATGCGGATTTCTTGAGATTGAGATGTGGTTTTGTAATAAATTTATGATTTTATAAATTTATATGGATCCTTTTTGGTGCATTTCATAATTTGAATCAGGAACTGTGAATCAAATTCGAGTAAAAGATGAAAATCAGCTGTCAATATTTTCCCTATAAAAACATACAACGCATTGAAGACATTATTAGTGCTACTGTTTCCCTACTACTGATTAAAACCAACGTTATTATGGAGCGGCGACGTCATTTAAGCAGGGAAGAAATGCTCAGAGCCGTGGGAATGATAGAAGCTGGTTCCCGGCAACGTACTGTGGCTTTAGCTCTGAATACAAGTCAGAGTGTTATCAGTCGACTTTGGACACGTTACCGAAGCACTGGTACCGTGGCTGAGCGCCATGGAGGACGGTATCGCTGCACCACACGGAGACAAGACCGATACATTCAAATCTTAACTCGAAGAGGTCCAACAATAACCGCCATGATGTTAGCCGTGAGGCTTCATCACTCTTCAGGGAACTTAATTAGCGACCAAACAGTCAGAAACCGCTTGCATGAAGTGAACCTTCATTCCCGAAGACCGCTACGGGTACCACCTATAGCAATGCACAATCGTAGGATTCGATATCAATGGGCTCTTGAACACAGAAATTGGGCAGAAGAACAATGGCGTTTCGTGTGCTTTTCAGATGAGTCTCGTTTTGGTATGAGACCGGATACAAGACGTATACGACACTGGAGAACCCCTGGACGCCAACAGCGATTAAAATCCTGCCAGGAAGTCCATCCTTATAGTGGTGGAACCATCATGGTATAGGCGGGTATTTGGATCGGCGGAAGAACTGAGTTGATTTGGATCAGAGGCAACCCCAACGCTCAAATTTATGCTGAGACGATTGTATCAGACGTCATTGTTCCTCTACAAGTGCAAATCGGTCCCTTATTTCAGTTAATGCATGATAATGCACGACCGCACACCGCAAGAGTTGTAAGACAGACTCTCGCCGCAGCTAACATCAATGTCCTGCCCTGGCCTGCTCAGTCGCCAGACTTGAACCCGATTGAGCATGCATGGGATATGCTACAGAGAAGAGCTCTGCCGAATATGGAGGGTATCCAGTCGCAAGAAGACCTTTTTTTGTTGTTGCAACGAACATGGGCGGCCATTCCACAGCGTGATTTGGATGAACTCATTTTGAGTATGCCAAACCGATGTTCTTGTGTTGTTAGTGTTCGCGGTAGAAACACGGATTATTAATTGTTTAAGTTACCCAATAAAATTTTAAAGAAAACTGTTATTTCAGTCTTTTTTTCGAACTTTAATGTTAGTGGTTCAAATGTCAAAAATCCCTTTATTAGGAAAATGGCAAATTTCTTTATTAATGCAAAGGTGACTTGGTTTATCGTTACTGTGACAAAACGAAAACACTTTATTTGATGAATCCTTAAAGAAATAAAAAAAAAAAAATCAATCAGGAGAAAAGTTATTGCAAAAATATATGTTGATCCCTAGACACTTTTGATGTGTGTACTTATTTGATGTTGTTAGTAGTATGAAACAAAAACAACAGAAAACCCACTTGTTAAGCCGCAATATTCTGATAGGGACTACGGAACCCACAACAATGTACGTGGCCCGAAATGCACTAGCCGGGTTTTTTGTATTTTAAACTACCAATTGATATTTTCATTATTTATTATCTAAAAGATAACCAAGTGGCCTAGGTCTAATTTTACATATTACTCAATATTCAATAGCTTCTCAAAGAAGAAAAAATCAATTGACATTTCTCTTATTCCGCTACCTCTCTCTTATTAAAATATAATTCAAAAAGCTTGTTTTTAAACGTTAAGTCAGTTCTCACACTGCCCCGCACTACACTACAGGTGCATGGCGACGGATACGCGTATGAATGCATTTTCTGTATGTTGCACTACGCGTGTTATCAATACAAAAAAATACTTCCAAACAACGTAAGAACATGCAATACCGCACTACGCTGCGTGATGCGGGGCAGTGTGTCAACAGCCTTAAAAACTGTTTTATTCTCATTCCATAGGAAACAAGATCAAATTTATAAGGCGGTTATAAACTACATACCTACACTTAAGTACTTATGTCAGTTTATAGCGCAAAAAAAAAAATGTGTACCTACTAATTCGATCAATCCGACCGGATTGGTGAAAATCCAGCCGGATCCCTGGATTGCAATCTCTAATTGTGATCCCTTTTCTTTAGGGTATTTGACTGAAGGCAAATTAGTTTATTTTTAAGAAACGTCTAAACGACCAGCGCCTTACAAATTTGTATGGCATACTAGCTTATGACATCACGTTTTGTATGGTCAAATCATTTAATTTTAATGTTATTAATTTTTATTAAAAAAAACTGAGTTTACGCTTGTTTATTATTCTGTCCGTCAATATTATTTTTTATTAAAAAATAATAAACGCGTTAAATTAATAAATGAATATATTTTTTGAGAACTCTATATGACATATTTTAACATAGTTATTATAAAACATTTTATTTTGATAGTATTATACAAATACCCAATTGAAATGAATTGTTTACCTCGGTTGAATAAGATGTAATGTTGATAAAGTGAAATACTCCTTAGCGTATTTACTGACTGGCGCGACCATTTTTGTTTATCATAAACGCGACATATCATCATAACTCGTCGTGTACTTGCGTCATCTAAATATTAATACGTGAAGCAAAAGGGTTTACCCCTTATAACGAGAATTGCGCGGACGGGGGAGTATGACATTTTGCACACTTATAGTTTATATAGAGGCGTGCGGAATACTAATACATATTTAAAAAAATAAAATATATATTAATTAATCATGGTCGAATTTCGACGGCCGACTAGTGGTCGAAATTCCAAAAATATCCTAATTATTTCATTTAGGTTCTTTTAACTGAGTTTACGCTTGTTTATTATTCTGTCCGTCAATATCATTTCTATGATGGTTCTCAGTCCATTCAAATAAAATGTTATTTGAACCAACAATAAATAAATAGGTACATATAAAGTGATACCTTAACATTTTTATTATTCCCGCTTTGAAACAATGACCAAGTTAGATACAGATAATATTATCTAGTGAAAAAAGTGATGTGATATCTCTGACTCATGCAATTACATACTTAGGTAGATAAATTCAAGTGCACCATAATATATTTTTAATTTTGGGACTAGGCCTTGATAGAAGACCGATTCCCAGTTTATTCGATCAACCAGATGTAGCAACGTTGCCATTAACATTATTGTTTTTCGTTAAAGTCGACCCGTGACCACGATCGGTGCAATTCGGTAGAACGTTGGGTAAATAAAAGGTTCGTACCTTTAAATAATTCACGCGATTTAGTCCCGAAATTTATCTAATAAGTATCATTAATGTTTAGACAAGTGGTCAAAAATTCTTACCCTATTGTGATTTTTCAGATAAATAAGTTCCACGGAAAGTAGTTGTGGGGAAGCAGTAGGTTAACTTTAACCCATAAACATTCTCACAAATATTCGCTTTAGAATGCCGTTAAACTAAAATATAGGGGTGTGGCAACATGTAAAATTGTCCAATTTATTTAAATCAACAATCTACCTTAACATGATTGGAAATAATAGGATTATGAGAAAGACAAATAATCCATTTTGGTGACTCCATCTTGTTTTGTATCTATTGGTGGGCTGTGAAAAGTTACGTGCTTTGAATAATGGCCATTGACTAGTCTCTTGTTACATTCGTATCAGCTGGCTTTATGCCAACACAATTTGTCATAAAGTTTAGCGGCTTTTTTTATAGATTAACACCGTTTTATTCTATAGTTAGCTTTTTATTCTTTATTGCCATTGCAGGGAATTTACTAGAACCTGACATTATCACATCGTCCCTTGACGAGATTGCATTCTTGCCATTTTGCACACGCAAATTCAAATAAAGAACACTCAGAAGCGCAAGTAACTGACACAAAATCATTCCATATTCAAATACGGTCTAATGCAGCCATCAAAGTCCGTATAAATTGGCGACGATATCGCGTAACATAAATTGCGAATTACCTTTTTATTGATGTTTAACGACACTATCCTCGTTGTTATCGAGTACCTACCTACAAGTGACAGAGACATAGCGAGTTTATTGTCTTAGTATAAATAACGGGGGAAACAGCATATGTGGAGACTGTATTAGAATAGTATTTTTCCAAAACAAAGTTAGTAACGCCTAGAGCGTTTTGTGTAACCCTTGGTTTGGTCCGTGTCAGGATCAAAGGCAGGTTTTAAAATAATAACTTTTTAAAGTTATTCCGGAAAAATCATGAAAATGAACCACCGAAGATACCAAGCCTAATATTTTGAAAAAAATACTGAAGATATTTTTTAACTTATAGATTGCAGGAAAACAAATAAGAAGTCTGAATTTTGCAAAAAGAAAAAAAGTAAAGTAAGTGTCTTTAAAGTCGGTTCACGGACGAAAATTTTACATGATAACGTCACAAGCAAACATTGATGACATATCGCCATTTCGTGTAATCTGTGAAATGACGATCCATCTATCAATAATAACACCAATTTACTAAAATTAAGGTTTTATTCTGTACCTTAGATATTTGTTCCTATCTTAACCTTTATAGTTTGTATTTACTTTATATTACGTGAGAATTTTGAGTTGATAAATTAATCCATTCTCTGTGCTAATATTACAAATAAGAAGGTAAATCTTTTTCAATATTAACTTGTCGATCCAAGTCTAGAAAATTTTAGTAAATACAGCCGCGTCTGACATTAAACAATATCTTTGCTAAGTACTAGCCAAGTCAACAAAACTGCCGTAAGAAATGATATAAAAATCCATAAATGAAACGTATAGAAGTTTTTTTTTTTTGGAAGCAGAGACTTTTCCGTTCCATAACGATACGATAAAAATATAACGAAACGGTACACAAAAGTTTCGGGATTCATTTTAGATTCGTCGTTCCCGCAGATTGGCAATGATTACAGTCGGTAATGGATAATGGAACGGAATGGCTAATATTTGAATATTCTACTTTTGGTGGTGCTTGAAAATATTTAGATAAAAATGTTGTACAAAGAAAAATACGTAACTTAAGTTCTTTTAAATTGATCTGCTGTAATTTAAACTTTGAGTACCTGTAGGACCTCCAAGTTTCGACCTTATCACAAAAGTTCAAAATATGATTATGACTGGTTTTTTTTTATCTGTGATTTACAAACATTTTTTAACTTATACTCATAATATTCATTATTTTACTTCTACAAACATGATCTACGAGAATGACTCTGTGAACAATGATTTAAATAAATATATAATAAAAAACTTTTTTTAAAGTACAAAATGAAAAGACGAGCGCCTGATGGTAAGGGATATAGTGACGCTAACATAACAGTAATAGTGCCGCCCAAAGCCTTGTTTGACAAAGCTCATAATGTCACTGCACAGCGCTCCTTATTTATACCAGTGATTTTATTAGTAATCGTTGTTGTTTTTTACAATTTGAATAAAAATATGTTTTTTTTTATAGTGTTTTATTCTTTGATAAAAGAATAGAAAAGGAGTCTCACGTTTTTTTTTCGTAAAAGATACAATAAAAGGGATTGTAGTTAAAGTTTTATATGTATTGTACACTCGTAGTTGCATATAGACACGAATAAGTCCCTTTAGTCGTCGTGAGCTCCTCCATTAAGATGAAAAAATCGCCGTTTTGCAAAAGACGAAGACGGATAGAATGACGTTGTTCAAATTCACTCAGAGTAGATACTCTGCAATTTATCACTGTCTCGATGACACCACCGGGAACATCTTTTTCAGATTTGCTTCAATTTGAATAAAATATTCGGCTGTGTTTAAAATGTTTTGAACTTTCAGATCATGATTTACAACTATTATTATTAAAAAAAACTGTTCTTTCTTATTTTACTGTTCATTCATATTCATAATTTAAAAATTATATATTTTTTTAACATGTTTTATGTGCCTTGGCCTAATAGATGCTGATTAAGCAACATATTTATTGGCATGGTTTCTCGTGGATTTTTGGATCCCTAGATAAAATTGTAATGTAAAAAACATATCACTGAAAATAGTAGGTACTTTATCCATATTTGACGATCACCTCTTTGGCGATGTCATTTCCCTCTTATTGCTTACTCTTTTCCGGTCACATAACATTTAGGTGAACTACATAATCTTTTGTTACCTTTGAGGTTCCATGTTCATTGGTGTGTATGTTTTTTTGTGTACGGCTGGATTGATTTGAAAAATATTTTTTGTGTTTACGTAACATATTTTTGTATAAATACAATAATTGCATTTGAAAGAAAAATTTGAATTTCAGACCCAGAAATCGAACCCGTGACTTTCGATCGCTTTACCGGAGCGCGAAAGCCGAACCATCTAACCTGAACCATGTCACTAAACTTCAAAGGATTGCCACTACAATGACAACGGGAGCACTTTCCTCCACTCCTACTTCGGCGCTCGAAGCACTGCTTAACCTGAATCCCCTACACGTGCAGGTGCAAATAGAAGCCAGGGCAGCGTTAATGAGGGCAAAAAATGCAGGTAGGACAAAATGGAGATCAGTGGCAATAAATACCCTGCACAACAGCACTATAGAAGACAAAATGATGGCAATGCCATTTAATGTCATGCTATCTGAATATAGCTTTGAAAAACTATTTAAAACCACCATTCCGGACAGATTGGAATGGGAAAAAGGAATACCTGGTAAGTCTAGTTCCAGCGATATCATTTGGTTTACAGATGGTTCGAAAAAGGATGGACTTGCAGGGGCTGGATTCCACGGGGGAAAACCGAAGGTCAAAAGATCCTGCAAACTCGGTCAACATGCCACCGTTTTCCAAGCAGAGCTCTTTGCGATCCTGGGCTGTGCTCAGGAGAGCCTGCAAAAAGACTATGAGAATAAAACTATATCTATCTTTACTGATAGTCAAGCAGCTATTCTAGCTCTAGGCTCACAAAAGATGGATTCTAAACTCGTAAAAGAGTGTGTCCAAACCCTTAATAGACTCGGTAAAACCAATAAGGTAGCGCTAAGTTGGGTACCTGGGCACTGTGGCATCGTAGGAAATACGTACGTCGTAATAGTAGCCGACGAACTAGCCAGAATTGGGGCAGATGGAAGAGCGCGGGGACCTGAAGCCTTTTGCGCCATACCCAAATGCTCCATTACCGACTCGCTCAAAAGATGGGGGCTAAACCAAAGCATCAAGCTATGATCAAAGTCACCAGGTCAAGAGCACTCCAAAGCGCTCTTAGTGGGCTTCAACGCAAGGTTCACTATAGCGTATTGCTATATTTATTGTGAGTCAATGAGAAGCGAGATGAAGGGTTGTAGATTATATTGACTTGACTTAATTGACTAGCTTAATAAATCTTAAACCTAAGTATTTATACACGTAAAAATATAGGAAGTAATATTATAATAGGAGGGCGATTTGTTTATTCAGCGCCTCTTAGCAGTACGTGTAGATTGCGTAATTTATAAATAATAAAATAGACAATTAGGAAGTGCAATCTAAACACGTACTGGTGTTTCATTATTTGGTATAGGAATATACTATGGCGACTGCCATAGATATTCCCCCTTTTGTAAAAAAAATTATACATTTGTAAAAATTATACATTTAAAAATTGTAAAAATTATAAGTTGACAATTGTACAAAAAAAATTGAAATATCTTATTAATTATATCTATTTCCGACAGTCTTAAGCAGCATTCGAGTCCCTGACGATTCGCAACAGGTTCTTCTCTATTTTTGCTCCGATTGCTCGGTAGATAAAGTATATACTGAGTATTAGTATTATTACAACTGCGGTGAATATGGCCACCATGATCCACGTGCGGAGGTCTTGTAGATCCCCAGATAGCTTTGAATGGAGTTTTGTAATCTCCTCTGGGATCGCGGCGTTGTTCTGCACCATATTCACCTGCTCTTTCTCGTGACTGCTTGTAGAACCCATTGTAGTTGGAAGTCTTGTAACTCGAATGAATGACTGTGGTTTTGCATGTCTTTATATACTACGATTGGAATCTCACCGTTGGTCGGGAGATTCGTCCGGAACGTGTTTTATTCGGGCAGTTCTTATCTTCTAATTTTTTATCTTCTATGTTATTTCTAATCGTGCAATTTTGATCTCTTATCTCGTTGTCGTTTATCATAAAAGCTGGTTTGAGACGATCGATTGACACGGAGCTCTGTCGTCCGTTTATCCAGATCGTGAAAACCTTATCATTACGACTAATAACGAGATAAGGTCCATCATACGGAGGTGTAAGACTTGGCCGTAAACGATCGCAACGTAAGAAAACATGTGTGCATACTGATAAGTGTGGATGCACAAATATCTTATCGTTCGTACTCTGCCTATGTGAAACGGAGGTTGCTTTTTTTATGTTTTCTTTAATTTCTTTCACAAAATCGGCGTATGTCGAGTGATCGCTTGTTCCGAAAAATGCTCCAGGTAGTCTTATTGTTGTACCGAGGACTAGTTCAGCTGCAGAGTAGCCGGTATCTTGCCGTAGACTGGTACGGATACCGAGTAAAACAGTTGCAAGTTCTTTTGTCCAATTCGTTGTATTTCCTCTTGCTATTAATGCTGTTTACAAAGTCCTGTGCAGTCGTTCTACCTTTGAGTTTGACTGTGGATGGTATGGTGTGGTTCGAATTTTCGTGATACCCATGAGTTTAGCCAAACTTTTGAATATTTCAGATTCAAACTGGCGTCCCTGGTCTGTGGTAATGTATTCAGGGCATCCAAATCGGGCTATCCATCCTTCATATACCATCCTAGATATAGTTTCTGCAGTTATATCGGCTATGGGAAAAGCCTCTGGCCATGAAGTACAGCGATCTATCATTGTTAATAGATAACGCTTATTTTGCGACGTAGGTAAAGGTCCTACTAAATCGATATTGAGATGAGCAAATCTTCCTGTCGGCATGAATTTACCTAGAGGTGATATTGTATGACGATGTATCTTCGCTCGTTGACATTGTAAACATTTCTCTGTCATCTCATTGATATCTTTGTTCATATTTTCCCATATGTAGTTTGCTGAAATTAGTTTTCTTGTAGTGTTCTTTCCAGGATGGCTTAAGTTGTGAAAACTCTCGAAAATAGTTTTCCTAAATTTGAGGGGTATAAATGGGCGTTGCTTTCCTGTTGATGTATCACAGAAAATCTTGATATTCTTATCTCGGAAATGAATCAATTTGATATTTAACGATTTATTGGCTTGCAAACGTTCCAGCTCGTTATCCTTGCGTTGCCATTGTCCTACCTCGTGCCAATCAATTGCAGAAGGTAGGGATATCGTTTCGATAACTCGGGATAAAGCGTCAGCTACAACATTCATGTGGCCGCTTATGTGTTGAATATCTGTACAAAACTGTGATATATAATCCAAATATCTTATTCGTCTAGGGGTGTCATCCAATGATGGCTTCTTAACGAAAGCATGAATCAATGGCTTATGATCCGTGTAGACAGTAAATTCTCGTCCCTCAATTAATCTTCTGAAATGTTTTATAGCCATGTAGATACCGAGTAACTCTCTATCGTATGTAGAGTATTTCGTTTGGGCTTCACTTAGTGATTTTGAAAAGAACGATATTGGTTCCCATTTTGCGTTTCTTCGCTGCTGTAGTACAGCGCCTACGCATTTCAGACTAGCATCAGTCATTACAGCGATTTGGGCGTTGCTATCAGGATATGCCAATGTAGTTATTTGACGAATGTCCTGTTTGCAGCATTCAAACGCGTGGTTAGCTTCAGTATTCCATTGTATAACAGTCTTGTCTTTTTTCTTGGAATTATGCAAGTATTTATTTAATGGCGCCTGATGTTTCGCTGCGAGAGGCATACTACTTCGGTAGAAGTTAATCATACCCAAAAAACGTCGTAATTCCATCACCGTTTGTGGTTTAGGGTAATCGTTTATTGCTTGAATTTTGTCCGTAGTAGGCGTCAATCCTTGGCTCGTTACATGATAACCAAGGAAATCAATCTCTGCTTTGGCAAATTCGCATTTATCTGTGTTTATTGTTATGCCGTTTTCGTGTAAGCGCTTGAATACTTCTTCTAAGTGTTCGTAATGTAATTTAATATTATTTTTACAATCTGCCACAAAAATATCGTCCACGTAAATATATACGTAATCTAAGTCGCGAAATATGGAGTCCATAAATTTCTGGAAGGACTGTGCAGCGTTTCGTAGTCCGAATGGCATTCTTGTGAACTCAAAGAGTCCGAACGGGGTTATAATTGCCGTTTTTTCGGGTTCAGCTACGTTCAGCGCGTGAAATGCTTTTTTTATATCAATTTTACTGAATATCGCTTTTCCGCTTGCTATGTATGTAAAGTCGAGTAGTCTGGGTAAAGGGTACCTATCCGGTACTGTTATTTTGTTCAGTGCTCGGTAATCTCCGCACGCTCTCCATTCGCCATTCTTTTTCTTGACCAGATGAAGTGGCGATGCCCATTGGCTGCTTGACGGTCTGCAAATTCCCATATCCATCATGTTTTGGAATTCCTGTTTAGCAATCCTGTATTTGTCAGGAGGTAGCGGACGAGCTCGAGTAGCTACTGGAAAACCCTTTGTAATGATTTGATGCTGCACCTGATGTTTGGGAGGTTGGTTCATCGATCTAGGCTTAGTGATACCTTCATATTTCTCTAACAAGCACTTTATCGGTTCTGGTAGAGAAGAGTTTATCGATCGGATTGTTGCAATATTTGCTTTCAATAATCTTGCGGGCGTCTTAAGGCCTGTGTTTTTATCAATTAATTTTTGTCCGTGTATATCGACTAATAATTGATAATGTTCAAGAAAATCAGCTCCCAAAATTGGCATGTTAACGTCGGCAATGGTAAATGTCCATTTAAAACTTCGACGTAGTCCTAGGTTCAGCATTAAGGTGCGTTCACCATATGTGTTGATAGAGCTCCCATTGACAGCGAACAATTTGTATTCGCAGGCTCCGCTATTCTTGTCTGTGCGGTTTATAACAGATATGTTAGCACCCGTATCGACTAAGAATCTATAACCACTGTTAGAGTCAGTTATAGTTAGACGGTTTGATGGGTGAATTGCACAGAGACCCGTCGCATTCTGTGCTAGTTCTAGTTTTCCGAATGCTGGTTGTTTTTGTTGTTCCATGAACATGGTTGCGTACATTTATACGCTTTTTGTTTGAAACGTCTGTGATAAAAACAAAGTCCATTACTCGCCATTCTATTTTTAGACCTTGACCGTGTATGCGAATTGTTACGTGAATGGAATCTGCCGCGTTGCAAAAGTCGGCGTGAGCGACCGTTTTGCAACTCATCAATTTCAATTCGCATAGCTGCAATCTGTGACGTCAGGCTTGTTATTAAATTAATTTCTGCGGTCGCCGATCGTGACGTACTTCTATTATATCGCATGTTTTCGTGGATTTTATCGGCGAGGTCGCATAATTTATCTAATCCTAACTCTTCGGATACTGCTATGATTGACGTAATTTCTGCTGGGAGTTGTCGAAACCACAGTAGGCGAATTGTATCTTCATTGATCTTGCCGCAGCCTGCTTCCTTCATTTGTCTTAACAATTGAGACGGTTTCTGATCTCCGAGGTCCATTTCTGAGAGGAGTTTGTGAAATCGTCGATGCTCGCTTTCTTCGTAACAGCTTATCAGTCGGTCCTTGATAGTGGTATATTGTTTTTCCGCTGGAGGGCTTGTCAGTATATCACTAACCTGGTGTATGACTTCTTTTGGTAATTTTGCTATTACCATGTTATATTTGTACTCTTCCCCCTGTTTTTGAGGTGCCATAATTGCCTCGAACTGGGCGAACCATAGTCTTGGTGAGTCGGTCCAAAACTGTGGTAATTTTTCTGAGACGGATATCGCTGCTATCGTCTCAGCGCTAGCGTCGCCCTTGATAGGAGAAGCTGGTGGGACCATGGTAAATTTTTGTTATTCCGCGTAATACTGGCCTCTTGAAATTTTAGCTGGTGAGACCCGCTTGTGGGAAGCCAACAAAAATGTGCCGAAAACGTACTACACTAAATTGACCGATCCTATGCCTATTCTGGTAATCTATTGTTTCGCTAGATTCGCTGCTGAAAACCAAATTGGGTACCGATCAACTCGGAATTATATCAGCACTAGCTAGCAATAGATCACGTCGGGGTCACCAATTATAGCGTATTGCTATATTTATTGTGAGTCAATGAGAAGCGAGATGAAGGGTTGTAGATTATATTGACTTGACTTAATTGACTAGCTTAATAAATCTTAAACCTAAGTATTTATACACGTAAAAATATAGGAAGTAATATTATAATAGGAGGGCGATTTGTTTATTCAGCGCCTCTTAGCAGTACGTGTAGATTGCGTAATTTATCAATCACACTGGCAACACTAGCTCTGTAAACACAACCCGTGTAATTATAAATTATAAATAATAAAACTATTCGTTTTTAAAGTGTATAGTGTAGTTAAAACTGATCACGATATCGAACTATCTAAGTGACATTATTAGTGGATAATAATAATAAGTGCGTAAAAAGTTATAAAACAATAATACAAAACAGTGACTGCACCAAATATCAACGTCAATAAACACTAAGTACTACATTTGGACACTATAATAGTGGTAAGGATAATTACTAACTACAATATAATATTCAGTTAAGTTTAAACAGTGATATAAAGTGAATTAAGTTAAAAAGTAATTTTTAAAAACCGTTATGGAAAAAAAGTTAAATCTTGAAGTGAACTTTGTATAGCAACTAACGCCTCAAGTGGAGAGCAGCCAAACTAAATGTGACATTATTTCAGAGTTGCTACTACAAATAAATAACTTTTTGCTATTAAATTCTTAGTACAACGCCATCTAGTACTAAGTAGCGAAACAAATCTGTCATTTTTGACAGGATTGACAGATGAATGACACTTGACAGTGTTGTCAGTACAAAGAAAATAATTTCCCAAGATCGGGCGCGTTCCAGCACTCTGACTGGGACTAGGAATAGCACGTCGATGCAATGCAGATAGTCTTGAGTTCGAACCTCAGTCATAAAGAAGTTTTTTGAAATTTATCGAATATTAAAAACACATCGGAGACAAATAAAATTAACACCCTACAGTTACGCAGGGAGTTCAAATCCTCGACCAATTTCAACTTTTGCAAACTTTTTTTTTGGTATTATTTCCAAAATTTACAATGGCAGACGATATGTACGTCTTCGACAGGAAACACAAAAAACGCAGTAATAATGATACCATTACTATTGACAATGACTGTGAGTTTGATTTAAACCTGTCATATCAAAGTTTGCCAAACCACTCAGAAGATGTAGTTGCTCTGAAAGAGGAAATCCAAGCACTTAAGTTAGAGTTGCAGTCGGCAAACACCGAAATTGACAATCTCGTGGCGGAAAATTTTGAATTAAAAGATTCCTTAAGAGTGTCTGAAAATAAATTAAAATTATTAAAATCGGTAGGTTTCACGGAAAGACCCACCACACAAAGCACTACACCCCGAAAATTCTTCTCACCACAATGTAAGCGTCGATTGCTGACATCAATGAGGAAAAATTCGGAAATTGGCAACAACACCCAAGGAAGAAGCGTAACGCCATCTATAGGACTTAGCAGCAAACCACGTGAGACCGTCAATAATCTGAACTTCAATGTGGATGATTCGAACGACTCAATTGTAAAAAGTTCACAACATCGGGCAACAGAGGGCGCTTGTGACTCCAAACAAACTACGTCAACGTCAAAACCACAACCAAACATTTCTAGTGTTCATAGCCAAAGTGCCAATGTGTCAAAAATTAGTAAAATGTGTATCATTAGTGACAATAATGTGAATAATATATTATACAATGCAAGAATCACTTTTCCAAACATGAGAGTATGTCACTTCTGCATGCCAAATGCAAACACAATGAAGTTGTTTGAAACTTTAGATCAGAAACTAATAAATTACACCTTAAATGATTATTGCATTATATTTTTGGGTGATACTGACTTCAAAGTGTCTCAAAGGTATGAACAACTTATAAATTACATAAAAATTAAAGTGGAAACTTTGACTCATACTAACATTATTATATGTTCACCTAATTTTATGCTTAAAAGTAATGTAAATTTATTTAATATGAGAATTGAAAGTTTCAATCAGGCATTGTTACAAAGCAATACTAAATATGAATATGCGTATTTGTTTGACTCTAATAGGTATCTTAAGTATGATTATGAAATGTTTTCAAGATATACAAGTAAAGTAAACAATAGGGCTATATCCAGTATTTTTAAACAACTAAAACAGTACATACATTTATATTTTGGTTCAAATTGTGTAGAATCTTGCATTTTGCAAACGAAAAGACTCAATATGTCACCCAAATATGTGATGAAACAAAAAAAGATTTTAGATTATTTTAATCTAAAAGTAAACAGTGAAATTACTGATAACCCTTCAATAAAGGCTGCCAATGATGAGTTTTTTCGTCTCTAACAAGGTATTGCATGGGAATTGCTATTCAAAATTCACTATTTATCACCAAAATCTCTGTGGAATAAATAATAAGAAAGATGAACTTGAAATTTACTTAAATGAATTGCATAATGAGGTTAGTTTTATTTGTGTGAGTGAGCATTTTTTAAATCAAGTAATGTTATCTCAATTCAGTTTTCCAAATTATATTGTAAGCTCTTCAAATACAAGAGTAAATAAATCCAGGGGGGGCACTTTAGTGTTAACACACAAAAACAGACAATCTGAAGATTTAGACATTTGTAAGCGATTGTATAAAATGGATCATTTTGAAATATGTGGGGTAAGGGACATGGAGACAAACGTTTACTTGTTTTGTTGCTATAGGACACCAACAGATAATAACTTTGATGCATTTCTAGAACAATTAGAGAAATTATTGAAATTTGTTTTTAATAAATTATGTTTTATTTGTGGAGATTTCAATGTTAATTTAATGAAAGATGACTTAAAAAAGAACATGTTTTTATCATTATTGACATGCTACAATTTTAGACATTTATTTAATTCAATGACATTCATGCGTAATAATACTAACTCTTGTATAGATAATATTTTGACAAACATTAGTGACAATAATTTAGATTCAACGAGCATTGACCATAATGGATTAGCGGATGGGCACGCTGCCCTTTTCTGTACAGCATTTTTAGAAAAGGTTAGTCAAAAGAAAAATGCTAACTTTATAAATATTAAAAGAAGAATATACAATGAAAAAAATAAAGCAATTTTTAGAAATAAGCTACTTGAGTGCGACTGGAATCTAGGTATAAATACATTTATTAGAAAAATTAAAAATCTGCACTCCACTACTTTCATAAAAAAGAATTTAAATATAAATGTCAAGAAAATTGGTAGTTCTGAATGGATAACTAAAGGCATTCGAATAGCTAGTAAAATGAAACGAATTCTAAATTTTGTAAACAAAGCAGATTGTGATGTATCGGTTTTAGAATACCGTAGAAATTATTTTAGAATTTATAGAAAAGTAGTAAGATATGCAAAAAGAAAGGAAACTAGTAATCAAATTAATAAAGCTACTAACACCAGCAAAGAAATTTGGAATATAGTCAACAATGCTCGTAAAAAAATTAATAACAACTTTAACAAGGACAATATAGTACTTAAGTATAATAATAAGTTTATTCAAAATCCTAGAGATATTACTAACGTTTTTGCTGAGCAATTTAGTACCAGTAGGGGAAAGAGTAATTATGATCCGAAAATGGCTAGAGAATGCTTAGTAAAGTATACTGACAGAGTTCAAAATGCTATGATTTTTGATCAAGTTATGCCATCTGAAATTTACAAAATGGTAAAAACAATGAACAATAAAAAGTCGTTTGGTCCGGATGAAATACCACTTAGCATAATAAAGGACAATATTGATATTTTAGCTTACCCAATATCAGAACTAATAAATAACTGTATTAGTCAAGGTACTTTTCCTGACCAATTTAAGATAGCCAGAGTTTTTGCCGCTATTTAAGAAGGGAGAAAACACAGATCCAGTAAACTACAGACCTATTTCGTTACTACCGGTTCTGTCTAAGTTACTTGAGAAAGTTATTAAATCTAGACTTGTCAGTCACTTGTACAGTGAAAAAATTGTAAACCCAAATCAATTTGGATACCAAAAAAGTGTAGGTACTTTGGATGCAATTGACTCATTGGTAAATGATGTACTTTGCAATCTAAATGCTAAACTAAAAGTTGCAGGCTTATTCCTAGACCTAAGTTCTGCATTTGATACTGTGGAACATTCCATTCTTATTGATAAGTTAGAGCACTATGGCATAAGAGATAACACTCTAAAGCTATTTCGTTCGTACTTAACAAATAGAACACAGTATATTGAAGTGAAAGCAGTTGAAAATGATAGAGAGCAAATATACAAATCGAAGCTACTTACAGTTAATAAAGGTGTTCCACAAGGCTCAGTGCTGGGTCCAATTTTCTTTGTTATATTTGTAAACGACCTAACTGCATTTATGAAGAGTATTTTACCAGATACAAATCTTGTTCTGTTTGCGGATGATACTAGCTCTGTTATTAGCGCAAATGATGTTGTCACACTACAACAAAAATTGAATAGCTTTCTCGAAGCCTGTGAATACTGGTTTTCTGTTAATAACTTAACGCTTAATGTAAAAAAGACCAAATGTGTGATATTTAAATCAACGGTTAGAAACAATGCTTCTGTAAATATTCTATCTTTAGGAAATAAAATTGATGTTGTTGATAATATAAAATTTTTAGGTGTACAACTTGATTCTCTTTTAAATTGGAAACCGGAGTTGTTGTCAGTTACTAATACAGTAAGTAGTGCGTGCTATGCCATAAGAACTCTTAGGGATTTTTTAACACTTGCTCAACTTCGTGCGGTCTACTTTGCCTTGGTCGAATCCAAAATTAGGTACAGCATCAAATTTTGGGGAGGCAGTTATAAATATAATATAAGTGCAGCCTTTGTTATACAAAAAAGAGCCGTTAGAACTATGCTCGGCATTGACCAAACCGAATCATGTAGGGAGCATTTTAGACGGCTACGTATTTTAACAGTCCCATGTCTGTACATTTTGGTTCTTCTTGCTCACTTTCACAAAAATATGCACAAGTTTGAGACTAATGATGAGAAAAAACATAGAATAACGACACGGAGAAAAGATTTACAGACAATCTTACATGCAAAACTTAACATTGTTAAACACTCATCTTATGTGCAGTCTGTGAATCTTTTTAATAAATTACCCACTGAACTGAAAGATATAAGTGGTGTTAACATATTTAAAAATAGACTTAAGAAACTATTACTGGAAAAGGCTTATTATACTATTGATGAATTCTACAATGATAAATAATGATATAATTTAATACTATTGAATAATTTTAATGAAATAATTAATTGATTGTAATATAAGAAACAATTTGACATACTAATTAGTGACATGTTATGTAATAATTTGTATTTTTTTGACTTTGAATTCTGATTGTTTTGTCTACTTTATATATTTTTCATTTTTTTTTTGTGTGTAAACTGTACTTTGAATTGTTTTTTAAATATTTCGACACAAATGTATTTTGTTATGAAATAAATAAATAAATAAATAAATAAATTATAAATAATAAAATAGACAATTAGGAAGTGCAATCTAAACACGTACTGGTGTTTCATTATTTGGTATAGGAATATACTATGGCGACTGCCATATTCACTAAGGGCCTCCTTAGTGAACCTTGTCTTGTTACTTACTATGAGTAAGAACCAAATCAGAATTCTTACCAGAACCCTAACCGGGCACTGCAGACTAAACAAACACATGTACAAGATGCGTCTAAACGATACTAATGTTTGCAGGTTCTGCCACAAGGATGAGGAAACACCTATACACATCCTATGTGACTGCGAGGCAATTCACCACACTAGAAACCAGCACCTAGGAGGGCACTTAATCACACCTGACGACGTTAAGGCCACTCCACCAAGACATATAGTCGACTTCATGGTCAGACTAGAACTTGGAGATATCCTTTAAGGAAGAAAGAGGTGTCACAATAGATCTTTTAGGTCGCAGCGACTTCCGGACTACACATCCCGGCCTCTATCCAGATACAATACAATACAATGTCACTAAACTTGAAATTTCTCTTCCCTTGTTCCTGGGTATGAACTTCAAATTTTTCTTTAAAATGCAATTATTGTATTTATAAAGTAATTGGCAAGAAATGCCTATAAAATTACTATAATATTATTGTATGTTTATTTTAAACTGTAAAATGTAGTATTTTTGTCGTGTCATGCCGTCGGTGGCGTAGTAAGCACGTTTTCATTTGACGTCCATACACGCCCCTGGTGGTCAAAAGGTTACGCTACATAATTGTAAAGTTTCAGTTAAATCCATTCAGTAGTTTTTAAAAAGATCGATTCAGTAGTTCTTGAAAGAGTAACAAACATACATCCATATATCCTCACAAACTTTCACATTTATAACTTTAGTAGGCACTTGACTCCCTGATGTATATATGAATAAGAATGTAGCTTTTAATAGTGAGCGTCAAGACGGCGAGACCAGCTCTTGGATTTCAAAGTAAAAGTACTTTTTTGCTACTATTTGCTACCTACGCTCAAATTTTAGCTACCTCATTATATATTTAGTAATTAGACTAAGAGTGTGCCTCTAATAGCCCTGCACCTGCACTCTCATGCTACATATGTATTAATATGTTACTTTAAAATACAAAGTACGCCACACAAATAATAATATTATATGCCACAGTATCGTATTCACCCAGCGTTACTCTATTATTCCTGTTTCAATCTTACCGATCATGGCGTGGTGTAACCTAAAAAAACCTATGTTATACGTTTAACGTTAGTAATAAAAGAAATATTACCCATTACAGGACGAAACCAGGACAAAACATTGTTTTTATGTCAAACAATGTTTTGTCCTGGCTTCGTCCGCGTGATTTTAAAATAGCACTGTAGCAAATTATAAATATATACTTTATTTATACTGTGACTGTAGGTACAAAATTTTATCAAATTTTGTTTAATTGTTCTCAAGTGGTTCGTGGACAAAACAAAGAAAGCTTCAGCTACTTTAGGATTGTATCATAGGTGCCCGCTCTCTCCAGCCCTATCATGTGACGCGGACGAAGTTGCGAGGATCAGCTATCTTTGTATTCAAGAGGCATAAGAGGAAATTGTGGTTGACTGATATATCAACACATAGCTTACGCTCCTGAATGGATTGGGTTGAAATTTGGTACACAGATCGTTGTTATGATGTAGGCATACGCTACAAAGCCTAAAGCAAATACTTAAAGGGAAATTGTAGTACAAACTTAACTCAGACGAACCCGCGGACGGAAGCTAGTATTTACGTCTGGCTGTCCAATTGAAAGTTTCGAGAGAACTTGCACTGACGTGTCCAGTTCAGTGGACACGCAACTAATTGGCCGTAAAATTGATATAAAGTGAGCCGAACATCGCTCAAAGGACGATCGATTGACGAGAAATTCAATTTGAGTTAAAAAAGCTTGCATGTAAGTTTCATAGATTTTGTTAAAGTTTCTTTTATGCGATAAAATTGAAGCTATTAAAGTAAAAGTTTGGATATTAAAGTAACATTTCGGTCTCATTACTATCGATAAATGATGTCTAGGTTTAGTAAAGATAGTAGTTTTACTGTTATCTATCTATCAAAAATAAGTAAAAATGATCTCATTTAAACGGCCGCGCCTTTGCAATACGGAGGTTTCGAACCTCGGGCAATAAACAAGGAATTTAACTTAAATTATTCACGCAATTAAGACCCGTAATATATATAATTTATAATTCCTCAATTATACTAGCAAAACTTAAAGTTTATTATTCAGATGATTGAACATAATTACGATATAGTTTTTCAAAAATGGCTGCTTATTTGAGACAAGCTATATGAACGTTCATTCATCATAAAATGCGTTATAATGTTCATAATAACGGCTCAACATGGTGTTGATAAACTTAACTAAAATTCATAGAAACCATGATCCCTTCGGAGCTGCGATGCATGGAGGACTTTGGAGATTTTTGATCTAAGAAGAAATAGGAATACCATACCGAGATCACTCTACTATTGCACTATAGCCGTACAGTGGAATCTACTTAATGCAGAATGTATCAGGGTATCGTCGCAATAATGGCCGGCTTGCTCACGCCTTTAAACTGGCTGATTTCATACGCTGTGAATGAAAATTTGTATATACGTACAGATAAAAATGCAGACCGCTCAAAATCGTTCGTTGTGGAAGTCTTTGAGAGGTCTATGTTCAGCAGTGAACGTTTTCAGGCTGATAAAATTCATTAAAAGTTCTGCTATTCATCGATAGATGGCAAAACTAAAAAGTATCACCGCTGTGCCGGACGGAATTTCTGGATTCGGTCTTCACGCTCAAGGCCCGCGATAGAAGCTATGCAATAGCTTAAAAAAATCATCCTTGTCTATTCTCAAACTAAAAAAATACTTTTTTTGTATTTGTCTATTATATTAAAAAAATAAAAGCCTATTCAGATCTAAAACGAAGTGACTACTTACTCTGTGTTCAAATCGTAGAATGAGAAGTGTTACAAGCTTGGTATATTTTTTAAGATAATTTTATTCTTGTACTAGCTGTGCCCGCGACTTCGTTGGCGTGAAAGTCGGGTTTAAATTAAGGTAGTTTATGTTACGAAATAACTTCTGTGTAAATATGTTGGAAACAGTCCTGTCGGGTGAGCCGCGAAATGATTCAGCAGCGGAGAATTATCATATAGTCATCTATTGATAGCTTCAACACCCAAAAGCTTTGTGAAAATAAATAAATACCATACACAGACTCTTTAGGTATTCGTTTA
Source organism: Herminia tarsipennalis (assembly GCA_945859575.2). Lineage (NCBI taxonomy): Eukaryota > Metazoa > Arthropoda > Insecta > Lepidoptera > Erebidae > Herminia > Herminia tarsipennalis. The sequence goes on from OX243839.2 coordinate 18,872,465, forward strand.
CTGTGTTTTTCTGTCATTAATATGTGTTATTTGTGTCTCTTTTCTTTTTGTCTATTGTTATTTTTATTATTTTACTGTTTTATTCATTGCTTTTTTTATCTTCCGCATGACTTTTCTTGTTAAATTATAATAATGTCTATACATGTGTTTTCTGTGTACTAAATAAAAATCGTTCTATTCTATTATTTTATATAGTTAATTTGGTGTGTGGCTTAAGAAGTGGGTTTTCTGTTGTTTTTGTTTCATTCATTCAACGTTACTACCTAATAATTTTCAATAGAATTTGTACTAAAATTTTGGTACTGCCCATTTGATCAGATGTTTATCGTAAACTTGTAAAGCCTAAGTACTTAACTGTGATAGTTTTCTTTATAATTTTAGTATTTATACTAACTACCGTGAATTTTTTCAAATACCCAACATCAACCATTTAGTTGGCAGGGGAACACTTGACTCTAACAAAAATGTTCACTATAAATCCTAATATTACACAAAGGAATCCTTAAATCTAAAAATAGTCTTCACAAACCCTAAACGCTTTTTAAAAGGCCTATCTAATGATACCCCACACGATGGGGTAGGTGAGAAAAAAATCACATCTCCACTTTACATATAAGAGAGTGCCTCTCTTATATGTTACAATGATGCAAGTAAGAAAAAAAGACATGGACTTCCCCTCCCCCAGACTCCGCGTTGACAGACAATGACCACCCGGCCCCCTCCTCCCATCACCCGAACTACTCACACTTGGCTGATGAGTCATTCATTATCGTTGAATTGATGAACACTTGATATCCAACCATAACCCCAAAACATGATCCTCGATGCACCTGTGTGAAACGTGGTCAAACAAACGGACAGACAGACAAACATTTCTAAAAATGATAGCAATATGTTTCTTTTGAATACTATTTTAAAACTTCTTTTATTAAGTATAGAACATTATTGAATACAACGCCATCTACTTTCAAAGCCAGTGAAGTTTCTTCTAATACTTAATGTTTTTTTATTAATTTAAGCAATTTAATTAAATAAATAAGAGAATGTTGCCACTCAGCAAAAAACGAATCCGTCATCTTAAGCACCTATACCCTAATAAATGTTTTCACAAATAAGGAATTGTTTGATCACGGTGACCAATTTGATTTCATAGATGGCGCTACATGTTTTTTTTACGTGTGTAATGTCTTTTTTTGAGCACGAACATATCAATTCTGGAAAATATCGAATATTTGTTAAATTGGAATGTAATATTGTTTTTCATTTCTACTACGATTAATTCATTACACTCAGCAGTGCATGCAATACCTATAGATATCTTACTTAAGTGCATATTTCACTTGATTTTTAATATAAAAAAATATTAACCAAAGCAAATAAGTTACCTATGGTCGAAAAAATAACTATAACATTGAGAAAAATATTAAAAAAGGACAATTACAATTTTAAAAAAATACAAAAAGAACATGTTCAGATAACAGATTTGAGCCTGAGACTTCGACGTCGTCAAAGACCGCTAGCATAGCTTCGAGGCTATACTGTTCGCTACATACCACGTCAAAATAACTGTTCTTATGAAACTTAAAAATGTTTTGTATAGCTCCTTATAGTTTTAGCGTGAAGTTATGTATTCCATGGGTTACAATTAAAGATAATGTCTAGTTGTGAAAAAAATTGTGATAAACCATTATGTTGCGACAAAAAATACGTTGCTACTCGTTCCCCATAGACGTTAGCGTAATGATTTATAGTGTAAATAATGTCCTAAGTATGGTATTTACTATAAAACTGTAAATTTTCATAAAGATCCGTCTAGTAGTTACAGTTTTATAACGAAAAATAGCTACAGACATTATCCCTTACTGCTTAGCTCCTATGGGAAAAAGCGTGATAATTTATAGCCTAAATGTTAATCCGCATCTATTAGATTGCACGTGCAATATTTCAACCGAATGTGTCTGGTAGTTTTTGCGTGATTCGTGTTCAAACAAACAGACAGATAGACATTTCTAAAAATGCAGCAAAGTGTTTAAATACTCTTTTCGAACATTTCCTAATATTTTTTTTTACTAAGTTCGGCCATGTACAAACACGTGAAATTTACAATTTTATTATATGTATAGATATAGATAGATAGCATGATTCAGTATTCACGCGCGATGGCTTATTATTAGCGTATTTCATGTATACCTTTGGTGTTTATATACCGATTTCTATGATTCTTTTTTATGGAATAGTTAATTATGTTAACTTTTTTAATTAGGGATGACTGAGAGTGTTATAAACGTAAGAGTAGACAAATATAATTAGAAAGCTTCGAACTGCTAAGCTATCGGGAGTTATACGTGATATTGTGAGTCAACCATAAAAGATAGACATATGCTGTCGTGGGATATTTTTTATATAATTTTAAGGAGAATATTTCTGTCATACATGATTTCTGTGTAGCTTTAACCATTAAGGTTGCACACGCGACGGAAGCTTAAAAAATGGAGTAACTTCTCCCGTTTTCCTTTCACTGCTCTGCTCCTATTGATTGTAGCGTGATGAAAAGTATTCTATAACCAACTCAGGAGTATGAAAAATAATTGTACCAAGTTTCGTTAAAATCCGTCGAGTAGTTTTTGTTTCTATAACGGTTATAGAGACAGACAGACAGACAGACAAAAATTTTACTGATTGCATTTTTGGCATCAGTATCGATCCCTAATCACCCCCTGATAGTTATTTTGGAAATATATTTCATGTACAGAATTGACCTCTCTACAGATTTATTATAAGTATAGATAAGTATAGATTATAGAAGATAAAAGTACTTATTTGTTTTCTAACAAAACAACGAAAACACCTGATAAATAGACAAATAAAGGATAAACATACTTAGGCAAAAGCTTCTGCAATTTCCTAAGCAAACAATTGAAGGGTACTGAGGAATACCGCGGGGAATAGTGTGAATAATACAACTGTCAGATGTGTAGAATTTCAATACAGGTTCTACCTCAAAGACAACAATTCTCGACTGACGTTGCACTGTTTGTTCTGGCGGTAATATATTTATGAAGAGTTTTGTAGGTAAATGAAATAAAAATGTAATGGAATTCGTGATTATAAAAAGAAGAGATTTGAAAGAGAGTTATGAAAATAGCGGGAAACTGAGATGTCATCATTTCCACAGCTTCGCTAATTAACAAGTCTGAGTCCTTGTGTAAAGTGTACTACAATAATTACTTGACACGAGATAGAAGTAAGCCGAATAACGGGCTGAATTATCATCAGCTCAAAAATAATATTGTGTAAGATACAGTTAACAGTTATACTCCAAATTTCATCCACATTTTTTATTGATAGTTTTCGAGTAAAATGCCTGTGATATATGGTCGTGGTTCCCAAAAAAAATATTTTATTATAAAAGTCTTTTCGAAACCTTAAAATGTTTTCAAAAGACCTGTCGATTGATGCCACACATAGATGTTTGCTGATAAAAAATAATTTCAGCTTCTGTTACATGTATAGAGTGCCCCCCCCCCCCCCTTCCCTAAAATGAAATTATTTTTTATTGTTTAAGTTTCGAACTAAGTAGCGCCTTATACACAATACCTATACGACGGTAATTGTGTACTTTTTATGTAAAATGCCTATGACATTGTGACATACGGACAGACGGATGGACATGACGAAACAATAAGGGTTCCGTTTTGCCATAAACAAATAATCACCTATCTCTTAAAATATAATGTAACCAACCAACCTATCGCATTATCCGCATTATCCTAATCGCATTTATCCCAATAGATTCATTGAAGAACCATTAATTATAAAAATATGTCCCATTAATACTACCGTAAAACTTTTCAAAAAAGATAAAGGGAAACTCATGACTGTATATTGCGTATTTACGTACAAAATACAATACATTCCTCAGGAATAATTTTTTTACCTTAAAAATCTCTTGTACCATAAAATGTTATCAAACCATAAAGCAATTTTACTTCATACACATACACGTTGGATGAATTATAAGTGAAGGCAAACATGGTGAGGGAACCAGAAAGCACAAAGCTGCATGACAGGAAAAAGTGTTAGTACTTCATCGTAATATATTAGATATATTTCGGGACTGAATCGCGTGAATTATTAAACCTTTTATTTACCCGACGTTTCGATCGAATTGCACCGATCGTGGTCACGGGTGCAATTCGATCGAAAAGTCGGGTAAATAAAACGTTCGTACCTTTAAATAATTCACGCGATTAAGTCCCGACATATATCTAATATGTATAAAAATCGCGAAAGTTTAAAAACAATAATTCATAGTAATATATTTAATGTTCTGGAGTGGAATTTGTTAGCATAATTAAAAGCACTTCAGAAGTTTCTCAGTACCTGTTCTCGCTAAGACGTATAACGTCTCACGATTTAAGTTCAAGACAAGATACGAAGATAGAATTTCAGAACTATTGGTTGAATTAATCTCATTCCCACATTCAAGTTATTTATCCAAACATAACTTGAATACTACACTTAATATGTGTTTATCGTAAATTTTCTGACTTCGAAGGGTTATTCTTTGACGTAAACTCAAGGTCCCTTATCATAGGCTTAGACTATATCCTTCCCTTCCACCTTCGAGTACGCGAAAGGGTAATAAATCAACAAGATTGCTGACAGACAGCAGTTGCTGTTTCCGAAACTAGCAAGTAAGATTTATTTATTAGATAAGATTCATTGAAAGGTATTGAAACCGATTTTAATGAGTATCTATGGCTACGCAAACATAACATGTAATTATTTATCTAACTAAGTAACGCGTCATTCAAATATCAAAAAACTTAATCCAACAATTTTGTATCTAAACGGAAAACTGATTCAGTTTTCCGTTTCATTCACAAAAATATAATGCCGTAATTGATTCATCAACGCAGGCGAGTTAATTTGCGTAATAAATGAATCAAATTTCTTAAATTGATGAATATGTAGTGTATTGACTGTCGTGCAACGCTTTCTTGCTTTGTAGGCAGTGTTTATTTCGTAAAGTAAGACAGCGCCTGCTATATATAACGGTTCTACTAGAACTACTTTGTACTTTCTTATTACATGTCCCCAAGTTTTAGGGTTGATATAAAGTTTATCTTTTACTATTTATCTATTTTGTTTATCCATTTCTATAGAAATGGGTAAACAAAATAATATACTACTATTTATCTATTTTGTTTACCCATTTCTATAGAAATGGGTAAACAAAATAGATAAATAGTAAAAGACAATATAAATAACGTTTTCGGAGAGAAGTCGAATAGAAATACTTCGATATGTTCTTCGATTGTCTCTAATAATATATGGTAAGTTAAAAAAGTATACTCGAAGAGATAAAAATAAAAATCTTTCGTACCAACAAAAAAAACATCGAATAGTAACAAGACAGAAATCAGCAAATAAGTTGTATTTTTATACGTCAAAGAAGAGTCAAATCAGTCGTAAGAGTGACAGTGATTTACATCATCTTCACCGCCAACGTATGATTGGCAGAATCCTTTGAAGTTTCCTGGCGTAAATCATATTTCAAAAACAAACAGTTGCTCATGGAATACTCAGCATACATTTTCTCTGATTGGTAACAGCATAAGTAGACAGTAAGTACGTCCTGACTGACAAGCTTTTGAATACATCCTGTTTGATGATAAAATTGGATTTCTGTTTGTAGTAAAAACACAATATTTATACTTAACTACTATGTATATACACACATCAAAAGTGTCTAGGGATCAAGCATTTTTATGCGGATTTCTTGAGATTGAGATGTGGCTTTGTAATAAATTTATGATTTTATAAATTTATATGGATCCTTTTTGGTGCATTTCATAATTTGAATCAGGAACTGTGAATCAAATTCGAGTAAAAGATGAAAATCAGCTGTCAATATTTTCCCTATAAAAACATACAACGCATTGAAGACATTATTAGTGCTACTGTTTCCCTACTACTGATTAAAACCAACGTTATTATGGAGCGGCGACGTCATTTAAGCAGGGAAGAAATGCTCAGAGCCGTGGGAATGATAGAAGCTGGTTCCCGGCAACGTACTGTGGCTTTAGCTCTGAATACAAGTCAGAGTGTTATCAGTCGACTTTGGACACGTTACCGAAGCACTGGTACCGTGGCTGAGCGCCATGGAGGACGGTATCGCTGCACCACACGGAGACAAGACCGATACATTCAAAGCTTAACTCGAAGAGGTCCAACAATAACCGCCATGATGTTAGCCGTGAGGCTTCATCACTCTTCAGGGAACTTAATTAGCGACCAAACAGTCAGAAACCGCTTGCATGAAGTGAACCTTCATTCCCGAGGACCGCTACGGGTACCACCTATAGCAATGCACAATCGTAGGATTCGATATCAATGGGCTCTTGAACACAGAAATTGGGCAGAAGAACAATGGCGTTTCGTGTGCTTTTCTGATGAGTCTCGTTTTGGTATGAGACCGGATACAAGACGTATACGACACTGGAGAACCCCTGGACGCCAACAGCGATTAAAATCCTGCCAGGAAGTCCATCCTTATAGTGGTGGAACCATCATGGTATGGGCGGGTATTTGGATCGGCGGAAGAACTGAGTTGATTTGGATCAGAGGCAACCTCAACGCTCAAATTTATGCTGAGACGATTGTATCAGACGTCATCGTTCCTCTACAAGTGCAAATCGGTCCCTTATTTCAGTTAATGCATGATAATGCACGACCGCACACCGCAAGAGTTGTAAGACAGACTCTCGCCGCAGCTAACATCAATGTCCTGCCCTGGCCTGCTCAGTCGCCAGACTTGAACCCGATTGAGCATGCATGGGATATGCTACAGAGAAGAGCTCTGCCGAATATGGAGGGTATCCAGTCGCAAGAAGACCTTTTTTTGTTGTTGCAACGAACATGGGCGGCCATTCCACAGCGTGATTTGGATGAACTCATTTTGAGTATGCCAAACCGATGTTCTTGTGTTGTTAGTGTTCGCGGTAGAAACACGGATTATTAATTGTTTAAGTTACCCAATAAAATTTTAAAGAAAACTGTTATTTCAGTCTTTTTTTCGAACTTTAATGTTAGTGGTTCAAATGTCAAAAATCCCTTTATTAGGAAAATGGCAAATTTCTTTATTAATGCAAAGGTGACTTGGTTTATCGTTACTGTGACAAACGAAAACACTTTATTTGATGAATCCTTAAAGAAATAAAAAAAAAAAATCAATCAGGAGAAAAGTTATTGCAAAAATATATGTTGATCCCTAGACACTTTTGATGTGTGTATTACTGTTGTGATCACCTGTAGAATGGACGTGGTTCGTTTCAAATTTAACAATAACTTACTTAAGTGAATTCTATTAAACCGTGTTTAGAATACTAAAACATAAACTATACTGAAATTCTACTGGTCATACTTAATATATTTGTAGTAATTGCTATTATCAAATAAAACAAATGGGTCTTCTTAAAATAATGTATAAGCAATCTGTCTCGACAGTACAGTTAACCAGATAATTATTAACAAGAAAGACATGTAAAAAATACTGTTGCGTAAGTAATGTGTAAGGGATTTAAAACTTGTAAATTTGTTTATAAAGCTGAAACACGGAAAAGAAACACGGTTGGCCTAAGAGTACCTAATGAATATAAAAGTTTATAAATTATATTTTTTCTGTAAACATCGTTTAAGTAGCAGTTTTATAACAGGTGTTTTTATAGATACAATATACACAAGTGTATTTTCATAGCATAAAAGTAGGTATAAAGAACAAGACCTAATAGTAATAAACAATTTAGTTGGTAACAGGTAATAAATGTTGGTTGATAACTGTTAACAGTCTAATTAATTTACTTTAATCTTTAAAATGCCTTGTCTTGACTGACTGTTGGATCGACGCACAGTCTAAACCACTGTTCGGAGAAATGTCAAATTTCAAGGATGTATTCCTATTAATATAGGCATAATATCATCATCAAAGAGAATTATGGCCAAACTGGGGATGCCCTAAGGAGGTAAAATATGGGTTGTCAGTTCTAGAGTTAGATCTGTGAAATTTTGTATTTGGCTTTTTGATTTAAAATAAAGAATACATATTTCATCATTTTTTGAAAGTCAACCCCTAAGGGGATAAATTATGGATTGCAAAAATTTCTGGGGAAATTGTATTTAGCTTTGTGATTGTAAATAAAAAAAACAGTGTTTTAGCGTTTTGGTCGAAAGCGAAAATCGACCCTTAACGGGGTAAACTCATCCGCGCGGACGAATCTGCGGGCGACAGCTATTTTAAAGTAAAATACTGGTTCGAACTATAAAATAATTTAAAAAGAAGTCAATTAGGTACGTACTAATTAAATGCCGTGTGGTGCCGGCTTAAGAATAGTATCACCCCATCTCTTCCCGTGGGTGTCGTCAAGGCGACTAAGGGATTTCACTCCGGAGGACGGGCAGCAGCGTCCTCTGCGTACTTAAAGCCTTACTGCGATCACCAACCCGCTCGCCAAGCGTGGTGATTATGGCAATTACCCCCAGTATCTACATACTAGTAGGTTCTACTGGGGAGACCCGTGCCCAGCAGTGGGCCATCATATGGGTTGATATGTATATGTAATTAAATATTTGTAGGTACTAAAACATAATGACTTTATATTTCGGTCTACAAAGCTTAATTAATGACGCTAATAGTGAGAGTGTTTGTTCCTTCTCAGAAGCTGGTATAAGTGGAATCATTGTGTACGATTTCCACTAACAAAAGTTAGGCTTAGTCAATACCGTATGTAGAAACTGACTGCGACACGAAAGCATCACTACTAGTAGCTGGGAGCATAATAGCAAATACTCCGTCAGGCGGACGCAGTATGCTTGTGCGTGCTTGCGCATCCGATGCGATGCTCTGCGCTTGATGCCCGGTTGATGGAAATTACAGTACTGAACAGTACCTACTTTGACATTACTACCTGTCTCTCTGATGATGATGTATCTTAGTTAAATCAAATACGTTTTTCCAGTATATTTATCAGTTGTTTACGTTCAATGTCGTTTATCTTCATTTCTATTGATTAATATATGAACGATTTCAACACAGCCTTGAAATTGAGTCCTTTATCGATTCACATGAGTTCACAGGTCACCCAGAGCTTATCGTTCCAAAATATGACAACAGTAAAGTATATCTGACGATTGTAAACCGAATTCGCATCATTGTAAATCGCTGGTCTTCGATTTACCCACCAAGACGCATCGTCCAAAAAATAACAATATACTGGTTATTCAGGACAGTTGACAAAATGTTTATTTCATTTTTACAAAGCGCCATCTCAAGTAAAACGTACGATTCATTTATTTTCTTGATTTGCGAAGTATTGAAAAGTATTTGCTCACATATCAGAGTTTTTATAAATGGAAGCTTCATGTGGGTGTGTTTTTTTAGAACCATCTAGTAATATAATTTAGTAGTATAAGCTATTCCCATCTAGGCATCTTATCTATTTTTTATAGGTGTAACTTTAACTATATTATACCTACCTATCTATACACAAATAATCACTTGTCTTGACTGACTAACTGACTGATTCATCAACGCAGAGCCTACACAGCTAGGATTACAAACCTGAAATTATGGCAGTTGATGCCTTTTTATTGTTGGCATCCACTAAGAAAGGATTTTTAAAAATTCGTCCATTAAGGGGGTAACATAGGGGTTGCAAGTTTGTATGATCCCCGTCAGTTTTAAAGTTAGATCTGTGAAATTTTGCATTCGGCTTTGTGGCTGTAAATAAAGAAACACGAGTTTTAGCGTTTTGATTGAAAGCCATAAATCAACCCTTCAGGGGGTTAATCAACTACGAGGGTGAAGCCGCGGACGACAGCTAGTGTATATACTACTTACCTAATTGTTACACTGGGGATAGAAACATGCAATTTACTATCTTTAAAAACATAATAGTAAATAGGAATTGATATAGTAATTTCTTTACGAAAACCAGATTTTGGTTGTAAAATGTAATCTTATTTTATTACTCGTTAAGTGCACCTCTCATTGGATATTTTTGCATTAGCAATGAAATAAAACATTAACCGTCAACGTCAACATCGCTATAACATCATCGCTATATCGTTTGCTAAAGAATTTATGACGCTTACCTAGCTAGTAACGTTCCATGGCTTTAAAAGGCTTTAATAGGCTTTAATGTATCATACGTGACACCCGTTGAAGTGAAGTGCGAGTGCATAAAGCCAACGTAGGTCACCTACATTTCCTTTGACACTTTAAATAGTAACTCAAAAGGATTTACGACTCTAAAACAATTACTAGTGTACGCTAGGAACATCAGCAAGCGACAGGCCAGCGATTTTAAAGGTTGCTAGTAAAGTCAAAGTATTTAAGTACTTTAATTATACACTTTTGTTACAAATCGCAGCTTTTTAGAACGTCTGTCAAAATTTGCCTAGTTCACAAAAGCCAGTGAGAAAAGAATTTAATTCCTGAATATCATGGCGTGGCCAGTAAAGCGTGAAGACGTAAACCCATAAACATTTTAATTTGAACTCTTAATATAACAAAAAATACATCAATATTAATATTATAAATGTGAAAGTTTGGATGAGGTGTTTGTTATTCAATCACGCCAAAACGGGTTATCGAGTCTGGATGAAATTTGGAACAGAGATAGATTTAGTCTGGAATAACACATGGCGACTTTTTAACCCGAAAAAATGTTCCCATGGGATATTATTTTCACCATTTTCAAATGAACGAAGTCGCGGGCGACAGTTAGTACCTAAATAAATCAATACCATCAATGCAAACTTCAACTATGTAAATACCACAGAACATTGATACCTACTAGAAATACGTATACTGATTATTCGTTCTTTTAATAATTATTATGTTGAACGGGATTCATTAGTGCCTTCAACTGGTTTCAGTTAGAGTGGTGAAGATTTAATACTAAACTGGTTAATCTGATTATATAACAATGTATTCAGCTCATGTAGGTACTTCATAATTAATTGATAAGCAAGTTGAGGCAAAACGTAGAACAGAGTATTTAAGTGATCGTGTATGAATATAGTTTTCTTAATGAAGGTAAACTATATCATATACATGTAGGTAGGTATATCAATTCAATAACGTAGTGGACTTATAGTAGGTAGAGTAAAGGCGCTAAATATCGGCCATGTCAACATTTTTCGGCATTTAACTTTATCTAGTTTCGATATGCTTGGGTTCACATTCGTAGTTGTAGCAAAACTCAAATTCAAAATACAAAATCCGGCGAAAAGAACCTGGCAATAAAAACTCGCGGCTACTCTTTTCAAATTGCCAATTATTCAATGTTTAAATGTTTATAAACTTGATATGGGGGTAAGGTGCTGCGACTAATATAGAGCAAACGAGTCCTAGAGTGTAGGCCGCGACTCGGTAAACGTAAGGTAGGACGACCCCCAGCCAGCTGGACCGACGACTGAAAGAAAGTATCTAAGATGAATTGGATGCGGAAGGCGGAAGACCGGATGTTGTGGCGTAAGTTAGGAGAGGCAGTCCAGCAGAGGAAAGCATACACACTACAGAGTACAACTTCGAGCATCAACCCTTCGACATAAATTGGTCTCGGCATGACATGTTCATTAAACATGATTTTGGTTTTTTCCAAATTCATGCCGAGACCCACACATCTAGAGGCTCCATTTAAGCCGTGCAGCATCTCGCTAAGCTGCTCCTGTGACTCCACTACTATGATGATGTCGTCGGCAAATCGAAGGTGCGAGATGTACTCACCGTTTATATTTATGCCCTGTCTATTCTAGTCCAGTGTCTTAAAGACGTCTTTAAGAGCGTTGGTGAAGAGTTTCGGGGATATGACATCCCCTTTGTCTTACACCTCGGCGCAGCTCTATTGTTCTGGTCCTGTGGTCCTGAATCTGGACGGTCATGGTGGCGGTGTTATACAGGCATCTCAGTACCTCGATATATCGGCAGTCTATACGGCATCGTTGCAGAGCATCCAGAACCACCAAATTTCAATAGAGTCGAAGGCTTTCTTGTAGTCCACAAAAGCCATACACAGCGGCTGATTGTACTCTTCGGTTTTCTGAACAATCTGCCCAATAGCATGAATTACGGTTTTTTGAACTATCTGCTCAATAGTACGGTGCTGAAGCCTTTTCGAAACCCGGCTTGTCGAATTTTCTCGTGAGGTGATTGGTGATAACTCTTAAAAACAACTTGTGCCTCAGGAGTGAAATAGGTCTGTAGTTCTTAAGCTAGGTTTTATCACCTCTTTGAAGAACAGGACTACCGCACGCCCACTCCACGCTTGTGGTGCTAAACCTTGGTGGATAACGGAACTAAAAAGACTCGTGAGCTCTTTCTGGACTGCGATCCTGCCTAAATCCGTCGTTACCTGGCACTTTATTGTTCTTTAATTGGCTCGAGACCTGCCTCGACCTCGCTCAGGCTGACATCCGGAATGTCCTCGGTGCAGTGACGCGTAAGTGGTGCTCGGTGTTCGACTGATTTATTAAAACGCAAATTTTTTTCGGCTCGTGTTTTGGTACAAAATTCGCTTACGCATTTATAGTTTCTGCATAAATGCATATCCGTGACTCAGTGGTGACCGAACAGATCTAGATATCTGGGAGGTGAAGTAACGTTACCTTTGCATTTCTGTCTGCCCATACAATTTTTTGTTTAAGATAACTAGCATTGTGGGATTGTGGTCCCACATTAAGCTAAGCTCTATGACTTGTGTTAGGAATGGGTTCACATCGGTAGTATAATGGCCAGGATGCGAACCCACGACCGACTGCGAGACCGATGCCTTAGCCATTAGGCTACCGCCGCCTAAAATGTACTTGTACACTATAATTCAATATCTCCTACGTAGTTCGCTAGTGTCTGATGGAATTGCTCGCCGTAACCGACATCGGCTAGAAGACCATTTTGCCATTATCATATATTAATATTAAAGTTACTATCAGTTTTATTAACTCAATATTATGTTACAGAACTGAGTTTTTTATACATTTTAATGAATATATTCGTGAACTCTCTCCTATTATTTCAACGTCGTGTTACATATGCACATCTGTGGGATGCTACATATACCGGGACTTTAAGAGTATTGTTTCGTTTTACCCTTTAGTTTTTAAAGTCCACGTTTTAAGAATTAACATGAAGTTTAAAATAAGTGTAACAATATTTTTAACTTAATGATATGTTACTAATCTTCCTCTTTTTGTTTATTTGAAAACCTACATAGTTTATTCAAATAAAAATTTACAACGCTATTAAATACATTAAGCTGGATTACCCTACGAACTAACTATATTAAATATTAATCAAAATAAAACTAAAATTAACGAATTATTTACAATTTACCTAGTAAACTACTAAAAAAAAAGGATCACATGAAAAGGGGGTCACAACCAGTTTAGGCGTCGAAGAATTCCTCTAATCGATGTCAACAGGTACAGTGCCCAGAAGGTTGGCAGCCACGTTGTATGATAATGCTTATTTTCTGTGTAAAGAAAAGGCCAGCCTTCTGGTCACAAGATGCCCTGACAAGACGCTAGGAAATATATTTGAATATATATAAATATAGCGAGCACTTAAACCCTATGGCCCTAACGTCTTAACCCTAAACGGCTCAAATATGTAATCTCCAACTAGATTACAATATTGGCGCCACTTGAGAGTCCCCGCAGATGTAGCAGCAGCGCAGGCACAGCTCGCAGTGTTTGAAAGATGGGAATGCGCTGAATGTGTCGACGCAGATTGCATCCCACACCAAAGTGGCAGACTTTCGTGGCATCTTCCAAGGTAGCAAAGACATACTGTCCGGCCGGAATGAATTAGATTAATTAAATAGTTTTGCTGGCGTTCTTGTCCTCATTTTACAGCACTGAGGAATTAACCAGGAACATATTGGAACCTACACTGATTAGTTCTGGAGTGCGGTGCAAGTCTGAGGTCTTGAACGCTTGGAAAATGGCTTGCCCATATGTTGATTTGCCCACCAACCCCTTCGCCCAGACACAGTGGGACGGCCCGCTCTGCAGTTTCGTGAGAGAACATCTTTTAAATACTACTTCAAATCATTCAGAGCGAGCTCGTCTGCTGGCTGTGGGTGAATGGAAATCAGGTGTTTGGTATAATTACAAACGCCTACAGTTGTTACTTCTTTATTGATATTTTTTTTTCTTATGTAGGAACAAAAACAGAATTTACTAAAACGACTCTTTAAAGAAACTTGTCATGTCATGCTCATTATACCTATTCAGCAGCTAATTAAGTCAGCTTTAGCCCAGTTTCAGAATGTTCAACAAGTATGAAGTGTAACTTGAAAGAGCTGCAGAATGAGGAAAGGCGGTCGCTCAAGTGATCACTTGACTTTTACTATTCCTACATTTTTAATTTATTATTACAATTTTAGTTTTACTCTAGTTCACCGACGGAATAGCAAAAAGCAATTTTCGACTTATTCACTTCGTTTTACGCGTGAAAAACTAAAAAGCATTTGCTTTTTATTTCAAAATTCCGAAACTTCTAAAGCAAGTTGAGAAACATAAAAAGAAAATAAGTCATGGATAAAAATGAAAATCAAAAGTTATAAGTTATTAATTTGGATTTTTGGTTAACATAGTTGTTATAGCAAGATACCTAATATTAGCTTGACGTTTTACTTCAGGTCTTCAAGGCAAAATTTTCTAACATTGTTTTCTGTAATTACACAACTAACAATAAGATAGTAAATTTACAAACAATAAGATAGTCTTGTTTAAACTCAATCTTCTAATGATAAGTACATACTTGCTTTATCAAATAATTGTATCTAGGTTTAGGTAACAGTCGAGATAAAACCCAACACAACAAGATAAGCAAACACATCGAGAGCCGAGCTGTGGTTTAAAGTAAGTTGTATGGTTTCTTTTTATACTTCCCAAACCTTTTGCGATCCAAGGCTTGTCGAAATAAAGTGATGGTCGGTGTGAATTTGGCTTAAATCCCAGCCGATTCAAGTTAAAATAAAACTAGACTGCTTTCCACTAAATTTGGACTGCAAGGTACGCTGCGCGATCGCTTCCCGTATGGTATACATTTTTATTCCAGATTTGTGTAAGTGTGTGTTCTTCCAATGGCTAAGAAGTCATTCCATTAAAGAGAAATAGGTTTCCAAAGAGTGTCCGTGTGCGTCAAATACGACCAGTCAGTAATGAATCTTCGTCGACAAAGCGAAAAGTTACTTTAGTCGTTACGTACAGTAATTATGGATTATATCACGTATAGAGATTAAACAATATTTAATAGCAAAATTATAATTTAGTAAAGCACGACTTGTATGTGAGGTAGATATTTTCAGTGTGATTAATTTTAATTAAACTGCGAGAAACCATTATCAAGTTTAATCTAAATTTTCGACGTTGCTGTTAATGTTCGAAGCAAGAGTTTAGATTGTCGAGGTGAAAGGTTTAATACATGTGTTAGATATGGGGCTATATGGCTATATGGCTATGTGAATAGCTATGCATTTATATAATCAAACCATGCGATTATATATTATATATATCACTATAAACATAGCCATATTGCCCCATATCTAACAACATACTAAAGTATGTATGAGAGGCGAAGGGTTTAAATTTCTCTGAGGTAACCCAAAACAATAATAAATCTTGCTGGACATAGTTCTTTGTACGTATAATACTAAGTAACTACAATCCAAAGGGAAATCGAGAGTAATGGTGTTATAAGGACCCTTCGCCACTGGTATGTATCAAAATCCAAAACATTGATTGATTATATATAAATGGCTATGTACATAGTCATACAGCCCCATATCTAACACATGCATTAAACCTTTCACCTCGACAAACTAAACTCTTGCTTCGAACATTAACAGCAACGTCGAAAATTTTAATTTAACTGATTTGACTGATTTGACTGCCTCTGTGGTGCAGTGTGAATGTATCCGACTGCTACGCTACGGGTTTGATTCCCACCTAAGATAAAACTTTTTGTGATGAGCACGAAGGTTTATTCTGTGTCTGGGTGTAAATTATCTATAACTAGCTGTGCCTGCGGTGTTACCCATTTATTATTATATGTTTTAATCAAGTTTAGTAAAATCGCTCCAGCCGTTTAGACGTGAAGAAGTAACAAACACACTCACACACTCACAAACTTTCGCTTTTATAATATTAGTGTGATATGTACGTATTTAGAAATATAATATTTATCAGTTGTCTGGTTACCGCTCTATACTGTACTCGCTCTACTTAGTTTGGAATCAGATGACGTTGTGTGAGTTGTCCGAAGATATTATTATTATTATATAGCCCCATTCCTAATAATATCCAACACATGGATTGATTATATTGGCTATTTACATACCCACATTTGACAGACTGAATCATTAATGGCTAATAACGGTAAATAAATTAGAGGAGAGGTTTATTTTTAATGAATGATAGCTAAATATAAATTACTAGCTGTCCCGCGCAACTTCGTTTACGTATTTTTTTGCAAAATTTCTCATCGCTGCTCCACTCCTATTGGTCGTAGCGTGATGTTATATAACTTATAGCCTTCCTCGATAAATGGGCTACCCAATAGAAAAAGAATTTATCAAATCGGACCAGTAGTTCCTGAGATTAGCGCGTTTAAACAAACAAACAAACAAAGAAACAAACTCTTCCGCTTTATAATATTAGTATAGATAAGTAATTAGAACAAAACTTATTTTCAGTATACACTTGTCTCAATTTAACTAAAGCAGTTTGTCCATACTCGAAATTCTGTATTATTTGATTCAGCTTACAAAAAAATCTACTAACTTCGTCAATATTTATTTTTGAATTTATGCTAACTTAATGAAAAACTCAATGAAAGTTTCTTGGAATTAAAAATTGAACGTCAAACCACAAATTAAGGCTTTTTATTTTAGGGTTAAAGCCTTTAGGTATTATTATAGGCCTTTACGCAATTAAGACCCGTAATATATATTTTCATAACCTTTAGGTACTGTCTTTTTACAGAATAGAAAATTCAAAGATAGTTACGAGTACGTAGGTATTTAGATATATCTATTATAAATAGGATTGTCATATAGGTAAGTAGGATTATCACATAATCATCATAGGGCCATCCTGATCAAATGATCAAAACAGCGTTACAAGAGCTCCAGCATTGCCGCTGATGACTAACCTCTCCACAAACGCTGTATTGCCAGGTACACGATTTAAATGGCGCAACATGTCCAGAACTTGCGTCAGCCTCTCGACCTAACTGACAGAACCCACAGGAATGACTAGTTAATTCGAAATTCAAAATTCAAAATTCTTTATTCACTAAAGGTTCATTTCCGTGCATCGCGGCCGATCGCGAGTCGCGCGCGTCTTACGACAAGCGACTGACGCGCGCGGCCGATGCGACAATAGTCATAGTGCGCGCGCAGCCGCAGACCTCGGAAACAGCGCCGTACATTCTCATACTCTGAGTATTGTCGCATCGGCCGCGCGCGTCAGTCGCTTGTCGTAAGCCGCGCGCGACTCGCGGAAATGAACCTTTAGGATGCAAAACAACTCTTGGGATACGTCGGGATTCTACATGTACATGTAATGCGAAGTTCGCAAACAATAGGTAAAGCCGGAGAAAAGAACCTGGCAATACGTACGGCGCCAGTTCGATTGCAGGACCTGACACATGTCTTACTCGAAACAAAACCCGGTACCATATCTAGTTTCGTTTCGAGTTTCACTGTTTATGTTTGCGGTCTATTTCCCTTAGTCACCTCTTACGACACACTTAGGATGAGATAGGGTGATGACACTTTGTATTCTTATTCCATCACCACTCTGTATACGGTACTTAATTTACATCTCTGAAATAAGGTGAACAAGTTTCTTAATTTTTTTTTAGTAATTTATTAAGTTTTGTTTAATTCTCTAAATTTATATTTTAAAATAACATCTTATATAGGTACTGAATGTTGAACCAAGTAAGTATACATGGGTATTAATAGTAGATACGTATACCTTAATATAAGGTAATATTGAACTAAAAGTTCTTAAACGAAATATGAAATAACTATGATTAAAACAATTGGTAATCAGTACATCAATTTGAATACTGTTCAAGTAGAGTTAATAATTTATTAATCACCAGTTCTTTTAAATCTTTAGCATACATATAATCAATATGATTAAAATTCTTTAGAGGTACCCTATAAAAATCGACAACATTTTGTAATCTTTGCCGCAAAATTTCTACGTCTTGTACCGCTACTAACCAATCGTTATCGCTGTAAAATATAGAAATGGGTATAGTTATCGTTTCCACTTGATACTCTTGAGGCTCTTTAGAACCGTAAAATTCCACATTTTTTTCTTCTCCGTAGTCAAACCGACGGAATTTTCCCGATATTAAACTTTGTGAGTAATGCTCTACTTGTCTCATGCTTGCCCCAGCTGGTAAATGCCCGAAAACGACTGGTAGATTGGTTATGTTCAACTGAGCTGCGTTAAAACCACAAAAAAAGAATAAAAGATTACTGCAAACTAATTCAGCTAACACTTCTGAACCACATAAATAGAAAGAAAAATGCTTTCTAAACTCACGACTTGGCATAAATTCATGAAGGCCCATTTCCTTTGCAAGCGAGAATAAGATTTCTGGATGGTGAAATGTAACATACTTTAAAAAGTTAAGGAAAGGACTTTTCATATTAGGTATTGCAGTGGCTGGAGCCATCGCTACCATGAATGATATTTTATCATTGTATTCGGGTAACTCTGAACACATGACAAAGAAAGACGTAGCTCCTTGTGAATGACCTACATATAGTAACTGTATACGATTTGTAATAGAAAGCACATAGTCGATCATAACTGTTAAATCATAGCGACCTATTTCGTCCCAAGAGAAGTTCCAAAATTCTGGTGCAGTCGGTTCTAAGGTAATGTGCTTCCTCGAATGTTTTGTACCTCGAGCGTTACCCATCCAGATGTCATATTTTTTGTTTGCAAGTAAATAAGCAATTCCATTCTCTGGTCCCGCAGTCACCCAATCATCAGCACTCATTAGCAATCCATGCATTAGAAACACAATTGGTCCTTCGTTACGGATACGAATAAGAGTGAGTATGTACCCATCTACCGTCTTTACTTCGTGCTCTTCTACGTCGTAACCATATTTTCGTATCAGTTGAGACACATTTAATGTTTTATCTTCGTTGTCAAGTCCTGATTTATACAATTGTAAACCTTCTTTAACTTGTGTACTTGAGAACAAGTCAAGTCCTTGAATAGATTTCAGATAACTGTATGAGTCCTTGATTTCAAATATCTTTTCATAGCTAATGTCATCAATTTCGTCTGCCCGCGAATAAAAAAATAGATTTATGACAGTCTTTAGAATAATTATAACCATATATATTTTCATTTTCACACAACTTGTACATTTCACATGTTTAAACTATAACATTGTAACAAATAACGCGATCGATCGTCTGGCTAAGATAAAACAAAAGTCGGCAGAAGGCAAGCCCAACGGATCACTTTATTTGAGCGCAGGTTACGGCCAAATGGATGTTGGTGCTTATTAATATTCACCGCAAATATGGGTATTTTGCATATTATGCAAAAATTACCTACAATTGGCCCAATATTCGGTTACAATCCAACTAATATTAAATTCGAAAGTATTTCTGTCTGTGCAACTATTTGATTGATGATGTTATTATGTGTAATGTCGTATTCTATTTTGCTGTGAGTGCACTTAAGTACCACTTTTCCAAAAATCTAAGAATACAAATTATTCATCTTTCTCAAAAGGGGAAAATGTTTTCCTCGAGAAACAATAGTAAAAAGCATATTCTTTATTATAATGAATAGCCTACGCTGTACGCCTCAACTAGGGAGAAAGATCTTAACTTAGAAATAGGTACAAACGTGCGAAGAATGATAGTTCGAAAGATTGTTATAGGAAATGATTGATTTGGTATTGGGAAGTATATAATGTTAAAGTAAGTAGGTACTTAAGTTTTCCCACGCGAGAGCATTATGTAGAAGTTAATAGATTAGTAAGTACAAAAATATATTCAGAATCAACCGCAACCATGACCATAAACCATTTTGAAAGCCTATGACGGCATTCCTACTGTTATTTTACTCAACCTTTTTTAGACTTGACATTAAAATTGCCCATGATTTTAACGCAATTTGGTCTGATTTATTACCCGTATGCCTCTGTTTCTACCATGCCGATAAACCAATAATGATAAGCTGAAATACTTCATTGCAGAGTTTGTACAAGTAATTACTGTGACAAAATGCGGTTGTCCTCCTTTTTACCCGACTAAGGAGGATAATGTGTTTGACTTGTATGTATGCATGTGTGTTCCTTTGTGGCACTATATAGACCAAACGCGTGGGCCGTTTTTGATGATTCATACGTCATATTTCATGCTTTTCAAATGGCGCGGTGGGAGTGTATCCGACTGCTATGCAAGAGGTCGTGGGTTCTATCCCCACCCAGGATAAAACTTTGGTGATGAGCACGATGGTTATTCTGTGTGATATTTATCTATATTATGTAGGTATTTAGAAATATAAAAGTATGTTTATGGGTTGTCTGGTTTCCATAGTACAAGCTCTGCTTAGTTTGGGATCAGATAGCTTAGTGTGAATGGTCCCAAGATTTATTTATTATAACGTATTATATATTATTTCCTTTTTTATTTCTTTACTACTTTTGGTCGTCACGTAACTTGAGGCAAAAGCATAAATAAGTATCTATCCTAAGTATACCTATTTAAAAAAAGGCAGAACCGATTTTCATCAAACAGAGCAAACAATTGTGTTTATTTTTAGCTTTCTAATAAAAATACCGCATCCAAATATCTTCATTCATTTAGCTGCCACAGTGACTCAGACTTACACATTGACAGATAGATATATTGGTACCAAAATATGGTTACACTTTCACTCTCTATAATAATAAGTTAACTTTACATGCCGATTGAAATTTTAATCATAGCATTTACAAGAAGGGGCGTACCTACCAAATACGAGTAGAGATGACATGAAAGCTATGTCAGAAAGTAGGGTAAACAATGTCACCCTAAAAACTCACAGAACAATAAAAAACAAATAGCTTCATGTCATAGTGTTGTTACGACTTAGCGTCGGCTTTTATTTTATCGACGACCTCCATAAATAGCGGGGTTTTATTTTCCGTACACCATAAAGCTACTGGACACTCTCAAGAGTGCAAATAAAATGGGTCATATCTCTTTTCATTGCGAAAGTTGTCTATTTATTCCAGTGTATCTTAAAAAGCCACATGGCACTTTGTTGAATTGTATGAACTTAGTTGTTTGAAACGCCTATTACAACTTTCAACACTACACTCATATCATGTCGGTCCTCCATATTCACACAATACGCGAACCTACAACTCCCACGAGTGTAGGAAAACAAAGTTTTCGACACATTTGGGGTTTTCTAAGCAGTGTTTGTTTTTCCTCGTAGTTTCCCATTCATTTCACAATAATCTCAAAAGTCTAAGTGAAAAGAATAACAAGCATTTGATGTAGGTAGGTATGCTGACCACGTTTGAAACAAACTAAAAAGACCAAATCACTATTGAATATGAATAATAAAATATGAATTTACCTAGAAGAATAAAATAAGTAGTCATCACTGGAGTGTTATGTAGGTAAATATGCACACCATTCTGACCATGGCCAGGAACTCATCAGGGCGTGATAACACCGCACTGTAGTGTTCTTTATACCGATTTGCGTTTCATTAAAATAAAGCGTAATAATAGTTCCGACCATAGCCTTTCAGTCCTGTGTGCTGTGTGTGTTTGCTGAATAAATATTTCAACATAGATTTTAAAAATATATACAAAATAAAACCTTCCCACGTAGTGACCTTCATTTTAAATCTGCATAGAGGTAAGATAAGTACAGGTAAATTAGCTTGAAGAAATTTTTGCGTTTGTAGTAGTGTATGGTCAGCAAATAAAAAAAACAACATTTTATTTTTAGTTTTTATTGTTTTAAAGGTAATATACGTTTGTGGCTGGAGCACACCAAATGCGTGCACGTCTACGCATACGCACTACGTACTAATACGGTCGTGAAAATGTGTATCCACCGCATTGTAATCTATGGAACTGTATGAGGCAGACAAGCCAGTTCCAAACATTACAAGCATTGAATGCCGGTTTTCACTTCAGTGAAGACGTGTATGAATTAGGTGTTCTCCGGCCATAAATGTTTTATTCTAATAATTCATCAACCCCAGGCATATCACAATCATCCCCATCCTCGCTTTCATCAGATGAATTATTTAAATTAATTATGATTCGTTCTGATATTGTGTCTAAAGCTGCGTCTCTACCCTGATATTTGCTTTCCTCCTCAATAGCATGCAAACAAACTTTTCTCCATTCCTCTACAGTTATGGCGTTCATTTTTTCTTCAGCTAATGACATTATAACCTTCATATTCATTGCGACATTCTTTTTTGCGACATATGTTTTCACTATCCCCCATATATTTTCTATAGGATTAAACTCCGGATGGTATGGTGGTAAACGCAGCACAGTATGACCGTGCTGTCGTAATATTTCGTCTATCTTGTACTCTATAAATCTCGCCTTGTTTTGCAGAATCAGTTCATATAATTGAGGCTTAAGCAACGTGGATGAATGCTCAATGTTTCGAAATGTCAGCCAGTCTATCATTTGCTGTTTTCTAGAATTACTATTCGGTGCAGGATTTTGTATTGAGTTATGATATGGTGCGTTGTCAACAACAACAACACTATTTGGTTGTAAGTTGGGTATTAATTGAGTTTGAATCCACCTTGAATAGTTGTCATAGTTCATATTGTTGTGGTAATCTCCACTTTTTTGGTCGGCTTTAAACATAAGCAATGCATTTGGTATAAAGCCATCGATACCACCGGCATGAACAATGATTAAGCGGTTGCCTTTCGATATATGTATGTTGCTTCAAACCTGAAGTGCTTCCATCTGACCAAGATTTCGAGAGGGTATGTGATGTATGTATATATGTTTCGTCGGTGTAAACAATTGGTCGGCGTTGTTCACGATATTCAGCAATTTTCATCAAATAATTAATTCGCAAGTATCTAATTTCGTGTTTTTCCATAAGAAGTTTCCGGTTATCTTCTGTTTGCTTCCAATTAAAACCTAATGACATGACGTGTTTTCGTAACGTGCTGACACAACCTTTATAATCGATATCTTCTTTCAATTTTGAGTGCAAAGTTTTTAAAGTGGGAACTTCTTTATTTGTGATGTGGAAGTCATGAATTGTTCTTCTGATAACTTGCTGATCAAAGTTATCGATTACTATTGTAGGTTTACGATTCGGTTTCTTTTTAGGAGATTTAAATGTTACTTCCTGATCTGAAGGACGACATTTGCTTTCTGATACTACCTTTCTGACGGATGCTATTGAAATTCCTGTTGATTTAGCAACTAATTGAGTGGGGGTCATAATACTGCTCGGGTTGTTATTACACTCATTTTCGAAATATTTGTACAAACAGTACAAAACTTCCTTAGTTTGAGAAGTCAAAGGCTTGCCTCGACCATGTTTTAACACTGGAGCCATTTTGAATTATCAATATAAAGTTACAACACTTACACACTTGAAATTAAACACTTCAACAAATATTTTAACAATAATAACAAACAATAACAACAATCAACAAATACAAAATTTCACAATGAAACTACTACGTATCTAATAATTATAATTTTTTAATGAAATGCGTGCTTTATGTTCTAACGGTATCAAGCGACTGACGTCAGACTGCACGTGGCACCTGCGGACAGAGTAAACTGGTTTATTCTGGTTTTGTGCGTGTTTCCACTTTCCACTATCAAGTGACGATTTATTTATTTGTTTTGTTTCGTAATTATTATGGTCAAAACTTTTTACCTATAGCTAAACTACTATCATCTAAAGAACGACACGATATTTTATTGTTTCACGGTAGTCGCCTTGTCGTTTGCTCAAGGACGTGAAATTGAATGACATATTTTTTTTAATAAAGTCAAAACCTTTTTCTTTAAAATAAAAACTTGTTTTTATTGAAAACAAAAATCAGAGTGTTGCTAGGGATAAGTATTAAATTAAATAGTAATGTTAGGATATTGAAACATTTTTGTAAGGGCCAGAACGATATAGTGGAAACGCGCTCTAATATCTAAGTAACATACACACCACTACATATGCAAAAATTTCTCGAGACTAATTTCACTGTACGTATGGACGCTAGCAACAAAAACGCATCACGTATCAGTTGCCAACCCCGTTTTAGAAGAGAATATATATACACAAGGTAAATTTATAACAAAAAATAATACGCAGATAAAAATACCGTATGATGATAATGAAAATATTTATACAATAAAAACTACAGCTAGGGATTTGCATGATATTAACAATAAACGCGAATGTAGAAACTGTAGAGAGACACAAGACTATGTCACTATAAGTACTCTATATTCAGATTAGATGAGGGACCTCGCTATAAAACAGTTAACCTTTGATGTGCCCCAACATGTCTCGATTTTAGTATCCCATTCGTGTTCACTTCTCGGGTCATGTGGGATATTACACTGAGAGTTGTGTAATGCTGTGTCAAAATGCGGTTGTCCTCGTTTACCCGACTGAGGAGGGTAATGTGTTTGACGTGTATGTATGCATGTGTGTTCTTTTGTGGCACTATATAGAGCAAACGCGTGGGCCGATTTTGATGATTCATACGTCATTTTTCATGCTTTTCAAATGGCGCGGTGGGAGTGTATCCGACTGCTACGCAAGAGGTCGTGGGTTCTATCCCTACCCAAGATAAAACTTTGTGTGATGAGCATGATAGTTTATTCTGTGTGATATTTAACTATATTATGTAGGTATTTAGAAATATAAAAGTATGTTTATGGGTTGTCTGGTTTCCATAGTTCAAGCTCTGCTTAGTTTGGGATCAGATAGCTTAGTGTGAATGGTCCCAAGATTTATTTATTATAACGTATTATATATTATTTCCTTTTTTTATTTCTTTACTACTTTTGGTCGTCACGTAACGTGAGGCAAAAGCACCTATCTTCAAAAAGGCAAAACAAATTTTCATCAAACAAAGCAACAAAGTGTTTGTTGAACTAGCTTTCTAATAAAAATACCGCATTCAAATATCTTTATTCATTTGGCTGCCACAGTGACTCAGACTTACACATTGACAGATGATCACACAAAATATGGTTACTCTTGTCTCACTCTCTATAATAACATACATCTAAAGTTAACTTTACATGCCGACTGAAATTTTAATCATAGCATTTACAAGAACCAAATACGAGTAGAGATGACATGAAAGCTATGTCAGATAGTAGGGTAAACAATGTCGCCCTAAAAACTCACAGAACAATAAAAAACAAATAGCTTCATGTCAAAGTGTTGTTACGACTTAGCGTCGGCTTTTATTTTATCGACGACCTCCATAAATAGCGAGGTTTTATTTTCCGTACACCATAAAGCCACTGGACACTCTCAAGAGTGCAAATAAAATGGGTCATATCTCTTTTCATTGCGAAAGTTGTCTATTTATTCCAGTGTATCTTATAAAGCCACATGGCACTTTGTTGAATTGTATGAACTTAGTTGTTTGAAACGCCTATTACAACTTTCAACACTACACTTATGTCATGTCAGTCCTCCATATTCACACAGATACGCGAACCTACAACTCCCACGAGTGTAGGAAAACAAAGTTTTCGACACATTTGGGGTTTTCTAAGCAGTGTTTGTTTTTCCTCGTAGTTTCCCATTCATTTCACAATAATCTCAAAAGTCTAAGTGAAAAGAGTAACAAGCATTTGATATAGGTAGGTACGCTGAGCACGTTTGATACAAACTAAAAAGGCCAAATCACTATTTATGTATTTACCTAGAAGAATAAAATAAGTAGCCGTCACTGGAGTGTAATGTAGGTAAGTATGCACACCATTCTGACCATGGCCAGGAACTCATCAGAGCGTGATAACAACGCACTGAGATGTTCTTTATACCGATTTCCGTTTCATTAAAATAAAGCGTAATAATATGTACCTACCTACTTCACTCAATGCGACTGAAATGCTATAGTTTCGACCATAGCCTTTCAGTCCTGTGTGCTGTGTGTGTCTCCTGAATAAATATTTTAACATAGATTTAAAAATATATACCTATATAAAATAAAACCTTTCCACGTAGTGTCCTTCATTTTAAATCTGCATAGAGGTAAGATAAGTATGTATGGACGCTAGCAACAAAAATCGCATCACGTTTCAGTTGCCAACCCCGTTTTTGAAGAGAATATATATACACAAGGTAAATTTATAACAAAAAATAATACGCAGATAAAAATACCGTATGATGATAATGAAAATATTCATACAATAATAAGTACAGCTAGGGATTTGCATGATATTAACAATAAACGCGAATGTAGAAACTGTAGAGAGACGCAAGACGTTTTTGAAGAGAATATATATACACAAGGTAAATTTATAAAAAAATTAATACGCAGATAAAAATACCGTATGATGGTAATGAAAATATTCATACAATGATAAGTACAGCTAGGGATTTGCATGATATTAACAATAAACGCGAATGTAGAAACTGTAGAGAGACACAAGACTATGTCACTATAAGTACTCTACATTCAGATTAGATGAGGGACCTCGCTATAAAACAGGTAACCTTTGATGTGCCCCAACATGTCTCGATTTTAGTATCCCATTCGTGTTCACTTCTCGGGTCATGTGGGATATTACACTGAGAGTTGGCATTGACGTATTTAGCCTCTATTTATAAACCGCAATCTTTCCCGTGTTTATTTATTCACAAACCCGTTTATTTAAAGAATTCAGGACTTGTTACAGACCTCTTAAGAAATTCAAAGCTTTTCCACAACTAAAACGGGAGCAACTCTCTCTAAATGAGAATCACTTAGTTGTCAACACGGACGTAAAAAGACAATTTAGTGCTTATCTGGCATCGTCTTTCGTCGGTTCTTAAAGTATTCCTGTGAGAAGAAAAGTTTAGAATGTCTTGTCGTATAAGCTATGATTATGTACATAGCTACAACGGTAAAGACTAAAGTTTTACAAAATGATAACACTAGCGTGTCAAGAGATGAGAGTTTTGCTTTTTGCTTCAAAAACATTACTACTTGGGATTACTCACGTCAATACTAGGGCGAAACAAAAAGGAAGGGTTTTTTTTTAGTAATCTACTTATGTATGTTTGTATTTATGTATGCTCCATCATAGCGCCTAAACCACTCATCCGATTTGATGAATGAGATCGTCTCTATGCCCTTAACACTCCGGCACTGAGCCACACCCGTATGGACCGCTATGATCGTGTGTTCAGATCCCACCCGTGCCAAATTTTATTTCATTCGTTTCATATGGATTAACAAGTAGTAGGCTAAAAAGATTGTCGCAGTCGGTTAGGACTTCAACTTGTATTTACACGACTGCCCCAAAAAAAAGGAGTGTATGTCTTATACGTTTAACATTCTGCGTAGACGTTTTGGATCTATTGCACTACGATTATTTTTTTTAAGGAATTTGGGTACAAGCTCAATGTCACGGGGGATTTCACAAACGTACAAGTTACGGACACAAAGTACTCCCAGACCCGGAAAAACAATTGTGGATCACACAAAGTGGTGTCCCGTGTGGGAATAGAACCCATCCCACCGCGCCACAGAGGCAGTCAAAGCGAGCGATTGTACTTACTTAGAAGCTTTAAAAAAAAGACAATATCTACGGGTGGAAAGTTTTAGAATAGAAATAAAACTTTATACGAAACACGTGAAAGTGTCATGTGTTGTTCCCTGAGCAAAAAGAATGCGCCACGACACTTAAATAATACGACCTACTTTTTGAAGTAGATACCTCCTTTAACCTCAGACACAGGTCACACAGGTTAACATTCCACCAGGCAAATAAACGTGTTTCATATTCTGTTGCATCATCGTTTTCCACCGTGAAGAATAACCCACTTAACAACATTTTCAGATAGAAAATCCTACATTCGATTTCAAATTCCGTTGAGTTTCTCGTTCGACTTAGTTTTATTTTAGTAGTTACCTACGTAAAATGTAACTAAGTAGTTGGTACTACGATAATAAAAGTTTAATGGTTTTAGGTTTCGCATTTAAACGCTATATTACCTACCCGTGTGTTGCCGCATGAAACCACTATCAGGTTTTATGTTATTTTAGTGTATTTATACGTGTCTTTTTAACGTCAACGGCTGCGGAGACGGTGTATGTCTCAGAACAAATGAAAATAAGGTATATACGTTTGGGGTAAGAGGTGTTTGTGTGTGTGTGTGTGTGTGTGCGTGTCTGTCTGTTACCAATATTTCACAAACGGCTTGGCCGGTTTTTATACTGTTTTTTTGCGTTGTATAAGTAAGTCTCATTCACGAGCATGTTTTTAACTAAGTATTAATGTTCTACACTACCAGGAGACGCTACAGTGCTCATGTTACTCCATAATGGTTATTTTTTTTTTCCCGAAGATGGCTAGGACAATTTGGGAACGGTTTTTTGCTCTGTATACGTCTCATCCCTGAACATTTTTTTTTATTTACCTACAACTGATAAGGAGGCATGTTATAAGTTGAACGTCTCTGTCTGTGCCATCGTAGCCCTCAAACGGATAAACAGAATTCAATGTGTTTTTTTTATTTAGTCGCGCGTGTCGAAGGTTGTTAGTCAATTTCTTAAGGCTCCTACACATTACCAATTCCCTATCCGGCCGCTATCTGGGTCTGCATAGTTCACACACTATAGCGATTATTGCCTGTCGGCAATGGTTGAAAACTGGCCCTGGGACTACACACTAATAATCGACAGCAGACAGTTTCAGACCGAAAGATCACGCGCCAGCAGTGGCCTGTGAGATCTTCACACTCGAAGCGGCGGCGGTGTCGGATTCGCAAACCTGTATTCCCACAGGGATAACTACGCGGATGAAACCGCGAGGCGTTCACTAGTTACTTATATTTACGTAAAAATAAACTCAAGAGTCAGAGCGGCGGCGTTCATATCTAGTACGGCCGGTAACTATCATATACGCGAAAATGGCTAAGGCATCGGTCTCGCAATCGTGAGGTCGCGGGCTCGAATCCTACCCATTATACTACCGACGTGAACCCTCTCCTAACACAAGCCATTGAACTTAGCTGGAGGGATTAACAGAATTACTAGTAATGTGGGACCCATACTTCCTGATTGCTAGTTATCTTTAAAAAAATAATAATAATACTAGCTCAACGGTTCCCGGCCGGTACCTGATGACGCAAATCGCACCGGGGTCGGTAGATGCACTCACTATGGGTTGGATTGACCGTCAGTCCAAAATCTTTAAGGTCGGTACGTATCTGACGGAGAATGCGTCGCGTACTATCGGTCGCGTAACGCCAGAACAGACAAATATACAATAAAACATTTAACCATTCACACCTAACCGAATGATGCGTTAGTGCCTCAACCATACTAAACAGATACGTTCGACGAATTTTTCGTCAGATATGAACCGACCCTTAACAGAAAACTGTTAGTCTGTGGCGCAGTAAAAATTGTGGTCTGTTGCGAATAACTGACAGGCTGATATCCGCCGGCGGCCTGGTAGTGTGGGAGCCTTTACATTGTTGTGATTTAAGTACTTGTACCTATTTGTATATCTATGTATGATAATATGGACCTATATATGTATTTTATTGTATAGTTTATTATATTTTACTTAGGTGAATATTGTTGTCACCGTTTGATAATGTTACTTAGGTATTAGTTAAGAAAATGATTTACCTTTGTAAGTAAAGATTCTGCGTGATAAATTAAGGCCATTCTTTTCTTTCTTTTGCTTTTCTTGTTTATTCATTAAGTAGCAATAAATTGGCCAATATTTAAGCGCATTTGTTTTTACATTGTAAGTGCATGCTCCTACTATGTTGTGCCCGTTGAGGCTGATATATCCAATGTCGAGAGTCCTCTAATATAATATAATAGCGGCAGCACCTTACCTTTGAAACTTAGTAAACATTGGCATATTTGAATACAGTGCACGCGAGTTTTTAATGCCTGTTCTTTTTACCCGACTGTAAAGAAGGGTTATGTTTTTCGCGCGTATCTTGTATGTATGTATGTATGTAATATTCTTTATTACCTGATATCTCACAATCCACTGAACGGATTTATACAATTCACACGTCGTTAGATTCGTGTTAATCGCCCAAGTTTTCTTAGATAGGTGACGTTTTAAAAAAACAAACATGGCGGCTATGAGATGTCAAAATAACAAGATGTGAAAAAAGTTATTTCGAATACTGCAATATGAAAGAATAAGAGCTCATCTTAAGCATTTCAAAAAGGTATAACATGATTATGACTGTTATACTAAAAAGTTAGTTAGCAACCATTGTTTTTTTCAATTTTCAATACTTGACAATAGCTGTGATAAAAGTAAATTGCTACATCGGTTAGATCCTACAACTACTAAAAAGTATTAAATAAAAAAGTAAGTTATAAAAATAAAAAAACCCGCCTGCACAAAAAAGATGGGATCTTATTTCCATCTTTTTTGTGCAGGCGGGTTTTTTTATTTTTATAACTTATTTTTTTTCTCCGACTTTACTTATTGTTTGCTAACAAGAATTACATGTAAATGTAGAATCTAAGTACTTTTCACAAGTGTAGTATTTTGATTCCTAAGTTAATAAATATTTTTTATATTTCTTATCTAACTGTATAGTTCAATGGCCAAACACACATTAATTACATAAGAAATAACATGTTACATTGCAGACATAAAGATAGCAGCCTACTGCGTTCCTAAGCATTAATTTGCTACTTAATATAAGCACTTAAATATTATAGTTCCATAACGTCGATAAATTACCTTTGTGATATCTTAATTAGCATCGTTATAGCCAATCGTTTCACTATGCTGTTGCTTTAAGGTTACAAGGTTACTTTAATCAACAATTACTACTTAAGTACCTACAAATAACCATGTCTTTAACTAAATGCAATATGATACTCATAGTTTCTCTGTCTGTCGGTTCCTTTTATGTTCTGTTCACGCGAGAAGCATTTCGATGGCTCTACGTAAATTATCTTAAGTTTAAAAAACATCTAACCGACTTCAATCCATTGACGTTTTACATAAAACCTCATTACTTCAATCACGACTAATGAGGTTTTATGCTGGCATTTATTGAGGTATTTCGTTGTCTGTCTCCGAAACTCATCATCAGATCTTTACCATTACCAATATGGTACATATGGTTGAAAGGTATAAGATATTGTAACAAATTGATGAGTTTGTTTTAATTTAAAAATTGTTTATTCCTTTAAATAAAAGGTTGTTTTTAAAAATGTTTTTTAATTATTATTATAATTGAATGATTTTAATAGTAGCTAAAAATATATATGATATTTAAAATTATTTAAAATAGTAGGTAAACCAAGTCCTAAATGTATCGCATTAACTGACTTCCTTCACGAGTGTAGCCGCGAGGAAAAAGGGCAAAAAGTATTTATCCATAAAAAATGGTTGTCTGTAAAGCCGGTTTACGGACGATAATTTTACGTGATAACATCTTAAGAAAACATTGATCGCCATTCGCGTTACTTAGCAACCAATCAATAACGTTAGTTCCAATTGTATCGCATGTCATGTCGCTGCAATCGCCAGTCGCTGATGCTTAGCAAGCTTTTCGTGAGTGCAGCCGGATATTGATTTATAAGACGTTGTCACGTCAAAAAAACGTGACAATTTTAAGTCTAGTGTTATTTGTCAAAAGTTCTAACATTAGGTAAATTGTTCCTAACAAGCTAACTAGCTTTGCAAAGGAAAAATCTTTGCTAGCCAATACGTCAATATAAATGTTACAGTACAATATCTTTGTGCTGTATCTACAATCTACATCACAATCTTATGTTCCTTATCGCACGTTCAGTATCTATTAAATGTTTCTACTATCTGTTATCAACACGAAGTCGTTAGTATATAAGATGCACCTTTGGATAATTATAACCAGACTATACTACACCTTTGTCTCATTTATACCTAATCATATACTGCCAAGAAGTTTGGCAAATTGGTGACCCCGACGAACGAATACGCAGCAAGAAACATGGCACAATCACCGTGCAAGGCGAACATAAATCAGCAAGGAACACTTGAAGTAGCTGCTGGCACCTCGGTTTTATCCCGCATTCCGGAATTTTGGAAAGACCAACCAAGATTATGGTTCACGCAACTAGAAGCCATATTAGCACCACAGAAGCAAGGAGACGAATACAAATACTGTACAGTAATAGCAAAGTTATCCAAGGAAGAAATACTACAAGTTAGTGACCTAATCACTTCACCACCGACTACAGATAAATACAAAAACATCAAGGAACGTTTAATTGATTGTTACGAAGAAACAGAACAGCGACAGTTTCAAAAATTAATATCAGAGACAGAACTCGGTGATCAAAAACCTTCGCAGTTATTACGTCAAATGCGAGTCCTCGGGAGAGGAAAAATCAGTGACGAAACAATTAAACTACTATGGTTCAGGCTTTTACCAACATCAGTTACTACGGTTCTAGCAGTTACGGAAGACATGGAAATTGACAAACTGAGCCAAATTGCAGACAAAATAATAATGAATTCAAAAGTAACCGAAATATCAGCTGTTAGCAACGACACTTCAAACGACAACAATACAGCATGCATTTTAGCCCAGCTAGCAAAATTACAGATAGATATTGACGCAATTCAGCAAGGTCAATATGGCTATCGACCCAACACGCACAATCATTTCAAGAAACGTCAACAATTTCCGATTATGAGGCCGAGAACAAACTATAGAGGAGCAAATCGATTTTGTTACTACCACGAAAGATTCGAAAAAAAAGCAAAGAACTGCATTAAACCATGCGGTTGGAAACCAATGACTTACGTACGGAACCAGGGAAACGAATAAGAGCACAGACAACGGCGAAACTCTGTGCAATCCACCCATCCAATCGCCTCACCATTACCGACCGAAAAAGTGGTATGAAGTTTTTGATTGACACGGGCGCAAATATTTCAGTCATTAGCAAGCAACAGAGACATTCAATTTTACAAAATGAACAATACACACTATACGCTGCAAATGGGACTAAAATTAGGACTTACGGCGAGAAGACGCTTACCTTGAATTTAGGACTACAACGATGTTATAAATGGAATTTTGTAATCGCCGATGTTACACAACCAATAATTGGAGCAGATTTTCTAGAGCACTATAAACTATTAGTCGACATAGCAGGTCGCAAACTTATCGACAAAGTTACAGAGCTGACAACGCATGTAACTTCGGAAAAAGCGACACAACAAACAATTCGTACTATCGCAGTGGGAACGAATCCACGTATTACGCAACTTTTAAACAAATACGAAGACATCACGAAAGGGTCCTCTCTCCGCAATGCGCCCAAACATAAGATTGAACATCACATTATCACTACAGGACCACCCGTCGCAGCTCGGGCAAGACCATTACCTCCAGAAAAATACGACATAGCCAAAAAGGAATTTCAAAATATGATAGAACTCGGAATTTGCCGACCGTCAGATAGCCCATGGGCAAGCCCATTACATATGGTAAAAAAGAAAAATGGCGAATGGAGACCGTGCGGAGACTATCGAATGCTCAATAGCACGACAGTACCGGACAAATACCCACTACCAAGATTAACTGACTTTACATACATATTAGAAAATAAGAAGATACTAAGCAAGATAGATATACGTAAAGCATACCATTGTATTCCTGTTAAAGATATAGAAAAAACAGCCATCATCACACCTTTTGGACTTTTTGAGTACTTAAGAAGGCCTTTCGGATTACGCAATGCGGCACAAACATTTCAACGATTCATGGATTCCTTATTTAGAGATTTAAACTTCGTATTTATATTTGTAGACGACTGTCTCATCGCATCGGACAACGAAGATTTGCATTATCAGCATTTAGAAACGGTTTTCAAACGTTTACACGAGAATGGAATAACCATTAATCTCGAAAAATGCGAATTTCTCAGAAGGGAAATAGATTTCTTAGGTTACCATATAACGAGCCAAGGAATACACCCTACCGAAGAAAATTACAAAGCAATCATGGAATTTCCCAAACCGAAAACAATTCAAGAATTAAGAAGATTTTTGGGCATGATCAATTTCTACAGAAGTAATATTCCACGCGCAGCGGAAAATCAAAGAATTTTAAACGAATATCTACATGGTTCAAAAAAGAACGATAATTCACCTGTTCCTTGGACAACGGAAGCAGACAAAGCTTACGAAAAATGCAAGGAAAGCATGAAAAACGCAGTGTTAACAGCGCATCCTTCCCGCAACGCATCACTAGCGCTCATGACCGACGCTAGTGCTACTTGCGTTGGTGGAGTTTTACAACAAAAATCCGGACGCAATTGGGAACCATTAGGATTTTTTTCACAAAAATTGAGCGAAACTCAACAAAAATATTCTACGTTTGACAGAGAGCTGTTAGGAATATACATGGCCGTCAAACATTTTCACAGATTAATCGAGGGAAGAGAATTTACAATATTTACGGATCACCGACCTTTGACATACGCATTCTCCCAAAAACCATCATCAAACGATACACCGCGACGGGTCCGGCAGTTAGATTTCATTTCACAATACAGTACCAACATTCAACACATAAGCGGACGTGACAATATTACCGCCGATGCCTTATCTCGAATAGAGGAAATATACGTGCCATCACCTATCGATTACGCTGAATTGGAAAAATGTCAATCAACAGATAATGAACTAAGTAAATTACATGACAATAAAAGATTAAAATTCAAAAACATTACGCTTCCGGGTTCCACAATAAACATCACCTGCGACACGTCTACTGGAAAAAGCCGCCCCTACTTACCAAAGCATTTTTGCAAACAAATTTTCGATACCATTCATGGTATGAGCCATCCAGGAAAAAGAACTACGAGAAAAATGATAACCCAAAGGTATTTATGGCCGTATATGAACAAAGATATCAATAATTGGTGTAGATCATGTATAGCCTGCCAAAAATCAAAAATACAACGACATACGATATCACCTCCTGGTACATTTATGACAGCGCAACGTTTTGAACATTTACATATTGACATCGTCGGACCACTTCCGATTTCACAAGGGAAGAGATATTTAATCACAATCATAGATCGTTGTACGTCATGGCCCGAAATATTTCCGGTAGAAGATATAACTGCAGAAACAGTAGCCAAGACACTTTTCGAAGGATGGATTACTCGTTTTGGATGTCCATTGCGCATTACTACGGATCAAGGCCGACAGTTTGAATCAAGAATATTTGAGCCACTCTCACAATTTTTGGGAATACATAAAATTAGGACAACACCTTATCATCCACAATCCAATAGAATGATAGAGAGATTTCATAGAACTTTAAAGGCGGCGTTAATGACAAGAGAATCCAACGAAAATTGGTTAAAAGAAATTCCAACAGTTTTACTCGGGTTGCGGAGTAGCTTGCGAGAAGACACAGGTTATAGTTCAGCAGAGATGACATATGGAACGCCAATACGACTCCCTGGAGGATTTTTTGAGTCATCAGCAGCACAGTTATCAACGTACGAAGAGTTTGTAAAACAAATTCAAAAGGACATCACACAAATGACATCAATTCCGAAAAGAAAAAAACACAATCAAGCTATATTTGTGCATCCCGAACTCAAAGAATGCTCACACGTATTTGTTCGGTGTGATAGAATTAAGAAAGCCCTGACACCGCCGTATGAAGGACCCTACCCAGTAATTAGTAAAACAGATAAAACATTTTGCATTAGAATTAGGGATAAAGAGACAGTGATATCAATTGATAGATTGAAACCAGCTTTCATGATCAATGACGAATCAAACTACGTGCCAGATTCAAAGGATTGCGACAGGCATTCACACACGTACACTACACGATCGGGACGTAAAGTAAAGCCAGTAGTACGTCTATAAAAAATCGCAGATATAAGCAAGCTATTCGTATATATATTAACATAGATCTTAACATATACCATTAATTCACAACTACTCGTAACAGCAAGACATCTAAAATGGGAAATCAAAGTTCTAAGGACCAGATAACATACAATACGGACAATTGCCTCAATCAAAACGAAGCGGACCAACTCCGTAACCTGATCCAGGAGGACTTACGGTGGACAAGAAATGTTGCAATGGGACAGATTATTTTAACAATCGGCGTGATCCTAATTTACGGCATAATGAAAACACTGGACAGAAGAATGAAGAGTTTAACGGAAAAAAATAATAAACACTCGTGCAACAGCTAAGTCAAAATTACAGACGTCAGCAAATCACACCACAACAGGCGTCATCAAATTCCACCGCGTACAATAGCATTATTATTTATATACATCAGCAAATAACTAATAAGGTCTAGGTCAAATTTATATTGTAAACACTATTACCATAAATTTTTTTTAAAGGGGGGTGTACTGTTACAGTACAATATCTTTGTGCTGTATCTACAATCTACATCACAATCTTATGTTCCTTATCGCACGTTCAGTATCTATTAAATGTTTCTACTATCTGTTATCAACACGAAGTCGTTAGTATATAAGATGCACCTTTGGATAATTATAACCAGACTATACTACATCTTTTGTCTCATTTATACCTAATCATATACTGCCAAGAAGTTTGGCAAAATAAATATACCTATATAAATCTAAATCTAAACTAGAACCTAGTTAGAGCCATAAAAGTTGTAAGATGCTCAATTTTCATGACCAGCACTTCGTTTCAGTGTGTAGTTACGAACTGGCCAAATCATGGAAGTGTTTTTTTTAAATGATCCTACGTTACGAACCCTCTGATCCGCACTAAACACGTAACTTTTTACAACAATTCTACTCATACACTTACGTGTGTTAGTTTTCCCACGCGGTTTAGCCTGCCTTAAGTCAAATATTTATAACCTGATTAACCTTATAAATATAAGTCTAATATTTATAACCTAGGTACTAGCTAACGCACGCAACTTAGTCTGCGTCGATTTTCCCTGTTTTTGCTACTCGTACAAAAATATTAAAATCTTGTCTAAAAAATTTTTCACGACCTATTCCCATACCTACCAAACATACCTACAAAAAACATTAAAATCGGTCGAACCGTTTCGGAAGGAGTTCGACCAAAAACAGCGTGATTTTTCATTCTGATTCATAAAAGACGTTACTGTAAAGTTCTGTCAAAATAGTTTTGACCTTGTCAACGAATACAATGCAAAGAGAGCAATCTGACGCTAGTAAACAGGTGCACTGACTGTTCTAACTTTACTACTTACTTAGAAAATGCTACAGAATTAAGAGTTCCACTTAAAATACTGATCAACTAGACTTTAAAACTTAAGAAATTTATTTCTAACATATAACAAGCTGCTTAGAATAGTACACCCTACTGCCCAAGATAGGTAAATAAATTTGCTGGCATCCATTAGAAATAAGGAATATGAAGCGTAAGCAAAGAAAAAGAAGCACTAAACCAGGTCACCGGAAGATAAAAGAGTAGTGAATAACCTGACTAAAAATCTTAAGAGGGAGATAATGCACAACAACGACATACGCACTAGTAATTACCTCAGCCAAGTAACAAGTTGCCACAAGACTGATTACTCACTGTGGAAAGTTACTAAGAGTATGAACAGACCAACATTACAGATTCCTCCAATAAGGGGAGAAAATGGAACTTAACGTCTTTTTATTTGGAAAGTATTTTAACCGCTTATTGAAAACTATTTAATAGAAACTAGAAGACAAATGTTGACTAGAGACCGCATTGAATGATTACAGGAGAAATCTTACGACAACTACGCCGAAAAGCTATAGTAAAAATCACCACCTTGATAAGTGTTTCTTTTCAACTAAAGTATGTACCTAACCTGTGAAACCCCTCAGGAATCATCATCATATAGACCAATTTCTTTACTACCCATAATGTCAAAACTATTCGAAAATAAACTTATAATAGAAAATAGACAACAAGAGGTCGGGGACACCACTTTGCGTGATCCACAAATTATTGTTCCGAATCTGGGTGCACTTTGTGGCCGTGATTTCTATGTTTGTAAAGTCCCCCGCGACACAGGACTTGTACCCTACTGTAGAAGTAGTCTTAAAATAGAATCATTGATATTTTATTGATATCAATGATTCTATTTGAAGACTACTTCTACATTCCAAACTGATATTATTGTAATTCGAAGCCATCGCGGCTTCGAATTACAAAAATATCATTGAGAAAGCTCTAGAAGAAAAAATAAGGTTAGTTCCGTTGTCTTTCTCGATGTGGCATAAGCTTTTGATAAAGTCCGGCATTAAGGCTTGGTATATAAACTTAAAACTATTATGTTACCATATAAATTTTCTACTAACCTAGAATCTTACATTTCTAGCAGAGCATTTCGAATACGACAAAAAGATGTTTGTTCTAAAACTATAGAAATAAAAGCTGGAATTCTACAAGGCAGCGTTTTAGGTCCGGTTCTTTACCTTTTTATACACCTGTGATATTCCAAAGCTCAAAAAGAATGCTATTGCAACCTTTGCTTACTACGGAAATACCCTCAACGAATCAGTAGAAAAGGTTCAAATAGCCATAAACCAATTATTAGAGTTTACTAAAAAATGAAGAATTAAAACTTAATGAGAGTAAGTCCGTTCACGTTGACTTCAAAAATAAAAAAAGTAATACTGCCTGCTTATACGAGCTATCGTTACGCTACCAGGAGACGTACTGGCTACTGGGAAGACACTCTTCCCTATCAGTACACAACAAAGTCCCGCTAGTGTTGGCTCAGAGTAATCGACAAATAATACAAAGATTCCAGAGCCAAGTGCTCAGGGATATTGTCAACGCCCCTTGGCACAAGGGGAAGAAACTGTGATCTCCACCGGGACCATATAATGGATGACATAGAGAATTTTACACAAGAAATTGCTCAAGCACATTAAAGGAGGCTTTATCATCACGTGAACGTCGAGGCAATCCAGCTCCTTGATACCACGGAGAAAAAATTAGGTTGAAACGGCTGAAGCCGTTTGAATTAGTATAGTGACATGTTAAATGTAGTGATAAGTGCGACATAAAAGAACACATGAACAAAGTGACTTCACATTTATGCAATAGAGACAATAAAATAAGTGTTATTGGACACATTCTTAGATTTAAGTCCTTATAGCAATTTAGGTCATAATTAAATTACTCTAATACTGTATAGATACTTTATCATAAAAAAGTTGGTTTTGTGAGAAAGAGCAACAAACATCCCTCTATTCTCAAAGTTTTTTATAATGTGAGAAGGATACCTACTCGTTCTAAAATAAATCCAATATCTATCTTCTATCTATTTAATTAAAAATTAATGTTGGAATGTTCGTTTTTTGTTTTTAATTTCTCACGAATTAATCTGAAAAGCATATATTAGGTGCCGTTATTAATTTATATTTTTACTGAATATATATTTTTTCAGTATTATTCAGCTTTCAGCAGCATTATTAAATTTTAGTAAATCGATCGTATTTCAAAAATATAAAAAATAAATTTACGGCAAAAGTTAAGCACTTTTTGTCCTCAGTTTATAATTGGCAAGGTCCTATAGTTGTAAAAACTGTTTACATTATTCACAGATATTTAAAAACATTGTTTTAAAAGTGTTATCATGACTTGTAAACCTGTTTGTTATTCGGCAAATGCTTGTATTCTACAAAATTAATTTCCTCCTACCTTCCTTAAAATGCCTTTGACTGCCACTGTGGCGCGGTGGGAGTGTATCCGACTGCAACGCAAGAGGTCATGGGTTCGATCCCCACCCAGGATAAAACTTTGTGTGTTGAGCACGATGGTTTATTCTGTGTCTGGATGTTATTTATCTATAACTAGCTGTCCCGCGCAACTTCGTCTGCGTTAATTGTCCCCGTTTTTGAAACATTTCTCATCGCTGCTCCTCTCTTATAAGTCGCAGCGTGATGTTATATAGCCTATAGCCTTCCTCGATAAATGGGCTATCCAACAAAATTGTTTTCAAATCGGACTAGTAGTTCCAGAGATTAGCGCGTTTAAACAAACAAACAAACTCTTCCGCTTTATAATATTAGTATAGATATGTATGTATTTAGAAATATATATAAGTATGTTTATTGGTTTTCAGGTTTCCATAGTACAAGCTCTGCTTAGTTTGGGATCAGATAGCGTTGTGTGAGTTGTACGAACATTAATATATTATTAAAATACTACATTTTACAGTAAATCAATAACACTTATATTAACTGAGAAAATAATTGATAACCTATCACTCCAAAAAAAAGCAAATAATGCGTAATCGTAAAATAGGGAGCAACTGCAAAGTTTGACTAACAATTACAATGTCACATATAATGACTGACTAACGCAAACAGATTTTAATAGAATATACCTTCAAATATTTTAAACCAACCAGGTTTTAATAAATATCGTGAATCTATTGCCACATTGTGTGTCCGCAGCGTGTCTCATCAACAGGCAGTGTTTGGACAACGGAAAGTTTTTGTTTCAACATTTTCCCTCTAATTAGGAAGTATAAATCTCCAGTCATATTTTCCTTTTTTTAAACAACAAAGAAGTTTTTCCATTATCATAATATAATGAAGGATTTGGGAATAATTCATGTCTTCACAATTCTCTTTTTAAAATTCTGCAATATTGTAAACATTTACATTTGTATATACTATAGGGTGTCGCAAAAGAAATGTCATAATTTGAATTGGCTACTATTTTGTTACAAATGAAAAAAAAAGAGTTCTGTTTTCACGAAATGTTTATTTGAAGATGTAAAATCGTATACAGTATCGACACCTCCATGCTCAAATGGCGTGAAGGACAAAACACTGCGTTTCGGAACGCCTAAAAACGACCTTACAATTGCAACTAACAATACAATTGCGCAATTTTGTTTCTGATGCTACATAAAAATGATCTAGGTACACATTGCTCAAAATCTAAAGGAGTTTCTTGTGACGACATCGCCTAGCTTTATCGTTACATAATTAGGCTGTCCTATACGCGCTAAAAAAGATAACTAAAAGGTGTAAGTCTGATGTAGGTGAAAAAAAAAGTTAAAATAATTGGCGTAAATAAATGGTTATTCGAAAACGTCGAATTTTAGTTTTAATTATTTATTAAGCGCTATCTTTTTAAATTTTTCCATATTTTTTGGTTACACGGTTCAAAAGTTAAGGGGATTCGAACACGATTTTTGCAACTTTCGGAGCGATTATTTCCAAAAATATTCACTCAATCAAATAAGTTTATTAAAAACCTCAAAATGTTTATGAAAGACCTGTCGAATGATGTGCCACACATTGATATTTGCTGAAAAAACATTTTTTCAGCTTCTGTTACATGTATGGAGTAGATACCCCTAAAAATATTTATTATTATTTTTTTGCTATCAAACTAAGTAGCGGCTACTACAAGACACCTTTTCACCTAATTCAAATCATCAATATTCATTGTAAAATATCTGAGTAAAATGCCTGTGACAGACGGACAGACATGCAGACAGACAGACAGACGGACATGGCGAATATAAGGGTTCCGTTTTTGCCATTTTGGTTACGGAACCCTAAAAAAAGGAGATTTTTTTCTGTTAGTTTATCTGAAACTTTCAGAATAGCCCACACAAAAAATGTGACTGTTTAATTACAGAGAAAAAAATCTCAAAACATGTTTTATGCGCATTAAACTCCATATTTTTAGGTCGTATAAGATATGGTTCATACGGTTTAGAAAAAGTGCAAAGGTGTAAAGGACAGACAAGGACAGGACACGTAGATTGAAATTTCTTAACGTTTATTATAGGTCCAAAAGTACAAAATATTGTCCTTTAAGCATATGTACTGAGATTTACAGTAAAACCATTATGGTACCTAAACCTATTTTAATTTGATATGGAGGAACATAAACCTACTATAATTTGCTTAAAGCTTGAGGTAGGCTACTTTATATATTTTATAGCGACCACTAGGGCGAAACCACCGGAAAAGATTAGTATTTAGTACTTGCCAACAATCGATGTATTAATTTGCTCTCATTTACCCGCTTTTTTCCGCAATTTTGTAATTTTCCATGGTTGGCAGGGAAGTAAAACCTAAACGCACGAGAAATGTTACACTTCTAAAATAAAAAGTTACTTAAAACTGAATATGCCCAGTAGTCCAGCTATGAGGTAGGTACTTCACTTGCGCGATTCAGGATTTGTACCGACCTTGTGATATTTATGTGATGTGAGTATTGACAAGTATAGGACAGAACACGACTTTATGATACTAGCGATATGTACCTATTTTATTACCTACGACGGTCACGGAGACGCTATATGCGTTTGAAGTAAGAGGTGTTTGTGTGTATCACCATTTTTCTTGGAAACGGAAACGGTTTTTTGCGTTGTATAAGTCTCATTCCTGAGCATGTTCTTAGTTTTAATGTCAGAAGACCGCTAGGGGACGCTACAATGCCCATATTTCTCCAAAACCGTTGTTATTATTTTTTCTCGGAGATGGCTAAGACGATTTAGAAACGGTTATTTGCTCTGTATAAGTCTTATTCCTGAGCATGTTCTAGTTAAGTTTTAATGTTACAGACCGCCAGGCGGCGCTTCAATACACGTGTTTGTGTCTTAAAAAAGGGCAAGCTCATCTTTTTATTATTATTAAAATTGATTATATATTAGTTCCGTTACAATTAAATGTTTACTCTCCTCTCAATACTAGTGTGAATTTTGTAAAAAATCTCTAAAAAGTTTGAAATAAAAAATGTTTTTTTAGATATTGCAATCGAAATCGATCTTGTTAAACTTCTGTTAATTATTAAATTACAAATATTTTTGTTCTATAGCCAAATGTTTCTACAATGGTTAATGTATATTATTTATAACATTTAGACATAGACACCTAATGTTTATCTGCTCTGCTTTTTCCAGCTTACCTATAACATGTAATAGCATTAGGTTCATGGAGTTAAAACTTATTGAATTAACATCAGCGACTTACAGTCAACAACGGTAAATCTCTCAATATGATAATTCTTCTTTACATTTCCATAGTATTATTAAATCTAAACTGTGTAAATACCCGTAATTCAAAAATCGCACATGTTGGCAGTGAAGCAATATCATGGGGCCCAGAACCAAAGGACATTGTCGGAGAAATTTTAGCAATTTTTGGCATGTTACAACCTCATACACAGAACATCGAGGATATAACGCTAAATGCTACGGAGCTGGCTTTAAAATATGGTTATAAAATAGAAACATATTCCGTAAGGACCGAAGATGGCTATGTGCTCACCATGTTCAGGATACCGTCAACAGGCCCTCCAGTATTTCTAATGCATGGCCTCTTTTGCAGTGCTGATGATTGGTTGATCGCGGGACCTGAAAGTGCTTTAGCATACTTACTAGCTTCAAATGGCTTTGATGTGTGGATAGGAAACGCTCGAGGCAACAAATATTCAAGGAGTCACTTGATACTTACACCGAACCAAATAGAATTTTGGGAATTCAGTTGGGATGAAATTGGCCGTTATGACCTACCAGCTTTGATTGATCAAGTACTTTACACCACCAATCAGTCACAACTGATGTACATTGGACATTCACAAGGTACAACGTCTTTTTTCGTGATGGCTTCAGAAAAGCCTGAGTACAATCAAAAAATTAAAACAATGATTGCATTATCTCCAGTAGCTTGGATGGGTAATGCATTCAGTCCATTACTTAAGTTAATAGCTCCTTATTCAAAATGGAGTTGGGTCTTGAAACTGATGAATTTTAATCTAATTATAGACAAACTCAAAAATATTGAATCTGCAATTTGTAGATTTGATAACGGAATAATTTGTCAAACAGTTGCGTTTGCTATTTGTGGATTCGATTATGAACAAATGAATATAACAAATACACAAGCGGTATTTGGACATCTGCCATCTTCAGCCTCTCTTTTTCAAGTGGTTCACTATTTACAAAATGTCATTTCTAAAAAGTTTTTAAGATATGACTACGGAACAATCAAAAATATGATAATCTATGGAACTCCAATACCACCGAGATATAAGGTAGAAAAAATAAATGCACCTGTTGCCTTGTTTCATGCAGACAATGATTGGTTGTCTCACATAGCAGATG
Source organism: Herminia tarsipennalis (assembly GCA_945859575.2). Taxonomy (NCBI): domain Eukaryota; kingdom Metazoa; phylum Arthropoda; class Insecta; order Lepidoptera; family Erebidae; genus Herminia; species Herminia tarsipennalis. The sequence goes on from OX243839.2 coordinate 18,916,870, forward strand.
TACTAACTTTGAAAGATAAGCTGCAAAACTTGACAATGTTCTATCGCATTCCTTACAAAAAATTCAATCACCTTGACTTTTTATATGCGAAAGATGTAAAAAAACTAGTATATCTCAAAGTGTTAGATTTACTGTTTGATTCCAACACAAATAAAGGCTTACAAAAAGGTAATTATTAACACAGCACACCAAAGTGCCTAAGTTGTATTGTAAAAAATAATTTACGAAATAAATTATTTACCTATGTTTAAAAAGATATTATATTATTTTCCAAAGATATTATAAACAAAACTTCATGGAGGCTTGTACCTGCCTACTGTGGGCTGTGCTGTATTTGTCCTATTCACTTCAGTTCCTAAAAACCTGCATGCAGGTCATGCAGATTGTCCATAATTAGGTGTACCTATCTCTATAGTACCTTTTGTTCCTGTCGATTGCTTAGCCCCAAATTAGTAATGGCTATTATATAACGATTGGGTAATTTGTGTTAGTTATAAAAATAAAGCATTTGAGATAAGAAATTATACTTAATATAAAAAGACCTATAAATTAATGGAAAAAACTGATTTATTTATTACCCCTACGACCCTACTATTATCTCACAATAAATAGATATAACTTATGATTATTACATAAATTTAATAGCCAGGTTCATAAATCGTTTAGAATAAACAAGTCAATTAATTTCTTTGCGTCGTCGTCGATAAAAACGAGCTGAGATCTATCGAGCGTGTTCTCATAGATCTTAACCAAATGAGCCGATGGATACGACTTACCTATTTGGACTCTCTATCTGTTATTGGACTTTTTTTGAGAAGACTTTCTAACGTGTAGCGACACCTACTTAAGTACATAAGTTTGTTATTGTGTTAATATTTTCATAAAGATTAGGGGAAAGATGGCCAAAATTATCGTCTAAGGTAAAATAGTTCCCCACTGGTCACAAAAAGTCACTAATTAAGCATCTCGCTCATTTGTCAATTGAAATATCATAGCTGTACCGTTCCTATCTTATGCGTCGCTGCTGAAAGAAAAAATAAAATCGGTGCTTTTTACCCAAGCATAAAAACTGACAAACTCTACATTCTTTGGGAGCTAATAATCTGAATGACCATTTTACATGCGACTTGATATCAACTTTGTTGTTATTTATTACAACACCTAACGTTTCAATCTTTATAAATTTTAATATTGACATTAATGAATTGGCCAAAATATACAATTTGACACGGGAATAAACGCGTTTAATCTAGGTAAAGTATTTACCTTATGCACCCTGGATGAAGAAACGTCCGCCTCACACACGGAGTCGTGACGCCCGCACTGCCCCCCCAGTCAGCTTGTGACCACGGTCGGTGTAACCCGATCGAAACGTCAAGCATAAGGTAAATACTTTACCTACCTAGATTAAACGCATTTATTCCCGTGTCAAATTGTATTTATAAGGCAACGCGTAAGTTTAAAAGTTATATTGGTCAAAATATCTACCTAAGAAATTGTTCGTTCGTAAATCAGTAGCTATGAAGATCCACGTCATCGTCATCATGACGTCAAATAAAACATTGATAATATTATAGTTGTTTTGTAACTAAATATCGTAGTTTGTTTGTTCGCCTACAACAGTTCGTAAAGGTCAATAGGTCTCAATGTGATATTAAATTGGGTTAATTTTTAGACATAATGTCAAGGACGCATCTAGAGTCAAAGGAAATTCATAGCGGTTACTTACTTCCTTGGCTAAACCTAAGTCCATAATAGATCCATATCTGATCTACAACTAGAGGTAAAGAAGAAGGCTTTGTTTGTTAGTTTGATTTTACAGTGCTACAAAACCACACTTAGCCTCTTGATTGGGCCATTGTGCGCTAAAGACTTAGCTAAGTATCCTGTCAGTTTCGTCACTCCAGCCACCCGAGATACTTAAAGTTCAGCAGTCCGCTCAAGAAGAAGGCCTATAGAATATTATTGAAATCTGTCCATATTTACCTATTATTAAAATATATATATTACGGGTCTTAATCGCGTGAATAATTTAAGGTAAAATACCTTGTTTATTGCCCGACGTTTCGACCGTATTGCAACGGCCGTGGTCACGGGATCAAAGTGGATTGCAGCTGTGGCAGTTCCTACATCGGACAAACCAAGCGAACAATAGCGGAAAGGGTTAAGGAACATATCGCGGCTGTGTAAAACCGACAGACAAACAAGTCAGCAATAGCGGAACACTTGCTGGATGCGGGAACCAATCACTGGATTGAACTACACAAACCACAGGTCCTCTCCACTGACCGTCACTATTACTCCAGGATGGCGAGGGAAGCGGTTGAAATCAAAAAACATGTCAATTTCAACCGAGAAGACGGATACCGTTTGTCAACATCGTGGAATCCCGTGATCGGCAAGTGTATACACCGCCGAACAAACATTACACGCCAGTGTGCAGATGTCCTTAGTGTGTCGAAGTACCGACGGTTCCGTAATAGTGAGTGATAAAAATCAAGCGAGGGTAGTTTCCGAAACCCGCGCTTCACGGAGGCGACGTTGAGCTCAACTAGTCTTCCCGTGACCACGGCCGTTGCAATACGGTCGAAACGTCGGGCAATAAACAAGGTATTTTACCTTAAATTATTCACGCGATTAAGACCCGTAATATATATATTTTAATAATGTGTACAAATCGCGAAAGTTTATCAACATTCATATTTACCTATTTAAGTACTACTTACAGCGTGTCCGTGTGACTACGTAGAGTCATCACTTTGGGCTCTATGTACACATCAGTTACAACGACATGGTTCTACAATTATTGTACACTTTAACAGCATAAAGACTCGGTCTTATTCTCGGATTTTGCGCATACTTCACTTATGTATTTTTACACATTAATTGCGGTGCTGTGAAAATGATGACAGCTCAATTTCCCGCCATTTTCACAACTCATTACAGTACGATCAACGTAACTTGACCGGATTGAAGTTAGGTTTTTAACACTTTCGCGCATGTCATAGAGATGCGACCCTAAAATTACTAACGAAAACGATTAATTATCTTTAATCGATAAAAAATACTAACAACATTTTAATTCAAAAATATAAAAACACTATTTATATGAGTTCATAAAAGTTTAAATTTAGAACAGTTACAGTAAATACTAAAGAAACTTTGAAAAACAATTTCTTTACGAAAATAATCACAAAAAACATGAGTTAGTAATACTAATTATGACAATGTGATGCGTAATCGCATCTCTAATTCTCTTGGTTTAGTTACGCCCCCGACCGCTTCCTGTCACCATTTACTTCCAAAAAATGCATCTGCGCAACCACTTGTCGCCTACTTCAGTCCGGCCTAGTTACGTTGATCGTAATGTACCTACCTTAAACTTTTTTTTTCTCCTCCGTAAAAATGACATGTCGCTAATATTACAGCTTCGCGTTTATCGTGATAACTAGTTAAGAACGAGACTTCGTGTTTCAAAGAACAAAACTTGAAAGAAAATAAACTTGAAACTGGCAACGAAACTTTGTGATTCATATAAAAAATCTAAAAAGAAAATAAACTTGATACTGGCAAAGTGACTTCGTGATTGAATTGAATGTGTGATATCATATCATAATCCCTACCGACTTATATCGGCGGGAAGAAAAAAAAATAGTAAGTTATATTCTTATAAAACAAAACAGAAAATATAGAGTGATAATATATTGATATTGATAAATTTTTTGGTTGCTTCTTCCATGGTTTTAATTAACCGAGAGGTGGTGTAAAAATAATTTTATTTTGTTAATCGTAATCGTTGATGCACAACACGATGCATTGCTGCCCGCGGAGATGTTATAACATTTTGTTTTTGCGAACTATCCAGTGAGTGTAGCAAATGTTTTGTAAACTTTTCCAGTAACTACCTACACGTTGCCGTCCAATACACACAAAGTAATAAAACAGCTATAATGTACAAAGTTTGACGCGTAGTTTTTAATACTGCTGCCTACCTTCATACATAGTAAACGCAGAATATGAATAGATTAGTAGGTAGTTTAACATGAATACAATGTGTACCAACGTGATACCTTTAAAGTTATGTTAGGTTATAGGCATAGGTTTCTACATAAAATAAATAAAAATGTAAGTTTGTATTGACACCTAAACTGTAAGTGCCTAAACATAGGACGCTGATAAAGAATAGAATATAATAAAAATCTTTATTTGCTTAAAATGTAGGTACAAAACAGAGACATGCAAAATACATTGTAGGTCATTAACATTTTATTTACTTATATTATATCTACCATTCTATTAATATTCATGCTTATCATAATTTTTATTTTATTTATTAATTCATGCTTGTCACTTCTTAACATTATAAAAAAACTCAGAGACGTAATTAAATATCTTTTCTAGAAGCCACCGTTTAAGTTTTTTGCAAAATTGACTATTAGGTAATTGCTTAATTTCAGTAGGAATACCTAGCATTAAATACACGTCCACACATGGTAATGCAATTTGTTTTGATACATTGTTGTTCTTGATATCTTTTGTAATACAATTATATGCGGCTGTCTGGTATTCCGAGGATGTAGGTCTTTGGCAGTTTTAAACAGGCGCGGATCCAGAACTTTGTTCAGGGGGGGCAACATGTGACCCAACCGGCTCAGTGTGAGTCGCTCGCCATGCAGAGGGGGTGCATTTGATTCAACACCGATACACCAGCCACTATTGTCGAGGGAGCTGGAGGCAATTACCTGTCAAAACACAACAGTAGTGGTAAAATTCTCAAAAAAAAAGCTCTTTCAATCGAGTCTGTTGCCCCCCCTTGGATCCGCGCCTGCTTTGATAGGAGGTACATACCTATTCTTATCCAAATTAACTTAATACAAAAATCCTATATAGAGAACGACTTGTAAGTAGGTAGGTACTCTATGTACCTAAATACTTACTCCGGCAGTTACCTATACTAATATTATAAAGCTGAAGAGTTTGTTTGTTTCTTTGAACGCGGTAATCTCAGGAACTACTGATCCGAATTAAAATTATTTTACTGTTGGATAGCCCATTTATCGCGGAAGGCTATAGGCTATATAACATCACGCTACGACCAATAGGAGCGGAGCAGCAATGAAAAATGTTACAAAAACGAGGAAAATTGACTCATACGGAGTTGCGCGGGTCAACTTGTGTATAATAAAAGTCAAACTATTTTCATTCCATTCACCCTTTTTTCAGATTACAAGGCAGAACATTGCAATAAAGCTCAACGACCGATACTTGATTGACATATCCCACAACAGAAATAAACGAAATAACACTTCACACTGGTACAATAGCGACCCCTTTCGCCTTACTACAGAATCTACAGACAAGGGACTAAAACAATAAATTCCAAATAAGTACTGTGACTATCCTAGTTTTCTATCTTTGTCCTTCGGGATAAATAGAGGTTGTATAATTTTACGCAGAATATTCCTTTGGCTCGAACAGGCGCATATCCAGAATTTTGTTTCCGTTGGGGGACAACATTTGACTCAACCGGCCAAGTGTGAGTCGCTTGCATGACAAGTACCCTAGAGTGGACGGAAGTTAGAAGAATTTGCAGTATAATGCAGCTTCGAATGGTATAAATGGGATTGTATTCAATTGATTGTATTGCAGCGGCATTGCTTGTCAAAACACATCGATCTAGTGCCCAAATTCTCAAAAAAAAGTGTTTCAGTCGAGTCTGGTCTGGTTGCTGTTGCCCCCAATTGGGTTCGCGCCAGGCTCAAACATAATCCCTTATAATTGGTAGTTGCAAAAGTATTTTCATATTTTGAATGTATTGTTAGTAATCAAACCTCTTTGGTTGTAAAAAAATTGACATTCTGAAGATGCAAATAAATAAAAAATAAGTTTCCGCCATTTTTCAATTGTTTTTCTAGCAAGAAGAAATTCGGTCCATTTTAACGTTTTATTACAAAAAAGGTAAAAATTAAAGCGACGAAAACGCTGCAATTAAAATTGATTTACGGATCTAGTGCGATATACTTGATTTTATCCGTGATAGGGTCTAGAGCGAGCCTCATCCTTTACACAAAAATTTCTAGTCTTGAAACGCTTGAACCACGTTTGTTCTACTCGTATTAGTAGCACAAATGTGGTTCAAGTGTTTCAAGTCTAGAAATTTTTGTGCGAAGGATGAGGCTCGCTCTAGACACCCTATCACGGATAAAATGAGTTCCATCTTTGAAAAAGTGGAGCAAGATCGACTTAATAGTAGTTACAATATTGCTGAAGAACTCGATGTTGCATAAATTTAGAGAGGTTGGCTGGGATGTGTTGGTGCATCCTCAGTATAACCCTGATCTTGCACCCTCAGGTTTCCACCTGTTTCGGTCACTTCAGAACTCTTTAGGAAGCACAAAGTTTGCCTCAAAAGAACACTGTTAAAACTATCTGTCAGATTTTTTTATTAAAAATCTCAACATTTTTTCAGCAATGGGATCATGGCACTACCCACAAGATGGCAACAAGTCACATACATATTAAAAATAAATAAAAATATATACCTAAAAAAATGTTTTTTCTTATGAATAATACGAAAATACTTTTGCCCCGATCTTATGTATAACAATAGCTGACCCGCGCAACTTCGTCTGTGTAATTTTTCCCCGGTTTTGTAATATTTTTCATTGCTGCTCCGCTTCTATTGGTCATAGCGTGATATTATACAGCCTTCCTCGATAAATGCGGCTATTAAACAAATTCTTCTAACTTCCGCCCGCTTTAGAGTACCTACCTACAAACCATATATATATAACGGAAACACGCTCTGTGCAACAAACATCGTCGCGAGAGGCATTTATACTAATAATATAAATGTGAAAGTTTGGATGGGTCAGATGGATATTTGTTAGGTATTCAATCACGCCAGAATGGCTGACAGGATTTAGATGAAATTTGGCTCAGATATAGATCATAGTCTTTTAAAGGCTACTTTTATTCCTGGAAAAATGTAGGTAGGTAAGTTTCCAGTTGAAATTTTTTTTTTTTAATTTTTCACGCGAGTGATTTCGCGGGCAACAGCTAGTCTATTATAAATGCACACAAAGTAAGTAGGTATATACCTAGGTTCGGTACACTCGGATTCTGACAGAACCAATTTTTAAGAACCTCTGTGCCGTGTGAGATTCGATTGAACCTACAACCCCCTTACACAGCGTAGATTTCTTGCAACGCACTGTACCGCAGAGACAATCTACTATACTTTATATAAACTGTGACTGATGATAAGCAATAAAGCGTAAAGCGACCAAATACCGAGAGTAGATATATTTATTTGGAGGTATGTATGTAGTTTTTGTAAAAATAGACAGGCATAAATTATAGATAAACTGGAGTACTTTTCACAATACTTTGAGTACCCCCAATGTATTGTGAAAAGTACTCCAGTTTATCTATAATTTATGCCTGTCTATTTTTACAAAAACTACATAATAAATCCAGCCGCAAGTATTCAAAACTTATACCGCTCTTCAAAAATATTGACTACTAACGACAACGACACGGTTAAAAATAAAGTGAATGTTTTGTAAGCGTAAAATACGATTACAAAACATCTCATTAGAACCAGTGATAGTTAATTATGTAAACAAACATTGTGATAGTCAACATTGCGGCATTTCTTGAAATTTACTGCATAATTGAATTTCGGTTGAATTCGGTAGTCGTCAGAGTGGTATTGTAGACCGTGGTGTACAGCAGCGTACCTACATTCAATTTTTATTTTAAAATACCCACCGGTTGTCTCACAAACAATATTCTTGTGAACGTTCCATTCCTCAGAAAAATAACTATAAAGCAAAAAGTAAAAAACACTACATTGGCTTATGAAAACAAATGACTGTAAAAAATTAACAGAGTCAAGACTACAATACGATCAATGTCTGTTTTTGTCTATTTTATTGTCCTATTTTAATTAACACATTTTTGTACGTTCCATTCTAACCATCGATCGCTGTCACTTTAAACGTCAAGTTACACAATTACACGTTCACAGAGAATAAAATCACTACGTTTTACACATTGTAGAGTTCAGAATGGGTTATCAAGTTTGATAAAAGTTTGTGCTGTTAACGCTAATAAAAACACATCTCTTAGTGTAATCGGCGGAATAGTTGGTTTTATATAATCTTTAGTATGTCCAAAATACTAGCAAAAACCTGTTTTAGTTCTTTATCCCGAAAATTTTGTAAATTTTCGTCATATAATCGTGTCAGGGCAGCGTCATCGGTGTACGGAAAAAGCTACTCTGAGGTAGTGTTTATTTATATTCTTTTTGTTATCGTTTTTGCATTGCTCGACAAACGTTTATGCTCCATGCTTTAACTTTTAATTTAATAGTAATTTTGTGAGGTTAAGTGCTGACTTAAATGTGACAGCCGCTATTTTTTATCATTTTTTATTGAGTAAGAAAGTTACATTCCGTAAGTATTTCGTCGCTCATTGCTTTAGTAATATTACATTGATTGAATTTGTAACTGTTCTGTATTTATAACACTCGTAATGTTGTGTCAGTGCTCAAAGGAAATATACGTTTGATCAACTTTTGTTTTTATTGCATTATCTAGTTATCAGTTTGAGGTCACTGTTACTCGTCATTGTTGTTATGTACCTCCTTTAAATTACATCAATGCCTCTGTGGTAGTTCAGTTTATATTCGAGTTTTGTGAGGTTAAGGTCTAGCTTCAGTACTTAAAAATTAAAAATAATTATTTCTTTTTTAAAATTAATAATATTTTCAAAAACTGTGTACCATTTTTCAGAATTTTAATTTAGGTAGACAGTTCCATAGTAGTTCAACAATGAGTAGTTCGATACTTCATGACAACCTCTGGGAGACGGATCCCGAACTCTTCGCGATCATCTCGAAGGAAAAAGAAAGGCAGCGTGTTGGACTGGAGATGATTGCTTCTGAAAACTTCACATCTTTACCTGTCCTACAATGTTTGAGCACATGTCTAGCGAACAAGTATTCTGAAGGAATGCCAAAGCAAAGGTGATATTTCTCAATATTTTAATTTAGAAACTTTTTTATTTTGCACAAGGCACAACCATTTATTTTTTAACAGATGTCCTTTAGGTTTCTTAATATTTTGACCTCTTTTTCTAATACCTATTCTCTTGTCACAGGTATTACGGAGGCAATGAATACATTGATGAAATAGAACTTTTAACACAGAAAAGGTCCCTTGAAGCATATAGATTAAATCCAGAAGAATGGGGTGTGAATGTGCAGCCTTACTCAGGTATTTATATTATTTTATATTTATAGTATCTTAATAATCTAAAGTATATTGATATTATATACAACAAAAAATTAATTTATTATGTGGAAATAGGTAATAAAGGAAAAGCTGTTTTATAAATTTCACACAGGCAGCATAATACTTAAAACCGGTATCAATAGGACTCCTGACACACAAAAATAAAATAAACAATATTACTGAAGTACCTATGTAACAGATCTACAGAGTTACTTTCAGATTGGTAATAGCAGTATGGGATCAAAAAAAAAAATAATTAAAATCCCATGATTAATACTTACTTATTAGATATATTTCAGGACTTAATCGCATGAATTGTTTAAATGTATAAAAATCGCGAAACATTAATTATTATTTTTTATGCCAAGAATATTCTGGCATAAAAAATAAGTAAAAAATAAAAAAAACATCCTCTGTGGCGCCGTGGGAGTGTACCCGACTGCAACACAAGAGGTCGTGGGTTCGATCCCCACTCAGGATAAAACTTTGTGTGATGAGCATGATGGTTTATTCTGTGTCTGGGTGTTGTTTATCTATAATATGTATGTATTTAGAAATATTTAAGTATGTTTATCAGTTGTCTGGTTTCCATAGTACAAGCTCTGCTTAGTTTGGGATCAGACAGATAGTGTTGCGTGAGTTGTCCCAAGATATTATTAGATATTATTATTATTGTTTTCATAGCGATATTATTGCCTTGGTGGCGCGTTGGGAGTGTGTGTGACTGCTGTGCAAGAGATAGTGGGTTTGATTCCCACACAGGATGCCACTTCGTCTGATCCACAAATTGTTTTTCTGAGTCGGGATGTACTTTGTGTCCCTGAATTAAATGTTTATATAGTCCCCCGCAACACAGGGCTTGTGCTCTACTATGGGTGTAGTCATTTAAAAAAATAAAACAACAGTCGAATTAAGAACCTCCTCCTAATTGAAGACAGTTGAAAAGGAAAAAGAATTTATTATCTTATTTAGACCATTTCTTTTAACCAGTTTTACAATTTTGAGCCAGTTAGAACATAAAGGATCATGGTTGGATCAAGTTGAAGATGAAGACTTTAATTTATTGGTGTACTTCATCTTTATGAGTAAAGTCACTTTGAATTTACAAATAAGGTCAAACCCACATGTTGTGATTACGTAGTTTGATATCATATACCTACATATTTATCCTCCGAACATGAAATATGAAAAAAAGTATCTCAAGGGCTTGCTTGGCAATAACAATAAGAATTGCATTAAGTTATTTTAATTATGTAACCAGTTGTGGGCGATACCTGTAGGTAGTATGATATCATTCTATTGTATTTTAATTAGAATTTCATCCTTGAGCATTCAATGGTAGCTATGTAACACAAAAATAGTTACCTACTGATATTTCTTATCAATAAATTCACATAATAAAATACTATAATGCAATATCAGACTTTACTCAAGTAAGATATGATGTAACTTCATATAAAATTTATTATCACAACTAACTTGCTTTTTGCCTTTGGATATAGAGATCTGAACAACTTATCTAGGGATTAAATTTCGAAATAACGTTTATTAGTGCTCATTTCCGTCCGTCTTTGTTTTTTCATCATAATCCGTTAATCAATAGTTCAAAATTGTTCAACCGTAATTTTATGAATGATAGCATAAATGAGTTTACTGATTAAACATTACCTATGTCAATATGAGGTGAGATAATCTTATTAATCAAGTGAGTGTAGAGTAGAGTGTATCTGTCTGAGGTCACAGCTGGAATATATTCTAGATAACAACTGTTTTTAAAATATAAGTTTTATATGGTCATTGAAATTGCAATTTCAGGATCGCCAGCTAACTTCGCGGTATACACGGGTGTTGTTGAACCCCATGGCAGGATCATGGGGTTAGATCTGCCTGATGGTGGACATCTTACCCACGGATTCTTCACTTCAACCAAGAAAATCTCTGCCACATCTATTTTCTTTGAGAGCATGCCGTATAAGGTAAGGGCAAACTTGTAATGCCTAGTCTTGTTTATTGTTTTTAAACAAAACGGTTTTATTTGGACAGAATGGTATGTGACAGTATGAAAGTTGACTGCCTCGATAGCGACGCGGAAGCGCATACGTGTGGGTTTTCTCTATTGTGTATAGTTTTGAATATTGGCCAACGTAGCCCACCTCCTTATTCATAATATGTTAATAACAGCATTTTTATTAGTGATTAATTAGTCAGATTACAACACACGATCACTTTTAACTGTCAGTTTTAACGGAACAGTTTTATCTGACACTCAAAACTGAAGTCCTTTGTGCCCACACACCTTAGGAAAATTACACATTTTAATCAGGGGCGCAGCTACCGCCGTATCAACCACACGAGGGCTCCCGTGCCAAAGACACTGAAGATTCAATTGGAAATTTGTGCGAGCGCTTCATATTAGTCCTTCGGATACCAGGCCCCTAACAAATTCTAATACGGGGCCTATCTAAGACAAGTGCGTCTACAACCGCCTCGTTGGCTAGCGATGCGACAAAGTAAACTCCACATGGCAATAACTTTTACTCATTCCGCGCTAATCATGTAACCCCCACATGATAAGAACGCCATTGTAAATTCACACAAGCTTGACGTAAGCAGTACAAACAGCTTCACTGATTGTCTTTGACCTGTGATCTTTGTACTGCTCTTAATTACTACATTTACGTTCACTAGATAATAATATACCAATATGGTTAACCCTGGACGACGAGAATATTAAATAATTTTATATTGAATGTAGATCAAGGCAATGATTACAAAACGCATTTTATTTTAATAGGTTGAGTGTTTTCGGGAATATCAACACTAATATTATAAATAGAGAGACCGAATTCTGTTTTATTAACTTAATGTATTTAGAAAATTCTTTCGCCATTTGAAAGATACACTATTCGTGACGGTTATAGGCTACTAGCTGTCCCGCGCAACTTCGTATGCGTAAATTGTCCCCGTTTTTGCAACATTTCTCGTCGCTACTCCGCTCCTATTAGTCGTAGCGTGATGTTCTATAGCCTATAGCCTTCCTCGATAAATGGGCTATCCAACAAAAAAATATTTTATTATTAAGATTTTTTTAATTCGGACCAGTAGTTCCTGAGATTAGCGCGTGTAAACAAACAAACAAACAAACTCTTCCGCTTTATAATATTAGTATAGATATATATTATTGTTTACAGTTTACCTATAGTTATGTCGATATACGTCAACTAACGGCCGGTCTCAATAATCTAACTATCGATGGATTTGGCTACGAGAGGCATATATTTGACGTAAGCTCCATACAAAATATGACAAAATTCTACCTCTAGTAACCAAATCCATCGATAGGTAGATTATTGAGACCGGCCGTAAGTCAGCAAAAATCGTGCGTCTTCGCAGCTTTCAGGGTGTTCGCTGCGCGAACGTTAAAATATACATCAAACGTTAAAATACCTATAAATAAACTAGCTGACCCGCGCAACTTCGTCTGCGTAAATTTTCCCTTTTTTTTTACAACATTTTTCATTGCTGCTCCGCTCCTATTGGTCGTAGCGTGATGTTATTATACATAACCTTCCTCGATAAATGGGCTATCCAACAATAAAATATTTTTTCAATGCGGCCCAGTAGTTCCTGAGATTATCGCGTTCAAACAAACAAACAAACTCTTAGGGGGATGAAAAATAGATGTTGTCCGATTCTCAGACCTACCCAATATGCACACAAAATTTCATCAAAATCGGTCAAGCCGTTTCGGAGGAGTATGGCAACGAAAACTGTGACACGAGAATTTTATATATTAGATAAACCGGGCAAGAGCATGTCGGACCATGCTCAGTGTAGGGTTCCCCAGCTGTTACTACAAAGAAATGTACTACATATGAAATAACACGATCTGATAAAGTGCACCAGCAAAAGGGCGTATCTGAGCAGAACTGTATGCGTAAGGTGCACTCTCTATTTCCTCGCATTCGTAGATCAATGTGAGTGTGACCGAAGCCGACAACACTGAAGTGGAGTCGCAGAACCGTTAACGTGCTCTCTGAGACCCCGACGTCATTATAAACGGTCTATAATAACAGATAGCATAGACTTAGGATATATAGTACATCCTAAGTCTATGACAGATAGCGACATTTCTTGGACACCCATCCTGTCACTGGTAACATTGGTCACTGGTCGCCACTAAATCACAGATAATGTTAGAATTCTTCGGGATTTTTCTATTATAGTAGCTACACACAATCGAAAAAAAGACAGTGGTAGGTACCTCATAATAAAGTAAGTATAGAGATTTTTTTTCGGGATGTGAGATCCGTCTCGTGAGGAACATTTAGGATGTGTTAGATCACTTTAAATATAAAAGTATATTGAAGGAGACAATGTTTTCATTTTTTTTTATAAAAAGAAATAACTAGCAATGTGGTATTGAGTCCCACATTACTGGCAATCTTGTTAACCCCTCCAGCTAAGCTCAAAAGCTTGTGTTAGGAGAGGGTTCACGTCGATAGTAAAATGGGTAGGATTCGAACCCGCGACTTCACGATTGCGAGGCCGATGCCTTAGCCATTAGGCTACAGCCGCTTATTTACCAATTATTTGGATATTTACACATGATAACGACCCAAGCAAATAGCGTTTTTCGATTTTTAATAGCCCTCTACGAGATATAATCATTATATAGTATTTTTTTTGTACTATAAATCCAATATATTGCTACCCGCTCGATAGATATAGAAGGTATTTTTTTAAACATAAATATATATTGGCGCCAAAATATAAAGTTTCCAGGGTAACTCTCGTAACTAAGACGAATCTAACGACACCTCTCAAGCTAAAATCCATCAAGCTGTTTAGGCTCTAGGGCGCGCCAAAGAAATATACATACATACACTCTAAAAACTCCCTCTTTTTACGTAGTCGAGTAAAATGGCGTCAGGAAATAAATTTCTTCTTGGCGTTAGATAACATGCATACATGATGAATGGAGTTAACATATAAACCTAAGTGAAGCAGGAGCGGGTTGCTAGTGACGAAAATAATAATCGTGCACTGGCGTCTGATATTTAATTATTGATAGACGTTAACATTAATATAGACGTTAAATATTCAAGGCTAAATTGATATTTATCAATGGATAGACTCTATGTCATAACATCATACTTATAAGCGTGCATCGAGTCTAGACAAGTCTAGACGACTCATAATATTGTTATTGTAGATTTTAATTCGAAAAAAATAAATTGCGTTTATTAAGTCAGGCTATAATAAATATAATCGATTTTGGTAATTTGCATTCTGCCGAATTGAATTTATAATAATAATATCTTGGGACAACTCACACTATGCTATCTGAACCCAAATTAAGCAGAGCTTGTACTATGGAAACCAGACAACTGATAAACATACTTATATATTTCTAAATACACACATATTATAGACAAATAACAGACACAGAATAAACCATCGTGCTCTTCTCACAAGCGTAGCAGTCGGATACACTCCCACCGCGCCACGACCAGCGGTTTTTTGCTTTGCACTAAAATTATTGGCCCAATTTACTACCCACCTGTCTTGATCACTAAACTTTTAGCAAGTAAATACTGCAGGTACTGCCAGGTTACGCCAAATCCATAAATAACATACACATTAACAATAATCCGGAATATGCGTGTATTTTCTTTGAATTAATTTATGCCACAAAATTTATGGTAACTTAATAAACTTAATTGACTTCGGTATATTTTTTATTTATTTGTGAAAAAATATGCAGAGCCAAAAACTATTACTACATATTAGGAAAAATACACCAACAATAAAAGTATAGACACAGCGTGCCTTTACTCGTACGTTACCGCGATTTTTAGGTATGCGGGACAATTGGAAAGCAATAAAATATATCTTCGTAAACTTTCGCGAATTGTACACATTATAGAATTTTATAAGCGTCTACCAGTGGCCACGTCCGTTGCAAACCGGCCGAAACGTCAGGCAATAAAACAAATGTATTTAGCCTTAAAATAAAATATTTACGCGATTAAGACCCGTAGCTTACAAAATTCTAGCAATAAAATATTAATCTTAAACATTTAGTATATAATATTTATATTATTTTAATATGCAAATAGTTACAAGACTACGGAGATCAGAAACGTGCCGACAAAAAATACCTTTTTTAAATGAAACATGAATCATGTAAACGATTAAAAAAAGAAGAGACCTAGCTACAGTCTGACAGTGCTGAAGGGTCCTAAGAACACGGTTCTTCTTGGTTTCCCTTTGGTTCAAAAATTCAATATTATAGGTACAAAGAATCACAAAAATATATTTTTGTACCAAGTTTCTTCAGAAAATGTTTAGCCCTTTGCATCTACAGTCTTACTAATCAATTCTAACCACTCTTAGGTATAATTTAAATTGACATCTGAAGATCAAGAATTAAATTGTAAATATATTACCAGGTGGACCCCATCACTGGTTTCATTGACTACGACAAGATGGCTGAGACAGCTAGGCTATTCAAGCCTCGTCTAATCATTGCTGGAATGAGCTGTTACTCGCGCTGTCTCGACTACCAGCGGTTCCGACAGATCGCCGACGAAAACGGCGCTTATCTAATGGCTGATATGGCGCATATTTCCGGACTTGTTGCTGCAGGTAAATAACTATGATACAAAAAACAAAATCCCTACATAGTACAAAATAAAGTCTCTTCCTAATTTCACAATACATAAACTTTGCCCAATCTGTATTTTGATTCATACCGACAACCAGTGGCGGAGGGTCCTTAAAACACTGTTACTTTCGGTTTCCCTTTGGATTGTAGTTACTTAGCATTATAGGTACAAAGAATCATGTCCAGCAAGATGTATTTTGTATCGGGTTACCTCTGAAAAAAAAATAACCATTCCCCTCTGCTGACAACAGATTAAACCCTTCCTAATATATCTATACATAAACTTTACCCAATCTGTATTTTTAATCATACTGGCAACAGATTACTCCCTTCCTAATCTATACTAATATTTTAAAGCTGAAGAGTTTGTTTGTTTGTTTTAAAGCGGTAGTCTCAGGTTCGAATTGAAACAATATTTTATTGTTGGATAGCCTGTTTATCGAGGAAGGCTACATGCTATATAAAATCACGCTACGATCACTAAGAGCGAAGGCAACAATGAAAAATGTTGCAAAAAAGGGGAAAATTGACGCAGACAAAGTTGCGCGGGTCAGCTAGTATACATAAACTCTGCCAAATCTGTATTTTAATCATACTGACAACAGATTAATCCCTTCCTAATATATCTTTATTCTTTCTTCTAGGCATCGTCCCTGGTCCCTTCGAACACTGTGATATTGTAACAACAACTACGCATAAGACACTCCGTGGTCCTCGCGCTGGTATTATATTCTTCCGTAAAGGCGTTCGCTCAGTGAAGGCTAATGGCACTAAAGTAATGTACGACTTGGAGAGCAAGATCAATCAAGCTGTGTTCCCGGGATTGCAGGGCGGCCCACACAATAATGCTATCGCTGCCATCGCTACAACTATGAAGCAGGCTACCACTCCTGAGTTTGTTGAATATCAAAAACAGGTAGGATTAAAAATATGTATAATGTTATCTATCATAATAAATTACTATATACTGCCTCTGTGGCGCGGTGGGAGTGTGTCCGACTGCTACGCAAGAGGTCGTGGGTTCGATTCCCACACGGGACACCACTTTGTGTGATCCACAAATTGTTGTTCTGGGTCTGGGTGTAATTTGTGTCCGTGACTTGTATGTTTGTAAAGTCCCCCGTGACACAGGGCTTGTACCCCAATGCGGGAGTTGTGTTTTAAAAAAAAATAAAAAATAATATGTCATAAAGTATTCTGAAAAAATATGTTCGTTTATAATTTAGCTTGTTCATTATTTTTTACTTATCAAAAGAAAACCAAAAGTAAATGATTTGATCATTAAAATTACGACGTCACACGCTAGTATTTCATATACAGTTGTACAGAGCAAGTTGTTTTTGTCGTTTCTTAAAAATACACATATTTGACTTTAATCAAATACCCTATTTAGCTTGTTTTATATTTTTGTTCATCAAAAGAAAACCAAAACGAATTGTCTATGATTTTCCCTTGGTAAATCTGCCTCAAGAGAGAGTTATAGTGAAAATACAATACACTTTGTTATTTGATACAGAGTGGGTACAGTCTTATTAATCAACTTACTTTTAATTTGTTTGGAATTGTTTGGTTACAAGTGTATGTATGTGTGTGTGTGAGTGTGTGTGTTTAGGTGTTGTTTAATTTTTTGAGTGTGTTGACTATGTGGTTGATATGTGTCATGAAAGTATTAATTGAGTAGTAGCAGCAGCAGTATCTAAAGCAAAAATATTATAAAAAAATTGAGCAGTAGCAGTATCTAAAGTAAATTATTTGATCAAAGGATTTGATCATTAAAAATATGACGTCGTACGCTAGTATTTCATAAAAACTTGTAAGGAACGTATCGTTTTTGACGTTTCTTAAAAAGACACTGATCTGACTTTAAAAAAATAGTGAAATACCCTGTAGGGTATTTGGATGTCAAGTCAAATCAGTATCTTTTTATGAAACGTCAAAAGGATTTGTTCTGTAGAGATAACATTATGACGTCATTATGTTTTGGTGTGAAATCATTTGCTTTGAGTATTTATTTTGATGATTAAAAATACTAAAACATGTTAAATTAAGGAGGAATATATATTTTTTAGATCACTTAGAGTCGTATTATTACCTGGTTAGTGTAAAATAATTTATTTTTATTGAATAGCCTATAATCTACCTCGATAAATGGGCTATCCAACAGTAATATAATTTTTCAATTAGGACCAGTAGTTTCTGAAATTATCGCCATCAAACAAACAAACAAACTCTTCAGCTTTATAATATTAGTATAGATAAATCAATTTATATCCCATAGGTGTTAAAGAACTCTAAGCGTCTATGTGACGGTTTACAATCTCGCGGCTACGCCATCGCCACAGGCGGTACGGAGGTTCACTTGGTGTTAGTAGACATGCGCAGTGTGGGATTGACCGGAGCGCCCGCTGAACGCATCTTGGAGCTGTGCAGCATTGCTTGCAATAAGAACACCGTGCCTGGTGACAAGAGCGCGTTGAGCCCGAGTGGAATTAGGCTTGGTGAGTTTAACCTAGCACCAATTATTTATTTAAAATTGCACAAAGTTGTTCAAATGCAAACTTAATGTTAAAAGCATTCTCTGCCAGTCTACCTAGTGATGTAGAAATGGAATGTGTGGGTGCAGTAAACTAATTGGAAATATAAAATAGCTAGATAAAAAAGAAAAGAAATACAATATAACTATACAATAATATACATACTTACAAAATATGTACACATACATACAAACGTAAATAAATACATAGATCCAAGACATATA
The DNA here is from genome assembly GCA_945859575.2 of Herminia tarsipennalis. NCBI lineage: Eukaryota > Metazoa > Arthropoda > Insecta > Lepidoptera > Erebidae > Herminia > Herminia tarsipennalis. Next base: position 18,935,597 of record OX243839.2, read on the forward strand.
TTTAAGTTACTTAAATTGTGATGATTCCGTTGATCCATCAAGGAACATAGTGCATTCCTTCCATTTCAAATGTATGCAGCGGTAGCTTCATGGCTAAGTCATCCGACTCGCAAACGTGACGTTGCGGGTTCGAATCTTACCTACTACTACTGACGTGAACCCCCTCCTAACACAAGCAATTTTGCTTAGCTGGCTTATTTTATAGTTAAAAGACAGCCAAACAGTTTCTTTTTATTAAATTTCATTCCTAAGAATAAAGGTCTAAAGGAGAGCTCATCGTTTTTAATCAGACAACGTGTGTGGCTTGCTATATCGATATAACATATACGCAGGTAAAACGATTAGTACTACATAAATCCGGATCACAAGCTCGATACTTTTAGTTATTCCGTCTTCGAAAACTATCATCATCAGCCAACAAGCTCCTTCAATTTAACCAGTCTAGCTTGTTAGATTCCTGTTATTGTAAAAAATATTTATTATATAATATTTAAATTTCTCAGGTACTCCTGCACTCACCACCAGGGGCTTGAAAGAAGATGACATTGACAAAGTGGTTGATTTTATCGACAAGGCTCTTAAAATCGCCAGAGATGTCACAAAGATTTCAGGACCGAAATTAGTCGAATTCAACAAGACCATCGAAGGAAGTGATGCTTTTAAGACTCAAATAAATAATCTCAGAGAAGATATCGAAAACTACAGCAAGTCATTCCCAATTCCAGGATATGAAACATACTAATGTTATTATTTTATAACATTGCATTCTTGCATTTATTATTTTGTAACCCTAATTAAATAACGATTATTTTTTTATTAAGTGCCTTATATTAGTGTATAAGAATCTCCTATTATGTTTGAAAGATCAGATAATAATAAATAATATTTTTATTATTAAAGGTTTCGTTTCTGTGTAGTAGCAATACCTTTCCATATCAATGATGAGATTTTTGTAGCTGATAATCGACTACGGGGGCTAATTTTAGCAAAGATTAGCCAACTACAAATAATATAATTTAGTGCAGAACTGTATGCACAAAATACACTCTCTATTCCCTCACATTTGTAGATCAAAGTGAGTGACTGACACCACTGAAATGTAGTCTCAGAACCGTTAACGTGCTCTCTGAGACCCGACGTCATTTTATACAGATACAGATAGCGATATTTCTTGGAAGCGGTCACCCATCCAGTCACTGGTAATTTTCGCATTACGCCGCAGTCGCCACTATTGACGTATAGACCTGGACTGCGCCATAATAACCTCACAAAATTTACCACTCTCTAGAAAGACAACGCTACTTTGTGGACAATACCTGTCAAAGAGACAGGGCCGCCCGAGTTTTTTCTCTCTTTTACGCTTTGCAGTCATATTTTGAAAGGAATGGCACGGTCCCACCAATCGAATACTGAATTGGCCCTAGATTTAGGATATTGTATTTGTCTATGGAGTGGAATTGGAAGACAATACAAGTAAAAACTAAAATACCGGGCAAGAGCATGTCGGACCATGCTCAGTGTAGAGTTCCGCAGCCATTACTGCTAATAAATACACTATTTATGAAAAAATCCGGTTAGAATAATAGGGATGTTGACTGTCAAGTCAAATCAGTCTCTTTTATGAAATGTCAAAACGACAAGCTCTATAGAAATGTGTATGGAATAGGAACCTATGACATCAAAAGTTCCTATCGTCAAATCATTACTTTTAGTATTCATTTTCATGCTTTTAAATTCAAAAACATGTTAAAATGTAAAAGAACAGTTATTTTCAAAGCATTTTAAGATCTACTATTACCTGATTAGTATAAAATAATTTACTATTATTGTAGTCAACTACCCAATTGCACTAACAGAAGGGCGTATGTTCATGGCACTTACGCTATTTTGGTGAGAAATGCAGGTTTTCAGCAATTATTCAATAACGGTTTAACCGATCATGTTAAAAATAAATTTTAGTTTATAGTTTATTAAGCGATTTACATGCGATGACATATCGCTCATTTGCAAGAAGAACGTCATAATTCTAAAAACTGTGATATTGAGTTATTTATACACAAATAATCAAGAGAGTCTGCTTTATTTTTTGTAAAAACGACACAATTCTTTGCCTTAAAATGAGTAACTGAGAAAGGTTGTGTCATTCTGTCTCAGTTTCGTAAGAGCGCGCGTTTTTTTTCGAAACTGGCTCATTTCAGTTACTACGAGTTTGTTGTGAAGAAAGCACATACAAGTTTTCAACGAAGACGACACATTCCGTTTTATGACAACCTTCTCGTAAAAGTAAGTAAAACTTGTTTTAATTGTTTGGTGTTAGAACGACACATAAATGGTTTGTGACGATGTATCAAAAAAAATATGGTTCAATAATGGTAGTCATTTTGGTCTTTGTGTCGTTATTCTTAATAAAAAACAAAGACTTGTAGTAATTATTTGGACTTAACCTCTCGATATCCGCGCGATATTCGCGCGAAATATGAAACGCCGTTAACCTGACACCCGTCAGCTGCGCGGGCACTTAAGACGCCTTATCGCTGTTTATGTTTCAACGCTCAGAGTTATGATGACTTCACTTGTTATTCTTAGAAGCTGAGACTATGGGCTTTGTATTGTTAAATAAAATTTGATGGTTGTGTTTGTAATTTATATTATAGAGCGCCGGGAACTTGTAGAAGTGTAAAAAATGCGTATTATGGCGGAATATATGGTTGTAGATCTATTTATATGAAATAGTTATAGCTTTGAATTGCTTTACGTGTTTTCTTATTAGATACTTTATTTTTAATAAGAATAATAATAAATACATTTCTAAGAAAAAAAAAAGATAATAGCGTTTGAAAACAACACCGTAAACCGCGCAGGCGCGCGATTTGAACGCGTCAATGCTAAGTTTTGCAAACCTTCTTGAAAAAGAATCTTCGTACGAACATGCCCAGTTTTAACTTTTTCCAATTAGAAATCTAACAAACTTTATTGGAATAATGATAAAAATCTTATATAAAATAAAATATAGAACTAAAAGTAGCGAAATATAGAAACAGGTGATAAATACGTTATGACGGGACGGGTTACGTTTGAGCTGTAATGTATAACAAAGAAAAAACACCAATTAGTATTATTATATTCCAACCAATAAAAGAAATAACGACCTTTGCAATGATGTATAATACTTATACACTGTCCCTACAAAAAACTACAGTGATTATCTGCACAAAAACCAACGCCGACATAAAACTCGCAACCCGCAAGGTCGTTTACCCTAGTTTTTGTATTGAGCCCTCCAGTCTTATCAAAAGAAATGTGTTAAAATGTGAGCCAAACTAAATACGTGTTCGTCTACGATAACAAGACGTACTTATCCCATAAGCCGGCGACCAAAATATAAACAATAGCACTCAACAGATGTTGATGAATGAAGTACCTACTTACAAAGTGTCGAGTTCAAATTTCCGGCCGACCGCCTACGATGTTATCGCTTTAGATAAACAAATGTACGAACATCGTAATATTTTTTTATTGCATAACTGTATAGGGATGTAAGTCTTATGACTTTCTCAAATAAATGTTCACTGATAAATTGTAATAAATATTTGATAAGCGATGTTATACTCGGTAGTACGGCGCGCGGCGGCTGAATAAGGCTCCTTTGTTTATTACCTACTGCATTCCTCAATTTTTTATATACACGGTGGCTTTGAAAATATTTTACATATGTATATATTCGTGTTCCTTATAAAATTATCTAATAGAATATATATATTTTACATTTATTTGATATGTAAATTATTAAAATATCGTCGATGAAAAAACAACAATTGGCGATAAATATGCTTGATTTCAACTTATATTGGACGTTTGACGCATATAAAATGGCTAAAAAACTGTTGAGATACATTAGTTATGCAGTATAATGGATAAATAATATATTACTTTCTATTTACTTACAATTTTATAGTATAAATCGCGGTTATCACAGCATAAATCACTGAAATGCACTTCACGTCACTTCACAAAAACACGTCAGCCGGAGGCCATTAACGAACTGGCGTTTCGGAAATGTTTAAATGCCAACAACTTTTTTATTTTTTCTATGATTCAGTTGGTAAACGTGTCGTTCGATAGATAATTTCATTCCGCGTCTATCCATATATAATATTTAGCGGGTTTAAGTTGTAATTTCATTGAATAAAGCATAAAATCGAGTGTGCTCGTGCCGACACCAATTGGATACGGCGGCGTTTCGGGTCGCGGACGCCGTCACCAATTGGAGACGGCGGGAGTTGAGAGGTAATACGTTATTGACAATAATTCAGACAATAAGCATTATTTCACGAACGACATATTATTTTATAAGCCGTTTTTGCTGTTATAATTGTTTTCTTTCGTAACTATATATTTTTAATAATTTATGTTATGACGTTATTAGTAATAATGTTTTAATTTTAGGCGCTTCAGTGATACGGTATTAACTACGATGACTTCCAATAAAGGGAAGAAGATATTTGCCTAAGTCACCCCCAGTGACGATGATGCATCAACCACTTTGTCGGATACGAACAGTAAATACTATTTACTTATATTATAATTATTAATATTTTTAAATGCTTCGGTATGAGAATTAAACTCACATATATTTATTTTAGATGAATCAGAGCCCATCGTTCCCGTACAAGTAGTAAAAGCTCTTCAAGTTCTTCCAGAAGTTCCTCAGACAGTACAAGTTCTTCATCATCTTCATTTAAAGATAGTATTTGTTACTTACCTACCTTGTAGATTCGAATATATATTTTAACGTAGACATTTTGACTAGCGGTTTTTAGTGTTTAATACTATTATTATTAATGTTACACTATTCGCTAATACTGTTTTGCTTTTTCCGATAGTTATGGCTTTGGCAAAGATCCCCTTTATCAATCAGAAGATGTTGTTCCACCAGTATTACCAGCAATTTCTATTCAAGATAACAAGGATAATATTCAGATGAAGACAGATGATTAACCAAGTTACAATTCAAAATATAAACATTGAAATTATTCAAACGCCACATTTAATTAGTTCTAATGCACAAATCAGTAGTTCCAGCAGAATCTGTTCAGCAGGGTTTGTCTAATAGAGGCAGAAAACGGAAAAGAGATGAATACAATTAAAAAAGAAAAGTAATGAAGAGACTCAAGAATAAAAGTCTAGTCTAATCATAGTCTAGTCAGTCACAATCTTATGAAAGTATAGCTACATAAAGATAGTACCCAAACGGAAAATGGACAAACCTTATTCCGAAAGATGCAAGTTGCGCTACAGCACACTGTTTACAGAAACTGAAAGAAAAGCATTGTTTGACGAATATTGGGCACTTGAAGACTATACTCCAGAAGCATTTATCAGTGCAGTTAAGGCAACCAGATCAAAACTGGAATCGTTTAAAGTAAATATAATGTCTCATCGGGATTTTCTTGATTGGAAAGAAGTGTGTAAACAGATGGGCTTAAATATCATTAAGGACGACGTAGGTGGTACTATTAAATTTCAAAGCTGCTACAGTAGAAAGGGAGAATCCACATGACATATTTTTAACACATCTTACTTGGATACAGAGTTCAAATGATCAAAGGTGCAGAGATCCAGAGCTTAAACAAGCATACAGTCAGTGTCCCGGGTTATGCAAGAAAAAAAAAAGATGGCTTGCTGAACTCATTGGCTAAAAACGCTATTCCAAGTTATTATGGTACCTTTTATAATTCATTATAAGTTACCAAATTAGCTAAAATCTATAAGTACAAAGTTAATTATTTTAGCAAGTAACAGTAATATTTAATTAATGGTAAGATACAGATGTGAATGATTTTAATTTGATAAGACTGACTTTGGGCCATTTTAAGTTTTACTAGATGCTGATTGTTATTATAGTTGATATTTGTTGTTAAATTTTAATAAAAGTTATTTATTATCTAACCAAATGACCGATTTAAAAATAATAATGTTGTCATAACAAAGCAATAATGAAATGTTTAATTTTCTATAATGGCATTTTATTTATTTACATACCTTTACTGACCCTTAGTTCACAAAATATTTATTATCAATAATGACACTATTTATAGAGTAAAAAAATATATAAACATATTTATTGGAAATAACGGCACAACTGATTCCAGATGAATTTAAAATGTGGATTATAAAAATACTGCTCACATTTAAATTATTTGTAAAACTGTTATAGAAACTTAAATAGATGCACAATACAAAAAATGTAGTAGAATAACCTGTTCATGAATAGTTATTAAATTAAAAAAATCTCAAAACTTAAAATCGCGTTTCCCAAAAGTTGTCAATTTTTAGTTGTGTCGTGCTTCTTGCAAATGAGCGATATATTAAATTTGTATACATTTTGGTCATACGGTTCAAAAGTTAAAGATGCGAATTCAACATCCGAACAAATAAGTCAGTGCGTTTATCTCCGTAGCAGATGCTGTCAGTAGCCGATTAAAGTCCCTGTACGCCAAACGCAAAGGAATCTAGCTCCACTAATGTGACTTAATATCAAAAAATCAGCCTTGAAGTCTTTGCATTTTTTGGCGCTCTCCTCCCGGTCTTAATGGTTAACTAGCTGACCCGCGTAGCTTCGTATGCGTAAATTTTTCCCCTTTTTTCAACATTTTTCATTGCTGCTCCGCTCCTATTGGTCGTAGCGTGATGTTATATAGCCTTCCTCGTTAAATGGGCTATCCAACAGTAAAATATTTTTCAATTCCTGAGATTATCGCGTTCAAACAAACAAACAATCTCAAATATTATTATACTTAATACTTAAAGACATAATAACAAAGAGCATGTAAAATACTTATTAAAGCAGTATAGATTTTTTGATGTGAGGCCTCGACTTGAACCATTTTACACATAGACTGAGATACGGCTGCAAATTCGCATCGTTCATCGAGTATATCAGATTTTGCCCACAAGTATTTTTAATTAAATTAATAATAATTAAGACTTACTGGGAAAAAAAATCTCACTTCTTATTATAATTATATACACTCTACTTTATAGAAATAGACGTAGAGAACTTAAAAAGCGATAGGTGCCTTTGCGCACTTTCCCGCAACCCCTTCGCAGCCAGGTGTAAGCAGGTAATATTGTGTTACGTTATTACGTTCATAGCGTATTTTCATCATTTAAATATCAAATTAAAGCTATTTATTTTCTGTACATGATAAACTACCTCTGCCTATGCAAAAGTGCCCTCAGTCAGAAAGTCTTATCGCTCTACATCATTCGTTAGACAAGGGTGGCAATAGCCTGCTCTGCTGTCGTAACGAAGAATGCAGTAACTGACAAAAACCATTATTTTAGTTATTTTCTTGAAATGGCAACGTAAGTCATACACAATGCAATAATAACAAAAAAAAATGTGTGGCACTCGGGGACTGCCGCGGTAAAGCTATTGCATAGCATTTTTATCAACTTAAGCAATTAAAAAAAAAAAAAAAAAATTAGAATGTTTTTTTTATTTTGAATTATAAAAAAAACAATGTTTTTAATTTTTTTTTTTTAAAAGCACAAAAAAATTTTAAAGTTTTTTTTTATTATAATTTTTTTTTTTTTTTTTTTCTTTTTAAATTTAAAAAATGTTTTCATTTTTCTTTTCTTTAATTTTTTCTTTTAAAAAAAGCATAAAAAAGTAATTAAAAGTTCTGCTATTCATCGATAGATGGCAAAACTAAAAAGTGTCACCGCTGTGCCCGTCGGAGTGGGGAGCGTGAGGTTTTTTTGTGACGGAATTTCTGGATTCGGTCCCCGCGCTCAAGGCCCGCGATAGAAGCTATGCAATAGCTTAAAAAATGAAAAGCAAATTGGAAACTAAAATGTTAATAACATAACATGTAGTAATTAGACCAAGTTATTTACATTCACCAAGATGAATTGCAGTTGCCGTAACTATAATAAACTGGCGGCTTGCTACGGCTTTGCACGGACTTTTCTCCACCATCTGTGCACATATTTGATCTTCCAGTCCATAAAATAGCTCCACAGTCGAACGAAAGGCACCTCATCCGCCGGCGGCCATATTCAAGTAAGTCAATATAATAGTCTCTAAGCAATAATCTCTATTTGCTGATAAGCTGCAGTCAGGAATCTCGGTAAGTATAAGTAAATGTATCAACTGTTTTATCATTCAATTTAGAAGATTGTTGATATGAGTGAGACAAAGGTAAAGTGGACTGGTTGAGAGTGTAATAGTATTGATAAACTTTCGCGATTTGTACACATTATTAAAATATATATATTACGGGTCTTAATCGCGTGAATAATTTAAGGTAAAATACCTTGTTTATTGCAACGGCCGTGGTCACGGGAAGACTGCCAGTCTTCCCGTGACCACGGCCGTATTATATATTTTAATAAAGTGTAATAGTAGTGTTAGGTACTGATAATAGTGGACGCTGTCTGGGGCGTAGTGTCTCTCTAATGGGTGGCGGAACGTTTTGATTGATATGTACTGTAAATGTGAGGGATTAGATAAGAAAACACGAATTAGACGTCTTTATTAGACTTCTAAGCTTTGATACCTACGCGACCATGCTCAGGACTGTGGAGCTATTTTATGGACTGGAAGGTTAATTATGTGTATAGATGATGGAGAAAGTCCGTGCGAAGCCAAAGCGGGCCGTCAGTTTATTATAATAATGGCAACGTCAGTTCATCTTGATTAATGCAAACAATTTGGTCTAATTACTGCGTAAGATGCAGTAATTAGACCAAATTGTTCATAACATTTTAGTTTCCACTTTGTATTTTTTTTGTTATTATTGCTTATTGTATGGCTTACGTTACCAATTCAAGCAAATAACTAAAATAATGCTTTTTGTCAGTTACTGCATTCTTCGTTACGACAGCAGAGCTAGCTGTCGCCATCCTCGTCTAACGAATGATGTAGAGCGATAAGTCCTTCTCACTCTAAACAAACTTTAAACGGTGGCAACTCCGACTGCTTAGCATAGGCAGAGGTAGTTTATCATCTACAAACAATAAATAGCTTTAATTTGATTATATAAATGATGAAAATACGCCATGAACGTAATAACGTAACAAAATATTACCTGCTTACACCTGGCTGCGAAGGGGTAGCGGGCAAGTGCGCAAAGGCACCTATCGCTTTTTAAGTTCTCTACGTCTATTTCTATAAAGTAGAGTGTATTTCATTGTAATAAGAAGTGAGATATTTTTTTCCCAGTAAGTCGATTAATATTAATTTAATTAAAAATACTAGCGGGCAAAATCTGATAGGCAGACTGGTCAAAACATATTGCCCCTTTTATGATTGTATATAAAAACATGATTTTATTACAATACTCGATGAACGATGCGAATCTGCAGCCGTATCTCAGTCTAACATGAAAAGAAATATTAAAAAAACCTAAAATACTAGTAGCCAAACACTGTATGCCTATCTAAAAAAATATTTTAATTCGTTCTTGAGTCGTTCATAGTTCATGCGAAATTAATCATTCAACAACAATTCATTCATATTTTTGTGAAAATTGGGTTGTTTTGTCTCAATTGCAAATAAAACGTAATTGATTGGGGAATTATACGATGTATTTTTTATCAACACTATTTGTAATACAGTTTAAGAGGGAAAAATAATTTAACACGTTAAAAACCGTATTAGGTGACGACCTTGCTACGAATTTATGTTATTTTGGTTGGCAGATTGAAGAAAAAGTGGAATTCTTGTTTTGATAAACAGAACATTGCTCGGTGATAAATTGCCTGTAGTATTTTGTGAAAGTTTACCTTGATGGATCGGCATAAGAACTAAGTTTCGGCGGGATTATGCATAAGTTCGTGTGTGGTATATACCACCTGGGGATCAGGCGAGTGACACAGTATTCACCATGACTATGTATCCATCTTCTGGAATGGTGGCGACGACCCAACAAGGGACTAGTCAAACTACGCAAAATGGAAGTACGACACTGCCCCGATCACACCATCAAAGGACAGGTATGTGCATACATTATTGTGCATGTTACATTAATTTAGAACAAAATAACTGACAGTCATGTAACCACTAACTATGCTATAGCATGATCTGATCATAATCATTTCAAAAAATGTTGGATTTTTTTTACTTTTCAATGATTTTGCTAACTGATTTAGGCAAAACAGGGCTTATTTACTAACACTCTAAATACAGCCTTGAAGGCACCCAGTTGTTGTTGAAAACATCCATTGAACTATATCAACTTGTAACAGTTAACTAAATATTTCAGGACGGCCACCAGCAGCACCAAAGTCTTATGACTACCTGCTAAAAGTATTACTAGTAGGAGATTCAGATGTAGGCAAACAAGAAATACTTCAGGACTTAGAAGATGGATCAGCCGACTCTCCATTTTGTAGTGGAAGTGGTGAGTTGTAATGTTCATTGCTAAATCTATGTACACAAACTTGTCTAGATACTAATGTAAAAATGAAATCATAATTGGGCACAATTATTATGCATAATTAGTCTTTCAGCTATTGCTGCCTCTTGTGCAAATTTAACGTGTTGCTTCATAGCAAAATACTATAATAATATATAAAGTCTGTGAAATTGGGTAGACAACTATGATTATAGAAATTGTTTTACACAAATCAGGTATTAGTATGTCTTATAATGTTCAGAAATAAACATATTGAAAGTATAAACTGTGGCGCGGTGGGAGTGTGTCCGACTGCTACGCAAGAGGTCGTGGGTTCGATTCCCACACGGGACACCACTTTGTGTGATCCACAAATTGTTGTTCCGAGTCTGGGTGTACTTTGTGTCCGTGACTTGTATGTTTGTAAAGTTCCCCGCGACACAGGGCTTGTACCCTACTGCGGGAGTTGTCTTTTTAAAAAGAAAAAAAAAAAAAAGAAAAACAAATTTGTAAGATGGATTGTGTAGATGTGTAATGTTTTATAGTATTCAATTTCTTTCACTATAAAACAACTTAAGTGTTAAGTAATCCCTCTCAAAGTGGACATTTAAAATATAAACACAAAATAAACCCAGCCTCAGACTCATAGCAACAAATTACCAATAGACAACAACAAAGCCTCAAGCATGTATATATATCAAGCCTGCTGCTATAAAAAACTAGCCCCACCATAACTCAATACGTAGGTACATTGAAGGAACTGAATATACTAAATATTGCATTTCTTTTCACAGCATATAAGACAACAACAATACTATTAGACGGGAAAAGAGTGAAGCTCCAGCTATGGGACACGTCAGGGCAAGGCCGCTTCTGTACTATAATACGTTCATACTCACGTGGGGCACAAGGAATATTACTTGTTTATGACATTACCAATAAATGGTCATTTGACAGTATTGACAGATGGCTTGAAGAGGTGGAAAAGGTTTGTATTTCTTCTTAATAGTATACTATTTTTTATTTATTTCTTAAGCTTTATATTCCATGACAAGTATTACAATATTACAAGTAGTATGTAGTGGTGAAGATAGTAATGTTAATAATAATATTTTATAAGTAGGGATTAGTTGTATTAGTGTCGCTTAAGTTGTCTTTCATGGCCCCTTTGAGGGTAAAAGCCTCCTCCATCATTTTCCATTTCTTTTTGTCCTGGGCGACAGTCATCCACTTTTTTCCTGCTGTCTTCACAATGTCGTCAGTATACTATAAGTAAGTAAAACTGAAGACCTTAGTGACCGTATGAGCCCTTTAGACTAGTGCTCATTAGAACTTATAATTGGTCAACACTAATGGGGTTTGTTTTATGGCCCTATTCTGTCTCTGCCTAGGGGAAAGCAAACATGACACCAGAGGCAAAGGGTTAAAATTTTTCAGTGGTAACCTGATTAAAAAATATATCTTGCTTGACATGGTTCTTTGTACCTGTAATACTAAGTAACTACAATCCAAAGTGGAGCCAAAAGTAATGGTGTTCTAAGCAGCCTCCACCGCTGCTAGGCACTGCCTACAAGCCTGATATTTTTTCATAGTAAATAATAATTGATGGGCCCTATGGACTGGCCACGTGGACAATCCATATGAATAATGTTGTGTTTTCTTACAGCATGCTCCAGGTGTACCAAAAGTACTAGTTGGTAATCGCCTCCACCTTGCGTTTAAGCGTCAAGTCCAAGAACGTGACGCAGAGCAGTATGCTGCTAAGAACCACATGGCATTCTTTGAAGTCAGCCCACTGTGTGATTTTAACATTAGAGAGAGTTTCTGTGAACTCTCACGGATGGCTCTACACCGAAATGGTATGGAGAGATTGTGGAGAAGTAATAAAGGTATGTTTACAGATTAATACCACATTTATCAATAAAAAAATAAATAGCACAAAAGATGCTAATTGCTAGTTAACTTTAGCAATGTGACATTTGAGTACATTACTAGTAATTCTGTTAACCCCGTTAAGAGTGGGTTCCCGTCGGTAGACTAATGAATAGAATTCTAACCCGCATGATTGCATGTCCAATGCCTTAACTATTAAGCTACATTTAATTATAAGAAATACTGTTAACTGTATCCATGCAATCAACAGTCTCTTTTTTTTAAAGATTACTAGCAAAGTGGGATTGTGTGCCCCACATTACTAGCAATCCTTTTAACAATATCAAATCAGCTAAGCTCAATGACTTGTTTTAGTAGTGGGTTCAGTATAATGGTTAGAAAGAAGACCAACCCGATTTTGCAAGTCCGATGCCTTATCCATTAGGCTACTGCCGCTTCTCCAATCACTTCTTTATTTGAGAAATTGTTGCTATAATACCGTTTCTATTTTTGCCTACAGTACTCAGTCTTCAAGAGCTATGTTGCCGAGCAATAGTTGCCCGCACTACGGTTTACGGCCTAGAACGTTTACCGCTACCAACTGCTCTGAAGTCCCACCTGAAGTCGTACGCCATCTCAGCCGCGCCGTGCCGACACCGAGCGCGAGCACCGAAGCATCCCCATCACACCAGACTTAATTGCACCGGACGAAACTCGTGCAATATCGCCTGAGATCATAACATCACCAGTGAAATTCTATGACTGAATTCTCGTTTCATTGCTGTTGAAATTGTGTAGTAATTCCACTCTGATGTGAACCCTGAAAACTGTGTATTATATCACTGCTTCAGTGTGTTGTGTTTCGCGTCATGAGTGCCGTGAGATTGTAACTTGACAGTAATACTGCACATGTAACTAAACAGAAACAAATGTACAAAATGAGGCAGTCTTATTAGTCATTCTCGCGTCATGAATAATAAAACTTCGCACCGATACGAGCTTCAAGTGATAATCCTGCTGTTTCGAACACAACATCTTGATAATGATGTCACATCTATTATAATCTATATCCAACTGCCAACAGTAATCATTAAGAATATTATAGTAACAATAATATAACATAATTCAACTAAACATAGTCATCAAATTTGACTACACTAATTGAAACTTTGAACACTATATTGTCCAAAAATTGAACTATCCTAACACAAATACAGGCTGTAACTGACAACGGATTTGTGACTAGTTTATAGAGACTAGACTAAGATATTGTTACTTAACAGAATATAGTGTGAATATTGTGTTATTTAATTGTAATATGTGAATATTTTGACAAGGCAACTAGCCCTATGTTTGTCCATCGCGTAATATCTACTCTCTGTATCAACTAACATTATTACGTGCCTAGTGATATGATTAGGTCTATTGTTATGCTGCGGTGATAATTAAATAAGGAAACAATACAATACAGGTGCCATGAACACTTGGCACTTCATTACAAAGTTTATCATTGAATGTGTCAACTATAACCATAGGATGAGTCTGCAATCACGTATCTATATTATAAACACATTAAAAACAACCCTGCTATAGTATTCGTTTAAATATATTGGTACAGATTCTTAAAGTATTTTAAATAAGTACAGTTTTTTTCTATTTCGATGTATGTAGTTAATATCAGTCTTTGATGATATAAATTTCGGATTGTACAAGTATCTTATTGTCCATTATTTATAAGAATTTTACGTCATAAGGTCTCATAATGTGTAAATATTTTGGCTATATTTGTATCAATTATGAGAGTTCACTGCATACCAAACATTCATTCTAAATTATGAAGTCATAAAACTATTGGATATTTTCTGATAAGTATATATTGTTTACTGGAACTTATTGTTTAGAATGTTAGTCAACTTAACTGCTACGTTTCATTAATTACACGAATATTTTGTATATGGTTGTGTATGTTTAGCTTGTAATATACAATTAGTTTACTTTGCATTTAATATTTGAGTTTCCATCACGTCCTTACAAAAATATTAACAACGAAAAGTTTAAAAGTATGCCAATCAATACTTATTTAGTCCAGTCCGTCCTTAGAGAATAATTCAAGTCTTATAGAAATTTCTGTTCACCTAACTAATATTTCCAATAAAGATACATAGATGTGAATGTTTACACTCTATGTCTAATAAAAAATGCGGCTATTGACTGCGATTACGTTATATTTAGATAAAGTGCAATCAGTTTGTTCCAATATTTATTTATTTTTATCGCGTTGAATATTGCATGTTATTTAGAACATCTACGATCATAAATTATGTCAATAATTTGATCTAAGTATCAACAAAATAAATACAAATCTTATAAAACTAATGAAATGAAGTGACGTGATTAAACTTTTGTACATAATATTTGTTTCTATTATGAGTTATTTTATGATACAATTATCTACTTGTGATAGCTATAGTGGATAATATAACAATCCAAATAAACTAATACCGACTAAAAGTTTGGTTTAGGTTGATTACAGTCATAATTTTATTATTGCTATTATTATTCATTACGTAAGTCTTGAAATAAAACTAATTTATAAAAAAAAACTTCGTATTCTTATATAATTCCTTTCCTTATTACTTCTTTTTTATTATCTACGACAAATACATGCGCATTACGCGACTAGTTCAAAAAATAAATCAATAAAAGACAACATGCGCGTCGCAATGTAGGGATCTGACTTGGGCTATGTCCAAACAATGTTTGTAATTCTACTGGCAATGTTATAGTGATACAAAATACAAATGTTTGATAGAACAAAGAAATGTGTGTTACACAAAATGATGATTCGCCTAAATAATTTTTTGTACGTTTTCAATTTACGACAAGGCACAATTCTTATTGCCGTCCATCAAATCGTGAGTATTAAACATTTTCTACATTCCGTGGCGATCATACATTCAGATGACAAAGTGACGCTTGTATGTTTTTTTCAGGCGTTATCATCTTTCATGTTAATAATTTTATTAGTTGGTATATCTCATGTCGGGGCTATGTTGTCAATGTTGCACAACGATATGGAAGATGATGCGGACAGACGCGGTTTATACGATATGGCCTACGGAGATCATTCTTATCATGACGGGGATGTGATAAGCACTAACAATCAACGTAGATTTGCTAAAGCGCAGCATCTAGCATCAGGTAAGTTGATAGACTTTGGTCTTTCATTAAACTAGTGCATACTAAAGTAGCCTAAAGATGAGCCTGCCCTAAGGGTTTTGGCTACAGGCCACAATGTTCAGTAACATAACAACTAAGTAGTTTATGACATAATAATTGTTATGTAAACTTATTTAATAGGCGAAGACACTGGTCTCTGAAATACAGTTGATACCTACCTACTAGTTCGGGGACCAGAACATTTTATATTCTGGTGCACTAGGTATTATATTCCTGTGTACAATGATAACATCATAAAAGTATCTACATTTAGATTCGTAGCAACAGTTGCCTACTTATTTCCTTGGGAATTCCTTGAACTACCTTTGTGAAATCTGCATTTTAATATAAGTACCTACATAGTACGACTAGAATGTATACATATGGAAGATTTCTAAATTATTATAAACCTCATTTCAGTAACAGTTATATTTCTGTACACAAGTACGATTCTGACGTCCATATACCTGATGTGCTGCATCTCTTTACTGCACGGGGCAGTTAAATATAAACGCGAATATGTATTACCGTGGATAATGGCCGCGTGCATCGGAGTAGTGCTGCTGATCATAGCCATCGTGGTCGGTGATAGATATCCATGCATCGTCAACCTCTTTGGGGGGCACAATCTATACCGTGAGTATCTACTACCTTTTTTTTACCCCTCATTTCCAACTTGACAAATTTTACTTATTTGTAAAGTTTTTTATTTGTTCCAATGAGTATTTGTTCTTAGCCAGTTGTTCAAATTACTTATTTCAGCACATTCACGACACCTTACAAGTTATAAAATGATAACCAAAAATTTAAAGAAAATTATTAACAATCGATCAGGGGTGGATGGCAAGCATGCAAAAGGCAACTTTGTACAGGGGGGGGGGGGGGGCACATGCGACCCAACCGGCCAAGTGTGAGTCGCTCGCATGACGGGGTGGGGGTGCATTTGATTCAACACTAGTCACTACCACCTTGAGGGCAATTGCCTGTCAAAACACACCAGTAGTGTCAAAATTCCCCAAAAAAGGTCTTTCAGTTGAGTAAGGGGGGAGGGGAAATAGCTACCCCTGTTGCCGCTCCTTGTATCCGCGCCTGCAGTCGATTTTAGTATTCCTCTATTATTGAGCTTTTATGCTTAGAGTTGAATTTGGCAAGCATTTTAGTCTCTGACTACCTGGTAGGTACCTCCAAGAGCTACAGTGTCATACAATAGAAAAATACTTACACACAATTTAAGAGTGTTGATTTGCCGCATCGCCAAAATCAGCGTTGACGGCGAACAAACGGTTAGCACAGCAAAGGATCGCAATAGTTTTTTTATCTACGTATGTCGAACCTAAGCTCGTCATAGCTCATAGAGTGTGTTAAGCTTAGTCCTGCGCATAATTTCCCTCCGTTAAATTAGACGTTACCAAAATGGCTAAGCAGTAGAACATTACTGAAAAATAATTGAAAGCCTATCTAAATAATGGGAAGTACCTATTGGAGAACATCGACATCAGTTTCTCACTAACCTCCAGGAGGCCTACTCTAATTCAATAAAAACGAAGTTTCGATCAAAAATGAGGTAGTAAAATACAGAACTAGGAACATCTATTTAATCCACTCTTTCCAGAAAATCGTCCATGGGTCCGAACTTCTTGTGTTTATCCAAAAATTAATTAGAATAGTTCCTGTAAACTTAGGAAATTTAAGGAAACGAAAATTCGTGAATTTCGTTTTAAAGAAAGAGAGTAGACCTACAGGGCTCTGTTACGATATCATGCATGACAAACTAGCTTTTGCTTGAGGATCCGTCGACGTGACCGCCGAGAGCGTGAGATAGCCGCCAATAAAAATTAGTCTGTGCCCTTCTCCAAGTTCCAATCTATTTGTGTACCTAACGTTTGACTGCCTCTGTGGCGCGGTCCGACTGCTACGCAAGAGGTAGTGGGTTCGATTCCCACACAGGATAAAACTTTGTGTGATGAGCACGATGGTTTATTCTGTGTCGGGGTGTAATTTATCTATAATATGTATGTATTTACAAATATGTATATAAGTATATTTATCAATTGTCTGGTTTCCATAGTACAAGCTCTGCTTAGTTTGGAATCAAATGACGTTGTGTGAGTTGTCCCAAGTAGTATATTATAACTTCGTCGATATTGTTTCAGCTATATTGACGTGATAACGTAGTGTAGGACAGAGTTACTTCGATTTTATAATTGTGATTTAGTTTATATTATGTAGACATCTACACTTGTTGACTGTTTCAGATTTCGGGTGTGCGCTTGTTGTGCTCACATACGTCTATGCTATATGTGCTGTGAGCAGCTTCGCGTTGGAGACGGGCAGTGGTAGATGTGCACGAGCCACGACAGCAGCTAGCGATGAGAGAGGCGAACGCCTCCTATTGCTCGACCATGCCGCCCACTCCAGCTTGCTCTCCGCCGCACAACTAAACAAACTAAACAGTGGCACACGGTCGCAATTTGTGTAATTAACCCCTCCACAAAAAGCATAGATGCAGATCGCCAGTTCAACAAGAAATCCACGCACGCACGTACGGAGTAGGCTCGACGATTCGACCGAGTTCGACCAAGATCTGATTTCGCTCGTTGAGGAGGGAGCCCACCGATCAACAAAAATTTCAGTACACAATGACTAGAACGTACGGAGCTCTCAATGTACGCCGTCTCAGTTGACAATTCGACCAAAATCTGCATACGTTCACGTCTATGTGTACGTAAACCTGTTTTCGCTCGTTGTAGGGAGCCGCCACCAGTATCTATCTAATATGTGACCCCGCTGCATTTTATTGATATAGCTGCTACATAAAATAAATTATGCACTGTGCTGATTCTAAAAATAGACACTAAATGACACATTATTTTATATACATACATACTTACTTGTTTATTTAATATGGTTGTTATACATAGTTTACTAGTTTTACATTATGTATAATATTTGTGTTCATTAATGTATCTATTTGTCATTTTGTCTTAGGTTTTAATTAAATAGGTATTTTCATAGATATATTATTAATTTATAAGTGTTACTCAGTTTGGTGTTTTATGTGTAAATTCATGTTGTTATGTAAACCTATTGGTTTTTGGATAAAACAAGCTTAGTTTCAAGTAGGTACACAAATGTGATGATGTTTTATATAATGCTAATGGTGTTATAAAAAGAATAATAAAATTATCTAACGCTTTTATTGCGATGCTTACAATAAGATAATATTTTCTTGCAGTTTTATCAAAAGAGGAAATTATATTGTATTATAAATAAATGTGATCCGTTAAAAGATCTGTTTACGTCCGAAATATTAGTGCAATAAGTAGGAACATGCTGAAATACAAAAAGTACTTAGGAAGTACTTTGTACCAACTAATTAATTATCTATTGTGATATTATTTTATAGAAATTACAATTATTATAATTATATTAAAATCAGAAGGTACAAAATTAAACAGAAATTATAAATGTTTATTGATTTTAAATTAATTGACAATATTAATTAATTTTAATGTTATTTTAATTATGACAATTTTAAAGGAGGTAGAATCTAGCAATTGTGTCTAAAGCATTAATCAATTTAAATGCTTCGAAAATATGCTAATATGACAAATAAATTAATCTTTTATTTATTACATGTTTTATTTGAAAAATTATTAGGTAAGAATAGTTATTGATACTCATTAACTATATGGTGTGAATTGCTCGAGTATTGTGGTGTGAATTGCTTAAGTATTATGGTGTGAATTGCTTGAGTATTGTGGTGTGAATTGCTTGAGTATTATGGTGTGAATTGCTTGAGTATTATGGTGTGAATTGCTTGAGTATTGTGGTGTGAATTGCTTGAGTATTATGGTGTGAATTGCTTGAGTATTATGGTGTGAATTGCTTGAGTATTATGGTGTGAATTGCTTGAGTATTATGGTGTGAATTGCTTGAGTATTATGGTGTGAATTGCTTGAGTATTATGGTGTGAATTGCTTGAGTATTATGGTGTGAATTGCTTGACTATTATGGTGTGAATTGCTTGAGTATTATGGTGTGAATTGCTTGAGTATTATGGTGTGAATTGCTTGAGTATTGTGGTGTGAATTGATTGTGTATGTGTGTTTTGTTAGAATATTCATATCAAAACTACATTATATAAATTTCAAATTTATTTTCTAAAATTGCTACTACATTTATTTTACAGTAGAAAATGAAATTTGAACAATTTACTATATTAGACCATAAATTATATACAGGCTGTTCAAGGATTACTCCATAAATAGCAACAGAGATAAATAGATTACATACTTAACACCTATGTTCATCACTTTATTTACAAACCATTAATTAAAGATTATTTTACATGAATACTTAACCCCATCGCCCATTCTTTAAAGGCCTCTGTATACCTCGAAATCCTCTTGCTAATATAAACTTTTCTGAAGATTCTGACCTACTTGCTAAAGGCTTCATAATCTTAATATTTTTATAGAATTTTTCTAAGTCCATTTCAAGTATACCAACCTCCTTACCATCCCACACTTTGAACAGCAAGCTTCCATCAATTTTACTGACAAGTGCAGCAAATCTTATAGCATTGTAACAAAGACCTATTATTCTATCTTTGTCTAAATCTCTTATACCAGTGGCACTGGGGGCCATGTCTGATAAAACTACATCCACATTTGCTTCACCAATTGCAGAAGCCACTTTATCATGAGCTTCAGTTGTAGTAAAATCCAAATTATTCATTATAGTAGCACCCTGTGAACAAAGCCCTTTGTTTATAAATGTATGCTAAATCCTTGAAGTATTAGTCATAGTATAATTATTGTATTTGCTTTACTAAAAAGGATATGTGAGTTTCTGATTATGAGAGAAGTTAGTTCACTGTGTTGACTATAGTACTCACAATCTAAAAATTCTCTTTTCACATTACATTGTCAATTTTACTAAGGATCTAAAAGTTTGATCAACAAAGGAATGGAATTCTCAGAATAAATTAGCTGAATACTTAAACTTCTGATAATTTATACAGTAGGTACTGGCAGGTAAAGGGAATTCTTAGCTTGTGAGGACTATAAATACATGTACATGTAATGCCAAGTTCGCAAACAATAGGTAAAGCCGAGAAAAGAACAATGCAATAAAAATTCACAGCCACTCTTTTCAAATCGCAAATCTTTACAATGTTTGTATGTTTCTAAACTTGATAGGGGTAAGGTGCTGTCACTAATATATTAATAAGCAGTAATTTGTTAATTATCAGTAGATCCATCCATATGCATCTCAATTATCACAATAATAATGCCACTAATGACCTATTCTAACTTCATGTCACCTCCATATAAAGTTTAATCAAATCAACCTAACGGTTCAGCTACAAAACCTAACATAGAATTATAATAAGATGCAATATTAGAATGGATATTGATGTTACAGAGAGCTGTTACTGATACCTACTAAAAATCAGTATCATAATATTCAAACAGGACAACATATCCTTGCTCAGAGCTTTGAGCATTTTGAAGAAAAAAAAAGAAAAGGAAATGTTTATTCATACACTACATAAGTATGTATACACATACGATTTTGAGGCTTTATAATAAAAATCATTTTAATAACATAATGTAAATAACCACAAAAGAAACTCCTGAATCATTGAAACTAAATGCTTGATAAGACACTTTCAAATGATCTGTGGAGCACAGATAATTATTTATACTTTGTGTGTGGGTGGGGCATACTATTGTCTTAAGAATGTCGAAAACAAATTCAAATTTACCTCAATAGGAAATATCGGCAATTTATCAATAGATACAACTTTTCCTTTAGGTTTATTTGGGTCAGCTCCATCGGAATTTGTCTTTTGAACTGCAACTTGAGACCATGATCCAGGGCTAGCTCCTAGATCCACAACAGTGAGCCCTGGTTTGAGCAAATTTGCTTTATCATTCATTTCTATTAATTTGAATGCACTTCGACATCTGTAACAACGATTTTATTAAAAACATAGTACACAATGACAATGGATATCATTATTTAATATTGGGTAATGTATATTACTTTCAGTTATTACCTGTAGTTATAAATTTTAGCTTTTTCAACATATGGATCTACTCTTTGGCGACTTAACCATTGTTCAGAGCTTTTGAGCCTTTTAAGGCTTTTTAATAAAAAGCACATCTTCGTGTATGTTAAAGGTTTAGACGCGACTGAGAGTGACAACATAGTTGTCTACAATATATATATATTTGTTGTTGTGAGAAAACAACCTATTTATAAAACCTACTGTTCGTTCTTTGTTCATAAACAGAACCGAGGTGAGGTTATGTTTAATTGACTTTGACAAGTTGACAACTGACAAGCCAGTTCAGTTCAGAAACAAAAGTAAAGTGTGAGGAATGTTTTGAAAAATAAAGTGTATAAATCCCTCCTCTCTAGTTTTGTTCCAAGATCCCTGGCGTGCCCGGTGCCAGGCCTATTTTATTTTCTGACAGATACAATTTGGAGCTACGGGTAGTGTTTCTAAGTTCATTCAAGTTGTATAGACAAAGTGGGGTCCCGTGTGGGAATTGGGAATCGAACCCAAAGAGCAATATCGAACCTACCGCGCCACAGAGGCTCTAATCTATTTGGTGTCTGGGATAATCTTTGGCCCATATAATTTTTCTGGCTGAGCAAATTGAATGTTCCTTAAAATCCTCTAGGTAACATTATTAAGAATCAAGCATCAAAAAATAAGATAAGTTATCCCTTTTTTGGCCACTTTACAGTGTCTGCCGAAAGTAATGGCCGGCGCGGCGGGAAGTGTCTGGCAATGCTGAATATTTTTTATTTATTTATATTTATAATATTTTACACCATTTAATATGAAAATCAACTGTCAGAAAATAAGTTAACTTAGTCCGATTTTTTCTTACCTTCTTACTTTTCACAATTTTCAACGGGTCCTTTACCTCAACACACAAACCAAATAGTGAAATATACAAATAATCGAATAAACTTATCTCGCGTTAACTTGCTTGGCACAGTTTCATTGTTCGCCACAGTGGGCCAATCAGAAAAAAAACAGCTACGATGTTTTGGACAATTTTTTTTTTATCCTTTTCGCTTTCATTGGCAACGTAATTAGCTATCTTTGTCTATCTTCTTGATGACCTCACGTCGCGTCGTTCATATCTAGTAGTTTACTGAGTTTGTTTTGTACTTTTTGAGTAGTATACATAATAATATTCTGTGGTTCAGATGTCAAATTTACTCTTTAGTCAGATGTCAGTGTTTGTTTATTTACTTTTAATTTGAAATCGTTAAAAAGGTAGATACTTAAAAAATACAAAACCATTAAAAGAAACAGAAACTAGTACAGAAATATATTAGTGTCAAGAGAAACATCTTTCAAATTATAAAAATGAAACTTTAATAAAAATATGACTGTTTTAGTTCGCAGTGCATATAACCTAACTCGGTTTTACTATTTCTGTAACTATACTAGGGCAATAAGTTCTTCTAACGTGTACACTATGAAATATTTAAATGTCGCTGAAAAAAATGATGCTGCGAAAAACATTGCACAACATTTATCTCGAGGCACTTCAAGACGAGTAAGTTTGGGATACGAAAAATAAATTTTGTCTCATAGATCATCGTACCAAAAATTATACATGTATTCTCTTTTAAGTCTTTTATATTAATAATACTGTCCTGTATTTCTGTATTTTTTCAGCGTGAAGGCCTGTCTCAATATAATAAAATCTATGAGTTTGAAACAGAGGTGATGGGACAACAATGTCAAATGGTAATGACTTCTGTTTCTGGTCATTTATTGGCTTTAGAGTTTGTTGGAGCGTACAAAGGCTGGCAATCATGCAACCCAATGGCACTATTTGATGCACCTGTCTTTAAATACTGTCCTGAGAATTATGAGAAAATTAAGGTATGATATTCTCTACTTTATCATTAATAGCAATTTTAGTTGAGTGGGGTGATTAAAATACTGTACTTAGCCTTCTGATGTTTGTATGAAGTGCAGTTCCATTATGAATGAGCCACCCAATACTCTAATGATTCTTATTTTTGAGTCATTCTTAAAAGTATTTTTTTGCCATTATTATTCACCTATATGTAACAAGTCATAGCATGAGTGATAAAGAAGTCTCAAGACTAAGTGATATTATATATTGAGTGTTCAGTTATTATTCATAATAAGTTACTTGATGTTCTAACTGTATTTTAACTAGCAAATATTTTGTCTTTGTTATTCATTCCATTTTTAAAATATAATAGAAGACAAAACATTTGTTAGTTAAAATTCTGTTATAAGCAAGTAGGGTAAGATTTGTTCAATATGACAACAGACGCTTTTCTTAGCTTCCTACAATTATATTGATTGATGATTGTGCACAAAACCTACTTTACTTAAATAAATAATTTAGAAAACTTTGGAACGAGAAGTAAGAGGCTGCCAGGGGCTGATAATCTGGACAGATTGTGACAGAGAAGGGGAAAACATTGGTTTTGAAATAATTGAAGTATGCACTGCAATGAAGAGCAGTCTAAGAATATTCCGTGCCAAATTCTCTGAAATCACTGCTGTATCAGTAAGAAGGGCTTTGCAAAACTTAGAACAACCAAATAAAAACATTAGTGATGCTGTTGATGTAAGACAAGAACTGGATTTACGGATAGGTAATGTAATATATTTAAGGAGTTATTCTATCACATCATTTATTTTTGGATAATTTCACTAGTTCCTACTTTTTTTTTTTTTTAAATACTACTTCGCATTAGGGTACAAGCCCTGTGTCACGGGGGACTTTACAAACATACAAGTCACGAACACAAAGTACACCCAGACTCGGAACAACAATTTGTGGATCACACAAAGTGGTGTCCCGTGTGGGAATCGAACCCACAACCTCTTGCATAGCAGTCGGACACACTCCCACCGCGCCACAGAGGCAATCGTACTGATTTCTGGCATGGTGATCAAACTCATTAAGCATTGAAATAATATGGGTAATCATTGAACACAAATACTCATCACTGATATCTTCCAATAGTTCCAATCTGCAATTCTTTTTTGTAATATGATCTAGGGATCAGTCCTTAGAGAATATGAACAGAAAATGTGGTGAGAATAGGTGATGCAAAGCCAAGTCTCCACTGAGAGCCTCAGTGGAGACTTAACTTTGTACACCTCTCTTTTCAAATTCTTTCTAGGACGTTTTGTCTGCCAAGGCCCCTCAGGAAATTCGACCTTAGTTCCTGGAGTCACTCTTGCGTTATTAAACCTAGGATGGAAACCTAGTTGATGAAGTGGTTATACCGCCCAGAGACGAAATGTAGCCCGTGGGTTCTGATATTTTAGATACCGCCCGCCACCGCTGCTCTCCAGGAAATAAAGCATTTCATTTCGGAAAACTATCGAACATCTGGAATTTTACAGGCATTTCCAACTCGCCCAATTTGTTAAAAATGCTCTCTGTAACGAACCAATAAACAAAAGCCATAATAGTTCTTAAGAACATGGCTGAGAGGGCCCAACTCGTGAGTAACAAGAGAATATAAATTTCAAGTTTAGTGACATAGTTCAGGTTAGATGGTTCGGCTTTCGCGCTCCAGTAAAGCGATCAGAAGTCTCGGGTTCGGTTCCTAGGTCTAAACTTATTTTTTTCAATAATTGTATTAATCTGAATTTTTGTATGAACCTTCCTTTTGTGTTGCTAAACAAAATCCTAAAAGTACCCATCAATCCGAGTGCCACTAAAAAGTGGAGGTGGTCAAGAGGTTACAAAATATTATTCGCGAATACTTCGTCAACGGCACAGTAGATAAAGCATAACGGTCACTGTTATCGAAAAATAGTGATTTATAGATTTTGTACCTATAGCATTAATTAGTATAGCATACTCGGGCATCCCCTATTACGTGTGTCATGACTATCGTATACGTGTGAATGCTCTTCGCTGCGCTTCGTCAAAGGTGCGTCGGCACCTAGAGTCCATAAAAAATCCACTGTAGAGTTGTCTAAATAACAAAAGATGTTGCCTACAGGTGCGGCATTCACAAGGTTTCAAACTCTACGCCTACAAAAGGTTTTCCCTACAAAGCTAGCAGAAAGTTTAGTCAGTTATGGTTCCTGTCAATTTCCTACACTGGGTTTTGTAGTGGAAAGATATAGGGCTGTTGAAAATTTTGTGTCAGAACCATTTTGGAAAATAAGAGGTGAGTTTAGTTACGACAAACCTGTCTGGATTGGTTGCTGAAATTGTTATTGGGATAACCAACCTAACTAAAAAGTCAAAGGGTAAAAGTTAACACCCAAGGGCTATGGTGTACCCTGCCCTTTAACCCCTTTTCCCCAGACAGAATGCAATAGCAATTTGAGCAACCAATCCAAACATATCTCGCTAAATGCACAAATCTTTGTTAAAACCAAATGCACTGACTATTCTTTTGTTTTAAATAACATTATTTTATGCATCGGACTACAGACCATTATAACTATTAATGTATTGTGTGAAGTAGGTATCTATCTATTTAAAGTTTTTTTTCTATTTTTTTTATAGTAAACCACACTATGAATAATCTAAGTGTAGACTTTGCATGGGAAAGAATAAGACTGTTCGATCGTGGCGCGTGTCAAGTATTGCACGACATTTGTTTAGAGAACCCACAAGCAAAGGTTTGTGAAGTGAAGACCAAACCTAAGTCGAAATGGAGACCTTTGCCCTTAGATACAGTGGTAAGTACACTTGTACACATAAAATTGTTTATCACACCGCCAAAATCAGCATTGTAATAATAATAATATAATAATATCTTGGGACAACTCACACAACGCTATCTGATCCCAAACTAAGCAGAGCTTGTACTATGGAAACCAGACAACTGATAAACATACTTAAATATTTCTAAATACATACATATTATAGATAAATAACACCCAGACACAGAATAAACCATCGTGCTTATCACACAAAGTTTTATCCTGGGTGGGGATCGAACCCACGACCTCCGGCTTAGCGGTCAGGGTCACTAACCACTAGACCAACAGGCCAGTCATTGTGTTAGAGAATACTGATATGCCGAAGTTGCATAAATGTCTAAGGGGAATGACCACACGGCTGCCTGCTGTTGCAGCCCACTACAGCTGTCAACCACACTGTCTCGTGGTCGGCAGTCCATCTCGGACTTGAACCTTAAGAATTTATTTATCTCCCTACAAATATTACAGGCGTGGTAACCAATTCGATTGAGCGGTATATATATACCACTCAATCGAATAATATAAAAAATATATTTCATCATCATCATAATATTATGATGATGATGAAATATATTTTTTATGTGGTATAACGCAAATCTACAAACCCTTTTTAATTTTAGGAACTTGAGAAACTAGCATCTAGGAAGTTAAAAATCAATGCTAAGGAGACAATGCGTTTGGCTGAAAAACTGTACACCCAAGGTTTCATCAGTTACCCTCGTACGGAAACCAATGAGTTTCCTAAAGAAATGAACCTAAGTCAGTTGGTTGGGTTTCAAACGGGAGATCCTAACTGGGGCGCTTTCGCACAGAACATTCTGGACACCGGCGGCCCTACACCGCGACAAGGCAACAAGAGTGACAAAGCCCATCCCCCGATACACCCTACAAAGTATACAAATAGTAAGATTAGTACCATAAATTACACAATTAAATGACGATATTACCAAATAGTGTTGCCAGGTGTCCTGCTTTCGACACACATCTCAATTTGCAGAAGTCTGATGATTTAAATGAACCAGGAACAGGCAGCCGATTGCCTTGATTTCTATCCAATTTACTACTACTTACTGACTAAGGGTCAGTAATTTAATTGATAACTATATCAGATATTATGTTATTTTTTGTGGCCTTATGTAGCCGTCACAATCTAAGAACCAAAGTCCTGATTATTTTAACCTACTATCCCAAAATTAGATAAGCTGGGAACATTATTGTATATAATAATAATATAATATCTTGGGACAACTCACACAACGTCATCTGATCCCAAACTAAGCAGAGCTTGTACTATGGCAACCAGACAACTGATAAACATACTTATATATTTCTAAATACATACATATTATACCCAGACACAGAATAAACCATCGTGCTCATCACACAAAGTTTTATCCTGGGTGGGGATCGACCTCTTGCGTAGCAGTCGGATACACTCCCACCGCGCCACAGAGGCAGTCAAGTCAAGTAATAAATAAATAAAATTAAATAAAAGTTTTAGACAATCTGCATAGGCTGTGACTTTACCAGTGAACAGTCTTATGACGATTCCTTTCCGAGTTGATACATCTGCTACGAGCCTAATACCTACTCATTTTATACACCACAGACACAAAGTTTGTAATTTACAAACAAGTAATCCAAACTATTACTTCCAGATTTATCAGGAAACGAGCAACGCCTGTACGAGTTCATAGTTCGTTCCTTCCTTGCATGTTGCTCGAAAGACGCTCAAGGCCAAGAAACCACAGTCGCTATTGATGTTGCAAACGAAAAGTTCACTGCAAACGGTCTTATGATCACCGCACGAAACTACTTAGAAGTATATCCTTACGACAAATGGTCGTCAAAGGAAATTCATGTTTATCAAGTTAGTGTTAGAGTTCAATTTTGTAGTGCGTATAATAAGGTATCATATGGTTATACAGATTGCTTTTTGTTTCAGAATGGGCAAACATTTGACCCTACAAGTATAGATATGTTAGATGGCAACACATCAGCTCCAAATCTGTTAACAGAAGCTGACCTTATCGGTCTTATGGAGAAACACGGCATAGGTTAGTTCCGTTAAATTACATTTTTTTTCTTTATTCTTTACATTAACACTAGATCTTAGACTCTTCTTATTATAGGTGACACACTAGGTAGAACTTCTAGTTTTCGGGTTGGCGTATTAAACCTTTATTGTTGGTAAATTAGATCTTTACCCTAGGCTGCCGACGCATATACTTTGTTACTACTTGCGACAGTCTCACTCTTACATTTATTAATGGCGATTGTGAACTCTATTTGCTAGGCGATAACATATAAATTACTCTGATTAACACAAAAGCGCCTTGCAGATAAGGCTCGGCGGTGATTCCGAAAATGCTTAAAGACGGCAAACTGAGTTGTAATTATATTCACAGCACATTTAACGTGTGAAAATACATAATGCTGAGTCTTTGTGTAACTAAAGTGTATGTACCTTAAATACTTGACACTGGCAGAAATGGGCTAGTTTTCAACTTAGTCAAAACGATCTCTTTAAGAAATGTCTAAACGTAGATTTTATAAGCAGATCTCATATAAATAGCATGCTGTTGCATCACTTTTTCGGGTTCCGTAGCTAAAATGGCAAAACGGAACCCTTATAGTTTAGCTCTGTCCGTCCGTCCGTCTGGCTCTAGGTTAGTTTAGAGACCCTTAGTATCTACTAGAAAGCTGTAATTTGTATAATGGATAAACCCATTATAATCAAATCTTGAAAAAAATGTAGTACCTTCCCTACATGTAAAGTAGAGATGTGTTTTTTTTTCTCGTTTCCTCCATCGTGTCGTGTCGTTAGATAGGTCTTTTAAAAATATTGCAGATATGTCAAGACTAATTTTCGATTTAGGGATCCGTATGTGAAATATTAAGCTTTAATATAATTTTTGTAAGAGGAAGTGTCCCCCCCCCTCCCCGTGCCAGCTAAATGGTTAATGTTGGGTATGTGAAAAAAATCATGGTAGTATATATAGTGAAATTAAAAGGAAAACTATCATAGCTAAGTAGGCTTTACAAGTTTACGAATAATAGCCGACCAAGTAAAAAGTAACATAAGATTAATAAATATAAAATTATATTTAACACACAATTTATTTAGGACTTAATCGTCGGAAGTTTAAATGTTAGTTATATTCAATTTTGTCAATATTTGTTTACCTAGGAAACTTGAGATATCGGCTATCAACTCAATATTAAGAAGACTATGATCTCTATTTCCTGCGACTGCTTTAATTATTCTAATGCTAAATTCAGGTACAGACGCGACCCATGCTGAACACATTGAAACCATAAAAAATAGGTCATATGTGGCCTTAGCCGATGCTATACATTTTGTACCAGGCCTACTCGGTATGGGCCTCGTAGAAGGGTATGATGCAATGGGCCTCACTATATCAAAGCCACATCTTAGAGCTCAGTTGGAAGCTGACTTGAAAGCCATTAGTGAAGGTAGGAGACAACCGCAACAGGTCTTAGCTGAACAGGTAAGAACGCATTTTATTTTTAACTTATACATAGTAAACTAATTTGTAGACAATGGTGAATAGTAATAACTCGGTGAGCAGAGGCGAAGGGTTAAATTTTTTCTGAGGTACCCCGATACAAAAATAAATACTGCGGGAGTCGTCTTTAAAAAAAAAAAAATCTTGCTGGGCATTGTTCTTTGAACCTATAATACTATAAGTAACTACAATCCAAAGGGAAAACAAAAGTAATGGTGTTCTAAGGACCCTCATAGTCAACAATGACACTTATTAAAAAAAACTATTATACAGGATACAGGATGATTTTTAATATACTAATAACCTCCCACTTTTGGCTTCTCTACATTACACCAAATAATTTCGTAATATAATTGTTGAAAAAAAAAAACAATTTAACCTTTCACCACCTGTTTTTGTCACACAACCATTTACCACACATCTGAGAGACCCCCGAGTAAAATCGATGTTTTTTTGTCAGGGTCCTTATTCACTATCTTTATTTCGCTGTCGTGAAAAGGCCGTGCGAATTGGCACATGCGCGGTGGACATAATTATTTGAGTGCATCAACCGCATCAACTGTCAAATGCATCAACGCGCGCGGTGGACTTCTTTGAGCGCACCGCGCATGCGCCAGTTCGTACGGCCTTTTCACGACAACGAAATAAAGATAGTGAATAAGGACCCAGGTTGAGGGCCTAAACCTCACAATAAACAATGATTTTACTCCAGTAAAATAGTCTGTGGGTGATTTAGGTTACAACCCCAAAAACAATTGGTTGGTGAAGTGAGTGTTATGTAAAGAAGCCACGAGCATAACCACGGTTATAAGTATATTAAAAATCATTCTGTATAGTCTAATAATTTGGAGACAAAGATGAATAGTATTAACTCAGTCAGTATTAAATAGGCAACAATTACACTTTTATTAAAAAAACAACTATTTTATAAGACCTAAAAATCCCACACATATTCTGTTTTGTACTCTTATTCCCAAAGATACTGGGAAGATAACAATGTAAACTGAATCCTAAATTTTAAAATGATAAAGTTATGGGTCCATAATATCTAAACACTTGCTAGCTATTTTCAGCCATATGCTATAGAAAACTGAATCCTAAATTTTAAAATGATAAAGTTATGGGTCCATAATATCTAAACACTTGCTAGCTATTTTCAGCCATATGCTATAGAAAACTGAATCCTAAATTTTAAAATGATAAAATTATGGGTCCACAATATCTAAACTCTTGCTAGCTATTTTCAGCCATATGCTATAGAAATAAGGTTCAGTTTTAGCTGTTATGTCTTTGTTATGCCTCACCATTTTTGCACAAGGTCTTATAAAACACTTGTTCTAGGAGGGAATCTTATCTTTCTTGGTTTGTTTCACACACTGAAACTACATGCAAATTCTTGGTGTGACTTTATTTTTAGGTGGCGAAGTACAAAGAAGTGTACGAAACGGTGGCTATGGAAGCTAACAAGATAGATGCGGCGTTAGCTGAAAGATTTAGTGAGCGGCCAAACGAATATGTACCTTCAGCTGCGATAATGTCGGCCAATATACCTCCAGGTAATATTTGTTCAGAACATTTTAATAAGTGCCGTTGCCTGATTAACATAACATTATTTATTTTTATTGTTTTCTTATATTTCATATTTATTTAGAAATGATTTATTAACATGATAACATTATTTCTACACACTGAGATCTATTCATACACTCATCTTTTTACAGCTTTTAAATGCCCGAAATGCGGTGGAGACATGGCCGTACGTCAGAAAAAGAATAACGCAGATGAATTTTATATTAGCTGTATGTCATATCCAAATTGTAAAAATGCAGTGTGGCTGCCATCTATAGTCAAAACCGTACAAGTTTTACCTGAAACGTGCCCAACGGTAAGTATTTTTTTCTAAGGTAGGTAGGTACTGACTCACATTACCAGGCGTATATCATCGCATAACGAGTTTCTTGTCGCTCGTTGCGAATGCTCCAGCCGCTGTCGGTTTTTGGCGAATCCTTTGAAATACAATAATTGCATTTTTTTTTTGAAAGATAGAAAAATTTGAATCCAGACTCAGGAATCGAACCCGAGACTTCCGTAGCCAAACCGGGGCCAGAAGCGAACCACCTATCTGGACTATGTTACTAGATATCAAATTATTCTATCTCTTAATCCTTTGAACACTCAACGCGGGTGCTTCAGTCAGAATATGCCACTTCAATTCATTGAACAAATCCATTGATGCATCCATCGAGGATTCCACTTTTGGTTCCAAGTCAGTAAGCCGCGACCAAAGATCCTCGTCGTAATCATCGTCAGACAAATATGGAGAACGAGCGAGCAACGACCATGTTTACACGGATTTCTAGCACACAGTGTAACATAATGCTCGCTGCGAATGGTACATTACGGCCCGTAACATCGGTCAGTTGGGTACTGACCGGTGTTACGGGCCATAATAATAGTGCCGTTAAATAACACATTGAATTTAAATACGAGACTTAGTAGCAAGAGCATTGAGAGGTCGAGGAAGCTTAGCAACGTTACCATTACCGTTACTGTTCATAGATGGGTCTTCTAAACAAATATCACACACCTCCCCAGAGAGCTGCGCCTGCGCCCAATCTTTCTCTGGACGTGCGGAAATTCGACAACAGGCTCTCATAATCTGGTGATGAAAGATGATGATAGCTGAGAAAGAAAGTACAATAAAGTTTCCAAATGTTGGTTTGACCGCTAAATTTCTAGACTACTTAATTGAAATTCTAAGATTAACTCTTTCTTTCAGTGTGGTCCAAATTACAAGAAGTTGAAATTTGAATGGAGGAATAATTCTATTAGCCACATATATCCACCTCCATACTCAACTTGCATAGGTGGATGCGATACAACGTTTCTAGAACTATTACGAATAAACCTATCTAGTGTAAGAGCGATAACAGACAGTAATAGACAAACACAGACTACTAACAGTAGAACAAATAGTACTTCTAATATTTGGCCAAATACTGTATCTAGAGATACTTCAATACCAGTCGCCCCTTCAAGACAAAATCCTAGAACTAACACAACGCAGCCAAGGCAATTTGTACCTCCAGCCACTGTAAATAGAGTTCCAAATGCTATGAACAATCAAACTAGGATGCCAGCACCGCGTAATTCTGGAGGCAGTAACGCGGATGCGGATGATAATAATGTGATATGTGGATGTAACCAGCCTGCTATTTTGTTAACTGTGAGGAAACAAACCGCAAACCATGGTAAGTTGTGCCTAAAGAGCTTTTGTCTTTTGTTTTGGAATGTTGTATTATTATTTAAAACAAATTGACAGTTGTTATCACACCTAAGCATCACCATGGTGTATATACGATGCATCTATCAATGTAGGTATGCAGCACGATCCTTAATTTATTTACTTATGTGTGTTGATAATACGGATGGGTTCTTTCTAATACGGAGTACTCGTTAGGCCCTATTCATTCCGAAAGGCAGCAGCCGGCAGCGACAGGGCGAGCACAGCACAGTTTCAAAGGATTTTAACTTTATCTACATTTTTAAAAGACCAATGTCGCTTAAAAAGCTCGACAGCGACGCGAGCCGCCGCAGCCTGCTCGGAGTGAATGTGTGGTGAACGATTTACAACTAATGATGATTTCAATTTAAAATTGGAGCATATTCGAATTAACTTCATAACTTGAATACGTGGCAAATTGCTGTCTTGGATTAAAGCATTTCTTCGAGGTAGAACCTTACAAGTTATAGTTGGCAAAATATTATCAGAGTATCGCGAGATACATAGCGATGTAATGTACCGCCGTGCTAGGGGCCAGAGTTTATTGGGGGCATTTGATCTTTACCATTGCCTACAAAGCAATGTCAGCATCTTTGCAGATGACAGCAAAATATTCGCAAATCCACTGGTTGACTACGATCTTAATAAAATAGCTAATTGGTCGAAAGTCAATCAATCTCAACACCCCAAAATGTATAGTCTTTCATAAAGGGAGTCGCAACCCTCGTCTAACCTACATATTTTGTTAATGATATTGACCTCCTAGAATAAGTGCAGCGCATTTTTACTAAAATTCCACGAGGGCTGAAGCAAAAATCAGGAGCGACTGACAACCCCCATACTCACAACCCTAGAAGATCGCAGAGAACGTGGAGATTTGATAGAGACATATAAGATCCTAAACTTCTCCTCCTCATTACGATTTGTAGGCCTTTGATAAAATATTCAGGCGTAACGAAAACGTGCATTTAAGAGGTCATCACTTTAATGTGGTCTATTATTATTATTATATTATAACACATATATTTTGCGAGTAACTGGGTAGGTAGTCAGAGCGTGGAACAGACTCCCAGAAGACGTAGCTCAGAGTTTGAATACATTTAAAAACAAATTGAATAAACACCTTAAAGAACAAAAAGACAAACTAGTGAGAGTATAGCAGGATACAGGTCCATATTATTGTTTGAACTGCCAGCTTGTTAATGATAAATAATAATAAATTCATCGCATCAGCCTCTATCTTATATATTTTATCTTCGTCTACTGAATCCAGTCCATCTCAGCGACCTTCTTTAGGCCATTGTTCTACCTGGTTGGGGGTTGTACTACCTTGCATTGTCCGAGTAGCAGTCTCTACTCCAGAACTAGTTTACTCCGGCGGCCATTGGTTCTTCAGCAAATTTGGCTAGCCTATTGTACAATTAAACTAATAACTTTTTTTCCAGTAGTTTGGTTCCACTAACTAAATTAAAGTTTTTTTCCAGGTAAAAAATTCTATAAATGCCCAGTTGGTAGAGAAAATGGTGGATGTGATTTTTTCCTCTGGGCGCCCGAGTCTGCTGAGAATACAGTACAAAATCCATACGATACTCCACCTACCAGTTCTTGGTCGAACTCAGAGTCGAATGGCAACAGCACTAACAGTAC
Organism: Herminia tarsipennalis; assembly: GCA_945859575.2. Lineage (NCBI taxonomy): Eukaryota > Metazoa > Arthropoda > Insecta > Lepidoptera > Erebidae > Herminia > Herminia tarsipennalis. The sequence continues at coordinate 18,970,310 of OX243839.2, forward strand.
TAGAGGTTGGGGAATGCCCTCCAATCATTCAAGGGATAGTGGAACAGGAAATGATGAAGATGTCATGTGTAACTGTGGGGTGCCATGTAAAAAGTGAGTTTACAATCTAATACTTCTTTAAGATTATAGATATTATTACTAGCTGACTCACGCAACTTCGTGTATGTAAATTTTCCTTGTTTTTGCAATTTATACAAAAAATACTAAAATCGCCTTAAATAAATATAATTGCCATACTTCCTGGACTAATTCAGACATTTAAACTGTCATTTTTAGGGTTCCGTAGCTAAAATAGCTAAACAGACAAATTCCATTCAAAATTATATATTATGTAGATATAACGTTGTAAACATGAAATAAAAACAACAGAAAACCCACTTCTCAATCCGCATTATTCGAATGGGAGATGGGGCACTACGGAACCCTACATTGTGTGTGACTCGACATGCGCTTGCCCGGTTTTTTTTAACATACTGTAAATTAAAAAATGTCAGTTTCGTTTTCCGTGGTTGATATAAATACGATGTTAATTCTTTCGTTTTTTCCAGAATAACAGTACACAAAGAAGGTCCGAATAAAGGACGACCATTCTATGGCTGTTCAAAAGATATGGGATCAAGATGTAATTTCTTTCAATGGGCTGACAGTGGGACTGTGCCAGGTAAATTACTATTTAACTAATTTTAGATTTATATATGAAAAAGGTTCTGATTTTCGGTTACATTTCAGGGGCATTTAGAGATACAACAAATGAAATGGGGCTAATTAGTCGAAATAGCCTCAACTATAATATAAAATTGAATTGCACCACAATATAATAATAATATCTTGGGACAACTCACACAACGCTATCTGATTCCAAACTAAGCAGAGCTTGTACTGTGGCAACCAGACAACTGATAAACATACTTATATATTTCTAAATACATATATATAACACCCAGACACAATAAACCATCGTGCTCATCACACAAAAGTTTTATCCTGGGTGGGGATCGAACTCACGACCTCTTGCGTCCTACTAACTGTCATCAAAATTGGATCATATGAATGTTTATGACTTTAAGGACATAGCGATTTATATGGGCCGAGTTTAGTATTTTAATAGCAAGAACAAACACCAAGAAGGAGACGCAGAGCACGGCCAGTAAACGAAAAACAGCGAGATTTTAAACATAATTTATGATAGCACGAAAAGCCCGGGTCATTATAAACGAACAAATTGCCAAATACCTTATTACTTTTCAGACTGGGGTAGCAGCAATAGCGGGAATACAAGTGGTCGCGGGCGAGGACAGGGCAGGGGAAGAGGTCGCGGGAGTGCGGGCGGCGGGGACGGGCCCAGCGGAGTTAGACGGTGCAGTCGGTGCAAACAGCCCGGACATACCAGGACGAGATGTCCTAGTATGAATGAATAGAGCTAGAGACTATCCTACCTATTGCTCACAATATACCTGACTGAAGAGACTGTACGGATGAACATGATACTGTCATTCCGCCAGATGAGAAATGTTGATAAATTTTAGCGATTTGTACACATTATAAAATTATATATTCTATGGGTCTTAATAGCGTTAATGTTTCGACCGTATTGCAACGACCGTGTTCACAGGTAGACTGTCGGGCAATAAACAAGGTATTTTACCTTAAATCATTCACGCGATTAAGACCCGTAGTATATATAATTTTATAATTCTTGGGACAACTTATACACGCAAACAAACGTAAGTTCTGTAACATAACTGATAAAAATATGTACTAGTGTATTTCTAAACATATACAGATTATTAGCATAGCAGTCCGAGTATCTAACCACTAGAGCTACAGGCAGTCATAAAAGATAGAAGTTGAAGAATACTCTCCCTCAATCGATTATTATTGAGGGATATTAAGGCTGGCTTTTCTTTTAGTTTCTTAAACTTTTGTAAGAGATATTCCAGGCTAAGTTTTAAGTGTAGTCATAAAGTCGAGATCATAGACATAGAGAATGTACTGAGCAATAGCCAATAGCCTCACAAAGTGGACCCCTCTCTAGAAAGAAACAACGCGGTTAATACCTGTCTTTTTTATATGACATATGTATAAATTTCTAAAAAAAAACAACTACTGGCTGCACGATTGTTTCGTCTCTCTCACACTTTGCGGCCTGTATCTACTTCATACCTGGAAAGGGAACTCCCTAGTCCATTCCCTATGTCTATGTTCGTAGTAATGATTCTCCCATCGTTTATCTCTAATTGACCTCAAGTCTATAACGTTACTGGTGTACATATTTGTAATTCGTGTAAACATATGATGAATATAAGGAGATACTTTGTTTATGTATTAGATACAATTTATTTGTTACTGTTAAGTAAAGCTATTTTTAAACTGTTTTATTATGGTTTTATTTTCTTAACTCTACCTTTTCGGCGTTTACTGAATCCTACATCAAATCATGTAGAATTATAGATTGTAGGTACCTGTACAAAACATATCTATACTAATATTATAAAGAGGTAAAGTTTGTGAGGTTGTAGGGGTAATCTCTGGATCAACTGAACCTTTTTTTTTATTAGATATTTTGAATACTTAATCGCGTGAATTATTTAAAGGTACGAACCTTTTATATACCCGACGTTTCGATCGAATTGCACCGATCATGGTCACGGGTCGAGTGACTTTATATTTTGTTTTTTTTTAACAATAGTAAGCCACGTTAGTTGTGAGTGTCCTAAGCTATATAACATCACGCTACGACCAATAGGAGCAGAGCATCTATGAAATATGTTGCATAAACGGGGAAAAATTACGCAAACGAAGTAGCTAGTATTTATATATATATATATAACATTGTAAACATTGGCAATTTGAAAAGAGTGGCCACGAGTTTTTATTGCCTGTTCTTTTCTCGGGCTTTACCTATTGTTTGCGAACAGGCATTACAAGTAAATGTAGAATCGACTTTTCACAAGTGTAGTATTTTGCTTCCTAAGTGAATAAATCATTTTTATTATTATTATTACATTTTACAGTATCCAATAACTAGTGAATTCGTAGGCATTTCGTTCTAAACCTCGCATTGGGGCCCTATAAGCCGATGAAAGCGGGTTCGGCATGTAAGAGAAGAAAATCTCTTGCATCCGTATCGTAGTCATCCTATCAGCCAGTAAAAACGACCCATAAAAGATATCGCACTTATAATATAACACTGTATTACATATCTCAAAATTTGTCAATATAATACCTATCATATTCAAATGCAGGGGTATGAGTTCGTGATGAAAAAAAAATTCATGTCACTGAAGTGAAACTGTTGTGTTGGGTTGAGGCCGTTACTTTGATGGATAAGATCCGAAATGAGTATATTTGAGGCACCTTCAAAGTTGTGGATATAAGTCGTAAGATGCTGGAAGGCAACATGCGACGGTTTGGTCCTGTAAAGCATAGCGATAGAGACCAAATGACGAGAAGAGTGATGGCTATGAAGGATAGGAGTAGAGGCAGAGGTCGCCCGTCAACTACTTGAGTTAACCATATCCAAAGACATGAGAGCGCTAGGTCTAACGCCTGCGATATTGCAAGACAAGACCAACATTATGGCGATCGAGTATCAGGAGGGCCGATCCGAAAGAGGGAATGTGCCAGGGGAATGATGATCATATTTAAATGCGAAATCGAATTACCTACCTAAAATAGTCCAATAAAAACAAAAAAGATATGGCACAATTAATCATCATTTATTCACAAGACAAACAGTTTTGCGTCATTTCTGTAAAAAGTAATATTTTGAGTTTATTAGTGTAGGTAATAGATACCTATAGGTAATTAAGTACCTAGTGGAAGCTACTAACAAGTTGGAAACATATTAATAAGTACTACTTATCTTTGAACTAAATAATAAAGGTCTAATGTAGCTAAAAAAATTAAATCAGTAACTTTAATCGCTTTTAAATCAAGTGACTGTTAGGTAAATCGTCATATTGATTTATTTATTACTAGCTGTGCCCCGCGGTGTTACCCGCGGTTTATTAGCCTATGTATAATCCAGGGTGTCAGCTAACTCTATACTTACTAAGTTTTATTCAAATCGCTCCATCCGCCGTTTAGACGTGAAGAAGTAACAGATATACACACTAACATACTCACAAACTTTCGCCTTTATAATATTAGTGTGAAGTGCGATTCCTTACAGTCGTAGAAAAACACAAGGTCACCATAATAGTACCTACTTACTTTAATCTTCTTAGAACAATAATTAAACTACAACAATGATCTTCACTAATATTAAATCTTCATTGTATCACCATCTTTTTTTATTCTTCTGTTTTAAGGAACTTAAGCTCTGTGCCCGTTGCATTTCCGCCTGCTGCTCAGCCTCTACGGTTTTGTCTGTCATCATGTCAAGCAATATCTCAAATTTTAATCTCAACATATTGTTTTCTTCTTCGAGCCTCTCTAACTCACTTTTGAGGCGAATATTCTCCTTGTGTGCGATGCTTGCTTTGCCTGAAGCTGCAATAAAAAAATGTTGAATAGGCTGCGTCATTTATATTTTGTTAAAAGGACGTCCTTAACGTCCTGTTAACAAAATAGGGACGTTATGGAACTTAATTGTTTTTGTTTAAGTACTTAACTACCAGCTACTTACCTTGTAATGTTTTGTTTTTCCTAACTATGATGTTTTCCGAGGCATACTCAATTACATATAGAGAACTTAAAAACAGAAACCCTGAGTTCTCTACTTGCCAACCAAAGCAAGAGAGAAGATGTAGGTTACTCACTTACTTGTGTTTATGAATAGACTATCATCTATTCATGTAAATCAATACTAACATTATAAAGCTGAAGAGTTTGTTTGTTTGAACGCGGTAATCTCAGGAACTACTGATCCGAATTAAAAAAATATTTTACTGTTGGATAGCCCATTTATCGAAGAAGGCTATTAACATCACGCTAACTAATAGGAGCAAAGCAGCAATGAGAAATGTAGCAAAAACAGGGGAAATTTACGCAGAAGAAGTTGCGCGGAACAGCTAGTATAATTATAAAAGTATCAACCAAAATTACCAAAAAAATTTCTGCATTTGGCGCTGAAAGCCTCATCTTTCAACTAAGGCAATTTTGCAATTTCAATAATTCTAATATTTAATAACAGCAACATAAACTATTATGTAATAAACTATAAAACTACCATAAACTATTAATTTAAATAAACAAATATTATTTACCTGGTATCCACTGCCCGTCTTCATAGGACACTTCGAAATCCCCTAACTTCAATTTCAACGAGCTCAAGTCTAATGATAATTCCTTCGATGCATAATCACTGCCCAGCTCACTTTTTATAACTGATGTGTCCTGTTTTCTCACTGGAATCGTTTTAGGTGAAAATTTATTGCTAAATAGAGGCATTTTTGTAACAAAATGATAACATAAAAAGCGTCATGTGGTTGCCTAGCAACGATAAGGACAAACTTTCCGTCCGTAGCGTAGACAGAGGAAAATAGTCCGTAGTATTAGTCAAAGATAATATAAACCTTAGGTATTAGGTCATAGAGATTAATTCTATCTTCATGGTACCTATTAAGTATTAGCACAGATAATATAATACTATACTAACTAGTAGTATTAGTATACTCTCTGGGACAAACTTCTTTGTCTAGTAGGTTGTTGATTTTTCACATTACCGAATGGCGCTACTTGCACCGAATCAAAAATCTACCTTTTCGGACTGACGACCCCCAAAGCAATTTTTTTTTTATAAAGATAACTAGCAATTTGGGATTGGGTCCCACATTACTAGCTATCTTGTTCACGTCTCCATCTAAGCTCAAAGGCTTGTGTTAGGAGTGGGTTCACGTCGGTAGTATAATTGGCAGGATTCGAACCCGCGACCTCACGATTGTGAGACCGATGCCTTATCCATTAGGCTGCCGCCGCTTCAGTATTTAGTGTTTAGATAGTTTAGTGTTAGTATTCCAGTAACTGCTAATCTATACAAATTATCAAACAATTCTTTCTTCTTTATTTAGATAATTGTTAGTAGGTATTCTTTGCTTAGAGGTCCGTGGGTAAGCACAATAATGACGAGGCAGACAGATACAAATTGCAAATAAAACAAACTTTTGATCTTACTTATCATAATACTGTTTATTCGAGAAATATAAAATAAAAATATAAAGAAAACTATACAGATAAAATAAATATCAACATCTTAAACACATCAAATGTAAAATATTAATAAATAGTGGAATTCTTATAAAAATGGCTGATTATTGATTGTTCTTATTGCAATGCGATGCAGTGTAAAATCTGCATTATTACGCTTTCAGTCTAATTAACATCACAGCTGGAATGATTAGAATTAATGACCCCATAGTGTATGTGATCGCCGCGCCTGAACACCAGTACACTGAAACAAACACTTTAATTATAGACTGCCATCTTATAAAGGTCATCGCTGACCGCAACACCCCGGCACCGCCTCAGCACAGCCTCGCCTCGCCTCGAGTGGTTAGTATTATTTGTATGGGTTTGTATAGATTAACGCTAACTACATCAACTCCGTATCGGCATCGAAACGCCCGCTCACGAGTGGACCACTCGGTGACAACCCGCTGTTCGCCGCGGGGTGACCGCTTGACGGCCACGCGGGGCCCCCGAGTTAACCGCGCGCTTATTACGAGTGATTAGTGTCACAGAAAACACAGAAGACAATTTCAATGTGTTGGGCATTTGAATAGTTGTTGTTAGTTTTTTTTTATTGATTTTAAAGAATGAAAAAAACTGGCATGAGCATGTCGGACTATGCTCAGTGTAGGGTTCAGCCTGTTACTACAAAGAAATGAACATATGAAAAAATACGTTCAGAAAAAGTGCACCAGCAAAAGAGCTGTATAACTGTAATTATCTACGTAGGTACATGTCAATAAACTATAAAACGTAATTATGTTCATTTTTCAAACTATATATGCTTTTATATTTGTATTTATATTCGATTACTTAGTGTTAATCGGTTTGTTTGGTTCAACATTCGAATGTTTTAAACTCGCCCCGTAACTATTACTTGTTGTCACAGTAACTTTAATTTATACGCAAACTTATAGTAATGCTGTACTGGATTGTTTGTCTGTTACAAATAATCCAGTACAGCATTAGTATAAGTTTTAATTGGTAAGATTTTAGCTAAATTAAGTTATTCTAATTACATTAGGTCAGGGTTTAGAAATTATTTCATATTAACTCATTAAAAATACTCGAATTTCCGATGGATTGTTTATACATTGTCAATGTGAAATTGTCAATAGTGTGTACTTAGATCATGAGGACTATAGTGCCATAGACTACCCGGAAATTCGTACAACGTCGTGACACCATGGCATCCACCCGTGGCCCACGGGTGGACTTCGCGTTGTCAACGAGTGGACTTCAAGCGGCGAGGCGGTGCTGGGCTGGTGTCGGGGTTTTGTGGTCAGTGATGATCTTAATCCGAAGAATAAAGACATTTGACTTTGAAAAATTAGGCGGAAGCAGAATTTTTGAATCAATCTTCTTTTTGTTCTAAAGAAGAAGAAAGAAACAAATAATAAGATTTTTGACTCCCCTGAAAAGTAGATTCAGTGGAGTCAAAAAATGATTATTTGTTAGAATGATACATGCTGCCAAATCTAAAAGAAAAGTGGCCAAACTTGAGTTACGCAGTATTGTTAGCCAAGCAAAGGTTTAATAATTGAGTTGTTCAAATCCAAGGATTTTCTGTTATAACCTGTCAACGTATATAAAAATAAGCATATTACACATACCGGAAGAGGCAAGCAACGGGCCGGCAGCACGTGCTAGAGCGCCCAAAGACCGCAACGTCCCGAGGACCGCGCCCTTCGCCTCCGGAGGTGCCTGTCCCGCCGCCATCGACGTCATACAAGATACCGCGAATGCCGTTGCTAGACAAACCAAAACAACACAAATATTAGGTATACTAAAGGGTATCTAACCTATGCTAAAGCTCTATTAACACATATCTGGACTGTGCTCCGTCAGTGCGCATATAAGTGCGTACGTTTTATATGAACTCATTCATTATGTCGGCGACGAGTCGTGTACCAGTGTGACGATATATACTGTGGACGTTGTCGATTTTTCTTAAAAAATATGCTTGACGTGTTGTTAATCGAAGTAGTACCTACATATGCCGTCTTGTACAACTTGTCTCATATGAAACTTATGGATTCCAAGTACCAAATTTTTATATGGGCGAAAATGAAACTGCTAATCTCTATCATGGTTCTGACATGTGTAGGTGTACAGAATGCGCCTGACAAGAAACGGCCTGGGCACGTCCCGGATGTGTATGAATAGACTATTAGGCAACTAAAATGAAAGTCATCAAGAGAAAGGCAACGTCTATTTTTAAATATTACTAAAGTTTACCTTGTTTTTTCGAATTTTGCCAAGTAATAAAATGTAAAATAATTACAAACGTGATATCACACTTAGATGAGTAAATGAGTCGTCAAGGCAAATTAAAACTAACGAAGCAATTAAATTTACATTGCTAATGATAATACAAGTGGATCAACAATACTACCAAGATAATACAGGTGTTTTAAAACCATTTTGAAATAGGAGCAAGAATGTTACGCTAAAACTTTGACTACTTATTTAATAAAACTACGAAAAGTCGAAAACAAAGTCTTAAATACGACCTAACAACTTGAAAAATGTTTTATGAAAAAGTAAGTAATGTTTACCTTTGTTGATGGAGGATACTGACTATTTAAAAAAAATGCGGAACTAACTCCCAACGTCATATTGATAGCAGAATTATAACTAGCAAATATTTTGTCCTCTTCTGTCTTATTCTGAAAATAGAATAAACAACAAAGACAAAATATTCACTAGTTAAAATGCTGTTACTAAAGTATTATGAATAAGGTAGTTACTTTCTAAGAAGCGATTTGTATTTTGTTATGTATGTTTGCTAAATGAAAAAAATCTATTCTAAACTTACATAGCGCGAATAGAATCAGGCCGATCCAAAGCCACTGTATAGGAGTGAAGAGTGGCGGCCTGGGCAGGGCAGCTAGTGCTACGCTTATGAAAGAGGTCGGTGTCAGTAACAAGGCTCCACGCGCTGCGACCTCTGCGCCGCGAGATCCTAAACGACGCGCTGCACCTCCTTGCAGTACCGCCATTATAAGTCCTTTAAAACAAAATCATATTGTATTTACTATGAAAATGTAAGTTCAATCGAAAAAAAAATTTTTTAACTAGCTTCAAAAAAGGTAGTTATGGGTTGGACTCGTATGACAATAAGGATTTTTTCAAAAACGACTTGGATGAAGTTTTCGAACTTTTCGATATTCGACTGCATATTTTCTGAGAAAGTTAAAACCTTCCAGTTTCCAGAAGTATAAAACGTTCCAGATTGAGATACCAAAGCTAAATAAATGGTTAATACTTGATTTTTTCCCCTAGGTTTATAACACTTATTTTCATAAAAAAGTTATAAATAAGTACATATCTAACAAGCGTTTGGATATACATTAGTAATACGGGTTGATAGCAGTCATGAGTTAAAGTGGTTGCTGGCTAACAAGGAGTACTCAATAAAAGAAAATAAAAACATTTTCGGTTTTAGTTAAATGGAAATAAAGGATAAGTTTCATAAAAAAATATGTAATATATACTCACCCATAACTAGGAACATTTTACCCTGTTGCATAGCAGTGTACTGGAAAGTGTGATGCGTCAGGAATGTGAGAGTGAACTCGAGACCCGAGTAGATAAACAAATACAGAAAATAGATGAAACCCAATTTTGACAGCACTGCACTCTGATTGTAAGAAAGATTCTTTACAGCAGTAAATTTAAGTAGATGCCAAGGTGATACGAAGTCCACTGACTTAGACAACGTGAACGAAAGAGGTGCTCTTTTATCCTGAAAAGTATTAGAAGAGTATATAAAAAGATTCGGAAAATTATTAATACCATAGGCATAGAGAATGGACTGAGCATTTCCTATCCATATCATGCAGTAAATACAGGCTGCAAAGGGTGAGAGACAAAACATCGTGCGGTCAGTAGTTGTCTCTATGTCTTTATGGCCGTTGTCATTACAGAAAAGAGATATGTATTGGCCGCACAGTCATGTTTTCTCTTTCTAGAGAGTGGTCAATTTTGTAAGGCTATTGCTCAGTTCATTCTTTGTCTGATCAAGTAGGTTACCGAGGGTAGAGACAAGGAGGAACATCTTTTATGTTTTACCGCCGTCCCGATCGATGCCGCCTCGCTTATGTGTGTAGCAACCCTGATAGTATAGGTAAATAGTATGAATATAGCAGTTGTAGACGGATCTAGGTGTGCCGATTGTAGAAATTTTATCCTGTTGAGCGCCATTTTGACAAACACTTTTTATACACAATATGTTATTCCTCATCTGTACCCTCAAATTAGGAATAGTGGTTACCTTGGGCAGTGTTTCTGGTACACAAAACAGTACCACTAGGATGTTGGCGAGTGAAAGAGATAGGGCATAAAAGGCAGGACGTTCGCCCCAAGCACCTGAGGTGGCGTCAGTGTTTAAGGCGAAATACGCTCCCGCAAGAGGACCGACTATGAATCCAATAGAAAACGCCAGACCAACTAGAGCCTGAAATAAAAAAGATATGTAATGACGTGTTACATCCATTAAACCACAAAGAAAGACCTATTAGTAGGTAATTAATCAATTTTCTTACCATGCCTCTAGCCCTAGTCTTTTCATTTGAGGCGTCGGCAACAATGGCCATGCTTAGGCTAACATTGGCTTTGCTCAAACCCCCAATAAAACGAGCCAGGACAAATACGCTGAATGTGCTTGCACAACTCCATAGCGCGTGAGAGAGCGTTATTCCAATCTAAAATAAAATTATGTATTATAATTTTTGCATTCAGATCGAAGAGGGTCAAAATCTTAACGATTTTAACAGGATATCTCTCAGGACGAGTATCAACCGATTGCTCAATAAGTGGCATTTGTAAACTGATGGATAAATTAGCTCTATTTCTCAACATAATTATTTAAAAACCTACTGCTGTTTCTCATTAAAGTTATAAATAAATATAGAATTCAGGTTTTATTTACGCATAAAAGTGAATACAAATGACTTGTTTTTGCGATTTTTGGCTTAGTAGGTATATCAACAGCAAACAAACATGCCACCATTATGATAACCACTGAAATTTGACTCTGAAGTTAAATATTGTACAGCAATACTGTTAGTAGGTATCTCTTTAAAAATTAAGTGCACAAGTCATGTACTTTTTTTTTGTGAGTGCCTAAATTCCCCACGGATTTCGTTCCTACGAGGGCACGCAGGAGAGGGTATCCTAGTCGAACCGACTAAAAATCACACGATGTTTCTTCGGGTTCTCTATCAGACGCACAGGACTGGGAATTTCCGGTTCTTTTGGAACCTGGAAAAACCGGTTCTATGCCCTAATCGAAGACGAACCTCGCTTCAACTTCTGACCTGTCGAGGCACACATCGTGGACTGCATCAAATTAGTGGAAGTTCTGAGTGATCGAAAACTTAAAACTAAAAAAATAGCGGCAAGAACGGGGCTTTCGAAAACATCAGTTTTTAGGATTCTTCGTGAACGTCTTCACATGAATAAAGTTAGTGCCCGGTAGCCCGAATTTCAAAAGTGGCATTTACTCTCGCCAGCTTGTAGCATATCAGGTAACTGAGCAAATCGAGCTGGCGAGCGCAGCGTGACCTCAGAAGCCATTGAACAAGCTGGGAACCGCAGCGCAATCTTTAAAGTTACTGCGCGACTCAGCGTGATCTTAACAGATTATTGCGCAAACAGGGATGCAGCGTGAAGGGAAAAGTCACGAGCTGACGAATGAGCGTGAACTTAGAAGCTATTGAGTGAGCCGTGGCCGTTCAAGTTAAGGGTACAACGTGTATTTCAGTATGCAGGCAGGGGGTAACATAGTCCTCTATAAGTCATGAACCCCTCAAATAATGTAGCTTTAACCCAATAACCTGATGACTTAATTTCCATCTGTACTATGTATATGTCACAATAAATTATAATGTATTTATATTATAATAAAAGTATTGAGAATATTGAGATACCCATTATTCACAGAATGATGATTCACTAGTGTTGAAGGTTATAGAACATGTAACAAAAAGGTGTACTTGTGAAAAATCTGAATTATTTTTTATTTATTTATTATTTATAAAGTTAACAGTTTAAAAAGTATTCATTAATAGGCTCAGTACCATAATAAGTTAATAATGCAATCGGATTTCGCACTATGCTAGGTTTTGCACACCTACTTATTTAACAAATTGCTATATCATTATCCATCTATACAATTACATTTTTGTTAGTCATTATCTAACTAAACACTTATCACTTATCCTAACATAAGTGGCTATAATTTTATTGATTGCATGCATTTTCTATCAAAAGAAGGAAATGCATTTTCTACTTTAGCCTTGATAATATCGCATCACTTGTGCAAACTCTTTAGCATAAATATTTAATTACTTACATATTTCAATGTAAATGTTGCTTAAACAATTGTGCAAATATTCAAAAGTATAGCTATAATGGTGATAAATATGGCAACTTAAAATGTAGATTTTGTGTTTAATTAATTTAAAATTTATTAAAAGCTGTTTCATGAGGCTCCAGGTCTATTGATGTTAGGTATTATGTCTTACCCAACATCCACAGGGGTGGAGTTGTATTATACAGAGTAACCAACATCCTTCTGTCACTACCGCTACAGATTCAAGCTACTTCTATTCTAAGTAATTATAGTGATGAGCAGTTTTAGACAGACAAAATCTAAAGTTTTATAATGTTAGTACAGATGGAATGCAATTAATTTATGATTATTGATAGGCATCTTAGAATAAACTATGTTATTCATCATAACATAATCTTGTTATTCACCTAGTTTTTTTATCTCTGATATATTCATATCTAATAGATATTATCTAGACCATATATCTTTAGGACCATGATAAGCACCAAAAATATTAATATGAGATAAAATATTACTAAGAGATAAAACTATGTTGAAGAACCATGTTTATTTGTTACAATAGGTATATAAAAAAAATCTTAAGAATTATTTTTATAATAAAGCAAAGTAGGTATTAAAATGAAATCATGCAAATCCACTTCTAAGAAATCAATAATGCACAGCTTTTTACAGTAGGAACATAATTAAAAAACCTACCTGCTAGGAATTATGAAACTATTTTTGAATATAGGTACTTTTATGCAATTACATAAAATATATTTAAAAAAAAAGTTTGAACTGTTATTGTATAGCTACTGTCTTACTATGATTTATTTTATAAGTTAACTTAAAGTTGAGTAACAGAGTTAGTTTAAAATAAAATTGAACTAAAACCAACTTACCAAACAAATTAGGAGCATTGGCTTCCTTCCATATGCATCTGACAGACTGCCCACAATAGGGCTTGTCAAAAATTGTAAGAAACTATACATAGAGCCAAGTACGCCTCCGAATAAAACTGATGCAAACCGATCAGGAGCACCGGTAAACTTTTGGAAACTTTGCACTGCTCTCAGTAAATATGCATATAAACTATTTCCTTTGCCTTCTTCTCTGTCATAATAGTCGAGCAGAGATGGTAAAAGCGGCAGAATCATCGTAAAAGCCAACAAATCTAGTAATAAAGACACAAACACTAATGCGATGGTTTTTGTATTTCTTTTTGTACTTTTATCATCATTCGCAATAGTTTTGTGATCGACACTCTCGTTAATTTTGTCCAATCCATTTTCGATCCTCTTCCTAAGTTCTCCGTTGCCTTGTCGGTTCTAAAATAATAAAACAAAAATAATGCAACGTAGATACAGCAAAGATAATTGAAATTATGTATGAAACAATGGTTACCATTTTTTCATATGTTATAAATTAAACCACTTATAAAAATTATCATCGAACAGCAGCAAGCCATCGAAGTAAATAACAATTTCGAACTGCGGCAAAGAAATAAATTCTCATCCTCAAATAAACTTTCACTTCGATGAAGAAGTTGTTGACATATACATTATATACCGGCTAAATAAAAACCATCATCCAGCTTTGTCATTTTCTCCTGGCAATAACCAACTTTTTAATTTGTTGGAGTTATAGTGAGCTTATTTGACATTTGATACTTTTGACAGCTTTTTTTTGGCATGACGCGGCTAGCGTATTGCCATTATTATGTTTTATGGAATCTGCTCATCCGTCTTCATTTATTTTTAGTTGATGCCTTGATGGCTCACAGTTTACCTTCATTATTACTTCATCTCGCAGAATTTTTTGCACCATTTCATGTGTGGTGTAAAGGACACCACGTGTCTTCTTCTATTTTTAATTTATAGCTATACTTTAGCCAGTTTGTCGGCTAATTTCTGCCAGAATCAAGTAATTAAGGCATACATTATCTGCACAATGGCTTCAAGTTTAGTTCACACGTTATCGCGACATTTCAGTTTGCCGTGTGCGTTACCCCAGCAGAATCTTTTTTTTCTTTTTATTTAATTTCACAATATTTGTTTTAAGGCTCATAGTTAGTTTTGAAATGTCCCTTTGAGCAGTATATGCCTGTGTTAGGACATTTCCCTCTTTCATAGCTTAGAATTATGATACAAACAATATTAACAGAACTAGTGCTAGTGTTTACTTACATATTCTATCTCACATACACTCTCAATATCTTTAATAAATGTGTAATCTAAGTTTTACGCGTGTGTGTGTGTGTGTTGTGGTTTATGTATTTACACTCATGATGTTGTTTAAGCACTTATATCTTTTTATTTATTATATTATATAGTCGCGATGAACTTTTCTTGTATTGCCTATTACAGGTGTTGCTCTCGTGATACAAAATAGGTAGGAAGATAGCTTTTAATTTGTGCGAAATGTGCATGCAAGAGCTAAATTTGGGTATCGCATGGTTTTCATGTTAATTGAGTTTTTGCTGGAGTAACGTTTTGCTGATGTCTAGATCTCGCAAACTACTGTTTGCGAGATAGAGCAATCAGCAAATTACCACCTATTCACGTTAAAAAAATTATAATATTTCACTAAGTATAGTCAAATATTATAATTTTTTTAACATGAATGTGCTCTATAAAATAACTACTTGTTTACTCTATAAATTTTTGTATCTTCCTAAAATGCAATTATTGTATTTATTATGTAATTGGCAAGAAAGGCGTATAAAATTATTAAAATATTCGGTCTGCGCCATCATAATTTGTTATAATTCTCTTTTTAACGAAGCATTACCAAAAGCCGTATTAGTTCTTTAACTACCAGCTAGATGGCGCATGCGAGGGCCCAACTCGCGAGCATGAAAGGATAGAAAAATTTGAGGTCTAGTAACATAGTCCAGATAGTTGGTTCGATTCCGGCCCCGGTTCGGCTTACGGAAGTCTCGAGTTCGATTTCGACGGTCTGGACTTCAAATTTTTCTATCTTCCGCAAATTCAATGTTCTTCTCTTCTTCCGCAAATTGTATTTATAACAGCTACAGAAGATATATAGACAACTTATCGAATTATGTAATATTTTTATTTAAGTGAGTAATGATAATTTCCTTTTTAACACTTTATATTACAAAACAAAACTCTGTTTGACAATATGTAGATCCCTACAATATTTTCTAACAAAAAATTACAGATGTCAGTATTTTGAAAAAACAAATAAGGCAGCTGTGAGATGTCAAATTAAAAGGTGTGAAAAAAAAAGTTGTTTTGAATACTGCAATATGGGTATCAAATTAAAGGGCTCATCATAAGCATTTCAAAAAGGTATAACATATTGTAATACTAAAACAGTTAGTTAGCAACCATTCTTTTTATCAATTTTCAATACTTGACAATAGCTGTGATAAAAGTTATTTGTTACATCGGTTACATATTACAACTATTAAAAAGTATTAAATAAAAAATAAAGAAACCCGACTGCATGAAATTATCTAGGATCTTGTTTCCATCTTTTTTGTGCAGGCGGTTTTTTTTATTTTTATAATTTATTTTTTCCATTTTTGAGTAAAGTCACCTGATCAGTTAGATGTCTTCTTTTACGTGCTTTCTCAAATTTAAAAAGTTGCGCACATTTCAACGGCATGTTGCACTGAAAATCTGTATTAATCATATCCTAAAAGGAAACAGCATTCTGCTGGGGTAACGCCACCTTTTTTACAAGTACAACTCTTTTGAAATCATACCAAAAGTAGGTACAGAGCTTTTAGTAACTTCAGAAGAACATTTCTGTTGTCCAAAATCCACTTTGAAAATATTTGTATTTGAGCGGCAGACTAGTATTGGACTAGTATTCAAACATTTGTCAAACAGAAAAAAAAAAAAAAACAATAGCGTCGCCATTTTGCGAAGACATATTTTTGCTTTGGCTTGTGTAAACGAGGAACAATTTATACGTTGAATTGAAATAAATAAAGGAAACAATATGGGTGAAGACAAAGGTAACAATATAAATATATGTTTATTTCAACCTATTTTGTGTAGTAGCGTCGGTAGTAATTTATATTCCCGCTTACAGATCGCCGACGCAGGTCTCGTTCTAGGGAAAGACGGCGTTCTAGATCTCGTTCTAGGGAGCGCAGAGAAAAGAGAAGGAGCAGATCTCCTAGATCTCCAAACGCTAACGCCAACGCCACCAAAAGATCCCGCAGACGCAAGCCCTCTCTGTATTGGGATGTTCCACCACCGGGTTTTGAGCACATCACGCCGCTGCAATATAAAGCCATGCAAGCCGCCGGACAAATACCAGCCAATATAGTCGCAGACACGCCACAAGCAGCTGTACCAGTCGTTGGATCAACAATAACTCGTCAAGCGCGTAGGCTGTACGTGGGCAACATACCTTTCGGCGTCACAGAGGAAGAAACTATGGAGTTCTTCAATCAACAAATGCATCTTTCGGGTTTGGCGCAAGCTGCTGGCAATCCTGTCTTGGCTTGTCAAATAAATTTGGACAAAAACTTTGCATTCCTTGAATTTAGATCTATAGATGAGACTACACAGGCTATGGCTTTTGATGGTATCAACTTTAAAGGGCAGAGCTTGAAGATTCGACGGCCGCACGACTATCAGCCCATGCCTGGCACAGAAAACCCATCTATTAATGTGCCAGGTTAGTAAACAAACTCATTTTTCAACATTATTTGACTTGAAGTAATTTTTATAGGCATTTCTTGCCAATTTACAAATACAATAATTGCATTTTTGAAAGATAGAAAAATTTAAAATCCAGATCCAGGAATCAAACCCGAGACTTCCGTGGCCAAACCGGGGCCAGAAGCGAACAACCTATGTGGACTATGTTACTAGACCTCAAAATAAAAATGCAATTATTGTATTATTTGACTTGTCCTCATATTCTATATGTACAGTATACTAGTAGTACAGCCGTTCAAAACATAAATTGTTTCATTCCAGCTGGCGTGATTAGCACAGTAGTTCCAGATTCACCTCACAAAATATTTATTGGCGGTTTGCCCAATTACCTAAATGAAGACCAAGTAAGTTGCCACTATTTCTTAATTAGTTTAAAATTTTATCTGACATTCTGTGACACATTGATTTGTAAATAGACTCTGAAGGAGTTAGTTCTTGCATAAATTGGATTCACAAATGAATGTTTTACAGTCTTTTTTTATCATGTTAAGTATGTTATGTACTATGCAAAGAGTTAAGGCTGATATTTATAAATATTTTATGCTGTTAGCATGTTGAGCTATTTCAAATGCCTGTGTGTATAGCTTTTGCTTACATTTATGTTTATCAGCCTTATAATTTTATAAATATTTTACAAAATAAATTTATTCAAATGAAAGGACATAAGAAGTCGAAAATTATGTCATGTTTTTGTGTGGACAAAGTCCATGAAGGTATAAGTATCACCATTCATACTGATTCTACAAAATTATATTTTGCAGGTCCATACTGCGACTACCTCTCTGTATTCTTACACACATGTATTTAGGATCTCACAGTTTCCTTTTAAAACATTTTTTTTTCTTTTTAGTATCTTTGAACATAAATTATGTTAATTGTTTAGATCCTTTTTTAACATGAAGCATGGTTATGATATTATTGTTATCACTTTGGTGTAATGAGAAATTAAACATGTAAGTCATTCATAACATAATTTTGAGCGAACAAGCTACAATTTGATCACACACATCATAGAGGTTCCCAATAGGTAGCATTAGATGCCGCAGCCATTTCAGGGCGAGATTCAACAGTTGACAGGGCTACGGTGGAGCCAGCAGTGAGCCGCGTTATGTTTTGGTCCGTTTCAGGTATTTTACAGGTACCCTAGCGGGGATGAGCGTGCGCTTCACGCTCGATATATTCTGAAACAACTCACTGATATAGTTTGCTTTCTGCCCCTCCCTAGCTTAGATTTGGCACATTCGCGGCCCGCGTGTCACTGTTGTCTCTCATTCTCACCTATACGTCTTGTACTTGAATGAGACGTCGGCACTTCAAGGCAAGTCTCCTCCATTCACATCTGATTCTAACATGCGGCTAGACACAGGTCAGATAACATTC
The DNA here is from genome assembly GCA_945859575.2 of Herminia tarsipennalis. Classification (NCBI taxonomy): domain Eukaryota; kingdom Metazoa; phylum Arthropoda; class Insecta; order Lepidoptera; family Erebidae; genus Herminia; species Herminia tarsipennalis. Next base: position 18,988,901 of record OX243839.2, read on the forward strand.
ATTTATATGTTTGCTGCATTTTGCTAAGCAAATGTAAAGGGAACACTAAAAATTGTGTGTAACGAATGTACAACAGAATTATAGTCTTTATGTACCTATACCAAAAAATAATTTATTCAGTGTCAGACAAATTTAAACTGAAACTCAATGTATTAACTGCAAGTTGTGTGTGACAGGTAAAAGAACTGCTGATGTCATTTGGACAACTCCGGGCTTTCAATTTGGTGAAGGACTCATCTACAGGATTGAGTAAAGGCTACGCCTTTGCAGAATATGTTGATATTTCTATGACTGATCAGGTAAATAAACTCTCTTTTTTTTTTAAATGTGATTACAGCTGTGTACTCAAATGATAACTCATGCTATCACTGTCACGTAAAGGTAATTGGTGGCGACAGTGATACTTTTGAGCTTGACTTTGAGTTGTGCTGAAAAGTTAAGTATTGTTTGAGTAATCAGTGGTAAATTACCTATTGTCAAAATACCTAAATCTAACTTAATATTTTTATGTTACAGGCTATTGCAGGTCTAAATGGTATGCAACTTGGTGATAAGAAACTAATTGTACAACGAGCCAGTATTGGAGCAAAGAATTCTACATTAGGTATATATCAAACATTTGTAATCACTCCTGCTTTGTGTCTTTAGATTATATTGCTTCACTCAATATCTATCTGCACAGAAGTTGCAACATAATGACCACAACTACTCTGTCTGGTCTAAAGTGGCATAACAGAGAATAACTTCACAGATTATATTGCTTCACTCAATATCTATCTGCACAGAAGTTGCAATATAATGACCACAACCACTCTGTCTGGTCTAAAGTGGCATAACAAAGAATAACTTCACTCAATACTAGTCATCAGTCACATAAAATGGTCCACTAAGGGAATAAGTGCGGAAACCAAAACCCCTAACATAGAACATAGCTAGTCATCAGATTTGAAGTCCTTCCGTGTCTTTACGCATAGATCTTCTAAACTACGCAACAGATTTTAATACAGTTTTCATTATGTGCATAAATAGTGCAGAAACGTCCATGCAAAGCCGGGGCGGGCCGCTAGTATCTTATAATGGAGTTTAAATGTTTATGGTTACAGCAATGACGGGAGCAGCCCCAGTGCAGCTGCAAGTGGCAGGGCTGACGCTGGCGGGCGCCGGCCCTCCTACAGAGGTGCTGTGTCTGCTCAACATGGTTACACCCGACGAACTACGAGACGAAGAGGAGTATGAAGACATTCTTGAAGATATCAAGTAAGTACTATACAAGGAATAGACATTTGAGTTTATATTTAAAAAAGAATACGAAAGTAATGTAAATGGCTATTTGTTTTACAGGGAGGAGTGCAACAAATATGGTTGTGTTCGCAGTATAGAAATTCCAAGACCTATTGAGGGAGTAGAAGTACCAGGTTGTGGAAAGGTAAGGCTTTGCATTATTATGCCATATCCTTCACTATAAGAGAGAGATATCTCACTTGTGTGCAGTTCCAACACGCTATGAATTGACTATATATATAATACTAATAAGTAAAGAAAGTGGAATATTGGTGTAAAACTAACTATAATATCTTTATTGCAGGTATTCGTGGAATTCAACAGTATTGCTGATTGTCAGAAGGCTCAGCAAACTCTTACAGGTCGCAAATTCAGTAATCGTGTAGTAGTTACTTCATACTTCGATCCTGACAAATACCATCGCAGAGAATTTTAATTCTACATTTTCCCCCTAATTCCTTGATACAATCTCATAATCCATTAATTCGATTGTATAATTCAAAATGAAATAAATTATAATATCTAAAGTATGTTTTATTTAAACAATAAAAATGTATTATACAAAATAAATGGTTCAAATATGACTAAGATAACTTGGTGGTATTGTTTTGTACTAAAAACATTAAAAAAAAATGTTCTTAGGTGTGGCGAACTCGTATTAACTCTAATTCTTCGTAAGTCGTAACTGCAAAGCATTTATAGATGAACTCCACTTCAATCACCATCTTAAAACTAAGATATAATATTTAGTGAGGCGACATCTTAGACGTCCTGTTGCATAGCTGGCTGGTATGTATTGAGTGAACCCGTCTCTGATGAAAGCACTAATTTTCTCATGACCACGTAAAGGATTCCTCCGACCAGCAACATACCGATGCCAGCCATCAAACTGATTGCCCAAGCGGGAACGGCGTTACCATCTGAAATAGTTAAACGTACAATGTTAGTTTTTTGCATTTTCAGAATATAATTATTCAGAAGTTTCACAAAATTATAGTAGGTAGGTATGTTACATGTGATGTTTTTTTACAAACATGAAAACCGTGAAAGACCTAAATGTTATAGACAGAAACTCAATCAGAGTAATGTTAAATATCTCTTTGTAAGACTAACATTTGACATTGCACTTGCTTTTTAAGGCCATTTCTATTTCTCTGTCTATTTCTTTATTAATCTATGATCTATCTCTCTTGTTCCCCGGAATACATTGGTGTGGTGTGTCTTATGTTCGTGACGCGACAGAAGCATTAAGTATCATGTTTATTAAGCATAGTTTATAGTAGCATTGTTATGTTAGAAACACATTATTAAAGCGTGTTGTGTCGTCATTCATAACACACTGCAATAATGTGTCGCCAACCATACAAAATGTATAGAACCGATACGCTTCTGACGCGTTGGAATACACCTCAATAGTAGGTATGTTTCCGCCATGCAACTCATTGGTTCCATCCAAAACTAGCACAACGGGTTCCATCCAACGCCAACAGAGAGTTTAGTACCTACTATATAGTAGTCAACAGTAGCTTCTCAAATGGACGTAGTTATTTGGATGCGATTTATTTAAAGCAATGTAATAAATATCTAATACAAAGCATCTCGATGAAAACCAGCTATCTAGCTGGTTTTCATCGAGATGCTTTGTTTAATAAAAATCCGTTCAGTCATTTTGAAGATTATCTGCTTTTTTTATCTCGTGCGTTTGCCGGGGCGGAGAGTCAAGGATGCGGTCATAAAAAAAAAAAAAAACAGCAAAGAATACTTAGGTACCTATTTAAGACGTTTCTCAGTTTGTGTATCTTAAACAGACAATGTAGATAGCTAATTCCATTTGGCTGAGGATTGCTTTTGTGCCATGCACTATATCTAAACTTGTAGCTATTTTATAATGAACTAGCTGTGCCCCGCGGTGTTACCCGCGGTTTATTATCCTATGTGTTAATCAATTTAGACGTGAAGAAGTAAAAAACATACACACTCACATACTCACAAACTTTCACCTTTATAATATTAGTGTGATACTTACGTGCATAAGTGCGGGTCATCACACGCCGTCCTCGCAGAATCTTTCGCCTGGCTTCGGTTTCCTGTGTCAAGGTACTCAGGATCACTGAAAAAATATTTGTAATGTTCTTAGTGGGACCAGTGCTGTAACTAGCCTTTAATGAGCCCGGTGCGACTTTATATAACTGCGGCCTTGGTATTGTTCCTGATGGTAATTTTTGCGCTCCTCCATGGTCTGCGCCCTGTGCCTGGGCACCGCTGGCACTGCCCTAGTAACGGCCACTCAGTAGTGGGGATGTCGGATGCCAATGGTAGTACCTACATAAATCACTTAAGTAATACCTAGCCATATTCTAACAAATTCTTTAGTACGAATCGAATCTATAAATAAAATTCTGTTCCAGTGAACAATAGTTTTATTGCAAATCAATAAGTATCACACAGGTATCTTGGGACAATTCACACGGCTACGTGATCCCAAACTAGGCAGAACCTGTATTAAGGTAACCAGACAACTGGTAAAAATAGGTAGGTAGGTTGTTATATATTTCTAAATGCATAGGTAGGTAGTTTTGTGTACCAAACTGTATGTGTGTTTGTATTGAATTCCTTTGGTCATTTGTATCCTGTCCTCCAGAAAGGGGTTCGCCCCGTTGTGTATGTGTGTGTGTGTGTGTCACACTTGGCCGATGTTGGGTGAAACGAAATGCATCCCCCCCTCGTCGTAGGCATGTTAGATCTGACACTGCCATTTGGCACTCGTGCCCCCCCCCTCCCAGAATAAAATCCTGGATCCGCCCATGCACCCAGACACAGAATCAACAATCGCATTCATCTCATAAATATTTTCCTGGGTAGGAATCGAACCACGACCTTTAGCTAAGCAGTCACTAGGCACCTGTGCAGTACAGGTACAGCACTTTTGGGAGTAATGGCCCAGGAATTAATTTAACGAATAACCTGCACACCATATGTAGCATAAAAAAGTTATCAAGATTAAGCAAATATGTGAAATAGGTCTTGGGCTAACTACTTTATTATGAATTCGTCATGATTCATCTGACTTCATATCCGCTTTTATGTCCCTTTGTTATTCAATGCAATCACGCTGTTGTGGTGTAACCATCTATAACCATAAAGGATTAGGAATAGATACTGGTAAAGGGAATTCACAGGCTTAAATGTAGGTACTTATGTACACAATAAATAAGCAATCTAGTTCCATCATATGGTTTGTGACAAAAGATATTTCTTTGTGAGTTCGTATAGCAGTGGTCTGCCCATATGGACCTTTTATACCTTTAAACGAGCAATTCTTGTAGATATATATATAATCTGAATCTCGGCAACGACTCCAACGTTTTTTATGAAATTTAGCATGCAGGGGTTTCGGGGGCGATAAATCGATTTAGCTAGGCTTCATTTTTAGAAAACGTAGTTTTAAAAAAAAAATACCGAGCCAAGCTCGGTCATCCAGTTATGTACTTACTTAATTTATTATTCTCACACACATTAATTGGTAGGTATTTGAAGAAACTACGTAAAAATGTGCGACGGCGAAAAAAAGATTACAACTAGCGAATAACAAATACCTACTACTTCGATTCCGAAACTTATCAACGACGTATTTATAAAAAAAACACCTACTTACCTAAAATAACAGCGAAGTAAAACCACAAAGACCTCTTCTGTGCCATTTTTAACACTTTCTTTTGTAATTAGGACACTAACGAATTAAAACACTTGGCAATAAAGCGAATCGGATGACACACTAAAACACAGTACCAAAGGTGTGTTCTTTACTTACCCAGCCCAGAGCCTTATCAAAGTTAGATAAGATAGTGTGATGATGATTAGTAATGCGTACCAACATTGAATAGTACATAGGTAGTAAGTACTTACTGAAAACGTTAAATACCACAATGTATGAGTCAGTTGAATATTATGGACAAGATTTCGTAGTTAATATTTTTATAGACAGAATATAATATATTTTAGAACTACCAATTTGAACTGACCATAGTAAAGTAGACAAATACTTTTATTTACAGGGTTTATTTTAAGAGGTGAGCCAATTTTAATACCAGTTTTGGTTAGTATATTGTTTTGTGGTCGGGAATCGAACCCGTTTTAGAAAATAAAACACGCGGCCTGTAGCCGCTTCCTAAGTAGGTATATTGTTAGTTTTAGCTGAACTATAAGTATTCGTCATACACACATTCACTTTAAAAACTGAATGTGTGTATGATGAAAACTCAGTTCAGTCAACAAGGGGCGTCAATTTTGACTGTTAGATAAAACTGTTCAGTTAAAACTGACAAGTTATCGTTGGTAGTCACCGAAACCAATTTAAAATTTAGTTTGCTTCTGGGGTGATGACATCACTTTGATACCCTCCAATGTTTCAACGACTACTCTCGTTTGTGCTTCAGCTCAGAACACAAATAAATAACAAATAATATATTTGAATTTAATATTTATTGACTAATGACAAATTTAAACTATGTAACATGTGTACCTACTTATATCTATTTCTAAATGAATAAATCATTCTTTAAAAATATTTTTTATGTCAGCCTCAGCAAGAACTTGGGCTGTTACAGTATCTTTGTTCTTTGGAGTCACTTTTGCAACAGATGCCTCAAGTAGACGTTCACTGCCAACTGCCTCTGCAGATTTCACAATTAATTCTTCTTCAGGTACTCCTTCAGATTTTAATTTATCATATTGCTGCACCAGTTTTCTAGTTGGCGTGTCTGTTTGACTTAAAATACTAATTGCTGCTAAACCATGGCCTTTTGAATGAAATTTCCTGTGGAAAATAAATATTACGTGACACAAGTGATTAAATTAAAATAACAGGGCAAGATAAAATAAACCTTACGCTCTTAAAGCATCTTCAGGGTACAGAATTTGTCTAATGGGCTTTATCTCTGGTTTTGGTTTGGCAAATTTGGGCTCTGCAATTGGAGGAAATGCTCTATAGACATCAAACCATAGAGGTCTATCATCAGGTTTCATAGCTCCTTTTGTGAGTAGCCCTTCAACTCTGTAAAGAAAAAAATATATTAAAGTAATATTTCTAAGTGTTTTTTTTAAATGTTGGAGGGTTCCATTGTTATGTTAAATTAACATTACCTACTTCATTCCTTCCAAATTTCATTCAGAATTCATTTATCTACCACATATCTCTAAAGTAAGGAAATAAGTAAGTAGGTACACCTATGTTATTTATAGAAACTTCAATGGTATCTTATATTTTATTATAATATCAAAACACACAGACAAATTAAATATTAATTAATAAAAAACAAACAAACAAATTAAAAATCATTCTGCATAGCATGAAAAATTGTTCTTCGTAAGTTTTCCCATCCACTTTTCTTAGTTTCTGAAATCAATTTCTGCTGTAGTTTTTTTATATCATCTTCTAATTCCTCTGCCAACTTGTCACTCTCTGCTTTATGATCAGTTTCCATCTCTTCACATCTGAAAAATAATACAATGGGTAACAGGTTGAATAATTGGTTTGCCAATTAATAATGTTGACCAACAAGCTATCTATAAAATAATGAAATTATTACTGTCTTTTAAATGAAGTGTAAACTTCTTTCAAGGTTTTCAATTTTTGTTTATGAGCTGTAGTCGCTTGCTGCATGCACTTAATAACGGCCCCTGTTAAATGTTCTAATTTCTTTTCATTATCCTTCATAGCATTACAATCAACTTCCAGTTGCAACATGACTTCTGAAAGATTTTTAAGCAGATGATCACTCCTTTCTTTCCTGGAAATACAAGTATTGATGTTATTTTGGTGTTCCAACAGAATATTAGCAAAATGTATATTTTTTTACCTTGTTTCTAATTGATGATTCATTACATCCAATATTTTCTGACGAGACTCTTTACAAGCTTCTACATTAACTTCTAATTTCTTTTTCTTCGCATTTGCTTGATACTGTCCAATTAAGTTAGATAGTTCTTCCTCTTCAGTAATATCTGTTGTAATATTCTTTGGACGTTTTACATTTTTTTTATTGCTAGGTGAATCTTTTAGAAACTGTGACTCATTTAACAAATCGTTTAAATCCCCTGGTAAGAACTTTGTTTTTCCACCTCTTTTAGATGCCATTTTTTGAAAGGTTTCACGAAATATTGAATTCTTCTTCTTAATAATAAAAAGAGCTGCTATGTCGAAGTTACTTTCCAATTCGGAAAATCTTTCCCGCTAACTTTTGCCGCGTAAAATAGAGTTTTTTTTTAAATTAAAACTTATAGAAAAAAATAAGCAAGGGTCATCATACCGTGTAAAAATAGTTCCGATTCGTTCTAATCTGCTATTGGCCATCTTGATTCAATTTATTAAACTGCGTGTTTACGGTTAATGGTTTTGGTGTATTGTTTTTCTTTCAGAAAATAAACATGAATTCCTATTTTCCTAAAATAATTTTCTTTGCAGGTTATGTATTTATAAAGTAACCATTGACTGACATTGACATTAGTTAAATATGACAATCACTAAACTTGCTGACATCTGTCAAAACATATGGACGTTCTCGAAGATCGATTCAAATAAAATAATTATCGACTGGAGTTGTAAAAATGGCGGCAAACTGACCGGCCATTATTTTTACAGCTCCGAGTTTAACTTGTAAAAAATTATTTGAATACATAATAATATTGACTAAGAACGAGACTATGTGCATGTAATAAGTGCATAAATACATGACACTGGCAGAAATTAGCCGTTAAAACGGCTAGATTGCCATATACTCAAAGAAGAAGAAGAAAATAATTAGCAGACTCGGCGAACATCGCTCGTACCGCCTTTTTAGGGTTCCGTAGCCAAAATGGCAAAAATGGATCCCTTATACTTTCGTCATGTCCGTCCGTCTGTCAGTATGTCACTGTATTTTACTCAAAACTACTTAATGAATATTGAATATTTGGTGAAAACGTATTTTTTTTTGTATGGGCTATATAAATATTTGGGAGGTGGGCACTCCGGGCACTCCTTAGCCCATTGACGTAAAGACCGACTGCGCCATATTAACCTCAAAAAATTGACCAGTCTCTAGAAAGAGACAACGCTACTTTGTGGACAATACCTATCAAAGAGACAGGCCGCACACAGAGATAAATTATTTAATACGAATCGATTGCCGTATGAATCATCAAAATCGGCCCACGCGTTTTCATACTTATACGTCAAACCCATAACCCTCCTTCGCAGTCGGGTAAAAAAAGACTAAGTATAAATTATACAAAAACGCATTTAATGTAATTAATTTATTCCATCTATGGGTACTTAGGTTACATTATTAATAATCACCGGTAAAAGTGATTGATTTTTTACTTTTACCTCGCATTCCGATAATTAATAATTTTCAATTAATCACACTTATCGTAACATAATATTTATAAAACTTAGGGAACATGTACCATATATTTTGTATTTAATTTAGCAGAGTTGGGCAAATTAATCGTATTCCTTCCAAACCCTCAACTCCTCGAGACCCGCCAATGTCAGTGCCGGATCTAAGATTATTTCGAGGCGGGCATCCTCCCTCCACCCGTCCTTTTCCGACTGAATACAATTTCATCTGATTTGGCGGTCTTTGAAAGCGTTTGGCGCCCCCATCAACATGGTGTATGTTGATGGGGGCGCCAAACGCTTCACCCCAATCATCAATCACGCCATCTAGATTCGGTAGAAAATTGTTTTAGCAGTCATAATATATTTATATCCTAAATAGCTTGTATCGCGGTAAACGGTGCTTCAACACGTGATCACGGGTCTTTTTCAACCGACTTCAAAAAGGAGGAGGTTCTCAATTCGTCTGTACGTTTTTTTTTTGTATGTTTGTTCACCGATTACGCAAAGACGGCTGGACCGATTTCAAAAATTGTTTTTGTATTTGAAAGGGTATACTTCCAAGTTGGTCCCATTGTCATCAGATCACGATCTGATGATGGGATTTTGGAGAAATCGAGGGAACTCTTAAAATATTAAAGGCACACCTACAGTGATTTAGGTATATTTCATAGTGATTCGTGCATTTACTCTTAAAAAATACCAATTGGTGAAGTGGAACTGATGATGAAGACCACAAATGAGGAGCAGACCTATTAAATATTTCACAGTTTGCGATTCAGATAATTTAATATGGTATTGAGTAGCACTTTATTCTCGTTATATTACTATTCCACAATGTAATAGAGCTGATAGTGAACTCCTCAACAATTAACGAAAAAACTTTTTAACAAAAAAATATCACCGACTTCTAAAATAAATACAAGGCAACTAAAAAGCAATTAATAATATACCTAAAACAACAAAAACAAATTAAACATTTTGAAGTTGGTGCCATGAAATAGTAGTCTTTATGTTTTATTCGGCACCAACTTCAAAATGTTTAATTTGTTTTTGTTGTTTTAGGTATATTATTTATTGCTTTTTAGTTGCCTTGTATTTATTTTAGAAGTCGGTGATATTTTTTTGTTAAAAAGTTTTTTTCATACGTGTAGTTATATCTTACAAATTATGGGGTGAGACCCACCCTGTTTGTTCTTAAACGACAACTTGTTTTGACGAAATCTATGTGATGACGGGGTCAAATCGCCAAAATCATATATCTTACGAACTAAATATGAAGTGCAGACCCATCTTGTTTGTACTCAAACCTTTTTTCAAAATTTTAAACGCTTATACCTAAGTTTGAGTATGGGGCGCAGACCCTCTTTATTTTTTTGGTTTCTCGCCGTTGGTAGGACAGGTGCCTAAGTAGTTTTTGATGTTGCATATATATTACAATTACACACAATCTATTGGTTAATGCTTCTGTAATAATATGGTTTATCCGTTTCGCAGCCTCGCTCCGGTTTAATGGACAGACAGCCTAATGCGGTATCAATTCGGTAATCGGCGCCAATAAGCAACAATTCGATGGCAATTGTATAAGAGGTCAAATCAATCAACTTAGCGGGCAAAGTCTATAAATAAATAAAACCAAATATTTTTTATATAAATCATGTATTTTTAAAATTAAGTCACAAAACAACTCATTCAAGGCATTCTTTTCTCAACTTAAATAAATCTTTCATTGCTTAATATACACTTATTGTATTTACAAGTTTAGAACCTCAATAAAAAAAAAAAAAAAAAAAAAAAAAAAAAAAAAAAAAAAATATAATTATAATTATAAAATTATAAAAAAAAAATATATAATTTATGAAAGAATCACCATTCTAAAATATTTTCTAGTATAAGTATTATTATTACTGCACTTACAGCCTTACTCAATATTGCTAACATTTTGATTCTTAGGAGTTATATTATGAAAAGTTAATTTATCAGTCTCCTGGAGAATTGATGTTTCTATCACTAAATATTTATAGTAAACTAGCTCCCGGCGAACTTCGTACCACCCCATTATTTTGTTTTTTCGTTATTTTTAGAGTTACCGTACCATACCTCAAAAGGTAAAAAAAGGAACCCTTATAAGTCTGTCCGTGTGACACCACTGATTTTCCCAAGAACGGGTGGACCTAGCAAGTTGAAATTTATACCAGTTACTGAGGTCTATAGTCCCTATTAAGTGTATAGAAATCAAAGTCCTGAGTCAGTAATACTATGAAAAGATTTAGACAAATTTAGATTTTCGTGAAAACTTGTTAGTACCAAAATTTACCCTAATTTTCAATTTTTTTTCCTGTACTTGTGCTGTAAGACCTTGCTTTTAACAAAAATTGACAATTCTAGGTCAACCGGAGGTACCCTATAGATTTAGGGTCGACCTAGAATCACGAAATTTGGAAAAAAGCAAGGTCTTACAGCACAAATAACGGGAAAATTAAAAAAAAAATGAAAATTAAAGGGGTTTCCCATACACACATGGTATCTACATGATCTATCGATTCATGAACCATATATTTATAATTTGTACGAAACCCACGGTGGGCGAGTCCGACTCGCACTTGTCCGGGTTTTTTTACGTAAGAACCTTCTACAGAGTATTAGAAAATTAAAGAAAAAAAAAGAATGAATGAAATCGGTAAAGTCGTTCTGTAGTTATCTCGTGACCAAGAGAAATAGGGATTCATTATAAATAGAAGATATATATAGACTGGCTGACCCGCGCTACATCGTCTGTGTAAATTTTCCCCGTTTTTGCAATATTTTTCATTGTTGCTCCGCTCCTATTGGTCGAAGCGCGATGTTATATAGCCTATAACCTTGCCCGATAAATGGGCTATCCAACAGTTAAATAATTTCAATTCGGACCAGTAGTTTTTGAGATAATCGCGTTCAAACAAACAAACTCTTCATCTTTATAATATTAGTATAGATTTGTTAGTCCATATGAGTAAGGCAAAGTCGTCACTTTATACATTGACATAAAAATACTGTCTATTTCTTGTTTATGAGATTCACAATGGGCTATGATTGTGACCGATGCTTCCTGAAACATCGTTTGTCTGCTTGCCGAGTTAAAATGTCTGAGACGAATGTTCTGTGTGTAAATACACGAAGGATGTCTTCGCGAGCTTCTTGTATACCTTCACATACAATTTTACTTCTTTGTATATTGCCCTGTAACAAACGAAATACCTCTATAAAGTAAATTAAATGATTTAACAAAATGATCTCTCTAGCGGGAGTCAAATCCGCTACCACGGGTGGCGTCTGTACCCACTACCAGGCGCGGATCCAGATCTTTGTCTAAGGGGGGGGGGGGGGGCAATGTGTGACCCAACTGGCCAAGCGTGAGTCGCTCGCATGAAGAGGAAGGAGGGTGCATATTTGATTCAACACTCGTACATCATAACAGGCTAGTAGTGTCAAAATTACCCCGCGCCTGCCCACTGTAGCATCGAGCCACGTCCGGACTTGTCGACTTTATCCTTCATGTAACGATTTACCTAAAGTGATCGTCGTAAATTGAAATTGGCATAAATATCACAAAAAGAAATACTACTATTATCATTTTTTTTTTTTTTTTTTATAAAAGACCACTCCCGCAGTAGGGTACAAGCTCTGTGTCGCGGGGGACTTTACAAACATACAAGTCACGAACACAAATTACACCCAGACCCGGAACAACAATTTGTGGATCACACAAAGTGATGTTCCGTGTGGGATTCGAACCCACGACCTCTTGCGTAGCAGTCGGACACACTCCCACAGCGCCACAGAGGCAGTCAAGAATCATACATAAATATAGCGAACATCAAGCAAACACATATAGCGATGTATACCTTAAGTAGTTCTAGTAATGTGTGTGAATGTGGTTGTAGAGCGGACAGCGCGCGTCCCGAAGCAGTTTCCAGCGCTCGTAACAATCCAGCCAGCTGTTCACCCACGTCAGACTCCAGCGACATCTGAACAACATTCAGTAAAATGGTAAAGTTAATGTTAGGGGAACACTATAACTTGTTATAGTGGTTACACACGATCAGTTTTAAGTGTCAGTTTTAACTGAAAGTGAAAACTACTTAGTTTGTGTACGTTGAAAACTGTCAGTACAGTGAACAAGAGACGTCAGTTTTCACTGTCAGATAAAACTGTTCAGTTAAAAGTGATCGCCACCTTCACATTTTCACTTTTAAGTAAGTAATTCGACATTTCTATTTTGTATTTTTTTTATTTTTATTCTTTTTATTGTTATATCATTTGATGATTGATTATGTAATTATTATTAACATGAATTACATGTAATTATCCTTAAACTATTTTTTTGACATGTAAGAATCCCTTACCAATAAATGAATATGAATACAATTTAAAATATTTTTTAAAGAGACATAACAGACACTGTGTTAGATTTATTAATTTACTTAAGTATTCTGGTGAATTGAACATATTACTGTAAAGTTGAACACCAACAAAAACTGTGAAAGAGTTTCTAGAACATGCATACATCCAATCAAACTTACGGATTATACACATAGGATAGGATAAAATATGAATAAAAAGGAGGGGCCTTTTTATTCATAATACATTAGTCATCTAATTTTTACTAGGAAATATTTTGTCTTCTATACTATTTGGAATAGCCGTCCTCTAGTAGGGTAAAAAAAAAACCTGAATAACTCAGTTTTTCATTCAACTCACGTGGGATTTGCAGCAAAGTTCGGCAAGTCACTAAAACTTGCAGAAGTGCACTTGCGCGAGCGTTTACCGCAAATTTGATTGCTAATCAACACTTGGCTTATGGAACATTCCACTGAGTTAAACATAGAACCGTGCCATATGCCGTGTGGTGCCGGCTTAAGAATAGTACCACCCCATCTCTACCCGTGGGTGTCGTCAAGGCGACTAAGGGATTTCACCCCAGAGGACGGGCTGCAGCGTCCTTTGCGTATTTAAAGCCTTACTGCGATCGCCAACCCGCTCGCCAAGCGTGGCGATTATGGCAATTACCCCCAGGATCTACATACTTGTAGGTTCTACTGGGGAGACCCGTGCCCAGCAGTGGGCCATCATATGGGTTGATATGATGATATGATGAAACATAGAACTAAATCACAAAAGAGCACATTACCAAGTCGTCCATCTGCGCAGTAAGATGATGCACCTTCCATCCCTCGGCGCTGGTGAGCACGTGCTTCTGGCTGGCGATGGCGACGATGTCCCGCGCGCGCGGCTCGCGGCGCCGCACGTCCGCGGGCCGCGTGAAGTGCAGCGCCGTGCTGCGCCAGCCGCACACGTACGACGAACTTAGTAGCGGCCCTGCACGTGTACACCAACACATGTTAACGTTATTGTTTTTAAACTTTCGCGTTTGTTGGCGCAATACACTTGTTGCTTGATGGGCTTGAAATTAGGTTTTTTTTTTTTTTTTTTTTTTAATATAACTAGCAATGTGGGATTGAGTCCCACATTACTAGCAATCTTGTTAACCCCTCCCCCCGCGACCTCACGATTGCGAGACCGATGCCTTAGCCATTTTCGCGTATATGATAGTTACCGGCCAAACTAGATATGAACGTCGCCGCTCTGACTCTTGAGCTTATTTTTACGTAAATATAAGTAACTAATGAACGCCTCGCGGTTTCATCCGCGTAGTTATCCCTGTGGGAATACAGGTATAAAAAGTAGCCTATGTCACCTGGGAATAGTGTAGCTACCTAACGGTAGAAGATTTTTTTAAATTAGTCCTGTAGTTTGGTAAATAAAAGGTTCGTACCTTTAAATAATTCACGCGATTAAGTCCCGAAACATGTCTAATATGTATAAAAATCGCGAAAATTTAAAAACAATATTAGTACCACCCTAATCCGTTCGCAAGCCGCGCCAGTGCTCATATCTACCCCCAACTAGGTTAAAATCGTATTTTTTATAGCTTGAGTTATTTTTATTACATTATTGCAGTTTTCTATAGTTAATATTGTACATACAAAGAATAGATATAAATAAAATACATTTTCATATCGGGTTACCTCAGGAAAATTTTAACCCTTGGCCTCTGGTGTAGATGTAAACTAAAACTAATTATAGACTAAGCTTACTAGATTACCCAATAATTTGTAGTTAGCCTTATTAAGAGCCAAATATTGCGTTCATTAACGTACACCCACAACAATTCGAATGTGGTGCTCAAAAAACGGATTACTTGTTATCATAATTATATCATGTATATTCTAGTACATTCGAAGACTTTATGGCCTATGGACGGACGTAACTAACAACACAAGGCTACAGTAGGATCAACGTAACTTGACCGGATTTAAGTTAGGTTCTTATCACTTTCGCGCATGTCATAGAGATGCGACCCTAAAATTACTTACGAAAACTATTAATTATGTTTAATCGATTAAAAATACTAACAAATTTTTTTTCAAAATTCACCAATATAAAATACTATTTAAATGAGTTCATAAAAGTTTAAATTTAGAACAGTTACAGTAAATACTAAAGAAACTTTGAAAAACAATTTCTTTACGAAAATAATCACAGAAAACATGAGTTAGTAATACTAATTATGACAATGTAATGTGTAATCGCATCTCTAATTCTCTTGGTTTAGTTCAGGGTGGGGACACTGTCGTTTAAGTGACAGATCAGTAGGTAATTGAAGAGTCGGCATCTGTTTTTTGTTTCCGAAAAAATTTAGTTACTACCTAATTACCTTCAAGTTCAATAGATGGCGTTACCATTTTGAATAAAATTTTAGGTTTTATTTTGTTTTAAGAAATTAATAAAACAGTGCTTTTTTATTTGTTTTATCAAATAATGGTCTTTAAAATGATTTATCTTAAAATAATGTTGTTTGTCACTACTAAATAATACTGGATTCTATAGTAAGTGTGCAGTTTGTTTATGGTACTTAAAAAAAGTTATCTTTTGACAACTGTCAAACAAGCCATCACAGAATTGGAAGTTTTATTCATTGGTTGTATTATTTAAATTAATTTCATATGCGATAATTTCAAAAGCCCTGAGCTATCAGTTATTTGAATAATATATGTGTTATCTTGGGTTTGCGTATTTGTTGTTCCATTTCATAATTGTGGCTGTGATAAATTCGTACAAGTGCGTTGAATACGCCCCGTGATAAAATTAATAAAATAGATTTAATTTTATCTTGCAACGGACACTTTATTGTTTAAAATATGGCCTAATGTCGCGTTAGAATAAATATCTAGACTTTGTGCTTTTGTTAGAAAACCTAGTTGTAAGTAGGTAGGTACATAATAAATATTATATTAATATAAAAAACTCATCTTTTCTTACTACGAATAACTGAATAATCGATTTTTTGATCGAAAACGATTCCATGACGTTTTAGCATTTTTCATGAGTCATTTTAAAGTTTGATATTCAATATAAAACTTAAAAAAGCCTCTCTTAAAAAAATTAGAACATTTAAAACAATCGTTGAAATTAATAAAATGAGTTGTTGCTAATAAAACCTACAGATATGCCTAGCATACCATACCGCATAAATTATATTTCTGGAAACAAAATTCAGATGGCGCATTGTCGTCTGTCAAAATCAAAACGGTTTGCTTTTTTACACTGCAAGAGGGCCCTCTTTTTCCGTAGTATTAGTTAACTCTTTGGTTTAGTTACCGCCCCCGCTCCCCGCTTCCTGTCACCATTTACTTCCAAAAAATGCATCTGCGCAACCACTTGTCGCCTACTTCAGTCCGGCCTAGTTACGTTGATCCTACTGTAGGAAGCTTTTTTTAGTGAAAAGGTTAGGATATATTTTTAAATAAATGTGCCAAAAATTGAGTAACTTACGCTTTGGTGGAGGGTTAAATGTCACGGGAGGAGGTGTAGGCGGCGGTTCTTCTCCTTGAAATTCACACTGCCTCACTTCGGTAGTTAGTCTGTAAATAAAATATATTTTTAGAGGGACTACTGGAGGAGGAAAGAAGTACTTGTGTGTGTTTTTTTACATTAAAAGAGTGGACTATGAGTTTCTTGGCCGATTTTTCTCCTGATGTTGCTTCACATTAGAAACTGCCGAATTTTCAAATTGACATTTTCAAACGATTAATAATTAATCGTTTGGATTAATTTTTTCGTAAAACCAAATCAATAATTATTATTGATTTGGTTTTACGAAAAAATTATGGTCCTGGCTTAAGACTTTGAGAACTATAAAAAGCGCGCATTTTTGTGGCTGAAAATGATGATTAATAGTAAAAAGAGCTTATACATCTGCTTCCTAGGTTTCTTCCTAGGCGAGAGGTCGGGGAGCGGCTGGCGCGGCGGGTCGGGCTCCAGCTCGCGCGCGGGCGACGACGCGGCGCTGATGGTGGTGGAGCCCGAGCCCGCGCCGCAGCGCCCCGCCGGCACGTCCTCCCAGCCCGTGCTCTCCGGCCGGAGGTACCCGCCTGATGACTTCGATGGGGATCTACAAACATTTATAGCCTCGTAAATGTTTTCTTTGTGATTAACCATTACAATTAACCTAGAACATTTTAATATATAATATATTCTGTATTCTATATGTGTTGGACATTTTATAACTGACTAGTTGGCCGTAGTCATAGTTCTCTCTAATTTACACAAAGTCATGAAAGAATCATTAATCGGCCTATGAAGGAATTACTCACCCATCCAGTTCTCGCTTTCTTAGTATGGACGGTCTGGGTAGGACTGCTTGAGTTGGTATTGAAGCTGATGGAAGGCGGGTGTCGGGCGACGTACCAACTGTATTCACGACTGTCACTATAATAAAACACATACACTCATAAAAATAATATCATCAACAACATACTGCCTTCAGAATCATTTAATTTCAAGTTACCTTGCGACTGACTTGGCTGCGGTTGAGATTGCGCTTGATGTAAGTAAGGCGCGAGCGCGCGCGCGCTCAACGTCTGATGAGGTGCTACGGAGGCGAGGGGCGTGTGCTGCGGTACAGAAACATGCTGCGGTACAGAAACGTGCTGCGGTACAGACACGTGCTGCGCTGCGGAAGCGTGTTGCGGTACAGACACGTGCTGCGCTGCAGAAGCATGCTGCGGTACAGACACGTGCTGCGCTACGGACGCGTGTTGCGCTACGGGCGTGTGCTGCGGTACGGGAGCATGATGCGGGTGTGCGGGCGGCGGGGTGGTGTGCGCACCCAACGTTGTACCCCGCGGCACCTCGTAGTACAGCTGCGTAGGCGCGCTATTGCCTACACCGCGGACGCCTACACTCGCTACGCCGAGCACCTGTTAACAAAGTACGACATTGTTACAATAAAATACATTGGGAGAAGTTTTCATAGCTTCATAAATCTAACACGTACGGTGATCACAAAGTGTGCGCTACCTCGCTCGGTTGACGATTCCAACGAGCTTGACTGATACACTGACACTGACACAGTCTATGTGTGCGTGAGCCAACAAGTTTAGTGCTGCAAATATCGTGGCTAAATTTCATATCTACACTAATATTACAAAGCTGAAGAGTTTGTTTGTTTGTTTCAACGCGGTAATCTCAGGAACTACTGATCCGAATTGAAAAAATATTTCACTGTTAGATAGTCCATTTATCGAGGAAGGCTATAGGCTATATAACATCACGCTGCGACCAATAGCATCAACGCATAGCAGCAATGAGGGGAACGGGGAAAATTTACGCATACGAAATTGCACAGGACAGCTAGTAGATAATAATATGTATGTAGCTTAAACATACCTTCGAAGGTTGGTAGTTTCTCTGTAACAAAGGAAGCGGACGCGGAGCGGAGCCTGTCGGTGTCGGAGTTGGGGCGCGAGGCGGTATGTTTCGTGCACCAGATATTACACCGCTTGCTGTACAAAGTGAGCATAATGATTAAATTATATGCAGTTGTCTAAGTCACACCTGATTTTTAGCTAAGACCTATTTGGCATACAAGATAATAAAATTTAAGATTTTTAATAAATTGATTATGAAAATCTAAGACGAATATTCCATCACTGTGCCATGGTACTGCCTAGTAGATTTTTATTTCAATGCACCAACCACTGTGCGGTCCAAATAAATTCAGTAGCAGTCGGAATTACCTGACTTATAAAACACATACTAAATAAAAACCAGGCAAGTGCATCTTGGGCTACGCACAATGTTGGGTTTCTTAGACCCCTCTCCCCAGCTTAAAAGTGGGTTTTCTGTTATTTTGTTTTAATTTACAACATTATACCTACGTAACAATAATTTTCAATTTGGAATTTGTATGAAAAGTTTGTAACTTCTATTTGATCAGCTGTTACCCGGGCTATGGAACCCTAATAATGAGGATAAAAGAAATCTTACATGTAAGAACAGAAGTAGTAGGTAATGTGACAATAGACGAATGTGAGGGTTGGGTAGACTGTATTGGTGGCACAGCAGGGGCAGGGGCCCGAGCACCGCGCTGTCCGTACACTAAGGTACTGCGAGGGCCTCGCGTACCACTGGACCATGCACTACCTAAAACAAAAGTTAAGTTTGTTTGTAACTTTTTTTTTTTTAAAGACTCATGTAGTAGGGTACAAGACAAACCGCGGGGGACTTTACAAACATACAAGTCATGAACACAAAGTACATCCAGACTCAGAACAACAATTTGTGGATCACACAAAGTGGTGTCCTGTGGAATCGAACCCGCAACCTCGGCAGTAGTAAGTAGCAGTCGGATACACTACCACTGCGCCACAGAGGCAGTCATTTTGTTTGTAAATTGCTTTCCATACTAAAACTACATATTTTTAAATGTTTAATAAGAAACCATATGTTAGAGATTACCCTAACATAATGGTTCCCTAATAAACAACAAATATACAATAACAATGGTATTAAACAAAAAAAAAAATACTTTTGACAGTGATTCCTAAGAAACTTTAAACATTTCACATAGGCTTTAGTATAATTAATTGTTTCTTACCTTGAGTGCCAGTTGACTGTGTATTAACTGCAGGGGCAACTGGACGGACAGCAAGTGACGCACCAGCAGCCAAGCCCCTGGGCACATGGCTTGTCACACCAACCCCTTTGCTTACTAGTACACCACTTGTACTGCTTACACTAACGTTGGAGAGTACTGCTGCTGAATACAAACAAGTTACTTAGTTCATTTTTGCAACAATCAAATAAGTATTTTTCAGGTAGGAAAATGGTCATTTATATAACGTCAAAAAGTCTCATTATTACGTTGTTACAATTCATCAACAATGTGGTCGAGATATAACATATTAACAGGTCCCATACTAAAAATAAACTAATTTTATAGTTATCCCCATATTGCGACTGGGCTTATAAAAGGCTCTCAATTTGAAATGAACAAAAAATCTTTAAAAAAATTTGATTTAATACAAAGTAAGAAAGTTTATTTGTTGATAACAAATCTAAAATCAAATTTGTTGGTGAAATATTCTAATTACCTGCATGTACATATTATAAATACATACTCATCTTTGTTCAGCCATTACAAAGAAAATACTTACATGTGCTACAAATTTACATTAGGTAAACATGACAGTATAAGCACATGACAATTAATGAAATAATGAGAAAAAAATAATTTAGATTTGACACTTTTTTGGGCCTTCTAAAAGACTGGGTTAAGCAAAATACTCATCTACATAAGTTATATAGTAAATGATTTAAAGTAAATATGAATTATTTTAATAGCTTTAATGTGAAGATAAACATTGGCAGGGATTTACATAATTTTTTAACCAATTACATCAGAATGTTTAATAGAAGGTAATGTGTTTTCAAATTTGATTGGTGTTTATACAATAAGATTTTAATCTTTGGAATAGTGATGATCTGGATCCATCCTCCTGCTTATTGTTTAGAATTATTCAAGTGTTTAGTTTAGTGAAGTAAATATTTAAATTTGGCCCACTACAAATTTGGAAGTTCATTAATGACATTTAATACATATGTACTTGTAAATTGTAAATTTATAAAATTATATATACTACGGGTCTTAATTTGCATGATTAATTTAAGGTAAGTTACCTTGCTTATTGCCCGACGTTTCAACCGTATTGCAACGGCCATGGTCAAGGGTAGACTGAAGACCTGTAGTATATATAATTTTAAATTGTAAATTTAGTTGTATTGTAGCTGAAAGCCCCCCAAATAAATTTAAATAAATAAAAAAAAACATATGCATTTATTTAAATTTAACATGTAATTGCAAACATAGTTCCTTGTATGACAATTACCTATTTTATTTATGTGCCTACTTAAAATTAGTGACTAGCTTACCTGGTAGCTTGGTATTATGATGAGGCAAAGGTGGAAGTACTCTGACAGTTGGTGGAAGTGTGCGTACAGATGAGTTTACAACCAAATTTCCAGTTCCACTCACAAGTTGTCCACCAACATTCAACACTTGAGTTCCAGTCACAGATGAGGTCACATTTGACTGAACATTTGTAGGACCCACATTGCTAGCATTAGACACTTGGGCAGACAGCTGTGTTCCTTGACTTATAATCTGCGTGGCAGGACTTATTATTGGTCCACTAGGTGTAATCAATTGTGATTGTGACATTATTTGTGTGTTTTGACCAATTAGCTGTGAACTTTGGCTTACAATCTGAGTTCCCTGCAAGATTGGTGATCCGCTTATTATCATCTGAGGCTAAAATAGGTAATTTTAATTAAAACCATGCTCATACTAAAGGAAAATATGAAGTTTTTTTTAACCTTTCTGCTATAAAACACTAATATGACTTTAATGAGGCGAAGTCTGACAAAATACTGAAGTAGTAATTCATTTTGCCGTACAAAAAGCTTACCTGGGAAGCGACACTTGAAGATATGATTTGTGCAAGGCCTGGACGTAGCAAGCCTGTTCCGGGACTCGCGTGGGCAATTATTTGACTTGGACCTGTACTTTTCCCCTGACCCGGTATCAAATGAGCCATTTTCACATCAGTATTAGAAACACTTTTAACTATAGTTATCTTTTGAGTCGCTAAATCTATTGGATGCATTTTGCCAGCGACTGATCTATCATTATCTAAATTATTACTCATTGTGGCGGTTTTACATTTATCAACTGTCCATTATAAATAAAGTACACAACCGTAA
Organism: Herminia tarsipennalis; assembly: GCA_945859575.2. Classification (NCBI taxonomy): domain Eukaryota; kingdom Metazoa; phylum Arthropoda; class Insecta; order Lepidoptera; family Erebidae; genus Herminia; species Herminia tarsipennalis. The sequence goes on from OX243839.2 coordinate 19,010,706, forward strand.
GTAAAATCTATTCTATACGATTTAGTTAACATGCAATATGTGTGCATTTATCTCGTATAATCCCAAAATAATAGCTAATGACAAAATGACACAAAGTCACAAACAACAGTAGAAGTAAAGTAGACAGCATCACAGCACTATAGTGATGTATTCTTCACTCGTGAGTTACCTCATTTGAGATGATGAGCCATTGAGGCCTTCGCGACCGCGAATTGAATGCCGGGCCAACGAATGCCACAACGAAGGCATTCCCTTAGTCTGTCAGCTCACCGGGAGCCGGTTGATTGGTGAATCAAGGGCTATTTGTCCGCTAACCGGGAGCCGGGTGTTGAGCTTAGGTTTCGTGTCTTGCTCATATTAAAGGTTTTGATACATATTTTACTTTCTGATATGCTTATAATTAGAATTAATTTACAGGCAAGCTAATACAAACTTTACTTCTTCACTTCCAGAACAAAAAACGCGTGAAACTATCATTCAAAATACGACGGCGCGCGGCGGTTTCAATATTTTGATCGTGTCTCATTTAAAAAGTTTGATATTTATGATAAGGAAATGAATAAAATATTGAAAAATGGATAATATAGTTTCATTTTGGATATAATTATTATCATTTGAATATTGATTTTTCGTAAAACAGTCGCTAAGTGCGGCCACACCCCCAAAAAAACTAAGTACGGCAATGTTGGTCTTATTCAAATTATATCGTGAGTAAAGTGCTAAAATTATTTAAAAAAAATAGCCCTACTTAATAAACTTTCGATAAATCCAAAGTTAAATGGGTATATTCGTACATAAAAAACGAAATAATTTATATAAATAAAGCCAGCGTACGCCGAAACCGGGATCCGGTTGCCTGACAGATATAGGATTTGTATGGAATTTTTGCAGGTATCAGGGTTATTTATTGCGGTTCATTATTTCAAATATTAACATTATCTTAAAAGTATGCATATTTTTGTGTTAAAATAGGTAGTTAGGTTTGTAAAAAACCTAATAAATGTATTGTTTTTTATACCAGGAACTACATTTCTACCTAAAAATAACCGATTTATGACCCAAATTTTAGTACCTCCTTTATTCCATTAGTATATAAAATCTATTCAATTCACAGATGTGCGGCTTTTATTACGTGTAGCTGATAAGCTGAACTTATTATATTTAATAAACCTTTGTTTATAATAACAATAGTTTTATATATATATAAAATACAAACGACACCGCTGTTTGACCCATGAATGGCGGCCGACCGCGCGCTGCTTTCTTAAATGAGGGTAAAGTGAAAAAAAAAAGTATAGGATGTGATGTTTTTGCTGTATTTTATTCTTAATTAATAATGAAATAAAGTAATACAAACGAGTCAAGATGAGTTTAAAAAAGAGGGTACAAGGAGTGTACTTTTAATTTCTGAATAGCATTATTCAGAAATTAAAAGTACACTCCTTGTACCCTCATTTTTAAACTCATCTTGACTGAAATACATATTATAGGAAGCGGCGGTAGCCTAATGCCTAAGGCATCGGTCTCGCATTCGTGAGGTCGCGGTATCGAATCCTACCCATTATACTACCGACATAGAAAGAAATAAACATCAATTACAATTAAAATCAGAGTAATTTGTGAAATAAAACAAAACATGCGCGGTCGATTTCCCGTGTCTGTCCACCAACCAGGACCCCGTCGGACCAGCACTGCTCTTCGATGCACGATGATGATATGATGACCCACATCGCAACGGTTAATCAGCAATCAGCATTGGCTCCGCACCACAGAGTACATTTTTATACATAGAAAAATGTACTCTGTGGTGAATGTACTCTCCTCACGATCGTTGACCTCGGAAGCATTGGAAGGTGGCAAGGTGCTACATCTCTGAAAATTCGGGGAGATTTTTCGGCTCTAGGGGTAAATGGGGGGGGGGGGGGCATTTTGTAGGTGTTTTAATACCATAGTACCATATTTTCGCTTACAATCCATTAATAACACATCCCCGCCTCCCTTACAATGGTGAGTGTTAACAGTTAGTCTTATTTTCGGCGGAAAAATATTAAATAATAAAGCTACAATTCTAGCCGCATCACTCTGAAGTTCCTCTTATTATCATCTTTAATAACAACATATTCCATTTAACACATCATGATTGGCTTATGGCATTGGCATGCTGCGAAATTTACCCCAAAGGAAGCTAACATATACATATATATTTCTAAATTTTAAATACATACATATTTATATGAATATTATAACGCTGAAGAGTTTGTTTGTTTGAACGCGACAATATCAGGAACTACTGGTCCGAATTAAAAAAAAATCTTTTACTGTTGGATGGCCCACTTATCGAGGAAGGCAATCTAGGCTACAAATTATCACGCTACGACCAATAGGAGCTGAGAAGCAATGAAATATGTTGCGAAAACAGGGAAAATTTACGCATATAAAGTTACGCGGGTCAGATAGTTATAGCTGAATTACCCTCATCTCAAACACAGAATAAACCATCGTGCTCATTACGCAAAGTTTTATCCTGGGTGGGGATCGAACCGCATTCCCATTCTTACTTCCATATTAGAATGGAAGTATGGAGATTACTCCTTTTTATGCTATGGGTCTTAATCACGTGAATATTTTTAATTTCTACCTTTTTTATTGCCCGACGTTTCGACCATATTGCAATGAACCTCTTTTTTTATACAGTTTAACTGAGCATTATACCTCTTTTTTGATATACATATTAGCAGTTAGTCGTTTAAGAGCAGTTGAGGTGTTGAGGCATTCAAGTAGGTATGATATAGTTAAGGATGTTAATAAAAGAATTAAGTGCTCGGGTTATGGTTTTAGAGTGTGTGTTTGTATGTTTATCTATATAAGAATATGTTTATGTATATTATCTAAGGCTAGCACGTTCTGGAGGCTTAATAATATATATCTAATATCTTGGAACAACTCACAAAAAGCTATCTGATCCCAAACTAAGCAGAGCTTGTACTATGGAAACCAGGCAACAGATAAACATATTATTTTTACATTATATATTTCTAAATACATACATATTATAGATAAATAACACCCAGACACAGAATAAACCATCGTGCTCATCGCACAAAGTTTTATCCTGGGTGGGGAACCCACAACCTCTTGCATAGTGTTACAGTACAATATCTTTGTGCTGTATCTACAATCTACATCACAATCTTATGTTCCTTATCGCACGTTCAGTATCTATTAAATGTTTCCACTATCTGTTATCAACACGAAGTCGTTAGTATATAAGATGCACCTTTAGATAATTATAACCAGACTATACTACATCTTTTGTCTCATTTATACCTAATCATATATTGCCAAGTAGTTTGGCAAATTGGTGACCCCGACGAACGAATACGCAGCAAGAAACATGGCACAATCACCGTGCAAGGCGAACATAAATCAGCAAGGAACACTTGAAGTAGCTGCTGGCACCTCGGTTTTATCCCGCATTCCGGAATTTTGGAAAGACCAACCAAGATTATGGTTCACGCAACTAGAAGCCATATTAGCACCACAGAAGCAAGGAGACGAATACAAATACTGTACAGTAATAGCAAAGTTATCCAAGGAAGAAATACTACAGGTTAGTGACCTAATCACTTCACCACCGACTACAGATAAATACAAAAACATCAAGGAACGTTTAATTGATTGTTACGAAGAAACAGAACAGCGACAGTTTCAAAAATTAATATCAGAGACAGAACTCGGTGATCAAAAACCTTCGCAGTTATTACGTCAAATGCGAGTCCTCGGGAGAGGAAAAATCAGTGACGAAACAATTAAACTACTATGGTTCAGGCTTTTACCAACATCAGTTACTACGGTTCTAGCAGTTACGGAAGACATGGAAATTGACAAACTGAGCCAAATTGCAGACAAAATAATAATGAATTCAAAAGTAACCGAAATATCAGCTGTTAGCAACGACACTTCAAACGACAACAATACAGCATGCATTTTAGCCCAGCTAGCAAAATTACAGATAGATATTGACGCAATTCAGCAAGGTCAATATGGCTATCGACCCAACACGCACAATCATTTCAAGAAACGTCAACAATTCCCGATTATGAGGCCGAGAACAAACTATAGAGGAGCAAATCGATTTTGTTACTACCACGAAAGATTCGGAAAATATGCAAAGAACTGCATTAAACCATGCAGTTGGAAACCAATGACTTACGTACGGAACCAGGGAAACGAATAAGAGCACAGACAACGGCGAAACTCTGTGCAATCCACCCATCCAATCGCCTCACCATTACCGACCGAAAAAGTGGTATGAAGTTTTTGATTGACACGGGCGCAAATATTTCAGTCATTAGCAAGCAACAGAGACATTCAGTTTTACAAAATGAACAATACACACTATACGCTGCAAATGGGACTAAAATTAGGACTTACGGCGAGAAGACGCTTACCTTGAATTTAGGACTACAACGATGTTATAAATGGAATTTTGTAATCGCCGATGTTACACAACCAATAATTGGAGCAGATTTTCTAGAGCACTATAAACTATTAGTCGACATAGCAGGTCGCAAACTTATCGACAAAGTTACAGAGCTGACAACGCATGTAACTTCGGAAAAAGCGACACAACAAACAATTCGTAATATCGCAGTGGGAACGAATCCACGTATTACGCAACTTTTAAACAAATACGAAGACATCACGAAAGGGTCCTCTCTCCGCAATGCGCCCAAACATAAGATTGAACATCACATTATCACTACAGGACCACCCGTCGCAGCTCGGGCAAGACCATTACCTCCAGAAAAATACGACATAGCCAAAAAGGAATTTCAAAATATGATAGAACTCGGAATTTGCCGACCGTCAGATAGCCCATGGGCAAGCCCATTACATATGGTAAAAAAGAAAAATGGCGAATGGAGACCATGCGGAGACTATCGAATGCTCAATAGCACGACAGTACCGGACAAATACCCACTACCAAGATTAACTGACTTTACATACATATTAGAAAATAAGAAGATACTAAGCAAGATAGATATACGTAAAGCATACCATTGTATTCCTGTTAAAGATATAGAAAAAACAGCCATCATCACACCTTTTGGATTTTTTGAGTACTTAAGAATGCCTTTCGGATTACGCAATGCGGCACAAACATTTCAACGATTCATGGATTCCTTATTTAGAGATTTAAACTACGTATTTATATTTGTAGACGACTGTCTCATTGCATCGGACAACGAAGATTTGCATTATCAGCATTTAGAAACGGTTTTCAAACGTTTACACGAGAATGGAATAACCATTAATCTCGAAAAATGCGAATTTCTCAGAAGGGAAATAGATTTCTTAGGTTATCATATAACGAGCCAAGGAATACTCCCTACCGAAGAAAATTACAAAGCAATCATGGAATTTCCCAAACCGAAAACAATTCAAGAATTAAGAAGATTTTTGGGCATGGTCAATTTCTACAGAAGTAATATTCCATGCGCAGCGGAAAATCAAAGAATTTTAAACGAATATCTACATGGTTCAAAAAAGAACGATAATTCACCTGTTCCTTGGACAACGGAAGCAGACAAAGCTTACGAAAAATGCAAGGAAAGCATGAAAAACGCAGTGTTAACAGCGCATCCTTCCCGCAACGCATCACTAGCGCTCATGACCGACGCTAGTGCTACTTGCGTTGGTGGAGTTTTACAACAAAAATCCGGACGCAATTGGGAACCATTAGGATTTTTTTCACAAAAATTGAGCGAAACTCAACAAAAATATTCTACGTTTGACAGAGAGCTGTTAGGAATATACATGGCCGTCAAACATTTTCACAGATTAATCGAGGGAAGAGAATTTACAATATTTACGGATCACCGACCTTTGACATACGCATTCTCCCAAAAACCATCATCAAACGATACACCGCGACGGGTCCGGCAGTTAGATTTCATTTCACAATACAGTACCAACATTCAACACATAAGCGGACGTGACAATATTACCGCCGATGCCTTATCTCGAATAGAGGAAATATACGTGCCATCACCTATCGATTACGCTGAATTGGAAAAATGTCAATCAACAGATAATGAACTAAGTAAATTACATGACAATAAAAGATTAAAATTCAAAAACATTACGCTTCCGGGTTCCACAATAAACATCACCTGCGACACCTCTACTGGAAAAAGCCGCCCCTACTTACCAAAGCATTTTCGCAAACAAATTTTCGATACCATTCATGGTATGAGCCATCCAGGAAAAAGAACTACGAGAAAAATGATAACCCAAAGGTATTTATGGCCGTATATGAACAAAGATATCAATAACTGGTGTAGATCATGTATAGCCTGCCAAAAATCAAAAATACAACGACATACGATATCACCTCCTGGTACATTTATGACAGCGCAACGTTTTGAACATTTACATATTGACATCGTCGGACCACTTCCGATTTCACAAGGGAAGAGATATTTAATCACAATCATAGATCGTTGTACGTCATGGCCCGAAATATTTCCGGTAGAAGATATAACTGCAGAAACAGTAGCCAAGACACTTTTCGAGGGATGGATTACTCGTTTTGGATGTCCATTGCGCATTACTACGGATCAAGGCCGACAGTTTGAATCAAGAATATTTGAGTCACTCTCACAATTTTTGGGAATACATAAAATTAGGACAACACCTTATCATCCACAATCCAATGGAATGATAGAGAGATTTCATAGAACTTTAAAGGCGGCGTTAATGACAAGAGAATCCAACGAAAATTGGTTAAAAGAAATTCCAACAGTTTTACTCGGGTTGCGGAGTAGCTTGCGAGAAGACACAGGTTATAGTTCAGCAGAGATGACATATGGAACGCCAATACGACTCCCTGGAGGATTTTTTGAGTCATCAGCAGCACAGTTATCAACGTACGAAGAGTTTGTAAAACAAATTCAAAAGGACATCACACAAATGACATCAATTCCGAAAAGAAAAAAACACAATCAAGCTATATTTGTGCATCCCGAACTCAAAGAATGCTCACACGTATTTGTTCGGTGTGATAGAATTAAGAAAGCCCTGACACCGCCGTATGAAGGACCCTACCCAGTAATTAGTAAAACAGATAAAACATTTTGCATTAGAATTAGGGATAAAGAGACAGTGATATCAATTGATAGATTGAAACCAGCTTTCATGATCAATGACGAATCAAACTACGTGCCAGATTCAAAGGATTGCGACAGGCATTCACACACGTACACTACACGATCGGGACGTAAAGTAAAGCCAGTAGTACGTCTATAAAAAATCGCTGATATAAGCAAGCTATTCGTATATATATTAACATAGATCTTAACATATACCATTAATTCACAACTACTCGTAACAACAAGACATCTAAAATGGGAAATCAAAGTTCTAAGGACCAGATAACATACAATACGGACAATTGCCTCAATCAAAACGAAGCGGACCAACTCCGTAACCTGATCCAGGAGGACTTACGGTGGACAAGAAATGTTGCAATGGGACAGATTATTTTAACAATCGGCGTGATCCTAATTTACGGCATAATGAAAACACTGGACAGAAGAATGAAGAGTTTAACGGAAAAAAATAATAAACACTCGTGCAACAGCTAAGTCAAAATTACAGACGTCAGCAAATCACACCACAACAGGCGTCATCAAATTCCACCGCGTACAATAGCATTATTATTTATATACATCAGCAAATAACTAGTAAGGTCTAGGTCAAATTTATATTGTAAACACTATTACCATATTTTTTTTTTTTAAAGGGGGGTGTACTGTTACAGTACAATATCTTTGTGCTGTATCTACAATCTACATCACAATCTTATGTTCCTTATCGCACGTTCAGTATCTATTAAATGTTTCCACTATCTGTTATCAACACGAAGTCGTTAGTATATAAGATGCACCTTTAGATAATTATAACCAGACTATACTACATCTTTTGTCTCATTTATACCTAATCATATATTGCCAAGTAGTTTGGCAAACATAGCAGTCGGATACACTCTCACCGCGCCACAGAGGCAGGATATTAACTTTAGAAGTATCGTTTAATTCGGCTTAGTTATAAGAATGACACAATGACATGGGTGGGTACATCAAAATTGGAAAATAATATAGCGTATTTATAGCGCTTAAATAATTCCGTAATTAATTTTCAGCAGTCGTGTTTTTTTTTGTAATTTTTAAAAAGAACAAAAGCGTGCGATGAAAACAAATTAAGTGGAGAAGTGGAAAATAGGTGCAAGTGGTTTTCGGCCTTATTGACCAATAATTAATATCCATGTATCACATAATATGATGTAAGAAAAAAAAGTTACCCTATGCAATGTCAATAAGATTGAAAATAGCTGTTTTTCTATAATCTTAAAGCGGCGTCTAAACGGGTCATTTTTTACGGCAATTTGTGGCGGCACTATTAGCAACTAATTGCTCGGCCAATAATGGCAATATGTCTGCAGTTGTATGGCGCATGATTCAGTTCTAAACAGGCTACACAACTCGGCAACAATAAAATAGATAGCGACTGAAACAACAACAAAATTGTCCGAGCAACATTTAGGAAAATAAATCGCTCAGTGATTATCCGGCAACCATCATATCAATATTGGAGAGTACTGCCATGTTGCCAGCCACAGCATTGTCGCCACAAATTGCCGTAAGAAATGGCTCGTTTAGACGCCCCTTTATACGAAGAGCAGATAGAAAAACAGGTGCATTAATTTTTTGACCTTAATGACGTTGCTAAACTTCCTGTTTTTACTTATTTTCGTTATACGTATCATTTCTGACGTATGATTTGTCTATAAGTTCGTACTCGGTGCATCATGAAGAGCAGTCTTGTGACTCACCATCTGAGGAAATAAATAGTCCTCTTTTTTGCTTTTGACTCCTCGCCTCAAATGAGGGATTCTTCGTGAGCCCCTAGCGAAATGAAATGAGGCATCCCCTCATCCTCAAAAAAACACAGTCGACGAGTTACCATCACTACAAGCCTCTTGTTTTTTTTATCATTTGCAAAATCATAGACTATCTATTTATTACTAAAGTTTTTGTTCTTAAGCCCGGTTGTCATTTTGTAAAATTAACCGCAACTTTACAACTAATTAGGCATTTTACCTATCAAAATTATTTATTTTCTAAATGTCGTGATCAATTATTTCATAATATTATTCATGAAATCCTAAAAAAATGCTTCTGTCAGTGCCCACAAAACCAACAAGAAACAAAAAGTTGTTTGTTTTGTTTATGGTACGCCATGGCGGAGCGAGTTGGTGACGGTGATTTTTCGGAAGAAAATATACAGAAATTTAACAATGAAAGGCGGAGCAGTAAACAGTGGGTTAAGCTTAATGTTGGTGGAACATATTTCCTGACTACGAAAACAACGTTATCTAGAGATCCTAATTCATTTTTGTATCGATTAGTTCAAGAGGACAGCGATTTGATTTCAGATAGGGTTTGTTGAATTTCTTATTGTCTTTTTGTATGTAAATGAGTTTTAGTTTAATTACTACATCAAGAATATTTATTTATTTCCAGGACGAAACAGGCGCTTATTTAATAGACAGAGACCCGACGTATTTCTCCCCAGTACTAAATTATCTTCGTCACGGTAAACTGGTTATCAACAATGACATCGCCGAAGAGGGTGTATTGGAAGAAGCCGAGTTTTATAATATTACGGAACTTATAAGATTAGTTAAGGAAAGAATATGTCTAAGAGAAAGAAGGCCTCTAAAGGATTCAAAGAAACATGTGTACAGAGTGCTACAGTTTCATGAAGAAGAGTTGACACAAATGGTGTCTACCATGTCAGATGGATGGAAATTTGAACAGCTCATCAACATTGGTTCTCAGTATAATTATGGCAATGATGAGCATGCAGAATTTTTGTGTGTTGTTAGCCGGGAATGTGGCAGTTCCTTAAACAGCAATGATATAGAGCCTACAGACCGTGCCAAGGTGCTTCAACAAAAAGGCTCTCGAATGTGAGCTTTGCATCTAATAATTTAATGTTTTTGAGACTGTCAGCTCTGTGTGGGAAATGTGTACATATTTTTAGAGTGTAAACAGTCTATATGTTACTACTTTTCTTTATATATTTTAAACTAATGTATAAATTGTCTAGAGTTCTGCAATAACATTTGTATTAGTCAATTGAGTGGTAACTATCTTTGGTCTCTTACTCCAGTACATTGTAAAAATAGACAAATACTCAATTTGATAGTGTGAAATTTTAATAATACTAAAGTTTTGTTGATTTTGATGTTTATTGTAAAGATTTAGGTTGAAAGCCTAAATTGCAGATGGGTGCACCAAAATTATTGTAAATATCTTACTCATAGATTGATCACTTGTATGTTGAATAAATATGTTAGATTCTTAGGTATGTTTTGGTGCAGTCAAATGTACATCAAAAGAATAAGTACATTTTAGAATTTACCCAGTCACAATTTATTAGCAAATGCTCTTTTATTCTTTCCTGTCATGTGTGAGGAAGGAAGCTGTATTGTGGATGGAATAAAATAATAAGAATTTAAAGGGTTTGTATGGTTATTTTATAATTTCATACAATCCAACAGTTGACCATTTTGTAAATATAAAATGTTGTCCTTTTGATCAGTGATTGATTCCAGATATTATGCTCATTTACCAAATGTAATATTAGAGACTTACAATTCCAATTTTGTTGTTTTATTTTTTGAATACTCAAAAGTGTTAAATAAAATAAAGATGTATATTGGTGATACCTTTATTTTACTGAATACAATTGACTGAAAACGTAATATGATTTTGACACGCCTTCTCTTAAGATTATTATTAGTATCTAAGTTAATTTCATAACTACACAATATATAAATCTATAACACGTTGTTTTTAAAAAAATAAACATTAGCACTATTTAAAAACATTAAATTATACAGCTTATTATAAAATATTGCATTTAACTGCATTAAATACAAGTTAACAAGAGGATCTACATTAGAAACTCTTTGTATAGATAACACTGTTATTATCAAAATACAGAAATCTTCACACACTTTGTAAGGCAATAGGGGTTTATAGTTTAAAATTTAATATCGTGAAATTATAAACTAACTTTCAATAGTTCCAATTGGTTGAATATTTAACCTAGCACCAATCTGCCATATATGTAAAGTCATGGAACAACTTATGGTCTCCAACAGAGAGTGGGCGTGGTTCTTTGGGTGGTGTGAGCACCGCTGCTTCAGATGTAAACTCACTGTCAAAGTTACTAACATCCTCTAAATTATTTATTGTTGGCACAAATGGTGGTTTCACCTTACGTAAGAGTAATTGCTCCCAATTAACATTACGGAAGAATGCCTGTTTTTTAACATCTTCAGCATCCCTCTCTGAGGAACCCAAACGTCTTTCGGGATTTTTTCTTAACAAACGACGCATGAGAGCAATAGCTTCTAGAGACAATGTTCGAGGATAACGAACTTCATCATTAACAATAGAATCAAATACTTCACCTTCGTCCTCCCCAGGGAAGGGTGACTCACCAACTAGCATTTCAAATATAAGAACACCAAGGCCCCACCAATCTACTGCGCGAGTGTACGATGTCTCAGTCAAAACTTCGGGAGCGAGAAATTCGGGAGTACCACAAAACGTGCCAGTGCGGTCACCCCACCCCATACCTTCTTTACAAAGGCCAAAATCAGCTATTTTAACATATCCTTCTGTATCTAAAAGTAAGTTGTCTAACTTTAAATCTCTATATATAATGTTATTTTCATGTAAATACTGTAGGCCTAATACTACACAAGCTGCATAAAAAACTGCCCTTGGTTCAGTGAACACATCAGCATGAATGTGCATCATAAGATCACCCCCTGCTGCATATTCCATTACAAAACAAACATGCTGTTCAGTCTGGAAGCATGCAAACAAGTTTACTAAAAATGGGTGTCTTATAGCATTAGCTACCTCAAAGATTCTTTTCTCAGATAACAATGAGTCTACTTCATCCCTGGCTATGATATCACCTTTTTTTAAAGCTTTTATTGCAAAATATTCATTAGTAGGTCTGTATTGAGCAAGAATTACTTTGCCAAAGTGCCCTCTGCCAAGAACACTCAATAATCTGAAACTTTCCATTGACATTTCCCCAGATTGTCTTCTGGAATCTTGGTCTTTGCCTAATGTATCAATTACTGATGATGACCTTGATGAAGAAATTCTCATGTTACTTGTTATCTCAACAATTTGATCTTCATTACTTGGGAACTCAAGAACCAGCTTAGGTGATGGAGAAGGTGGGTATTCAACTAAGGGGGCATCACAAGATGGAGTTTGTGGCTCTTTTGTGAAGTGATCCCTGGTATAAGAGTCTTCTAAAAATGCAAAAGCTTCTTGTAATTCTTTTTCCATTCTTAGAGTGGAGACATTAGGAGGTGGTTGAAGTGGCAAGGTTGGCTGAGGTGTAGCAGGTGTTTGTGGGGTGACGGGGGTTGAAGGCAATCCTAAAGGTCTCACACCAGCCATACCCCCCAAAGTAGCATTTGGATTTTCAATCTCTCTGTTATCAATTGATGCATTTTCAAAACTGTGGTGCTGTGTCTGATTAATATGAGCAGTTTGAATGTTTTGAATTGAAGGAGAGGAGCGTTTAAGAAGTCTGCCAAGCACCACAGCTGGAATGTGCATTTCACCATAAGAGGGCCTTGGAATATTTTTCCCCTGTTGCTTGATAATTTTCCTTTGCCTTTGCAGTTTTGGTTTCCTTGAAATAATAGGGTTTAAGAATTTAATTTCAGCAAATAGTAAACCTTGAGGTTCAAGTTCCAAAGCCATGCCATGTCTTATGTCATCAATAAATTCTTCCAATCTTAAAAATTTAACTGCACACAGTCCACGCCAATCTTTCCAATGGATACCAATTTCCAGTTCTCTTGATTTATCTAGTTTCATGGTGAATCTGTAAATGAGAACATTTTTATTATTCAAAAAAAAAAAATAACTGTTAGTTTTAATAAAATCATGTCTAATGATTTTAAAAAAAAATGTAATTCAGTTGATATATAATTTGTTTGGACTGCTTTAGGGAAAATAATGAAATATTCTCTTGTTTGATTGTCTCATCATGTTTCTTAGAATATATTGCCATAGGTTGGCAGGTAAAAAGAAATGAATAGTAATAAACATTAGTGACACATTCATATGGCTATGGGATTATTTTTCTTCTTTCCAGTGAAAGATACAATAAAAACCATAAATAATAAATTAAATTTCATGCAAAATTTAAATGTTATATTTATATTTCTAAATTTAAAAACATGTACATTATCTAGACAATAATGCACCTGCCACACATTTCTTTACCACCCTAAGGTTGACTGGTAGAGACTGCCTATGACATTATGTCTGCCTTTTACTATGTATTTGCAGGAAGTTTTTAAATAAATAAATGGTGATAGATTTAAAATAATAAATAGATTAAGTCCATCTAGTACTAATTTAATATTAATATAATGTTTAAGAATACATGGTGTATTATTATCTGTACAATGTAATTACGTAAATTGATGTTAAATTAAGATACCGTTAAGTAGAACTTTGAGTTACATTACACATTTGTATATGATGTTAGGCATAGAGATAAGATATGAGTAATAACAGTGGAATTACAAGTACAGTCATTCTTGAATGCAAAGATTGTAGTGATTATGTTCAATTAACCTATAAATTTATTATATAATTGAGAAAGCTTATGAGAATGAAAAATAATATTTGTAGTTTTAATCTTATAGTATTTTTGATAATCTGAGTGTTGTTTATTATAAACTATTGTTCCAATGTCTAAACAACTGCACAAATGGTTCAAACATGATTTAGAATATTATCTAATTGCAAACAATTACTATTTATTTATCATAGCCTACAAAGATAAGTTGTTGTAAGTTTTTTGACTCACCTTTGATCCCATGCCTGTTGTGAACACGGTCTCCAACTGGTCTGAGCTACAGTATGGTTGTCTAATTTAAGAACAGCCATTATTTCATTACTTGTATCTTCTTTGATGCTGTATGTGTACTTCATTGAATTACGTATTGTAACACCCTTCACGAATGACTTCAAGTCTGACGGGCTAGCCATAGGATCACGGCGGCTCCTGCCCGGTACATCTTCTAATAGATCCTGACACCCCATTAATCTCACTTCTAGTGTGCCAGTCACCTGCACACAGGGACTTATCAAAGGTGCAGGTGATAAGAACTGAGCTCTTGACCCACTGCTACCAGTAAGGCTCACATAACCAGGGCTTGATGCAGTGCTACGTAATTCATGTCCTAATTCTATAAATGCAGGGCTCTCAGAAGGAAGCTCCTGTCTACGCATATCAAGTGATCTGCGTAACAAATCCAACTTCTGTGTTGATTCCAAAAGATTTGTTTGAGCTTCTTGTAATGCTTTCTTATCAGTTACTTTTTTGTCACTTTGTAAAAGTCTAATTGCATTTTTAGAACCTTCCACCACAGCTGCCTCAATCCTTAACCTATTTCTTAACTCTGCAATTCGTTCATCTAGCAATGCAGCCACTCCACTATCAGAATTCTTCCCATCACCATTTGCTCCTGTGTTATCACCTTTCTGTTGTTTGGTCAATTTAGAAATACGTAACTTTAAATATTCAATCTTATCTTTAGAGTCAGCTAGCATTTGATGAGCTTCAGCAAGTAGTTTTTTATCTCTGGATTGGTTACTGCTGCTAATACTTTGTATCATATTCTCAGCACCTTGCTTAACTTTAAGTTCTATATTTAACTGCTTTTCAAGTGATGCCAATTTGCGGTCTGTGGTTGCCTCCCCAAGCTGCCTTTGTTGTTGGGCTGCTTCAGACGCCAAAATAATCTCTTCATCGTAAGAGAGGTCTTCCGGAGAAGTAGGAGTAGACTGACCGCGAGACAAAAGGAGTTGAGACTCCAATTCCTGAAGATCTGATTTCAGTTCATTGAGTTTAATATTGGCTTTTTTAACGATATTGGCGACGTCAGCGAGTGATCTCCTGTCTGTGGCCACCTCGCGCAGTTTCTCAGCTCCTTCTTTTATTTTCAGTTCCTTACGTATTTCTCTACGTATGACATCCTTGAGTTCCTCCAACTTAGACGGCAAAGCTATTTCTGGAATACACTCCGTTTTAATCCCATACTTGACACCGAGCTCGTGGAGAACTGGGTGTCGAACATAATCACCGTGGTAATAACCTGGCTCTGCCATAATTGAGGATGCACAGTCTAACGTCAGTTAACCATAATTATGTGGGAAAATATCACTACTATTGCTTTTAGATCACAAAACGTAGATGAAAGTTAAAAGCTTCTTAGTGAGAGCAATGCTCAACATTATACGTAAAATCATGATAGATTATAAGATTTGATCGTTCTTATTCTAATAAATCACAAAACAAAACAATCTTTTGCGGATATTCGGTCAACGAAATCAACGAAACGATGAAACCCTACCATTAAACCATAGACATATAGATAATAGATGATTTGAAACTTATAAACAGTTTTAGCTGCTTTGGCTCTTAGGCTTTTGACTGTTTTGACTTTGGCATAAATAAAAAAACGTTTTATAAAGAATAATTATTTATTTATTAGTTTTAAAAATATATTCTAATTGATTTGCACAAATATGCATATATGTGAAGTCGGTACGTTAACATTTGCACCAACCGGTTTCTGCAATTATGATTATCGTGGAGCGTGTAGGTCCAGCTAGTGATGCGAGATTGCGAGATGTTTTAATCGATTGTTGAAACGATTCTCGATGATTATCTCAAGTAGTCGATGGTTTTAATCCAACCCATCGACGTAGAGACCAGGACTGCGCCATATCTTCACAAAATTGACCACTCTCTAGAAAGAGACAACGCTACTTTGTGGACAGTACCTGTCAAAGGCCGCACGAGTTTTTTCTCCCTTTCACGCTTTGCAGTCAATATTTACTTGTTAATTAAAGAACAACTATATATCTAGATTAACAGTCAACTGCATTTACTTTACCATGTTATATTTTGTTTAGAAAAGAACGAAAAGAAAGAATGACTTTATAGAGTTTTAAAACATCGAAGCATATTTTGTGAATTTGTGTGATCATTCATTCGCTAATATTCGTTTAACATGCGATTCGGGTTCAGTCAATTCATGCATCGATCGAGGAAACAATTGCAGTCGATCAATGGACTGGCGATTATTTCGAATGTATCTATTCGGAAGAAATGTCGAGTAGGTTCATTCTGAACCGCGATTGTTTAAGAAAAGAAAATTCGGAAGAAAAAGTTGAATGAGTTTATTCGGAACACTTGAATAATATTTCGATTGTTCATTCGCGAGGGTTACTCGCTTGTTCACTCGATAATTAATATCGACTGTCAATTATTGGATTGTTAAAACATTTCGGACTTGCCCATCGCTAGGTCTGGCTACGTCGTATAGACACCATGCAGCTATTTGCGCACATGTTTGCACTTATACAAACTGATGCGCTAACAATTTCGATCGTGAAAACATCAAAGCAATCGCTGCAGTTCCTCGATCGATGCATGAGTCGACTAAATGCAAGTCTTGAGTCAATGAGTAAACCAACGACCTATTAATTTCGTATCCTAGGGTAGCGGTCCACGCAGTTGCGAATGCTTTTTAGTATCAATCCGAGTATAAATAATTTAGACGAACCCGAACAACTTCAGACCATTGACGTATAGACCTGGACCGCGCCACCCCTTTCAAAGTAAATATCGACTACAAAGCGTGAAAGAGAGAAAAATCTTGTGCGGCCTTTGCCAGGTATTGTCAACAAAGTAGCATTGTCTCTTTTTAGAGAGTAGTCATTTTGTGAGGTTATGGCGCAGTCGTTTTTACGTCAATGGTCCAAACCAAAAATCGCTTTGATTTTAGGGATATTCATTCCCGTATCTGCGATTGTATAAGCATTCAGATTAAAAACAATTATTAATCTGAGGTACATACGTGGTACGGCACCGCGCTTTATTTTATGCTCTTTGCTACGCAATAATAATTAGGAGCCACCATGGAGCACAGAGAGTAATCACTTCGTGGTAGGAGCATAATCGAGCTGTCAATGTCACGAGTCTCAAATCAGAATACCTATATTTTTTTATCTGTATCAATTCCGAAAAACCTACTTCAGAACTTTCACTTCCTTCCTAAATACAATTAAATCTATGAGTAAAGAAGTATTCAATTAATAGAAAGTAGGAAACTCGTTATTTTTACCTTTAATTTTACTATTATTGGAGAGCGTTTGGGTTTTAATTCATAGAATTTGCTGGATTAGAAACGATCTGTCAAAAAGTGCCAATAAAGTAGTTGAAGAAAGAACACCTATCATCTGTCATACTTACCAAAGCTTGGTCATCCGTTTTAATGGCAAAATAATGCCAGTTAAAGTTAATATCACTCCGCCGCCCCCAGCAAATTCCAAACAACCTGGAGTAACAAAGTCTTTGCTTTATAACGGATCCAAATTCCAAGGGCACCAAAAAAGCAAAGGTAATTCATATGAGGTCGAAGTGGTTTTGCAGGTTAGTAACAAAAACAAAGTACGCAATTTTATAAAACTGATATGACAGACTTTATTAAAATGAAGTGTTACGTATCTGTCTCCTATCATTGTGTAAATAGCGTTGTTATTTTATTCCCTGATGATATTAAATACTAAATTAGTATAGATGACTAGACATGTTTATTTGTATTTCTTTTATGTGATATTTATGTAATATTTTCACAGCATGTAGACGAAGAAAATTCATACCTTTGTGGGTATTTAAAAATAAAAGGACTGACGGAGGAATTCCCGACACTGACAACATTTTTTGATGGAGAAATTATATCAGCCAAATATCCCTTTCTCACTAGAAAGTGGGATGCTGATGAAGATGTTGATAGGAAACATTGGGTAAGTATTCGATCTTATCATTCGTTTTTACAAATTCTGTGCCAGCTGTATTCTATACTGATAAGGCTTTTCTAATTTCAGAGTAAATTCGACTTGTTTGTTCCATATTTAAAAACATTCAATTCGGATTCATTTGACTATGACTCTCTTGCAAAGGCTGACTATGTTTTTATGAGATGGAAAGAACACTTTTTAGTGCCAGACCATACAATAAAGGACATTAATGGTGCTTCATTTGCGGGTTTTTACTATATATGCTTCCATAAGTCTGCGGCCACAATAGAAGGATATTATTACCACCGAAGTTCTGAATGGTGAGTGTCTTTTATGTTTTTTTTGCTAGGTATCAATATTTATCGCAAACTTATCAATATTGAAAGGAGTTTTTTTATGTTACGTCCAATCAATCAAAGTTTGCAGCAATCAAGCATAAAGTCATGTTTACCAATATTCATGGTGTACATTATTTTATGCAAAACAAGGCAGGAGGTTCTGATAGTTTAATCAACCTCCTTTAGAATATCCCATTACTTAAAATCACTTCAGTCGGTAAGGTCAATAACCTTGTATTTAAACTTATCATACCAAAAATCAAACTCTGGCTTTTGATAGATTAGTAGCTGCATTTCATTGATTGGGTCTCATTGGTTTCTGATTGTCAACAATCAATCTGGCATGACTATATATTTATGTTTGGTGCTATTTAATTGGAATGTTGGGTAGCTAAATGGTAAATGATCTTTAATAAAGGTTCACACAATCATTATTTAAAATGCACATCTAATGTTTAAAATCTATATGTATATTGCCTTAAAATTATAAATATTATTGCCTAGGTCTATTATTATAGTATGAATGCACACAGTTGACTAAATCTGATGAAGCAGCAACCATGATTCTTGGCCTCTTATTTATAAAATAAATCAGAATTTTGTTGAGTGTATGTTTTACACCAATCCCTCCTATTCTAATTGTTGTGTTTGGGGACAATACACTCAGTTGCTCAAATATCATTATTGAACTTTATGGATAAGGGGTCATATTTATTGAGTAGTTTTGTAAACTTAATTATTATTAATTTTGATGAAGTCAATCAACTGTATTATTTATCAAGTAAGGTTTGATATCTCTCTTGGTTCTAAGTTGTTATTGTGGCAGTATTATCTACTTGTATAGTTTACACACAATGGAATTTCAAATCAGAATTAAGTAGTACAGTACATTTTTAAGTCTGGTTAATTTTATTTGGTGAGTGGAATTTAGGGTCCATATCAATTCTGCTTTAAATTATGGCGGAATATTGGTAGGATTCTTTCACTTACATGGAACAAAACCCCTGAACAATTACTATTGCTTATTTTAAAGCAGTTTATATAGAATAGTTGTTACATTCTATACAATCTTGGTGATTTTTATTACCTAAATAATGACTAGTGAATTTTGTTGATTTTCAGGTATCAATCTTTGACTTTAAGTCATGTACCGGAACACAGCATCCAAATTTATGAGTTTAGATGAAATCTCCATGTGAAAACTTTAAAATTTGGATTGGTATTTTTGTGTCCGCTAGTACTTACTTGTTCATTAAGGTCTAAACTTCAATCAGTACCAAAACTGTGTAAAGATTGCCAATGTTGTGTTTCTTCAGTAATTTAAGATAAAGATGTCAGGGCTAATAATAGAGATTCATTCAGAACAAAGTAATTCAGATATAATTTTGATGTATGATTCATGAACAACATTGTGTCACATTCTGTTTTTGCACATACTTCAATAGTGGCAGTTCTAAAATAACATTGACATGTATAAGAGTTACAAGTATCAAGTGTTTATTTGTAGGTCTAGAAAAAAATATTATGTTGCTGATGTTTTATGTTGGTCGTCTAAAGTCTATATTTTTTTATTAGACTTTAAAGTTCAAGTTTACAACACCATTATACATATTTAATTGTAATTATGTAATTTGTTAAGTTTCTTAATAATACTATGTATTATTATTGTGATATTTTGTACAAATAACTTGCAAGTAAGTTGTTTCTATTATTTGATCATCATTTTTGTTATGAATATTATGTACAATAGTCAGTTAAAGTTACCCTACTTCATGTGAATTGAAGTATGTGCAAGTACAGGGAATCTCGTTTTACTGAACAAGTTAATATATATCATCCGGCACCTACTAGTAGGAACTATTATCAATGTTATTGATAAAATTGAATATTTTTTTTCAATAAAATATCTTACAGAAAATTTTGAAGTTTTCATTCTTATGACTTGAGAAATAAAAATGCAAATATCCATTTGATTTCAGTTTTAATGTAACACATTTACTATTTACAATAAAATACTGGCATTGATAAATTTATAATTTATTTTTCATCAAATTTTATCCAGTGCGTAAGCAAAAATTTAAATATAGGTTTTAAGACATTTTGATGATATTATTATATACTACTGACTAAATTCTTAAAATATTTGTACAATAGTCCTCTTGATATTTTTATAATATAAATATAGATATTAATCTTAGAACAACACACATCTATGCATTTGAGTAAGCATTTCACATAGTACAAAAACTGGCACTTTTATTATAAACATTTTCTTTAGACAATACTTTTATAAATATTTGAATGCAGGCCGTTTTTGTACTTTTTATCTTCATTGATATATTGTTATAGTTTCAGTATTATATAATAATGAGTAACTATATAAACTTTAAAATACACTGGTTTTCACTACTTCTTGAAATATTATATTTAAAAAAAGTTATTGTTTATCACATAACTTTTTCTGCAGTCATGAGCATTAATTAGTAAAGATGTTAATTACTACTTAAATAGACAAACTCATGCATGATAAGACTACTGTGGAGAAACTATAGTAATTTAATTAATTACCTATCACTATTAATTATTTGGATGTGTTAGACTCGAAGTACAAGGTATTGTCGTATGGAAATAACAATTTGTTTGAGACAGGTATAAATAAATATGAACTTTATTACTTTTGTCAAATCGTCGGTCTGCCGTGCCTCTCGTTTTGCTAAGATTTATTAATTTGGAATAAACAAATACATTATGGACCTTACAACCTTTGTATAAGGTTTATATTGTATTGTTATTTGGAGGTGTTTCCCACCACCACATTTAATGTTAAACGAGCTAAAGTCCTAGCGACGACTTAAAGAGGTATTTAACTATTGATTGACTGGCATATTGGTAGTTGGCATTGCAAAGATGAGAAGTCGTGTCACCATATGAAAAAAACACGCACAAGAATAACATTCAAGGAAGATTAGAAAAGTTACTATCATGAATTTATGATTGCCTACTCATACCCAGTACATTGAGCCTAATAAGTTATGTATAGTATCTACTAGATAATGTGTATATGGAACAATATTGAATTAAGTATAAAATACATTAAACTCGCCTACTTTCTAGATAGTTTTAAATAGCAAGTTATTAATTATGTGACGAAGACCTAAATACTTAAACTAAGCTTTGGTGGGATCGTTATGTGTAATGTAATTAGTTCGGCAATGTAGATAACAGTTCTTACGAAAGCGCAAAAAATATATTTTTAAAATGCAAATTTCATCCGACCTTAATATGGTCTTTCGAGTCGTGACGTCATAGTTAGTTTCTTGTGATTAGAGACATTGGAAATACTTTGTTATTAATTTCTAATGTGGCAAGTACAAACATGGCTAAGTACAAAATAAAATACATATAGATACGAAACATTGCAATATAATGGAAATACAAGTTTTGGTGGGTTTTTAGTGTCCGATTTTGCATTTAGATTGTTTGGAACTAATAATACAAACAAATACCTATTAGCTATATCTACATACACATGCTAGTTGCTATTATACTCAACTGCAATTTTCTTTTAAAAATAAATTTGGCAAGCCTGTGCCTATTTTTATTATTACATACAGCAAATATATTTCGCGATACCTAATACAAAACACCAAACATCTAAAAGACAAAATACTTTCACAACGAAGAATTAATATAAAATATACATCGAATAAATATAAACCAAGAATTATTATCAATAGAACAATTTACATTAACATAATATAAAACAACGATAATACTATGTGAACAATTATCAGTAGCAACGTAAAACACTTAAATTAAAAAAATATATTTACAGAACTTAAAATTTCTAACAAAAAATAATAACTTAATTATGACTGTAATATTTGGCTTTGAAATAAATAGGCTAATATAATGAAAGCTATGGAAATAAATTATTTTAAACACATAAAAATATACAAATTCGTTATACTAAAATAGACAGTTTTAATGTTGTATTTATTTTAGACTCTTATATAAAATAGTATTCTAAATAGGAAGGCGTTTAATGGAAATGTATTAGTTATCAGATGCTAAGTATACGGTAGTGTTTGTTCATTTTTCCATAGCTTCCATTATACGTCGTCGGGTAACATCGAATTGTCTAATATAGGGGTAAACAAGCTATCTTTTAGAGGTTCCCTCACTGCTGAACCAGTGTCTAAGGCCTAAAAGACTGTATAGATCCTGGTTATCGGTGTGAGGTCGCATCGCTGTGGCATGATGTTGAACCGCCCTGCGAATATAACCCTTCAATTGTTCTGGGTAGGCTGGAGGTGCGCCGAAGCCTGACTGAAGATAACCGTGAGCCCGAAAGTTGTGCGGGTAAGAATGGTGATGACGCCTGGGATTCTCGTGTGTATTGTAGACACCTCCTATTTGATTACGATCAGGCCAGTAGTCCTGCAAGTGGCGGAATGGATAGTTTGGTGGTGGAGTCTGTGTATGCTGGCTCTGCCAAGGGTATCTATAGTAAACTCCAGACTGATAAATGTTGTGTGATGGTGAAATTTCCAGAGGGGTATTTACTGGCGAAATGCCCACTTCCGGGTCTTTTGGCTTGTTACGCCTGTGTTGCATTTTTGTCCGTGTGCCTAGAAAACTATCCTCTTTATATGCATTTTTATTTTGATCTTTGGCAAAGTTATCATCAGTAGTTACGTCGGCATAACGGCTTATCAATTTGATTGCTTCTCCTATGTCGCTGTAGTCATTTTCTGGATTTAATTTGCTTTGTTCGTTATCTTTCTTTAATATTTGCACAGTTGAATTTGCTTGATCAGTTTTAGTGTCATTCAATGCGGCAGCAGAGGCAAAAGTTAGATTTTTAGTGATAGTTTCCAGTGCAGCTATCTCACTGGAATCGATTTCTGTTGAGTTGTAAGATATTTCAGTGTCTAAACTGTCATGATCTTCAGTGCTATACAGAACAGGGTCAACATTAACGTGTCCATAAACTAATTCTTTTTGTCCTTGGTCGGTGGTATTATTCGGTGATTCTATTTCGGTTAAATTGGCAATGGGACTGTCACGTTTAGGTTTCTCTGGATAGTTGTGTGTCTGAATGTTTGTCAATACATTTTGGTTTAAAATATCTGTGCCTACATTTGCAGTCGTATCATTTTGGTTGAGGGTATTTTGAAGTTTTAACAGTTCGAGTTCAGCTTCGATGGCTCCACCATCGGTTGGTTTATTTCCATCTTTCTTGTCGATCTTAACGTAACTTGGTTGCAGCTCTTGAGCCTGAAACATGCAAGTATAAACTTTCAATATATTTACTTAAGAATAAAACACATATTATGAGTTTATAGGTAAGCTTAGTTTAACAATGCAGATACCTAACATTTACATTGCAGAAGCGAAGGGCTAAAATTTTTCGAAGGTAACATACAAAAATAAACCTTGCTGGACACGGTTCTTTATACTATACCAGTGGCGAACCTGGCGGGTAGGCCCGGACAAAAAAAATCACTGATGATAAAAATCAAAAAATGCGAGTGGTACTCGCGCACCGAGGGATCCGTACGTGTAACAGGGATAGTTGCACATGTACGGAGCCCTCGGTGCGGGAGTACTATTCGCACTTGGCCGATTTTTAGTTCGCCACTGCTTATACCTAACAATAAGTAAGTAGACAAAAGCGGCGGTAGCCTAATGGCTAAGGTATCGGTCTCGCAATCGTGAGGTCGTGGGTTCGAATCATAACCATTATACTACCGACGTGAACCCACTCCTAACACAAGCCATAAAGCTTAGCTGGAGGGGTTACATTGCTAGTAATGTGGGACCACAATCCCACATTGCTAGTTATCTTTAAAAAAAAGAAAACAAAAAAAAAATCAAAAGGTAGTCGAAAAGAAAGGTGTTTTAAGCATCCTCCGCTACAAATAGTTACGTTTCAGCAGATTTTCTTAACTAGAAAGACGCGCTATGTCTTAATACTGAGGTATGAGGCATCTAATAAATCTCTAGTTGAACGGTCGGTGTACCTACCTGTGCGGATGGCTCCTGTCCTTGAAGCGGTGCAGCTTGAGGGTCATAACCAATAGGTATTGTGAGCTGCAACGGTCCTGGTTCGTCATCGCCATAATCGTACAAAACATCTGTGTTCCCGTGCCCTTCGTTCGGTGGAGTTGTGAACAGAGCATTTAATGATTCCAGCAGAATGCGTTCGTGTTCATCTTTGTTTACTGTTACCACCTGAAATGCAATGAAATAACAAATTAGTCTACCTTCTAAACAACATGTTAGGTTAGATTGGGTGCCTATATGAATTTTGACGCTAGTTTAGCACTAGTAGGGTGTTTGCATGTACGAGCTTGATTCTTACATAGTGTTCCTACATACTTTTCAGAACTTTTTAGTTGTATGTTTTGGTATGTATGGTTGCGGATCGATGATACTTATAGATTTTTAAGGACATTTATCTATACTGATATTATAAAGCTGAATGGTTTGTTTGAACGCGAAAATCTCAGGAACTGATTCGAAGTGAAAAAAAAAAAATGTTGTGTTGGATAGCCCATTTATATATGTATAAAGTAATAAAAAAGTTGCAAAAAACGGGGAAAATTGACGCGTACCTACGAAGTTGCGCGGGCTAGCTAGTATTAAATACCTAATAGGCAAATAAATGCAATAGGTTCTTACCTGAATACAAGCATTCCTATCAAGTCTTTGTCCCTTGGGGCAAACTAATGGTGTAATAAACAAAGACTTGGTAGTGATTCTTCGCGGTGGAGCATTTTGATTGCTGCCTTCGGGACTCTCAAGCCAGGACTTCCAGACAAGTTCAGCAGCCTTTCGGTCGAGGGTGCGAGGCGGCGCGCGGGTGGTCGCCACCGGCGCCGGCGCCTCCGCCCCGGCCTCCCCGTCGGCCTTCACTAGTGCGCAAGACACCAGCAATAACGTCGTCCACGTGTACCACATCGCAAACAACTGTGACAATAAATAAAAATTGAGGTCATTAATATTTTGTTATATCACTACATAGTATGAAACAAAGTCGCTTTCTCTGTCCCTATATCCCTATGTAAGCTTAAATCTTTAAAACTACGCAACGGATTTTGTTGCGGTTTTTTTAATAGATAGAGTGATTGAAGAGGAAGGTTTGTATGTATAATAACATCCATATATTTTATACCCGTGCTAAGCCGGAGCGGGCCGCTAGTAAACTATAAAGCTTATATTATAAAGCTGAAGAATTTGTTTGAACGCGATAATCTCAGAAACTAGGGACTAGCCAATTATTGAGAAAGTATATAGGTATGGATATTACGGGTCTTAATCGCGTGAATAATTTAAGGTAAAATACCTTGTTTATTGCCCGACGTTTCGACCGTATTGCAACGGCCGTGGTCACGGGTAGACTCTCTTTTACCTTAAATTATTCACGCGATTAAGACCCGTAATATATTTTTTTTCATAATATGTACAAATCGCGAAAGTTTATCAACATTTATTGAGAAAGGCTATGTGTATATGCTATCTTTATAGTAATACTAATAATATAATAAACAAACTAGGCAGAGCCTGCACTATGGCTGTTTGAAAATTTTACCAATAGAAAGCCACGTGTTTTGTGAATATATAGGTTATATAACATCACGCTACGACCAATAGGAGCGGAGCAGCAATGAAAAGTGTTGCAAAAACGGGGAAAATTTACGCATACGAAGTTGCGCGGGACAGCTAGTATTTAATAAACCAATCTTAACAAAATTTTCGAATAACAAGGTCTCAGACTGAACAGGTACCTACCTGTCCGGTACAAGTCAATTACAAAGTAGGAAATTATGCAATGTTTCATTATTCATTGCACGCAGATTAATTACAATATCTTAAATCAAATCATGCGTTACAACGTAATGTTAACTTGGATTAAGTCCAACAATAGTCGAGTCGATACATTATTTATTATAGCAGTATAGTTAGTTGCAATTGTAAATGAGTATTGAACAGCTCATGGTCAGATGCAGGGGTTACTGTTTCTGTATCACAGAATTCCTTGTCTAAGAGAATCGTTCATGGTCCCAGACTTGATGTGATGTCAATTGGATCAAGGTACGATCTCTCTATTACTTAGTTCAATAGCTCGAACACCGATCGGTCACTACCCAGGATAAAACTTAGTGTGATAAACACGATGGTTTATTCTGTGTCTGGGTGTCATTTATCTATGATATGTATGTATTTAGAAATTTAAAAGTATATTTATCAGTTGTCTGGTTGCCATAGTACTAAAACTTCGTTTGGTTTTCGTTTGTCTACCTAGGCATCGGACTCGCAATCTTGAGGTCGCTGGTTCGGATCCTACCGATCATACTACCGACGTTAACCCACTCCTAAAACATGCAATTGAGCTTAGCTGGAGGGGTTAACAAGATTGCTAGTAATGTGCCCACAAAACCACATTGCTGATTACATAATAAAAAAAAATGCTGGTGATGTTTGATGTAAGTAGGTAGGTACTCACTACTTTTTTAAATAGCATCTAAGCATATGTTCATTATTTAATTGAGAAGTGGGTAAGTAGTAAGTAGATAATAAATATGATACGACTGACATTTTAATAGTCATTCTGGTTAAAGTCATCGTAAACTATATCTAGATATATATTTATAGATTAACTGTTTTTTTTTTTTTTTTTTTTTTTTTTTTTTTTTTTTTTTTAATAACTAGCAATGTGGGATCGAGTCCCACATTACTAGCAATCTTGTTAACCCCTCCAGCTAAGCTCAAAGGCTTGTGTCAGGAGTGGGTTCACGTCGGTAGTATAATGGGTAGGATTCGAACCCGCGACCTCACGATTGCGAGACCGATGCCTTAGCCATTAGGCTACCGCCGCTTTATACGCATCGCATTAGTTGTAATTAGATTCTAGTCTATCATCAAATTATATCTAAATTTTGGTCGCGGGTTCGAATCCTACCCAATATACTTTATGAACCCACTCCAACAAGTTAGCTTAGCTGGAGAGGTTAACAGGATCGTTAGTAATGTGGGACCCACAATCCCACATTGCTAGTTACCTTATAGTATTTAAAAAAAATGATATATTTTTTAATCTAAAAGAAAAACTTTGCCAATATCAAGAGCAAAAGCCGCCAATCACGAAAAACGATCTGTCATCATTATTTTCAAATTAAAAAAGTTTGTGAATGTGTTCTGAATAATCACATGTGTCCGACCTTGAAGCCCTTTTTCATTAGGAAAGGGAAAGTGTGTTAATCATAGACCATTTGAAATTAGTTTAGACTTCGACACAACGCGTTCACTTTTTTAAACGTACCTACGCATGTTACGCATATTATGTAGGTAGACGCATATTTTATTTAAATTAGGGCTAATGTAGGTATATTATCTGAAACATTGTGGTCGAAGAAAAAAAGTCTTCTTTATTCAATTTACCAGTTGTTCCTTAACTTTTTGATGTAGTCAGCTAAGTTTGCGTGTCTGACGTTAGCGCTTAAGCTGCAGTCAACTCGAATTAAGGTATCGGAGAAGATGAAGGAGACAAGCGAGGAGCGACGTCCCAGCGCAGAACTGCATTCGAATACAACTTCTCAAACGCAAACTTAGGTGGCGCGAATTGTACTTTGACTACTAAGACCAGTAGGTATAGGTAGGTACAGTCAGCCACATAGGCACCTAAGTCGCTTAATAGCTACCTCTACAACGCCGTCATAGCGTCACTTGCAAATATTCAAATTGGCTCGCGATAGGCAAAGAGTGAAAATAGCAGAGCTAAGCTCTCCTAATACTTGCTCTTATTAAAATCAGGACAGAGTTATGTAAGTATGACTTACTCTTGGATGTCAACATTAAACTTGACGATATTGTTCAAGTACCTACCCATGTACATAAGTAGGTATACCTCCCTACTTCTAACTTATTTCTGCACTTAATAGCTTATCAACGCGACAACGATGTGGTTTTACTATAGTAATGAGAAAGCGAAAGAAATTACATGTTACATTTGGACGAATGGCGCGCGAAATGGCTGCTCTGTGCGTCTTCTTTGCACAAACAAATTGAGTTTGAATTTCTAAACAAATAGCTTTGAGGTGGCATTGACTAATTGAGTGTTTTGGAGGAAACTTAGAACAATACATACCTACCTACTTAGTAAACGAATGCCTAGAAATCTAGCGGTACCTACTATAGGTTTTTTTTTTTAAGATAACTAGCAATTTGGGATTGTAGGTCCTACATTACTAGCAATCTTGTTAACCCCTACAGCGAAGCTCAAAGGTTTTTGTTAGGAGTGGGTTCACGTTGGTAGTATAATGGGTAGGATTCGACCCGCGACCTCACGATTGCGAGACCGATGCCTTAACCATTAAGCTACCGCCGCTTGTACCTACCTACCTACCTTTAAACAATAACAAAGTAGAAAATAATCAACTTTTTATCTTACGTGCCGTTTTTATTGGTCCGCAGAAAACACACTCTTATAGTTTCACCTACCCCATAGTGTGGGATATCGTTAGATAGGTCTTTTAAAAATATAAGGGGTTGTTAAGACCATTTTTCGATTGATTGAATGCTCAACATGCGAAAACTTATTAAACGGTTTTTAGATATTAATAAAGTTGTATTTAAGATTTGTGTATGTTTATCTAAAATGTAAAATAAAATAAAATAAATAAATATTTTTTGTTAAAGTCCCCCCTGCCACCAAAATTATTGTTTTTGCAAATGTGAAAAAAAAACCAGGATAATAGTACCTACATATAATTAAATTAATAGGAAAACTATCATAGCTAAGTATGCTTTACAAGTTTACAAGTAATAGCCGACCAAGTTAGAAGTAACAATAATTTTCGTACAAATTAGTAAGTATGGAACAAAAACTGCATTATTTTGATAGGATACAACGAAGCCCTACATTGTGCGTGGCCCGACTGCCCATGCACTTGCCCAGTTTTTTTTAATATAAACACATTAGCTTATGATATTTATCTATTAAATAACGCCGAGCGATAACATTTGTTACAGTTAAAATCCGCCTTTTTACCGCCAGTTTTCCTATAAGTAGGTAAGTACTCTCTAGATTAAGCTGCTCTCAGTACTGTAGCTTCGGTACTGATATTTAAGTATAGTTGGCCTATTTGGAAGCATGTTAGCATGAATTGCTGTAATTAATCAATCTTGTAAACTTGAATATAAATAGGAATAGGTACAGTATAATATAATCGTCAAGGCTTTTTAAAACTCCTTTCACTAAAATACCTACGCATGTCAACTTTAGGTAAAGTTTATAAATATAGTTTACCTATAATCTTACTATCTTACTAGGTACATACTATAAATTTATTAATGCGAAAGTTTGAACGAATCTGGATTAAAATTCGGCACAGAGATAGATTAAAGTACGACTGTCTCTGTGGCGTGGTGGCAGTGTGTCCGACTGCTACGCAAGAGGGTTCGATTCCCACACGGGACATCACTTCTTGTGATCCACAAATTGTTCACTCCGCGATACAGGGCTTATCATATTGCGGGAATCGTACTATAAAAAAAAATCTATATCAACACAAGTAGACAGTTTATTCTACACAAGTAGACAGTTTATTTAATAATCTTATTAATCAGCTTGTAGTCAATTTTGTCTTTTTTACCATGATAAAAACTACGTAAATAGTTAACTCTAAGATAGTACCTATCTAGATACAAATAAAACAAATCTTTGATGTTATTTTAAGTTGTATGCATTTATATGCGCAGTTTAATACTCGTTCGTATCGTAAGAATCACACGTGCAGGGGAGGAAGTCGTCTTTGTAGGATACTGACTTCAAAGCTCTTAGTATACATTAATAAATGCGTAACGACGACCACTATAGCAATGTAATGCGTTCAAAATTAACTGTGACCACGTGTAGGAAAAGGCTGATTACTTGATACACTTGCGCTTGAGTACCTACTTGAACTATATTATCGTTATATAACGTAAATGGTACATGAATAAATAATAAGTAAAATTACATAATACTACGTATATAATACATTTTTAAGTAGGTACACTTAACGACAATGTTGTAAACAGTGTTAGTTTCCTTGACCCCGGTGAAGTGTAGCATGCTTATGGTGAATCTGCCTGCGGTATACTCGAGTTAATAATGTAGTGCGCAAAACAAGGGCAATGGCTGTTGACCCCGTCGCGATCTATCGCCGGCATCTGGCAATGATCTCGCATCAGGCGCCGCACGCGCACGCGGAAGCTTCTCGCGGGAATTGACCGTGTTTCAATGGGTGCTTGATTGAAGCACACTTTATACTGCATTCTCTAGTATGAAAAGGATTAGAAAGTGGGATTAAGCTGGTTCTATATGCCTTCCAGGGACTTTCTTACGTCAAAGTTTACCATTAGAGGAATGTGTCTGGCTATTACATACTACCTATCTACGTCTCTTACTGCGTCTGGTCTGACCTAATGAGATCATTATGTTTACATAAAACAGATGCATGTTGGGTATTCCATTTGGATGTATTATTATCTGCGCGGACCAAATCCTCGAATGTTGAACCCTACCTTGACATGTATGCGAGAGCGAGACAAGACAGTTGCGGAACGGAGGTGCGTCGGCGCAGGGTTGCACACAAATAGCTTTCCAGTCAGAACTTGAGTCAAGTGCTTCTGAGAATGATTTGTGTATGTATAAATAAAAATCATTATCATTATTAAATAGCGGCACAGTAATAATATGAGTTGTAGGTGAAAGTTTTGGCCAGGGGATCGTATCTACATCCGCAAGGGGAGTTTGTGGGCTTGTGATGTGTCATGGTTGATACACCACCCTTCGTTTTAAGCGCAGGTGCGTCTTGTTCAAGTGTTTGAAAGCAAAACGTCCCCATCGTAAGAAGTTTATATTTAAACCATAGACAAAAAATATTAGGGATCGGAAGGCATTTATTTCAACGACTATTTTTATCAAAAAAAGTCTTTAAACAGTTGGCTTTGCACTTCCACTCTATGGTACACTTCCATTTAATATTAGTTCAAGGTTTTGTCGTTTATGAACGTTTTCTAAGATCTAATGATACGCATTTGTATTATGTTTGTGACTGAACATAACGCTTGTCTCAAAGCCATAATATATAATCCATTACCGTGCATTGTTTGTAAAAGGTAAATCGTGGACATCGACAGCGGACGTGAAAGTGCTAGTGCTAACTGGTCGGACACGATGTCGAACACATTTGCATATTAGGTAACCGATTGAAACCACGTCATGAACAGGATACAGGGACCTATAAATGCTATAATTATTGGGAAATAAATTATTAATTATATTATTTGTTGATCGGTGAAAATTTAGTCAAGTCAAATAGGTATTTTCCTGTATAAAATATTTGTGAGTTCGCTTGTAAAACGGGTCGACGACATAGTAAAGCATGATTGAAGAGGCTTTACATTCTGTTGTGATTATTTTATATGAATAATACACTTTTTGCCGCTCAAATTTTCATACATCTACCTGACAGACTCATTATAAATGCTGACCTTTCTTATTATACCTGCCTATGTAATTTGTTAATATCTACCTCTTACTTGTAAGGCAAAGTATAGGGCATATACTTGTTAAAAATAAACAGAAACACCTACTTTACTCTTAATTGAACTTTGCGGTACCAAGAGTTAAGTTAGTCTGTTTATTTTTACCAGATGTACAAGTATATTATTCCCTGTCCGACCCGTGCGGGGTGTGTAGATATTCTGATAACAATGCTAAAAAAATATTCGTTAAAATGTTTTTATTAAATATTTAAATTCACGATTTAAGTACCCAATTTCGTCGAAATGTGTAAATTTTCAATATTTTTATCAACATTGTTTGCATAAAGCCTCTTTACAATCAAAACAATCTTTTCCGCCTCCACATGTTTTCCCATATGACTATCAAGAAAAAAAAAGTTATTCTTTTTGCGTAAATAAAATTAAAAAAAAAAGACATGAATCGAATGGAAACATGATACCTAACAACACATTAACGGGTCAAAAAGGGATTAAATATACATCACTATACATAGTATAAAACAAAGTCGCTTTTCTGTCCCTATATCCCTATGTATGCTTCAATCTTTAAAACTACGCAACGGATTTTGATGCGGTTTTTTTAATAGATAGAGTGATTGAAGAGGAAGGTTTATATGTATAATAACATCCATTAAATGGTGGAGAAATAAGGAGCGGAGCAGCAATAAGAAATGTTGCAAAAACGCGCGGTTCAGCTCGTACTGTATAAGTATATGCCCTATACTTTACCTAACAACTTGTTAGGTATTTATTTTAACGTAGTTAGTAACAAGTATGTACTACTACGTTAAAATAAATACATGAATACAACTTTCATTAATCTTTACCTACTTAATCTAGCTCTGTCGTCATTATTCATAATTTCAAGTGCTTATCCAATTCTTTACTTACAGTTGGATCAACGTAACTAGGCCGGACTGAAGTAGGCGACAAGTGGTTGCGTTTTGGATATAAATGGTGACAGGAAGCGGGGGGCGGGGGCGGTAACTAAACCAAGAGGATTAGAGATGCGATTACGCATTACATTGTCATAATTAGTATTACTAATTAATGTTTTTTTGTGATTATTTTGCTAAAGAAATTGTTTTTTAAAGTTTCTCTATTATTTACTGTAACTGTTCTAAATTTAAACTTTTATGAACTCATTTAAATAGTGTTTTTATATTGTTGAATTAAAATGTTGTTAGTATTTTTAATCGATTAATCGTTTTCGTAAGTAATTTTAGGGTCGCATCTCTATGGCATGCGCGAAAGTGATAAAAACCTAACTTCAATCCGGTCAAGATACGTAGATCGTACTGTAAAGTGTCAACTGTCAACAGCTTTTCTTATTGAGGCTCAATTCAATGTCGCTAAAATATTACAAAAGCAGAATTGTCCAGGCAATTTGTAGTTAGCGTAAAAGCACCTTCACGGAACGGTAGCTAGTTTAATGAGTAGACAAGACAACAGTTACTCAAGCAGATAGGTACCTACCTACGGGATGTAGAAACGAATTGAACTGAAAACATTCAGCTAGACAATACTAGTCACTTAAACCGTTTGTCAAAACATTGGTTTTATTTTAAATGGATGATGTACCTGGGTATCTAGTCGCTAATGTAGTGTCACATTACAGTATTAAAAAAAAAACTGGGCAAGAACGTCGGACCATGCTCAGTGTAGGGTTCCGGAGCCGTTGCCGTAGGAAAAATGCCACACGTTGATGTTTGTTCGAATTTTTAAGCTATTGCATAGCTCTTATCGCGGGCTTTGAGCGCGGCGACCGAATCAAGAAATTCCGTAACGAAAATAAAACCTAACACCCAGGTCAACCTAACACGCTCGGTCCTACTCCGCCTACCATGTAGGCGGAGTGGGGCCGGCCGAGCGTATATGTATATGGTACGACTGTACGAAGCTTGCACGGATTGAGACGAGCTGCTTCGAAATGTAATGAAAAACAATTATAATTAATTATTAATTAAAGAAATAAATAATTATAATTGCATAACTTGATAAAAAATGCTTATATGCAATAGCTTTACCGCGGCAGTCCCCAAGTGTCACACATTTTTTTTTTCAGCTTCTGTTAGGTACACGTATGGAGTGCCCCCCCTAAAAATATTTATTTTTATTATTTATCTATCAAACTAAGTGGCGGCTACTACAAGACACCTTTTCATCAAATCTCATTAACATTCACTGTGCAGTCTTTGAGTAAAATGCCTGTGACATACGGACGGACAGACAGACAGACAGCCGGACATGGCGAAACTATAAGGTTTTTGTTTTAAGTTTTTGCCATTTTGGCTACGGAACCCTAACAAGGTAAGTTAGGTACATTGGATTGGACAGCAAGTAGGTTCCTACTTTAGTCTGAAGTATCTAAAGTAATCTGTGGTATCTACCTGGTAGCTGTCATGTAAATATGGAAGTTATGATAATAAACAATTGTTAGTGAGATAATGTATAATAGTTTTCCATTGTGTAATTTCTGTAATAGTTGTCTAGGTTACCTAGGTTACAGGCTCAACCTAACCTAGAGAATCTATGAGTACCTAAATACCTATCTATGCCTTAATAATTTAATTTAACTAGTTATTGCATAGGTACCTCTAAAAGTCTAATTTTATTTCAGTTATCTTATCTTATACCCTTAAACGAGCTATTCTTGTGTGTTTCAATAGGTATTAAAAATACCTATATCTATACTAATATTATAAAGCTGAAGAGTTTGTTTGTGTAAACGCGATGTTCTCAGGAACTACTGGTCCGAATTTAAAAATTCTTTTACTGTTGGATAGCCCATTTACCGAGAAAGGCTATAGGCTATATAACATCACGCTACGACCAATAGGAAAAATGTTGCAAATACGGGGAAAAAATACGCAGACAAAGTTGCGCGGGTCTGCTAGTAGGTAGGTATATATATAAAATCTGAATTTCGGCAACGGGTTTCGGGGGCGATAAATCGATCTAGCAAGGTTTATTTTTTAGAAAACGTCGTTTAAAAAAATACAGTCATATACGTACCCATGATTACTATATAATATGTAGCAAGCTAATCTGAGAAAACGAGGTTTGTGACGTCATAAATGCTAATGTCAAATCATATAAATCTATGGTTTTCAATTATGAATGTAATGTTAACTCGTAAAGAATCAATTAGGTAAAGTATTTGTTTATGGATTTCATGTTCTACAAATCAATAAGCGATTGTGTCAAACACTCATTTCTCCATTTGTTCCAGCTAGGCAAGTTGGCTTTGACACCACTAAACTGCCGTTATAATCGTCTGTGTTTAGACGCCTCTAGTCACGACTGAACATCTAACTAATACTAATGAGTTCCTACACTTTATGACCATGACAACTAGGAACAACGGCCCGTAAAAAAAAAAGAATGCTTCTGAACATTTCATTTAATGGATTTTACGCCGGATATGTTAAGAACCAACATTTTTGGTTGTATTGATTCACCTATGTTAGTCATCAAAAATATTTTTGCATTACAAAACATATGCGACGGTCACACGCACTCACACACGATACTTTTAGCGTCGGCGTTTAGCGTTTTTGAGATTTAGCACTTTCACTGCAATTTGGGAAGTTTTTGTGTTCGATCTCTGTATTACTCCAGCTCATTTTAGATTAATATGGACGGGTCGTATGCCAATATTTATTTATGATAGATATTAAATTACTTTAAGACTGAATTCCAAAAATATACGACGAAAACGTTAAATTGCCATCACTAACTCTATCTATTACTATCTATCTCCAATCAAATGTACGAGATTCAGATTCTATGCTACAACAATCTTGCTGAGCGTTAGAAATATCCTATCTTTACGATACTGTATAATAAATATACATACATATTAAAAGTGACATACAGGAATACGGGCGTAACTCTTCCAGGACATGGTTAGCTCATAAAACTACGCAATCATTGCGTAGCCTGCGGACAGTAACAACTGTAACTCATAATTGCGTTTTTACCAGTAAAAGAAGCGTGTCTGCTATGACCTTAAATGGCTGAGAACCGAGAGAGTAACATATTCAGAATATCTACATTTAATAAACCAGAAGCTGACTGACTGACATATCAACGCAGGGCATAAACTATAAGGGTTAGAAACTTGAAATTTTGTACAGGGGTCCTTATTATAACGTAGGGGAGCACTAAGAAAGGATTTTTGAAAATTCACCCCTTAAGGGGGTAAAACAGGGGGTGTAAAGTTACTATGAAACTTTGCCGTTAAAATATTTTTGTAAGAATCTGGCATCCACGCGTGCGAAGTCGCGGGCATAAGCTGGTTGATTATATAATCTCTAAAAAAATTCTCAGTCGAATCACTTTCTATGTCAATGCACCATAAATTGAATGTCACGGTTACGATACTGAATAAATTTGAAATGAAATAGATAATGGAGGCAATTGGCATAAATATATATCTGACACGAGAAACACATTGAGACAGGTCAAGTAATTTAATATGGGTGGGTGGATTGTAGGAAATAGAAAGTGATAGATGATGTTTCTTTACTAGCTGTCTGAGTGTGAACCTATAATAATAAATATATGCAAAACGAAGAACGAGACCTAGAATTAGACATATTACGTAAATAAATTTACCGTATCGTAGCTGTCAATGATCTGCCGACTCAAAAGTTGATTACATTTTATAAAAACCTAAAATAATGATAAATTTCTGGGGGGTGGGGGAACAGGGAATCACCCCTCAAAATTCGACTGAATGATCTTTTTTTTGGGTAACTTAAAAATTTTTGACACTGGATCGGAGTATTTAGGCAGGCAGTTGCCCGCCCTCGGTGGTGGTGAATATGGTGTGTAAATGCACCCCCTTAGCCATGCGAGCGACTCACACTTGACCGTTCAGTTTGAGTCAAATGTTGCCCCCCTAGAATATGATTCTGAATCCCCGCCTGAGTCAAACTCATCGGAGATTAGCTAAGATAGCGCAAACATAGGCTCACTCTGGTCTCTCATTATCATAGTCCAATGGGGTGGCTATTCTATAACTTAGGAAAGAAATTAGGCGTAGGGCTTACGGCTTAAGGGTAGATTACGCGAAACAGAGTTCGGCTCTCTCAAAAAATTATATAGAAAACCTAAATATTAGGACACGAAAAACATTGTGTCACTCACACACACACAATATGATCCTACAAATTAATCTTGAAGTTGCGGAAAAATGCAAAAACGAGCATTTTCGTATTGTCATAGTCATGGCGTTCGTAATCTAACATATATGTACGGACGAATATTCTACTTTATTTTGACCTGCGCTCCTGGGTACTGTGAAGTAATGGTTGTGTGCGGAAGAGCGAGGCCGGCGATCGTGTCGCTGTGTACGTAGCGCTAAATAAATAATTATCTCAGTGTAATGTCCCCTTAACGTGTTCACACGACATTTTTAGGAGATGGTCGATCATCTATGGGCAATGTTACAATGGTTAAGTAACCTTGCTGATCTCTCAATTTACTCCGAAGCCACTGCGTCATAATCGGATGTGTAACTATAATGTTTGTTACACATTCACATCCGCACGACTAAACAGTTAAACTGAAATTTAGACACGCGGGAATCGAAAACCACGCTCGCCGAGTAGCAGCAAAGGCTGGTTTAGGTACCTATACATATTTAGTATCTAGAAGTCAAAGCTTTTAAGCTATCCGATATTAGATTATTCATCAATATCGTAATGGAAAAGGTATTGGTTTAAGTATCGATAATAAAACTCTAGAGATTCAGAAATTGCTTTATTTAGGTACTCTTGTCTATCTTTACACGAAAGCGTATAAAACTATAAACATCTATCGATATCTAATACCACTTAAGTAAAAATAGTCAATTTACCTATTGTAATATATAAAATATTGTTTCCAAATAGACTCTTAGGTATTTCTTTCTTTCATTTACTTACATATAATCTCATTCATTACTTCGGTAGAGCAGTGCATTAGTAGGTATCCATTGCTACGGAAATTGCTGTTTCCTCTACAAAGTAGGCTTAATCATTTTATTATATTCATGTTTATTTTTGTAGAAATAGGCCCGCCATTTATTATTTGAAACAAAAATACAAAGGCTTAAATTGAAAGATAAATAAATGCCAAAGTAATGAAAGGTAGCTTAAATACGTGAGGAGGTTAAAGGGCTATTGTTGCGAGGATTGGGAGCAGCTTTTAACTCCAGCAGAGGGCTGAACTGATTGCAAATTTGCTGCTTAGAAAGGGGTGAATAATGTGGTATACAATAGAGACAGATACCGACCTATTTACCTTTTTTAATACGACAACAACGGTAGCAAACAGTCATGCGGCTCGCCTGATGGTGAGTCCTACCCGTATAGGGGATTAAATATATTTTTAAAGTGACAACCCTAGGTGTCACTTTAAAAATATATTCACTCCCCTCCTGAAAAACTTTACAGCGCCCTGACTGTTAAACAAGAGTTCGGGTGAGTCACCCAGGGTAACGAAAAACTTCGTGTGATGAAGATTATAGTTTATTCTGTGTCAATGTGTAATGTGTCTTTTAACGATCTCATTGGCACTTCGGATTATGATTGGAGCTTATGACTGCTGTGCGAGTCGTTAGTGGTTCCATTACACCATGGGACAGAACCTCGTGATATTTTTAAATTTGGGTCCCGTATGCAGGTGTACTTTGTGTCTGCTGACTGTTAATCGTAAGTTTGTGAAGTTGTCCTGGACACAGGGCTAGTATCCTAGTGCGGGTTTTTCAGAAGACTATCCACTCTAAACTATATCTCTAAAGGTACTCTTCTAATGTTTATAATACTAATAACTAATACATGATACTAATATTATAATGCTGAAGAGTTTGTTTTTTAAACGCAATAATCTCAGGAACTACTGGTCTGGTTTATCGAGAAAAGTTATGGGCTATATAACATCACGTTACGACTAATAGGAGCGGAGCAGTAATGAAAAATGTGGCAAAAACGGGAAAAATTGACGCATACGAAGTTGCGTGGGTCAGCTAGTTTCAATATAAATTTACAACTACACATCCAAGCCCCTGTCGACTTACTCACTTTAAGTTAGTGTAACCATTGCCATCATCACGACCTCATGGTATATTCTATACACAAACGTGCATCCGTACTGTTTACTGCCCCATTTTATTCACGGCGAATACGTAATGTCACGAATGGCAACCGACTATGATCACTACACAATAATTACATTTCTACAACATCAACTATAAAGGTATTAAATATTAATGCTTAAAGGTCTCACACGCGTAATATCAATATTGCTTTTGAGAAGTTTATGTAGGTACCTATGGTTAATGTAGGTAGGTCAATATATACGATACATTCAAGTGTCCCGATGATTATAGTTACTTACAGTCACTTTGAAATCCCAACAAGTCTGACGATCTTATCTATATGTTTCACTGTGATATTAAATAATTCACTGTGCCCAAAAACAACAAAGGTACATCTGCATTTTTTTTTGCACACAATATACACTATCAATATTCATTAAATCTTTTTTTTTTTGTACTAAATAGCAAGCAATATATATTGAATTTCTGACTGTAAGGGTTTGTAGTAATTGAGATTCGGTTTTGCAGCTGCAAGCAGTTTTGTCACTCTCATGGACAAGTGTGTCGGCCGTTGAGAGCGACCTACTGACTGAGTGGTTAGCATGTACCGCGACATTTCACTATCATTCCTACATCTCGTCTACATTCGGGTATAGACACAAGGTCAACGTATCTATTTTCTTGATGATGTATTTTTATTGACTTAGTTGCCAACTGCTTATAAAATATATTTAAAAAAAAAAATCGATTTATCAAACAGACTTATAATTATGTTAATTGTCGTTTGTATCATTTAAATAGCTCTATGCTGTTAATTGAAGAGATTTGTCTTAATTTCCTACACTGACTTCATCCGATGGGG
Source organism: Herminia tarsipennalis (assembly GCA_945859575.2). NCBI lineage: Eukaryota > Metazoa > Arthropoda > Insecta > Lepidoptera > Erebidae > Herminia > Herminia tarsipennalis. The sequence continues at coordinate 19,050,567 of OX243839.2, forward strand.
TTAATTTATGTTTATCTAATGCGATTTATCACAAAGTCGCATTGCAAATATATCAGGAGAACATATTTATATCACAGTCAAACGTACCTACTAAAACGAGTTATGATACTGTCGGTGTAAATATTGTATTTTATTGTGGGCATTTGCGAAACGCGTGTTATTGGAATATATTTGCTAGTTGGAGTGAAATTTAATTATTTATATAATAGGTATATCATTCGTAATAATTGCGTAGTCTAGGATTAGTTCTAGTCAGTCTAGCCAGGTTAATATCTAGTAATTCTTCCATTTAAAGACTGTTGGGTTTCTTTATATTTTTCTCTTTAGAACTATCATCGTAAATATTTCTATCGTACAATCACCTTACTAATTACTCTGGAATTTTCTCTCACTTCTAGATTAACATTTTAATGAAATTTTAACTAGTTTAGTCAAATGTTTATCGTTTTTTTCTATGTATATTCTGATTTAGTAACAAATGTGGCGCATCAATGTCCAAAAACAACTAAGTGGCCATCCTAATCCAAGCTGCGTACTACGCAGCGGCCTCCAGCCGGTGCGCGCTGGTTCACAGCCGGCGTGTTTATTTATAAAAAGAGCTCATTCATCTTCCCTTTAATTTTCAACTCTCTCAATTTAGAGTAGATATAACGTCATGAGTAGCTTTAATTTCATTTAGTATAAAGATGTCTGTTACGAGTGCTCTCTCTGTTACAAAGTAGGCGGATTGATTAACTAGTTTCAAATAAATTGAAAAGTTTTGTATTTAAATAATTGAAAAATAAATACTATCCCCGGATCTACAAAACGACTTATTTCGTCGCCGGTCACCACCGTAAAACACATTGCCTTCAGGTGTACCTATAGATAATATAAAGCATGCAACATGCAACGATACACGTGGAAGCTCAAGAACTTTTACAACTTTCTCTGTTGAAACAAGGATTTTAAAGGGCGTATAACAAGTTTCATTAAATCATTACAAAAGTAGGCACAACATATCGCTCTAATTTTTCTTCCGGATGCTATTACCGTCGCTATTAGTGTTCAGATCTGCTTTTTGTACTGAGTAGTTCGAGTTGGTGTAGGGCAGCTTTTGCGCGCCACATCGTTCTAATTAGTGGTACTGAATTTCTTAAACGGTCGGACGGCGGTTGTTAACGAGCGTATACGAAATGAAATCGCATTCAACGTACCAAGACGGATGCGTTCGGAATATAATCTTAGTATTTTAGGAAGGGAAACAGTCTGCTTTGACGGAAGCCGGCGACAGATTTCGCCCGTGAATAACAAATAATATATCACGCCCGGATTCATGGCCGTCGGTGGAGCCGCGCCCTGCACAATGAATATATGCACAGTGAGTCGGGCCTTCAAAGGTTAACTGAATACATTGCCCATAAGACTTGTTCCAATAACAATACATCCAATAAATGTCTACTTATATTTGTATCTGACTGCTATGAATCTTTCATAGGTTGATTTTCTCTACTTATGAAGTTTTAGACCTGCTTTTTTAAAATATGCCTATATAATTTCTTTGATATCTATACTTTTTGTTGTTATTAACAGTTTAGTTATGATATTTATTAACGTAAATGCAAAATATCTTTACAAAAACGTCCTAAACTTAATAAAATTGGAATGATTTCAACCTATTTGGTTTAGTCGGCTTTCAATAACATTGTCCCTCAAATTCCACGCAATTTGGTCGAGGAAAACATCTAGCCAAACTGTGACATTGAGTTCACTCATATTATCTTCTATATCAACATCCTACGTTACATTATATTAGTATTGTTTATAATATGACCTATTCTTCGTAGACATATACATTTATGTAGATTAGTGGGTATAACAATTAATGAGCAAAATCGAATTTGACAGATTCGCTTAAAATATTAGATGTAGGTAGGTACAAGTTAAAGTATTTTTTATAGGCATTTCTTGCCAATTACAATGTTAGAAAGATAGAAATTAGAAAGATAGAAGAATTTGAAGTCCAGACCCAGGAATCGAACCCGAGACTTCCGTAGTCAAACTGGGGCCAGAAGCGAACCACCTATCTGGACTATGCTACTAGATTTCAAATTTCTCTATCCCTTGATGCTCGCGAGTTTGGGCCCTCGCATGCGCCATCTAGTCGGTAGTTAAAGAACTATCACGGCTTTTGTTATTAATATAATATCTTGGGACAACTCACACAACGCTATCTGGTCCCAAACTAAGCAGAGCTTGTACTATGGAAACCAGACAACTGATAAACATAGGTACTTATATATTTCTAAATACATACATATTATAGATAAATAACACCCAGACACAGAATAAACCATCGTGCTCATCACACAACGTTTTATCCTGGGTGAGGATCGAACCCACGACCTCTTGCGTAGCAGTCGGATACACTCCCACCGCGCCACAGAGGCAGTCAATTGCTTCGTTACAGAGAGCATTTTAACAAATTATGATGTCGCAGGCCGAATATTAAAGTAATTTTTATAGGCATTTCTTGCCAATTACTTTACAAATACAATAATTGCATTTTTGGGGTACAAGTTATTAAATAGACAATTTTGAGTTCTAATCTCGGATATAAGTATTTGTTGTCCATTTTAGCTTCGTAGCTAACGTTGGTCAAGTTGTAATTTTGTAATACGTAGTTTAATTAACAAATGTTGTGTGCTTCGAGCATTATACTGAAAGCGCCTTACCTATATAGGGTTAAATCAAGGTTGTATGCTCTTGACCATGACTCAGGTTTTTATTTCTGAGCTTGTGACATTTAAGCTCAGTAGCATTGTTATCTTAGTGTACTACTGTCGAGTTATAAAGTGTTGGCAGAGCAGAGAGAGGAGGCTTACCTTGAGGAAAGCGCTTCGTCGTGCGCCGGTCACATTATAACGGGCGGCCGAACTCGCCCGGTAATGTCCTGCAAAGAGAAATAGAATAATTAGTATTTTATATGTATAGAAACAAAATATTAAACAAGTGCTTATTGTCTATTATGTCTTAAACAGATTGGGTTTGATCAGATAAAAATTGATTAATTTTTCTAATCAAGCCAAACTTTGGCTGATTAACTTTTGCAATTGTACAATGGCGTGTAGTTTTAAAATCAATCCCCTGTTTATAAAGTCATCAAAACTTAAATAAATTTATTTACAAAGATTACATTTTTTATTGAAACCCGTGTTTTTATGCTTTTTCTGTGATGTAAATGTAAATAGTCGATGAGGTGCATTCATTTTGATAAAATTTTCCTTAGCAGTGGATTATAAGTGCGTATCAACTACCTAGACTTTACAACTTGCGTCAAACTTGCTAATGTTTACTAAAAACTTTGACAAAGTTTTCTTTTCACAGGTAGGTATCTTACTTAGCGCAACAAATTATTCGTTTAATAATTTGTAGGTACATGTTTTATACATGAATAAGATATTTTACAGCTCAGAATAAATGTTGCGGAATGCAGCAAGTACCTATTTTGAACCTAGATAATAGCACATATAATATAATCCTATACTAGTAATAATAATAGGATCCGAAGTGGTTCTTGTCAGGTCCTAGGGGCGTCTCTCTAGCAATAGATCTGGGGACACTTTCTAGCAATAGCTGCTGTAATATACGATCGTAAAATTGTCACCATGTAACAACGTTGTTGCTGGAGCCATACGGCGGGTGTGCGGCACCGACACACAAACCCCACGAAAGTGGACCGGCCGAGCCCACCTCCAGTAGGCAGTATCTCTTGTAAGCATAGCCCGAAACAAGTCAGCCGTTTATGAGCTTTTATGAAATATTGTTCTATCTGGCAAAATCAAAGCCGTTCATCGAACGTGGCTTACTTACAATGTATCAAGTTACTCTTAAATATATGATAGTTTCTAACAGATATTGAGCTTATGGCCCATTTGAATTTCAAGTTATTGTCGTTTTCTCCGTCTGTACAAATTTGAAATCCTACTTTATTTATAGACTATGTTAACTATGTAGTGATATTGTGGACAGAAAGTCGTAGTTGATAAAGAATGCATCGATACAAGTAACACAAAAGAACCTTATACAAAGAGATTAGCCGTCAGTTAGTAGACAAAGAGAATGTCAATATTGGTTTGTATGGGCAGTAAACATTGGACGTCTCGGGCGACCGACTCCCGAGAATCCGACCATGTTCCGTTCTGTATGAAGGTACTCATTTATTATGGGATCTCGATTGTCATAGGAACAAAGACTGCCTTTCTTTAAGATTACACGATACTGGCTATTCTAACTTGAATATTGACATATAAATCTCTAGAATTACGTAGATGTAAATGAGAAGTCCGAACAGAATGTTTAGGGACATGTTAATGGAGAAATCAATTGAAATTCTTGTTCCAAACAACGTATTGATACGCAATATTTCTGAAATAAAAAAGTAAGTGAATATTTTAAATAAAAATAACAGTACAATACATGAAGCGTGAAAGCAAAACATTAACGCGTTTTGTATCTAAACATTGTGTGCAAATTTCTGTCGATAAAACCGAATAAGCACACATTTTCTCAGGTAGCTACTATATTATTTATGCGTTTTGGTTGGATATATAATGTCGTTCCCATCCCATCTTAGTGTTTTTCATTCCTTATGACGTTCCTATGGAATGCATACACCGGTAAAGTTATCCATTGCACATGAGTTAGTCTAACATATAATACCTACATTACCGATAAAAGCTCATACTGTGATATACAATTCTGTTTCCAAATACAGAACTAGTCGTAATGAGCTACATATAAAGTCAGAATGCTAATAAATATCTGCATAATTACTCACGTTTGTTTACAGTATAATACATCTTGTATCACGTTCTGTTATAAGCAATCAGAGCACGTACCATTAGCAGAATCCACAATAACTCTGTTTTGGTGAAATCAACAGCACTATTTTACCAAACACCTGAAAACTAGCGTCTTTTTGATTTCAAACTAAAACATTCATTTCGACTAGCTATTTGTTATGTCCACTTCGAGTAAACTGCTTCTTCCGTTCGAACACTTGTTGATTCTATTTCATTCTATTTATCATTGAGAATAACATCTGCTTTTATTTGTTTATAACCTTTTTAACACAAATATGGTCTGCCCATAAACGTCATTCAGAGGACCAGTATGGGTGGCAAATTGAAACAAAAATCTTAATAGCCAGAAATAATAATTAAATGATAAAATGTTACGAGGGCAAAAGGTTGCACGATAAAGAAGTGCTTATTGAATAACCGAAACGAAGAAAAATAAACTGAACGTGTTTTGTATAGGAATGAATGCAAGTTCACATGCAAATGTTGCGTTTGCAGTGCAGGGTACAAGGGAAACTCAGTCTTAATCATTAACCTTTGAGCAATAATTGTTATTGCATTAGATAAGATTTTGTCCCAGATTCTAGATGTGCCTGCCCACTTAATACGATATTTAACCGTGTTTCTAGATAAACTGACTCTAATTTGTAAATACGTAATGGAAGATGTGTGGTCCAGCTTGTCAATCAACATTTATCGCATAACCTAAACAATTGTTTATGACCAATATGTTTTTGTTGTTTTCGTTATCTGCGTGTGTTACGCGTCGGTGTTATAGACGGACCGTCGACACCATTTATCTACGCTTTGGTGTAAGAGGCGGACCGTTGACACCATTTATCGAAGCAGTGCAGTTGCGGACCGGCACGAGGCGTCGAGTCAGCGCTACGTGATTTCCACATCTCGCCACTTCGATTTCGCAACCGTCTTTCCATAGTTGTAGTTTTAGATTTTAATAAAGAACGATTCATTCTTGGTACATACATCGACCATTTATCACTAGTTTTAGATTTTAGTTTAATGTAATTTATAATTAAATTTATTTAAGATGTATAGACTTTCTCTGCAACCTCCGGCTCCAGTTAACGTAATTGGCGCAGTCGGTAGGATATTCGCGGGCCGGTTCGCGATAATTAGGAATATCTCAAATCGATATCCGCGTTCGCGAGTCACCCGGGTGGTTTCCAAGCACCTTCAACGAATATCCGGATCTTCGGAAGCTGAAGCCAGAGGCGTATCCAGACATCGATACTGCAGAGGGGCCAACTATACACTTATTGAACCCAGACGGAACATCCGACCAGAAGAAGTAAGATGAACACCAGTGGTCTGGCAGCAATATTTGCCACTCCGCTTGACAAATAGTTGCTGTTCTTCGGGGGGAGGTGTTACGCGTCGGTGTTATAGACGGACCGTCGACACCATTTATCTACGCTTTGGTGTAAGAGGCGGACCGTTGACACCATTTATCGAAGCAGTGCAGTTGCGGACCGGCACGAGGCGTCGAGTCAGCGCTACGTGATTTCCACATCTCGCCACTTCGATTTCGCAACCGTCTTTCCATAGTTGTAGTTTTAGATTTTAATAAAGAACGATTCATTCTTGGTACATACATCGACCATTTATCACTAGTTTTAGATTTTAGTTTAATGTAATTTATAATTAAATTTATTTAAGATGTATAGACTTTCTCTGCAACCTCCGGCTCCAGTTAACGTAATTCGTGGAATCCTCTGTTAATGGCTTCATTTGTTGTTAACTATTTTATTTACAATAGATAAGTAGGTATTTAATTGAAAAATCAAGGCGCATTTTGCATGAAATAATAAATCAATTATTGAAATAAAGCGCTTCTACATAGAGTTTGAACCTTGCCTTATTACCCATCGCCTTGTTCACAATGCCATTTAATTTGTATAAAATATAGGTACCGTACCTAGCCATACATTTTTTATATAAATGTAAGAATCCCTTATCAATAAACTACTACGATAACTAGGTATTATTTAGAATCTAGATGAGCGAAACTAGTTACATCAAAGTGATTGTAACATGGATTGCCGAAAATTATATTGGTAAAGGTAAGTATGTCAACTTATTTAATTAGTAGTTTTTATACTCAACCATGACAGGCATTGAGACGAGTTCACGGATGATTGTAATTATAGTAAAAAATACGGAAATCCTCCATTTTTTCCGATGCAGTTTTCGTTCGTAAAGTATTTATATCCTAATGAAACGTTTATTTTTCTCTTCCCGCCGATATTAGGTACTCGGTAGGGAATAGGGCTCGCACATTCTGTGCATTCGCCAGTTTCAATTTTGTATTCTTTCGAGTTGTTCTTCTTTGAATCACAAAGTATCGATGTCAGTTCAAAGTTTATTTTCTTTCTAGTTTTCTTCTTTGAATCACAATCTCGTTGCCGGTTTCAAAGTTTATTTTCTTTCAAGTTTTCTTTTTGAATCACTTTGTGATTCAAAAAGAAAACTTCTTATCCAGTTTTAACGTATTTCAAGTACATTTTGCACTCGAAGAGTATATTTGTTCTGTGTTTTTACGTTAAACGTGGAGCTGTAAAAATAGCGACATGTTAGTTTGCCGCCATTTTTACAACTGCTGATGAAACATTACCTACAGATTTAATGTTAAAAAACGAAAGATCTCGACATAGATAATTAAAATTATATAGCTACCTATCAACCGTCATTTTTATTTTTTTTTTAATTGAGAGTGCGTCTAACTTTGTTGATAATCGTTTCAGCACAAATTTAATCAAAACTGGTACCTGTTTGCCTAGTTTACTAACTTATAAAGAAATGCCTACCTACTTGGGGGAGAATTGAACCTCTTAGCTCTGGATCTTTACAAGTAATATATCTTTAACAAATAAATTTTGGGTTTCATTAATAAATTTGACCACTAGGGAATTTCACAAGAAAGTATTAAGCATTATATTGTGTAGAGTAATATATCAACATTACTAATTACACATGTGCGCGACGAGGCGCGTCGCAACTTTTAATTATTTTCTGTCCTTGAAATCAAACTTTTTATTAAATCTTGTTAAATTTGGTTTGTACACGTACGTTTGTAGTCCTTATTTAAGTACATTATTATGATCGACATAAAATATCAACATTCAATAAAAAATTATGTTGTCGTTCGATAAAGAGATATGTAAGAGTTTTATGAAGGATATAGAGAGCGTCGTATCGCATCGTTTTGAGGTGAGTTTACAGCATTAGGTATTTGATATCGTATTTGTATCGTTAGTACGTAGGTATAGAGACAGACAGACTATCGCTACGATTTATCGTAGCGATAGTCTGTCACAATATTTATATTATATAATGTTTTATGTTCTTTTATGGTAAACGTAATTTATCAGTTTGCAGTTACAAACCACTTAAATAAGAGGGTAAGTATAAACTGATTGCTTTTTACATGAAATTATCGACGATATTGCAATAACTCTTCACATAAAAATGTGTGTAACCTCGTAATGTTACAATATATAAATATATACCAAGAAAAAATAACAGTCGGTTTGTAAATTACGATTGCAGCATAAAACGATAAAACTTTTAAAAGCCAAAGTCCTACTAAAAGTGCCACTGCTTGACACATAGGACTTGGCATTTAAGAACTTTCATCCGAATAATCAAAGAATAGTCAACTTTGAATTAAGCTTAAAAGTATTTTTGAGATTACTATTCAACACGAGAGATAATAACATCTCAAAACTGAGTGACATAATTTTTTATGGTTTGATTTTCAATATAATAATACTATCTTAGGACAACTCACACAAAAACGATCCCAAACTAAGCAGAACTAGTTCTATGGACAACTGATAAACATACTTATATATTTTTTAATACATAAATATTGTAAATAAATTACACCCAGACAATAAACCATCTTGCTCATCACACAAAGATTCATCTTGGGTAGGGATCGAACCCACGACCTTCGGCTTAGGAATCAGAGTCACTATCCACTAGACCCATAGGCCAGTCAGTAGTAGGTCATATAATAATATTGTAGGTAGTCAAAAAAGCTTCGTAGAATTTTGAATTGAAGTCTCTTGTCTAACGGCTAGTCTCAATGACGTATCTACCACTATGTGTTAAAATGGCTAACTCTACTGGCAAAATTGACATTTGTGCGTTTCAATAACCGTCGACAGATAAAAAATAATGATTCCTACCTTTGATTTTAAACTACCTTTGGGAGCTCTAACTCGGATAACAATCTTCATAGAAAAATAACAAAGAACGTTTCATTAATGCTTTTGACAGCAACTTTAGTTAAAAGAATTACTAGCAGTTAAAAAAAAATATAAACTTGCAAAATCAACCGTTAAACATCAGTAAACCAATATTACGAGATGAAAAACAGATTTATTTTTTAGTATTTGCTCGAATTGCCGATACAACCTTCAAAAGAAAAATCAAGAACACATTGTCGGCACTATAAAGAAAGGATTTAAAGAATAAATATACATACATACCTACATAAATGTATAAGTAGGTATATGTTATGAAATAGCTCCCTGCTTAAAGTACAGCATGTATATTTAAAATGTGTTGTATCGAATGTTTACTTTGCAAAGCGCGATCGTACTCTAGAACTAAAACAAGTCAGTTAACTATTCATGAAAGTTGCTCCTGGGCCGACACAAGAATGCCAGCTGGCGCCACCTCGCTCCGCTAAGGACTCGGTGCAAATATTAACTAGTTGCAGTACTTTAAATCTAGCCTTGTTTTACAAGACTAACATTTAAACTTTCGCGTTGCATGATTATATCTATTTATAATACGGGAGTTAAAGCGCATTATTTGCTTTAAAATTGATTGAGGTTTCGATCAGGATGCATCGGCCGCGGTCACAAGCGGACTGACCACGGTCGGTGCAACCTGGTCGAAACGTCAAGCAATTTTAAGGTAAATAATGCGCGTTAATTCTTGTTTTAGATCACTTTCTTAGCGATTTAATTGGATACTTTCCGATAACTGCTTTTTGGCTTAAACTTATAGCCTACGACGATGTAGGCCTTGTATTCTAGTGTTAAAAACTGTCACATAAATTATTCAAAATCTACCTATGGATAAGAAAATAATACAATTTGATAAGGTATATTTTTTAAGAAATGTTTTAAACCTATAAAAAAGGGTTGTCTGTAAAATCGATAGTGCACAAGTGCACAGACACAATAAGTGCACTCTCTACTTACTCATTCTCATAGCCCGAGGAGACGGAAATCCGACACGACCGGAAAGAGATTGGGCGCAGAACCGACGGCTTACCTTGCTCTTCGAGGTACGAAAGGAAGTGACATTATTCGAAAACAGTCATCCATCTATGGACCTGTCCTCGGGCAGTAGAGAGTGCACTTATTGTGTTTGTGCAGACACCTGTGCACTATACCTCCTGTGTAGTTGAGTAGTCTCTAATGAGGTTGGCAACCGTAACTGCCATCGATTAGGATACCATTATCAAAGTTGCTGCAACTTATACCCGTAGGTATCTCGACCCGCTCGGTTGCCACCAGTGGCGGCGGGTTCCTAGGACATCATTCTTTGAGTCAGGGACTCCTCAAATAGCAATAGTAGGTACATATTTACAAAAAGATAGTGTTAGCGAATTATGTACATAATATTTTTGTTATGTTGCAAATAGATAAAATATTCACATTTTATTACCTTCTGTTACCTATCACGTTGACGCAGTAAACGCGCCAGCATCTTTCTAGTTTCATGATTTGACACGTGACTATCTGTCTAGTACATAAACCTGGCTGACTGACTGATACACAGAGCCTAAGTTGCTGGGGGGTAAAATAGGCGTTGCGAGATGGTGTGAAACTCTGTCAAACTTGATTAGATCTGTGAAAGTTTGTATTTGACTTTTCGGTTTTAAATAAAGAAACATACGTAAATGTTGATAAACGACTGGCCACGGCCGTTGCAATACGGTCGAAATCTTAAATTATTCACGCGATTAAGACCCGTAATACCTATATATATTTTAATAATGTGAAACATACGTATTTTAGCGTTTTTAAGAAATTAACCCTTACAATCATCTACATGGGCGAAGCCGTGAGCAGTAGCTAGTGTTAAAATAGTACCGATAACAGCCTATAAAGTGGAAATGTCAAGAAAGGTTACTGAAGTGGAGTAGCTCTACCTAACTTAGAACACCCTTACCTAAAAACATTATAACCAGCAATTTGTTGAGCATAGAGTACCTATACTTAGTTTTTTTTTATTTGAAGAAAGAGTTTTATTACGAAGTTAATAAATGATCAGCGGATGTTATTACAGGAAGCCAGTAATAAAAATGGAAAATGAATTCTTAGATTCCACTTTGCAATTTTGTTGTAAAATGATTAGCCGTGGGTGGCGAGTTTCTCACAATAAAAATGTTCGCAATTAAATATTACAATAAGAATAAAAAGAAAGTTCTTAACTTTATTCGAGAGAACTGTTACAATTTACGGTCGTGTTAAGTTAAAGTAAGATACATTACGTTTTAACGACTGTGAAATACACTTTTGATTTTAATACAGCTGATTTGGTGAATTTCGTACCATCTAAAATTGAATGCCAATTTTGATTTTTTCGACTTTGTAGCTAGTTTTGATAGTGGTATACCTACCTACAGCTGAATAAATAAGTACTAGAGCGACGTTGGGCCAGTGGTGTGGTCTCGACTTACGGAACTTGGGACTTCAAAATCCAAGAAAGCATGAAGACTTCAAACTCTCTTTCTCAAAATGTCTTTATTTCATAGAACTAAGTCAATGATTGTTTGAAAACGTCAACCTGACTTGTTTCTTCGCCATTCATCAAAATCGGTGAAAGAAATCAACCAATCAGGGGGAAACCGATGTCAATTTCATCATGATTGTTTCAAAGTCCGGGTGCCAAATAGTGGAAGAGTTGTGATCCGCCATTGTGCGGCTTCGCATGGTGCATTACCACTCGAACAATGGAAGCCTATCTTTTCTGTGTATGAATGAATACTTTACCAGTTACCTACAATCAATGTATGAAAATGAAAATGAAAATGAAAAAATAACTGTTCTTTACACGCCTGTCTATATGTTAATTATTTAGTTAGATAAAAATCTGCAGTGTTCATCATAAAAATAATTGTATGATTCATCTATCACAAGATATTTCGTATGAAAGCCTACTTACGGTAATTGTAACTAGGGTTGTCACTTGGCATATGGTATGAAAGTGATATGTTATGTTAATACTTTAATAACATAGTTTTTAACTAGTGAATGTTTTGTCTCTGTTTTTCATTCTATTTTCAAAATAGAAGCGAAAAAAAAACAACGCGTTGGTTGGCATTAAAATACTGCTATAAACGTATTATAAATAAAGAGGCTAAATGATTATTTATTTTCGATTTTAAGTTCAGCATTCAATAATATCTACTCTTGCCAATGCAGAGACATATTTCGACCTCATTTTTATTTAAATTAATAATAGCATATTACACGAACTGTGGGTAAGATACTTTATATACTGACTCGTTTGTTCTTCCCTTCACCCACTTCTCGTGCTTATGTTACTCAAATTACTCGTAATTAAATTTGTAATAATTGCTGATTCAAAGAGTGGCCGTGGGTTTTTCATACCTTGTTCTTTTCCCTTGACTCTACTTGTTCCTACGCGAACTTGACACATAATGTCTATGCATAACCACAATAGGGAATATGCATGTGATGCAAATTTGTATGTAATATTTTTTGTATAATTTTCATCATGTTACAATAGTGTCTACATCAGTATATTCTAATACAATTAAGTTTTAATTTTGTAAATAGTTATGAAAAATAAAGTGCGCAAAAATCATGGCAGTTAAAACGAATGCTATTGGTCAGATCAAATTATGATGTAACTGTCCATATTATGTTAAGACATGCTGTGCCCTCATTGGCTGTCATGATTGCCGTGACGTCACAGTTTATGACTTTTAACGCGCCAAGATGGCATGCTTTTATCAGTTTGTAATTTTAAATGTTTTGTTTTCCTAATAGGAGCACTTTTTTGACGCTGCATTTTTTTGTCGATGTAAGCTATTTTATAAGAGAAAAACTATTATAAATGTTGTATTTTTTTAACGCACTATATAGGGTACAAGCCTGTGTGTTTGTGTTGAAGACTTTACAAACATCTAAATCATGGACACAAAGTAAATACAGAACAATATATATATTTCCGAAGTTTTTAAGTAAGTGAGGCAACCCTAGTTCAAACCTACGGCTTTGTTAATCAGAAAGTTAACCCAAGATACAAGAACATAATATTATGTTAAGAAAAGTTACAACCAGCTCAAAGTTAACGCTGCGCTGTATATTAAAAGTAAAGGATTTGGTACAACATCTTTCGAAAATACATTTTACTCAACATGTTTGAATTCGCGAAGAACACGTTAAAATTATTTAGCTTTTGATACATGCTGAAACTGAAAGGACTGGCGAAATTCCAAAACCAGTGATGCAGCCCTATTATAAATGTTTGTTCGCGGCTTCGTAAAGCTTGGTTTACATCACTACATAGTATAAAACAAAGTCGCTTTCTCTGTCCCTATATCCCTATGTATGCTTAAATCTTTAAAACTACGCAACGGATTTTGATGCGTTTTTTTTAATAGATAGAGCAGTTGAAGAGGAAGGTTTATATGTATAATAACATCCATTAAATAGTGGAGAAATAATAATAAGAAATGTTGCAAAAACGAACGCCGACGAAGTTGTGCGGGTCAGATAGTTGGAATAATAAACGCGAAAGTTTCCGTTAAAAGTCAGTTCCGCCATTTTAAGTTAAAATAATAGTATTACCTTGTCTTCCAAATTCACGTTTTGGTTCAGGATAAATAATAGAAATTTATGCGGACGGAGTCTAACTTTTTCTATTATGATTAAAAATAAAGCGCTTACTCAGTGATTGGAAATATGTTTAGACACATATTTCAAAATCGTTTTGGAGATGAAGCAGTTCTTCACATTGCGCACACGCTCATTTGAAAATACAGGAAAAATACATTTTTTTGTTCAAACTGTCTTTTAAAGTAATTTTGAAATACGTTCCTAACTAAACCACTGATTGTTTAAAATGTTAGTCACGTAAATCAAACTATTCTATAGCGAGATCTACAAGAGGCGGGGCTATTACCGCACATCCGATACAATGAAGTTCACTTTTACTAGGTCCATATTGCCACACAATGGTTTATGTTATGTCACAATTCAATAGGTATGTATTATAATAAGCGAAGACACATTGTCATCATATTTTAATAGATGTAACTACAAATGTTACGAGGGTTATATAACTTCAAATTAAAAAGTGTTGTATTATAATCTTTAACTAGCAGACCCGCGCAACTTCGTCTGGTCATTTTGCCCGTTTTTGCAACATTTTTCATTGCTGCTCCTCTCTTATGGGTCGTAGCGTGATCTTATATAGCATATGACCTTTCTAGTTAAATGGGCTATCCAACAGTAAAATAATTTTTCGATTAGACCCAGTTATTTTTGAAATTATTGCTTTCAAACAGTTTATTTTCAATTAGTATAAATTTAGAATTTTATTAGGTATGGTTGGTTTTGGTTAAAAGTTTTTGAGCTGTCTATTACTAACCTATTGTTTATTAATAACAAAAGCAGGAAGGTTTACTCGGTTTGGCAATTTTACACTTCAGAAGCATTGCTGCTATTAACTAAGTAATTTACTTTATTACTGAAACTTATTTCTCTAAAATATTTAATTGCTAATTACCTCACTAGTGATAACAGTCAGTAAGGCGCAATTAAAAGTTATTTATTCATCTGCTAAAACGTGAGCAATAATGCGTAATAGAATCATTGTATAGTCAAAACAACTACTGCACTAATATAAAGGAGCATTTGCATTGTATTATTAACACAGTAGCGGTTTTCACTTTCGTCTGCAATGATAAATGAGGCGATTAGCAATTCCGCCCGCGGGCAGGACGTCACGTCGCCGTCGTCGCAGCTTCCGCATTTAGCACGCCGCTGTGCAGCCGTCCGCGTCCCTCACGGGACAATAGTGTTGTGTATACGCGCCTTTACTTTCTATTCTTTCTGCAAACATAATGACTGCACTGCGACACTAATTAATGTTTGGTGCTTATTTTAATTTTAAATATTTTGTGCCATTATTGTGTGGGTGGATACTTTCACTTAAATATTTGGTCATCAGCATGATCTAATGTAATGCAAATTATTAATGATGCGTGGTGAAGAATAAGGTATTAGGCGGGGCTTTGAAATTTGGATCATAGCGTAGTAGATACGTAAGCCTGATGCAGGTCTCTTTTCCTTTTTGGCGTGTTTGGTCCCGTTCGCGATTCGTCGCGTTCGCCATTCGTCCCGTTCGCCATTTTCTCAGAATGGTTTTGATCATAGGTGTTCGATATTTTCGTATTTTTCAGAGTACATATAGGTTTAAGTCAATAGTTAAAAAGAGAAGAAAAGGTAAATACCTATTTTAGCTCCACTGACAAAATACCGTTCATTTTAAACTTGACGGCAATAGTTATAGGTAACTTCATACTGTGTAATGTTAGTGTTATACGATGTCTAACACTAACATTACATAGTATGAAGTTACCTTCCGCATTTGTCTGTGTATACGTTTAGTTTATCCAAAGTACACGACGGATTTTGAAACCATTTTCACCACTACTTAAACGATTTCTATGGAATGTTTTATAGTTTTCAAAGCGTGAATATTATGTACCTACTATTTTAGCATGGAGCTTCGCCTCCGTGGTACATCGGCCAACAAGTAGCCTATAATCTTCTTCAAGCTGCGTACTACTTCTTATATCACACTTAATCTAGTAAATAGGCTAAAGTTATCTAATGTTGGAAGTCGAACGAATAATAAACTTTTTTACAATGAAAAAAATTAGGTAGTTCTTCGAAACTCATCGTCAGATCTTTACAAAAATTATATGTAACTATTTCGGCATAAACGTCTCTTAACAAAAAATGATTTAATATCCGTCTATATATGAGATATGATGGAGTTTTTGCCGAACAAATCATCCGAATTGAGAACCTCTTCTTTTTTAAAGACGTTTAATAAAATAGGTACGTGCAAATAAAAGCTATGAAGATGATGATAAATTATTGGCGATAAACAAGGAGTCACTCAAGGAACTATCGGTTATAAAACTTCACGTGCTTAGTATACATATGTAGTGCTGAGTATCTGTTTCTATTAAGTACTTATTAAGTATTCTGTGGTGGAACATTACTTCCTTCCTCACTCAGGTTATTCCGCTCCAAGTTTTAAACTTCTATAAGAACACTTTAGCATACCTACATTAAGTGTATACATAGGTGTATTATTATTAATATGCTTTTTAAAATTGAGAGAAGACTGGCCTGCTGGTCTAGTGGTTAGTGACCCTGACTGCTAAGCCGGAGGTCGTGGATTCGATACCCATCCAGGATAAAACTTTGTGTGATGAGCACGATGGTTTATTCTATGTCTGGGTGTTATTTATCTATAATACGTATGTATTCAGAAATATTTCAGTTGTCTGGTTTCCATAGTACATGTTATGCTAAGTTTGGAATCAGATAGCGTTGTTTGAGTTGTCCCAAGATATTAGTATTATAATTGATAGAGAGAAAGAGAATGTGTGAAGAGTTGAGAATAACCCCGTGGCAACGATGACGACGAACTTACAACTCACTTACTGGTCAGAATCGATTAAAGGTTCATTTCCGTGCATCGTGGCCCATCGCGAGTCGCGCGCGGCTTACGACAAGCGACTGACGCGCGCGGCCGATGCGACAATAGTCCGAGTGCGCGCGCAGCCTACGACAGTCGTCGGCCGCGCGCGTCTGTCGCAGACCTCGGAAACGCCGCCGTACATTCTCATACTCTGAGTATTGTCGCATCGGCCGCGCGCGTCAGTCGCTTGTCGTAAGCCGCGCGCGACTCGCGATCGGCCGCGATGCACGGAAATGAACCTTAGGGATTGACAAAAATCCGTGGGCGTCGTGGTGGTTTACATGTTTCTAGCTGTCGACTGCCTAGATGGCGCAGTGACAGTGCCTACGACTGCTGGGTCCTTATTGACTATCTTTTTTTCGCGTCAAGCCCGCGCTTTTAACTGTCAAAATCTTGTCATAATGGTGTATAGAGAGCTGCACTTAGAAATGCATTGCGCATGCGCGCGGACATCTTGCGCGGCATGCCACGAAAACGTAAAAATACATAGTGGATACGGACCCTGTGCCAGAGATAGATTGGGTTTCATTCTCGCAAGGGACGCCACCTGTATTATTCACAAATAGGTGTTCACAAAGGCTCTGGTCTTAGTGTACCTAAGTATTTAGTGTCCGTAATTGGTGTTTCTAAAGTTCTCCGCTTCAAGGACGTGTTTTAAATACAAAATCAGGCACGGATCCAGGGCCCCTAGATAAATGGCATTCTATTCGATCAGAGTTTATGCTAATCGAATAGAATGCCATTAGCCTCTCAACTCCGACCAAATGTTTAATAAATAATAATAATAATAATGGATCAGCGCCTGTACGAAATGCACCAAACTGAAGAATATTTAACCTAAGTTAATATCTGTTTGTTAGCCATAGAATGTAAGTAGACTAGGAATGTTTTTATAATGTAACTCGAGTGAATATATGATTAGAATATTAACAGGATTGCTAGTAATGCGAGACCACAATCCCACATTGCTAGTTAACTTTAAATAAAAAAAAAATAATAATAAAATAATTTAATTAAATAAACTTTTAATAAAATAAACTTTTGATTTAACGTGGCAGATCTTAGTTACCTATATATGAGACCACATCATGTTAAAGCTCTACAGATTGTTTTATTCAAAAGAAGAAATAAGCTTTTATAGAAAGCTTCAAAAAATTAACCAATTGTTCTTAGATGTTTCTGCACTTTAACAAGTTTTGTTTTGTAGCTATATTAGCAAAGCTAGGTACTATAACCAAACCGTCTATTTATGTTTTTTTTTAACAACTTTTTACTGCTGTACCTACATAGGTACTTAGTGTATTTAAATATATTCATTTCATTAAATCACTCAAATGAATTAGATCTTCATAATTGTTTATGGAATATTTTAGTCTCAAATACAAAACAATGTTGTAACAAATTATGATAAGATAGTGATGTAATAACAATACGAAGTAATAGTCCGTATTCTGAATTAGATATAGGTACCTACCAACGGACGGGAAATATTTGTACATTAATCATTATGGTCTCCTAACTGATTTAGACTGAGAGACTAGTCAATCAACAATGTAGGAAGTAAATATAATAGTGCACAAGTGTACGACACAAGTACTTACTCTCTCTATTCCCTCATTGAGACGGAAATCTGAGATGACCGAAGATAGGTTAGGCGCAGGACCGAACGGTTTAACGCAGTAGTTCTCCGAGGTAGGCTCCGTACCTACGTCGGAGAACTACTGCATCGGTATGACAATTTTTAACACTGTCTGTCTGTTAGGCTTTCACGCTAAAACAGCTAACCCGATTTGGATGAAAATTGGTATGGAGATAGTTTGAGTCCCGGGGAAGGATATAGGATAACCAACACCACGCGGGCGGAGCCGCGGGCGAAAGCTAGTAAAAAATAACTAAGAAAAAATGTTACTCGGGCATTATGCAGTCATATTAATGAAAGCATTTACTAACTTCGTTTGTAAGTAATTAGTGATAGAGTTGTTCATGACTGAGGGCAAGTCATTAGGTGAAATTGTTTCTTGGAACGGTACACGGCAGGTGCGATCATTGACTAACACGGTGTGCCTGCCTACAATAAACTGTATGTCAAAATGAAAATGCAAAGCTTCTGTTTTACAACGTGCTAATTAATTCTTAGTCTTCCGTTACGATCGTGCATTAATTTTAACTTCAACAGATTAATTTTATTAGTGTCTGTAATGTAGAGCTTATTTTTATTTCATTGCGTTGTTTATGAATGTACGTAGTATTATTAGGCATTCCGCGTTTTTGCAACGTTTTTCATTGCTGCTTCGCTTCTATTGGTCGTAGCGAGATGGGAATGGTCTATAAATGGCCTTACTCGATAAATGGGCTATCCAACAGTAGCATGAATTTTCTATTCGGATCAGTAGTTCCTAAGATTATCGCGTTCAAACAAACAAACAAACTCTTCAGCTTTATAATATTAGAATATATTAGGTATTAAAATTAGATGCCGTCCTTAGCTTTTTAAATTATATTTAAATTAGAAATTTTCAAACTCTCATCCCTTATTTAACCCCTCTTGAGAGGTTTTTCAAAACACGTATTTCTTTATTTCTAAACAAAGAGCTATACATCTAGTTACAGTTTACTTATTAACTTAATAGATAAAAATTGTCAATGATTAAGGTTACAATAATATTAATTACTTTATTTTAAGCATAGAACACAATTAAAATAAAAGGCCTATAGCCGAATAGTCAGCTGTTCCGATTCGTCGGTACTACATCTCAAATAGCTATAGATGCGGGGATATAATATATACCTGTTTAGTTTAGAGTGAAATAAACCATTGAACTTGTCTTTTCTCTATTTAATGGCAAACGTGTGAAGTAAATTGAGAGAAACTTCAAACACGTGTAGATACAATACTTGTGGAAACTTTTATACATTCATGCTGTATCTACATATGTATGTAAATATATATAATAAGATTTTGAAGAACACTTTTGATGGCACATGTTCACAATCCAGTTTGTGTGCTGATGATGAATTATGTAAATATTGAAATACTTTTGACGAATATCAAATGAAAGTTTTGAAGTTTTTCTGTCAAATAACAATTGGGTAGATGACTACAATAACAATATTATTTTACACCATACAGGAAATAGCATTTGCAAAAATATTCTAAAAAACAATGTTTCTCTACAATTTTATAAACAACAAAACAAACATTGAAACTACATGATTTGAGCATACAAAAGAATGACGTCATTGTTTTGTTTCTTATAAATTAGTACGAGGCGCATCGTTTTGACGTTTCTTAAGAAGATACTGATTTGACTTGACAGTCATCTACCCTATTAGACATGTCGTATGCTGCGTTTAACTATCTATAGGTACATGGAGTTATAAAAGTGGCTGCAAACTGACACGTCATTATTTTCACAACTCCACTTTAATGTGTAAAATATACTTGAAATACGTGACAACTGGATAAAAACGAGACTATGCGTAGTTAAAAGGAAACTAGAAAGAAAATAAACTTGAAACAGGCGGATGCACAAAATGTGTGAGCCGAAAAAAACTTCCGAATAAACGAACGGAGGAAAGAGAAAAAAAACATATTCATGGTTACCTTAAAAATACTAACCCCCTTTTGCAGGGGACCTTCCTAAATCACACCTAACAACATTTGCTCAGCGACTTTAAAAAATAAACAGAATAAGTACTGTTGGAAAAAAAGTTTTGATCATAACCGTATAAAGTAGCTCAAAATCAAAGTACAAGCATTGGCTCTTTATCCCCTCCCGTTGTTTTTTTATATCTTAAAATACCTGCACATATAATCATTTTATATTTAAAGCAAACAATTCCATATTTTCTTATTGTTGTGTGAAATAATTACGTTGGAAATTTGAAAAGTCGTAGCGTAAAAGTACAAGTACAAATATTTTTATGTAACATCTTAATAGTACCTAACCTTTATACCTATTGGTAGAGAAAGATACCTAGTAATAGGAGGTTGCCTATAATAATGATGGGTTTCTGCGTAATGGCTAAATCTTATTAAGCTGACGTAATGTGTTTATAACTCGGATGATATGAAAAACCGCGGAGGACTGTTCTATCGGGAACATTATTACATCCATTATAGTGCGGTCACATAGTACTAACCGAACTAATGCAGAATCATTAATATTGCGTTAGATCGATAAAACAACTGGTTTCTTTAAAATTTCCTTTGATATTAGTATTTTGTGGTTGTGTTAGTTTAGTACCTATTATACCCAGTGTTAGTATTATATCTCAAGGCTAAGGCATCGTTCTCGCAATCGTGAGGTCGCGGGTTCGAATCCTACCCATTATACTACCGACGTGAACTCACTCCTTACACAAGCATTAAGAACATTACTAGCAATCCTGTTAACCCCACCAGCTAGGAGGGGTTAACACGATTGCTAGTAATCTGGGACCAAAATCCCACATTGCTAGTATCTTAAAAAAATATATATCTCCCGATACAAAAATATATCTTGCTGGACATGATTATTTGTAACTTTGTAAGTAACTAAAATTCAAAGGGAAACCGAAAGTAATGGTGTTCTAAGGACCCTCCGCCACTGCTACTACACACAAGCTCTAAGCTATAGTTTGGGATCAGATGGCGTTGTGTGAGTTGTCCAAAATAATAATAATATTTATTGCATATAAACATGTTTAGTTTAAATATAAATGGACATTATTGTACATTGTTTTATCTTATAACTAATTTAAAATCACAGCTGTAATCGATACCAACACCCTTGCTAAGTTATCGTAATAACTTGTATTAAAGGTGATGGTTTTACCCCTAAGGATGTTCAAATTTAATATTAATTAAGAGCCCTGACTTAATGTACAGTTTATACTTAATTCATTAGTTATTTGAAGGTAGATAAAAAAAAAAAAATTAAATAAAATATTATTATATTAGCCTTGTTACAAAATGAGGTAGTCAAATAACCTACTAACTCTATAACCCACAAAATACAGAAAAGTCAAGGAAAAGTTGCACTAATTATAAGTTATAAGTAAAAACCCAAATGGGGCAATACACATTCAAAATGACTTAGTTATTAGTCACATAGGATATTTAGGGCATAGGTAATTATCGCGTTGGTAGGGTAACGAGTCGAGACGATTATCTGTGAGTGCTGGACTTGTAACTGTAGATTAAAGGTAAGCGTCCATGTAATCTTAGAATACTTTAACTAGTAAGTCGTAAAAATGCACTTCTCTTTGTTCTCCTTTAGGTCGTCTTTGCCTGCTTATGCGAATCGGCATATGACCCTCGGCAATGATGACACAATTTCTCGGTATGACATCTATTCCGATGTGTACCGATGATATCATACGGATTACCTATTGAATGAACGTAATGACCCATTTCTGACTTGTTGACAGTTATTTCGAAGTAATCATGTCTTGTCCATCGCTTTTACTTTTCTGAAAATTTGGATACTATCTGCTTAAGTTAATAAAAAGTTCGATGGCTCAATTTCGAAGGTTTGATTTGGTTATCCGATTGCTGTGGATGTAGTAATGAACTTACCACTAATATATAAATGCCTGTAAATAGGTACGATGAGAGCTTGTGGACGCTTACCTTAAGTGTACAATAATGATTACCTTGTATACGACACACTGGTCGAATAGGATAAATAATTAAGATAACGGCCAGGCAGCGTCAGGTTTTGAGATAAACTAATGATCAAGCATTTTAAAATTACTAGTGGTACCCAGGTAACCATAAATATGTCAAGGATTGTCGCTTGGTGGATATTTAATACATTTTACGATGATGAGTTATACAAATGTCTTTTTTGAATGTGTTGAAACACACTGTAGGTTATACTCAAAGAAGATAATTAACGATAAAAAGTTACTTCAACTCTATTATGTTAAATTAGTGGCATTTATTGGATTCGATAAAATTATTTATTAGACAATAATGTCAGACAGGCACCTAATGTTGATAAACTTTCGCGATTTGTACACATTATTAAAATATATATTTTACGGGTCTTAATCGCGTGAATAATAATTATTCACGCGATTAAGACCCGTAAAATATATATTTTAATAGACAGGCACCTGTCCCACCAAGCGCGAGAAAGCGAGTAGCGATTTTATCGCTTAAGAAACGTATATACTTATGTAGATCCCGTGTAAACGTAAGAGATACAGATATTAATAGTTGATCGCTCACCGTTCCCACTGCCGGCGAGTACTCGCTCTATACTGCATCTCTTTAGATACACAGACGGGATCTACGAAATACATCTATTGACGTTTCTTGAGCAATAAATCGCTACTCGCTTCTCGCTCATCGTCGTTGGTGGGACAGGTGCCTTACGGTGAGGTGAGTAGAATATTTGCTTGCCAAAAACTACAAAAAGGAATTAACTTTATTTACTTAGCTTTATTATTTATACGAAAATGAGTGAACTTATTTTAATCAGTTTCATGCTTCAGATTAACTCAGTTTGAAATTAGCTAAGTATTTATCTAATGAGACCATTGTATTGAATATGTGAATACTATTCATAAGCATACTCGTACTTAATTACTTAGCTACGAGTATTATAATGTCTAATTTTATTAACCTCAATCAAACATGTCAGGACTTCAAATTCCACACATCACGTAGACTGTAAACTGAATTTGTCTTGTAAATCATCATTTATGCTCAGTTGACGCATTAGAATATATTAACCTATTTGGTGGTAACACAACATATTATGTATATGCGTGGTTTATAGGATTTACCAAGTCTATGTGTATTTATACGTATCTAAACATCACGTATTGCGTATGATTTACCACAAAACAACGGAGAGTGTAGAAGGCAAGCTTTTTATAGAATACACACTTCACTCGGCAGCGTAACCCTAACCATAGAAATATGTACCTATCTCTCTAAATAAAGTAAGTAGGTAGTTATTTTTGTTGTCCTGACTCAGTGGTAACAGAATAGATCGATATATTTATTTATTTATTGACTTTATGCACAATAATATCGTACAAAGGCGGACTTAATGCTAAAAGCATTCTCTACCAGCCAACCTTTGGGTAATGTGACATAAAATTATATAGGTGCAGATTGTTGACAGCCAATGCTAGATAAATAAGATAATTACAATCAATTATAAAATATATATATACACACACACACATACGTATACTTAAAAACATAACATACATACAAATATACATAACTAAACTCAAATACATTGCTTACATACAAAATACATATATATATAACGTTACCTCTGTCGGTCTATAGATGTGTGACCGTTTTTGAAAATGAGAGAGCACGTTAACCTATCGGTTCTGCGCCTAATTTCACTCAGTGTCGGATTGCCATCCCATCAGGCTATGAGAGTGAAGGAATATAGAGTGCACTTGTGTTTGCGCATACTCTCGTGGACTATAATGCCTCCTGCGTAGTTGGCTTTTCTGGTGAGATTGGTCGCCGTAACCGATACCGGTTAGGAGACCTTCCGTATTCGTGAGAGATATTTACAAATGCGTTACGCGACGGCGGTTGTATGAAGTTTACTTTCTGTAATCTCTATGTTTCGTATATTAACTATGTGCGGTCTCTGCTATGAATTAGCCACCCTCCGTCTTAATGGCACTGTAATACATCAATCTGAGACCACCATCTGGCCATGATGTTGTGATTATGGCATACTCTTATTCGTAGGTATAATTGCTATAGTATCGTCTACAAATACCGGACCGCATTTCTGGTTATTTCCTGAATATAGATACACCTTTGATATAATAATGATATCTTGTGACAAGTCACACAACGTCATCTGATCCGAACTAAGTAGAGCTTGTTCGTACATACATATTATAGACTAGCTGTCCCGCGCAACTACGTCTGCGTAAATTTTCCCCGTTTTTGAAACATTTTTCACTGCTGCTCCGCTCCTGTTGGTCGTAGCGTGATGTTATAGCCTATAGCCTTCATCAATCAATGTGCTATCTAACAGTAAAATAATTGTTCAATTCGGATCAGTAGTTCCTGAGATTACCGCGTTCAAACACCTATATACCAAATTTGATCAAAATCAGCCGAATACTTTTGGAGATCAGTGCATTTAAACAAACTCTAACTTTGCTACCTTTATGTATATTTGTCAAGTTTTTATTCTAAGTTGTGTATCACGACATGACTTGCTTACCGAACTTAAAATTAGTTTCTATTAGTTTAAAGCGTAGGCATTTTTAGATCCAATACTTGTAGTTTTCCGTCCATGTCTCCGATTACATAATATTGTTTTAAATGTTTAAAATAGGCTTAAGGATATTAAGTTACTTAACTTTATAAATGTATAGTGTGGTGTGGAGTAAATATAATTTTAGGTTAATAGTACTTATGCTCTAAATGCGAAAGTTTGAAGGGATGATGGATATCTTACGACTCAGTTACGCTAAAACGTCTGAACAGATTTTAATGAAATTTGGCATAGTGATAGATTAAAATCTGGAATAGCACATTTTATTATTCTGGAAAATGTACGGTTCCCGTGAGATAGATTTGTTTTTCAAAATGTCCATGCCAACAGTTGGTTTATACTAATATTATAAAGCTGAAGAGTTTGTGTTTGGTTGAACACGATAATCTCTATGAGCTACTGGTTCGATTTGAAAAAAAAAAACTTTTAAATTGGATAGCCTATTTATCTAGAAGAACTTAAGTTAATGTCAATAGGAGCGGAGCATCCGTGAAAAATGTTGCTAAAATGTTGCTAAAATGTTGCTAAAATGTGGCTAAAAATGGACACAAGGCGAAGTTGTGGGGGTCAGCTGCTTCTAGAAAAAAAAAACAAATGCCATCCTTTGAATATTATCATGTTTTTCTAAAGGTTCTTGTTTTCTTAAGTTTGTCTTCAAGAGTTAATGTTACTTTAAATAATTCTTACTTTAAACATTTAAAAACCTAGTTACTAGTTGTGTTATGCAGTAACAACTAAGAGAATTATCCTTGACATTTCATATTCTATTATTTTTTTTATGTAGCGCGAACATGTTAAGTATGTTTAATTTTATGTTTGTGCCTTGGTGCATATTGTTTGAAATGACATTCTCATAGTGTAATAAAAAGTAAGTATGTGCTAAGGTTTTTGGAAGCAAAGAATCTAGATTCCATGTGCAAAACTAGTCTTCGAGTGAGATTATCATAATTATGCAATACCCACAATGTAATATTACTAACAAACAAATAGGCGAGTCAATATATACATTTAGAGAAATTTAAATGAAAACTATCACAGCTAAGTACAACTTAACGAGCAACAGTAGACCAAGTGAGAAGTAATAAAATTTTCATACAGATTCTATTGAAAATACTTATTTGATGTTGTTAGTAGAATGAAACAAAAACAACAGAAAACCCACTTCTTAAGCCGCATTATTTGGATGGGGGACTGACTTTGGTTTTTTGATTTGTGATTTATTATTTCAGTAAGATTGAAAAATATTATTCAAATTTCATCAGTATGTAATATAATGTTCAAGTTTTCACTTTTGCCGGCACTCCTGGAGTGCAACCCGTTATTTTTTTTTCATAGGTTAAGTAAGGTAATATAGTATAAGGATTTGCGGTAAAACAGCGGTTATTAACCGCTTCTATATTTAACCATTACTTGTGCTTTTCCCTTTATATCTAAATGGACAGGATAAATTTCCTATAGGTATCGTAACATTATTAAAAGTAAGCAGGTTACCTACTGTAATGTAACAATATTAAATCGTGTTTTTTTCCTCAGATACATGTTTTTTTTTAGGCCATAAAGTACCACGATTGAACCCCGATATCTGCACCTAATATACATAAAAAATGCGAAAGTTAAAAAACAATAGGTACATTTTATATGAGCATTATTATAATTGTAATACCTTGATGTGTACTTTACCGTAACAGCGCATTATGAAAATTCGTTCAAGCAAACCATTTGACAAAAGGGAAAGCACAGAATCAAATAAGCATCGATACCATTGTTTGGTGGAACTTTTACCTCGCGAAACACGTTCGCACTATTGTCGTGTCGCTCCTTGGCATTTTCTGCTCACCGGAACAATAGTGGCGATTGTTTGGACTATTCGATGGACAATTAGTCAGAAGTCGATCACGAGGTAATGTCGCATACGACAGCGGACATTGCCAATAGCTGGCCTGTAATAACGCAGGTCTCTTATTGAAAGGAATTCCTTTTATTCATCATGATTATTTTATGCATTGTTGTTTATATTATCTACCTATGTATGGCTGTCAAAAGACTATGATATACGGTCACTCTATTATAAATAAATAGTACCTAGTAATACGTAGGTATCTCAAATGAGGAGCGCGGTGCGGTGACATTCAGATCTTTGCCAAACAAGGATTTGGGTGGCATTGGTACTGTTATGGGACGTTTACCATCAGGCGCACAACCTGCTCGTTTTTTCATTTCGTTGTATAAAAAAGTATTATAACATTGAATGTGGTTTTGTTGGTTTGGTTCACGTAGCATGTTAGTTTATTCGAGTCGAGTAGGTATTAACGTCAAAATAACTTTTAAAGGCACTCGACTGAAAACGACGGTAAATTGTGGCCGCGCGCAGGCTTACTACGTGCAGCTGACGCGCACGGCCGATGCGACAATAGTCAGTGGGCGCGCAGCCTAAGTCAGTCGTCAGCCGCGCGCATCTGTCGCAGAATCTGGTTTGACTAACGGCGCCATACAATCTTATACTCTGATTATTGTCGCACCGGCCGCGCGCGTCAGCCGCACGCGGCTACGATCGGCGGCGATGCACAGAAATGAACTTTAAGGATATGTTTCAGGGCATGAAAGATAGTTCCGTGTTTCTTTTTTTTTATTCTTCTAATTAAAAAGTTTACTAAAAGAAGAGACACGCATGTCGTGCGCCTGATGGTCCCGCTAGCCTACAGCGTATCAGTGCCACCCAAATCCTTGTTTGGCTAAAACCTGAATGTCATTGTATCGCGCTCCTTATTTGAGACATTAGTTCATAAGTCCCTTTTTTTACCAAATAATTTCAATTGCTACAGTTTAGCTTCACCGAAACACATTTCACGTAAGAATGTTTGACACTGTTGTGATGACAAGACGGCCTTTTGGTAAAAAGTACCATTGGTTCTATGTGTAGTTTAACTTTTACATCGCTTGACAAAACGATCTCCCTGTATTGGTTACAATAACGATTAGGTAGGAAACAATGTTTAATTTTTAATTTACCTTGCCGCATCAATGATATTGTTGGATCTGAAATCATACATAGGTAATTTTTGATTATGCACACCTTTTTTCTCCTTGACCTACACAATGCTAGTATAAAAATATCGCTACTTTAATATGAACCTGCTTGCCTTCTGATATGACCGAGCTTTGCTCGGTATATTTTTTTAATGACGTTTTTTAAAAATGGAACCTAGCTAGATCGATTTATCGCCCCCGAAATACTAAATTTCATGAAAATCGTTGGAGCTGTTGCCGAGATTCAGATAATATACAAGAATTGCTCATTTAAAAGCATTAGATAGATAAATTTAGATGAGATTATTGAAGGGGTCGTTTCTCAGTGGCGACATGATCGAGACATCTGCTAGGTTAAGCAACGTTACCAATGCCGGTTCACAGATGGGTAACATTTAAAAAAAAATCAAACATCATCGTATGTAGGAGAGCATGTTAAGTCTGCGGTCCTGTCCCTAATCTCTGCCTGGTTGTGTCTGATTTCGAATCAGATTATGAGAGTGTGTGGTATTTATGAGTATATTAATAGGTATATATGTACGTTTATAATAGTATGTATTTGTGTATATTTTATTTGATTTAGTATTTATTTTATAAACTAGCATCCTTGTCTTGTATTAATGTTAGGTTAAACATCTGTCAACATTCTGCACCTACATTTTAAATCGTTAAATCATTCAAAGGTAGAATGTTGTACACAATTTGTACATTCAGTTTAAAAATAATAACAAATAAAAATGGAACAACACAGGTTTACTGACTGAGAAATTTGATAGCATATATTAATGAGCTTTGCATAGTTTATACCTCTTACCTATTTGAGTAAAATATTCGTAGACACATAATTAGGCATATAATTGTACGGTGACATAGCATGTAATTGTTTATCCAACCTTAACTAAACTTCGTGTGAAATGAGCAGCCATTTGTAATGGGGTTTTGGATTTCAATTCGGGTGTTATTTGGCAACTTATATACAAATCGAATTCTTAAAAGGCGATGTCTTCAGAGATGCAAGATGAGTCACCCTCAACGATGAAGCGATGGACGTTGTCTAGGTACCAATGTATCAATATTTGTAAATAAAATGAATCCAAGAATGTGTTTGTGTTAGTGTAACAATACTTTATCAGCTCGTGTCTTTTCAACCGACTCCAAAAAAGGAGGAGGTTCTCGATTCGGGTAATTGTAGATTTTTTTTTGTATGTTTGTTCACCGATTACGCGAAGACGATTAGGCCAATTTGAAAAATTCTAATATGGTATTGAGTAGCACTTTATTCTCGTCAAAGTACTATTACACAATGTAATAGAGCTGATGGTGAACTATCATGTGAACTCCTCAACAATAACGGCCCAGCATCGGGACAAGCAATATTTTGTAAAAGAATTTGAGCAATTGACGTAAGCCTTTTGTAACTTATGTGAATTACAAAAAATAATTAAACATTTCGAAGTTGGTGCCAAATAAAACATGATTAATTATTTTTTGTTATTCTATATTATTTTTTGCTTTTTAAAGTTTTTTTATTTATGTGACTAATTATTACAATCGTTAAATAAGGCTGAAACCTAGATATTGCAAAGTAAAAAAAAATACCTATATATGTTTGCCGTCAGATGTGATTTGATAGTCATACTCGATTAGTTTTCGTCAGATCGGGTTAATGAGTATTAAAACAATTTCAAATATGTATAAAACATAAAGGGGTTTGTGTGTTCACAAAAGCAGGCGTGTTTTTTAATTTGTTATTAAGTAGGTATGTTTTTGTCTAGATCTGTTTCGCGTTCCTGGCTGCCTTTTAAAGCGCAAAAGGTGGGTGTACACGATAATAAGATGACAATAAACATGCCATTACATTGACGAAGGTCCAATGTGGGTTTACAAATGAAACCTATATCAAATATGTTCTTGCTGTAATATCAACCAAATTCGACAAGCTGATGTCCTCCAATCAACTTTCTCTTGTCCACCGTTCAGCACAATGATTGAACTTAGTTGTACTGCTCAGAAATCGAGACATAATTAAGTAATTGTCTAAAGAACCAATACTTTAAGCGTTTGATATTGTTTCGTTTCACTTTAATAACATAAAATGACAAGTATCATAGAACCCAGTACCTATTTGAAATTGAGCGATCAATCGAAATGTGGCTATTAAAATAAGAGAAATAAAATTGAACACAGAAAAAGTCTTAAACTCCAGCGATGTGTGTCACGGTTGTCTGTTCGTGAATAAAGTTCTTTGTTGAGTCGTTAAGTACGTGTATTATAAAAACTTCAGAAAACATCTTTGGAGCTGGCAGTGCACTCTATAGGTATTTCCTTATTCTCTCACGTAGAATAACTGCAGAACGTCGCAAGTGAATGTGGCTTTAATAAAATGTGATTACAATATCAAAATTCACCAATGTTGAATAGGTAGAAAAATAATCTCTGTGGCGCGGTGGAAGTGTTTCGATCCCCACCCAGGATAAAACTTTTTGTGATAAGCACGATGGTTTATTCTGTGTCTGGGTGTTATTTTTCTATAATATGTATGTATTTAGAAATATATAAGTATGTTTATCAGTTGTCTGGTTTCCATAGTATAGTAGTTTGGGATCAGATAGCGTTGTGTGAGTTGCCTCAAGATATTATTATTATTATTATTATTGTATTTGTATCTTGAAAATAATATCATAAGTCGATCGCCCGGAAGAGAATCTAAGGTGGCAAACTGTGTGTATTCCTGAAATAGTAGTCTTAATAAACAACAGTACATTGTAGAGCTAGTTACCTACTAGGTAGGTAAGGACGGACTTATTACCCGTTGTAGGGTTCAAGTAATATGATTTTTTATTAAGGTGATGTATACTTAATTCTCTTTGTATTGGTATCAACGTTAATCCGTAGAAACTAATACCTACATGGTTGCAATAACATTTGCAGTCCAGGTTTCCTTGTACGGCAACTTTGCGGTTGTCGAAAGGTTATCTAGCCGGACTTTGGTCTCTATGCGTAACTTATTACAATCATAATGTCCATGTAAATGTCTTGAACGCAGCATTTATTGTTTCTAACACAAAGAGCTTTCAAGGCAATTAAGTGGCTCGCAGTTCATTTACAATTGACAAATCTAAGTGCGGAAAATCACGCGCAGAATTGATAGAATATTCATTCGGTTCCTCGATGCGGTTTGGTAGAACCCTCTTCAATAGTATAACGAAAATACGATAACTGACTAATAATTGAATCTACAATGTAGGTAAATAAATAAACTAGCATGTCTTAAATATTTACTTATTTCTAACCCATCGAAGATAATATATTCACCGGCAAGTCCAAAACTGTAGTTTTTCCATAAATTCCTTTTCACCGAAATGCTTTTAGTTAGATTTACATTCGTTTGAAATCGACTGTTTACAGTGAGATCGGTTTAACACCAGCAAATGTAAACAGTTCTCAGTGGTAGACTTCAACAAGTGAAAATTGATATCGTTAATTGGGTACGCCTGTGTGTTTATTTCGCCCACGTCGTTTGTTAATCTCTACCTAAAAAGTAATGAAATTTACAGGTGCTAATTAAATGATAATTATAAAAAATCCTTGCTCATATTAAAAAATAAATATATTACTTAATTTTTCCGTCATAATAATATATTGTACCGTTAAGACAACACGGTGTAATTAGGTCAGTTTAAATAATTGGGGCCGCTTTGTTCGAACAGCTATGTACCATTCCCAAAATTGTACGTATTCCAGCTTTCCTGTAATAGAACTGTGCACTGTAATATGTACGAGAATGTAATGCGATGCCATTGTTGGTACAAGCGGTATAACGGTGGCCGGATATTTGCAATTCAATTGCAAATTGAACTATCGTGTAATTTCGATACGAAAGTTCCGATGTACCTAATGGTCAATACTATGTTAAACTTTTCATGTAGTTCTTTTATTTAATCGATATTTGATAGAATAGGATGTTTCTGGAACAGATTTTTTCATAAATTCGTATTCGATTAATCGATATAATTCTAATCAGAATTAGTTTTAGATTTTATTTATGTTTTGTACATTTTAGTTGATAAGATTGCATTGCTGCATTTGTGACAGCGGCAGCAGAAACAAAGGGCCTACGAGAATACCAGCGTTGCTGTTTTCGGACTGCAACAATAGCTGACGTAGGTACTATTTGTCCGGCACAAAATCCCTATATTCTATTTTGTTTATTTGTTGTTCTGTATAGTTCTGTGTAATGTGACAAATTAAAATTATTTTCTTCAATTCTTTCTTTTCTAACAAGATTGTAACAATGGTGTGGTCTTCTAAGTATTATCCCGAGTGAATGTTTTTCTTTGCGTTTGGCGGAGCAATTACAGTGTATTCACCTCACCTTAGATGCTTTCCTGTCTCGTTCGTCGCCCATTAACTGTAGGGAAAGAGATCAGGTTGGGGAGAACTGAGAAATGTCCCCCAAGGGAGGGGCGGAAACGTATAAACGGCTGTGGATCGTTATCTGTTGCATATTGGTTTTGTATCTACCAAAATATGCCTGCCTCGATGAGAACAGATACGTTTTCGGAGTGGCAACCATATCTAAACTTATTTTATCGCCATGATGGCTCAAGTTAATTGGCAGGCTGTATTTTTTACCATTTTCTCATATTCTCAATTTAGATTTGATTTAATTAGCAAATTTACGCTACAACCAATAGGAGCGGAGCATCGCTGCTCCGCTCCTATTGGTCGTAGCGTGATGCTATATAACCTATAGCCTTCCTGGATAAATGGGCTATCCAACGCTAAAATATTTTTTTCAATTCGAACCAGTAGTTCAGAGATTAACGCATTCAAACAAACTCTTCAGCTTTACAATATAAATATTGACAATAAAGTCTGTTGCTCTTTCTTACAGTCTGATAAAATTACTACACCTTATTCTTGTATAAATATAAAGCACCGTGGCGCGGTGGAAGTGTATCCGACTGCTACGCAAGAGGTTGTGGGTTCGATCCCC
The DNA here is from genome assembly GCA_945859575.2 of Herminia tarsipennalis. Lineage (NCBI taxonomy): Eukaryota > Metazoa > Arthropoda > Insecta > Lepidoptera > Erebidae > Herminia > Herminia tarsipennalis. The sequence goes on from OX243839.2 coordinate 19,083,488, forward strand.
ACCCAGGATAAAACTTTGTGCGATTAGCACGATGGTTTATTCTGTGTCTGGGTATTACTTATCTATAATATGTATGTATTTAGAAATATATAAGTATATTTATCAGTTGTCTGGTTACCATAGTACAAGCCCTGCTTAGTTTGGAATCAGATGACGTTGTATGAGTTGTTCCAAGTTATTAATATTATTATTATTTATTTACTATAACTACACTAACTCAAACGGTTTAGTTCTTTTTAGTCTTCGCACTAAGTCCGTGTGGTCGATCAACCGGAGTGCCTCGACATCCACGTGATGACGAAGTCTATATTCATGTGCCTCAGCACTTTTATGAATAATTTGGTGGACTGTGTCTATGTTGAGATCACGATGAAGATTGTCGGTTTTGATATATATTTACTTTTATTACATAGGAATCTATAAGAGAAATGTGTACTATACTTACTAATCCACAGAGGGTCATGTATTAGGTATAATAGGCGTATGCTTTCTAACTTATTAAGCGAATTGGTTTACCGAGTAATGGACCATTAAGTTAATATTACAGTCAAAATGTATTGATACTATGTCGATAAGAATATTATTCGGAAACCATGACAAAGTCTGTTCATTTTAATTAAGGATTTTGACTGCCTCTGTGGCACGGTGGGTGTGTATCCGAAAACTTTGTGTGATGAGCACAATGGTTTATTCTGTGTCTGGGTGTTATTTATCTATATTTAGAAATATATAATAATGTTTATCAGTTGTCTGGTTTCCATAGTACAAGCTCTGCTTAGTTTGGGATCAGATAGCGTTGTGTGAGTTGTCCCAAAATATTATTATTACTATTATATGTATATTATTGACTATAAAAAAAAATGTAATGCCAAGATAGTCAAAATAGTTTGTTTCGCTGTGCCGAGGCATAAAAAACTAATTGTGAGTATTCAATTTAAAAAAAAAAGTGCTGTTCTACTCTATGGATGTTAATGTCCAGGATTTTATTCGTATGTAAGTGCACCTGCGCGTCTCGACCCTTCTTTAACAGGTAGAAACTTACACGTGTGTATGTTTTGTTGTCTAGGAGGGTAGCACGAATAGCCATGGAGTCGTAACATGACAAGCCAGATATGTTTATTATTATTTCGTCTTGAAAGTAACCTCAATAAACTTATAGGTCTTTGCGGTTGATTATATTATATTATTTATACTTTAGCGGGAGTTGTATAATTTATTATTATTTTCTTACTAAGAATTAGACCACAATCTCAGTAAAATTATGCAAAAAACGATTAAGAATATTAAAATGCCAACTTTGCCTATACTGAATATACAGTATACTTATATAATAATTTACTTGTTGACGCATTGAAGCCTTTTATATACGAGTACCTAATACAAGTACTTCATAAAACAACACATAAATAATGGCGATAGCGTTATGTAGATGCGCTTTCTTGGAATTATTCACGTAGATTAACTCGAAGGAAGGAACGGACTTCGTGACTGACGTTGTGCCACAAAATGTGCAAGCAATAATCCCAACGAGTAATATCGGCGGGAAGAGTAAAAAAAAGTACAGCGTTACAGTACGCATATTTATTACGTAGTTTTCTTTAAATTCACTAAGCAATATCTAATGAATCAGTTTCGTGTGCCTCCGTAAAATTGAATTAGATACGTTTAAATTACCTACTTTTGTTGTATGTAAGTACCTACACGGTCGCACAAAAACTTACTGTGATTTGCGTTGGGTTTGTTGTAATAGGTACTCGTATATTTATTATCATGTTAATAATTAAAATTGTGAAAGTGGGATCTTTAGACCGTTGAAATAATGGTCTTAGCAGTCGCGTAGGGCCGTCTCAAATGATATGTAATGATAGTACATATCAACTCATAAGATTTTCCACTGTTGGGCACAGGTCTCCCCAGCAGAACCTACTTATTATAGGTCCTGGGGGTAATTGCCATAATCGCCACGCTTGGTGAGGGAGTTGGCGATCGCAGTAAAGCTTTAAAATACACAGAGGACGCTGCGGCCCGTCCTCCGGTGGGAAATCCCTTAGTTGCCTTAACGACACCCACGGGAAGAGATGAGGTGGAACTATTTTTAAGCCGGTACCATATTTCTGTCATCGGTCTGTACCATGCTTTGTCCAATTTTTTAGCCAAGAGAATATAACACATTGTTCTAGTTTTTTGTAACGTTTTACGTAAGCTAAGCTTGGGCTAAGTCTAAGCACGTTGTAACGGGTTACTCAGTTATGTCCAAACTACTTCAACGCAACTATAGCTTATTTTATAACGAAAAAAAAAACGAACGATAACAGAAGAAAATGAAAGCAAGTTTTTTAAAACAGGTCATTATTATAATTAAACAGTTTAATTTTCTGCCCATAATGGAAATACAGTTATGTTAAGTCATTTATAAAAAAATAATAAGTATAATTATGTGTCATTTTTATAGCACGAACGTTTAATCTATATTAATCAACGTTTCACGAATTTCAACAATTTTTCTCTAACTCTGACTTCAACGTATGTGATTTATGGGCTGCAACCCAAATATAACAGTAACCTACATAGTGAGAGCTTCCCAAATAAATAGTCAAGGCCCGAAAGATATTGGTTGTGGCTCCATAAACCCCAGGTAGGGCGGAGACCTATTGATATACCTAACTACGCCATCACCAGGGTTAACTTGTCTTTATTGACTGTCGTGCTATGTTATAGAAGAAAATGATTGAAATAATTCTAACGTGCTGCTATCGTCGTATGTTTGATCCCTACGGCATTTCTTATTCTCCCTCTGCCGCAAAACCACTGCCGTGTGCCCGAAATTGTATGTTGTACCTATATCGACCACTAGCTGACCCACGCAACGTCGTATGCGTTAATTTTCCCCGTTTTTGCAACATTTTTCATTGCTGCTCCCCTCGTATTGGTCGTAGCGTAATGTTATAGAGCCTATATCCTTCCTCGATAAATGGGCTATCCAACAATTACATAAGTTTTAAATTTGGACCCGTAGTTCCTGAGATTATCGCGGTCAAACAAACAAACTCTTCAGCTTTATAATATTAGTGTGTATAGGTTGGCCATCTCTGGAGTAGGCTGCAAGTATGTACATAGTACGAGCCATTACATTAATGACTTCAATTGCCTTCTGCAAGTTTTACTGGACTACAAGCGCGTAGCTATAGTGGAACAACTGAAGTTGCCCTGATTGAATTGTCCAAGCGAAATTGGGCTCTTAGTTGCGGCTATAGTTCTTGTTCCTACATAAGACTTATGATGAAAAATGACTCCTGGATCTTTGCAACTTATAAAAGTGATGGGGTATTAAATTTGGAGTAAATTAGTAGGTATACATTTGAATTTGTTCTCTGATATATACTTCCGTGTGTAACTGTGTATACTTCTTATTTGTAAGAGAATTAAATGGTAGGTTAATCGTTGTCAAGGTGCCAAGATTGTCTTCATTCTAATTAAGCTTGTTGTATTTAAAAACCCATCGATCTTCCTCGTAATCAACAGTCGGGACGTTGATATTTGCTTTTATCGACCGCAGAATTCTTGAAGTCACGTTCAGCAATATCGATGATCGAGGTTCGCGGCGAAATTCGTTCGGCGACTTCAAATGAAATTATTTAATTACAAATTACAACGAACATTATGTTCTATTAACGTTTCAGTTATTTATAGATGAAAAAAGTAGTCAGTTTTCAAATGCATTAATGTTTTGATAGGTATATTATCTACTTGTTTTAACATTACAGAGATAAGAAAATATTCTTTTTTTTTATTGCAGGAAAATGCACACATCTTCTTAACTTGTATTCACGAGTAGGTGCAAAACAAATAAAGTCCATAAATATATATCAAAACTTATCTCTTCGTGTCGTTTTAAGCATTCATATTTCCGTGAAAGTTGCATGACAAATGCCTTAATAGAGACCCTTGTGCAGTATGTGGGCCTCGATAATAATTCAATGTCTTCTAATCACGAGTCAATGTCGCGAACAGGTTCCCGGGTGAACCATCGGTGACTTGTTAATATCATTGCGTTGCTATCTATCGAAACATTCTTACTTTCTATAAAAGGAAATCGAAATTATCTCATTACTTGGGACATTCCATTTCTCTCTCGGTAGTTTTGATAATTGAACCTCGCTCATTCGTTTTTACTTTTATCATGTAGCAGTTGAAATAAAACATATACTTAGTATAATCGACGTTCCTCTCAAATGTGGCCAAGTTCATTTTATAAAGTGAATAAATAACATTAATTTTATACTAGCATCCGCCCACGACTTTGGTTACATGAGTCTCGGTTCCTGTAATGTGTTAATCTATACTAATATTATAAAGCTGAAGAGTTTGTTTATTTGTTTGTTTGAACGCGGTAATCTCAGGAACTACTAGTCCGAATTGAAAAATTCTTTCACTGTTGGATAGCCCATTTATCGAGGAAGGCTATAGGCTATATAACATCACGCTACGACCAATAGGAGCGAAGCAGCAATGAGAAATGTTGCAAAAACGGGGAAAAATTACGCAGACGAAGTTGCGCGGGACAGCTAGTTTAGGATAAAGTATAATTATGTTTTTATGTGTGTGCTAAGTTTTAATTCAAAATGATGCGGGCGTGATTGAGTAACAAACATCAACACATAAATATGTCTAAACATGTAAGTAAGTAGGATTTAAAATTGAAGTAAGCATTTTGTGGGAGCTCGTCGCCCCTTCCATCATATTGAGTGCCACATCCGATTGTATTAGGTACACAACACACTCAATTGGGCTCTCACTCGTTGGCGCGACTCAATCACTCGATGATTACCAACTGCTCTATTTACAGGGTTATTGTTTTAAGCCTGACCTGACCGACTCATGTATACGAATTCGAACATCCCACTTTATCGAGTTGGGTCACATTTCGCAGGTCACAGCTGCGAAATTCGATTTCCTGTTTCTATTATCCAAATATAGCCGCTCGCTCGGAAGCTACTGAGTTTTATCGAATAGAAGACCATAAAATAACCACAAAGTTCACACGGGATTGTTTTAGTAAGCTTTGACCACAAACACACTCAAACCCTTAAATCCCGTGGCTTTGTTTACAAACCGACAGGCCACTAAAAGGTTCGACGACCTCGCGTAAAAAAGAATCGTAAGACGTGTGCACACATAAGAAAAAATGACAAACGGTGACCAGCAATTAATACTAAGTAAGAAATGGTATAAAAATGTCTCAATGGACAAAATACGCGGTTAATTGACGTGTTGCTTGGAGCACATTCTAGTTTGCCATAGAAGGAGGTAGATCTTTGCCTGAAGCGTTATAAATAGCGAAGCGGACCGGGCCACAGACGTAAAGTGGACACCAGTTTTAGAAGTGTTCGCGTCTATTTCGAACAAGTGTAAATAAATCTAGCGAGTTACTTTCGTACACAGTTGTCACTTTCATTGCCCGCCGCTCTTGCCGGCCATGTCCTGACGTTGCGTCGCCCCAACCGCAGTCGTGGCGACGCCTCTCTACCGATATTATCGTCCTACACAACAGCATAATATTAAATATAAGATATATCAACAATAAACGACGACTGAATCATAAAGCGCGAACTAAACTAACTAACAAGCAATTTAATCTCGTAGCTATAGGCAATATTTACATGCCTTTTCACTTCCTAATCAAAAAAGTAGTTGCTAGGTAATTATAGCAATCAAAATAACAATGTTTATTATTCATTTTATAATACAATAATCGAAACTCGTTAAGGAAGAACTAAATTCTTATGTAACTAAGTAATTAAGTATTATGTACCTATCTATATCATCGAAATATAGGAATTTCATATTTCTGTGACATCCATCTACGAATATTGTATTACACCGATAACCTTAATAATGTTAATTAAATGTTGAACTTTACTTATAATTCAATTTACTCGACCGCGGCAGAATCAATCATACCTATCTACTTGTATTGCGGCATCCTTGATTAGATACCTACGTTGTTTTGTCTTTACTATGTTTTGACAGCTGTTTTTGTGAATATATCAACATCTGTTACGCGTGGAACTTAGTTGTTGTTTCTGTTTAATTATGTGTATGTATGTAGACAGAAGATTGTATTAATTTATTGATAAAATAAAACACAAGATTAGGACAACAGTTTCTAGAAATAATTAGTTCGTGGTTTTTGATTCGAATGTTTTCTTATTTTGGTGCCAGGTCTGCTTTTGTTAATATGAATTCCCAACAAGTTCATAGTATAATTGGATGGCTCAAGATAATGTAGAAATAATATCATTACTCTATGTAATATAGTTTGTGGGTTAAGTGTTTGAGGGAAGCAAAAGCTTGCAAGTTTCAGAATTTATCGTCATTCTGTAAAATATTCGTTAGTAAGAGGAATTCGTAAGCTGCTTTGGAATTTGGAAAATATTCGGATAAGATAAGATTTCGGTAATAACTGTAAGGTCAAGAAGAGATATTCGTGACTCAAAATTCCCATAAAGAGATTTAAGTTGTAGTGTAAGAATTCAGCTAAAATGTAGTTATTTACAAATACAATATCAAGCTAGAGTAGGTCCAATTACAAAGGAACATTCCGCTACTGGGAAACTCTATATGTGGAGTTGAGATTGCTTGCGACGTGTAAGGTAAAATGTTTGAATAAATTACAACTTATGGAAAATAATTCTACGATATATCAATAAATTTCTATGTTATAAATTTGCTCAGGTTGTTTTCAAGTTGCTCAGGATTTAATAGCTTTTGAATTGTGACAGTTTGTTGAAATTGTGACAGTTTCGTCAATTATGTAAAACCCATTAACGTATAGACCCGACTGGCGGCATCCTCACAAAATTTACCACTCTCTAGATAAAGTCAATGCTACTTTGTAAACAATACCTGTCAAAGAGACAGGGCCGAACGAGTTTTTTCTCTCTTTCACACTTTGCAGTTAATATTTACTTTTTAATTGTAAGGGATGGCGCGGTCCAGGTTTATACATCAATTGAAAAACCTCACTGACTTTGGTGTTTTTTTTGCCCTGATACTGATTTCGACATCTTCATGCTTTCTTATTGCCAATTACCTATGAGGTAGGAGCTACGCACCCTTTCTACAAAACTTCTAAAAAGAACCCAATAAAATAAATTCGAAATATTGCAATTCCGAAGGCATTACCTCTAAAATCTATATCGTTGTTACCCATCAGTTTTAAGGCTATGTCCAAAACGTATATACACGACACATGTGGTAGCTGCGAACTTATGTTTGACTGTATCAATTTAGATGCATTATTTGGCATGATTTCGATTTTCCTGGCATGCAAGGCCAAAGGATGCCGGAGGAGAATTATACTGTATGTAAGTGACTGTGCCGGAAATTCGGACAGTTATTTTAAAAGCATCAATAGGCTAGTTCCCTAGATAAACAAAAAAAAAAAGAATCTATCAGAGCGATTATTTCCAAAAATATTGACATAATCAGAAAAGTTTCTTTTAAACCTTAAACTTTTTTTAAAAGACCTGTCGAATGATGTACTGAAAATCAGCTACTGTTAGGTATGGAGTGCCTCCCCTTAAAATATTTATTTTTATCAAATACCTCTGCTTCACATTTCATCAATATTCATTGTGTAGTTTTTGAGTCAAATGCCTGTGACATACGAACGAACAGATAGACGGACGGACATGACGAAACTGTAAGGGTTCCGTTTTTGCCATTTTGGTTACAGAACTGTAAAAGTGATTTAACTAGCAAAAATTATGACGTTGGACACAGGTTGGTATTTGTATGATGTCTGCTTATAAAATGTAGGTACGTGTTGACATTTCTTAAAGAGATGTCTCTTGAAAATTTGCCTATTACGATATATCTCCTACAAAATGAATCCATATATCTTTGAACTGGGGCTCATACACATAGTACTTCACCTACAGGCATTCATGAAATGACAGACAAAGACATTTTTAAATGCGTGTATTGAACGCGTGTTGTGGAAATGAACGAGTCCAGTTTCACCAACGTCTGCGGATTCCTCATGGCTCACTCTGATCTTCCCACGGTGTTGCATTCTTTGCACAACAATTAACGACTGCTCCAGTTTTAACACATTGTAACTAATTACTATTATTATTCAAAGTAAACAAAAGTATAACAGATTGAACTTGTGAACCGTATACTATTAGCGTTGTATCTAACTGTTCTGCCGTGGCAATCGCTAGGGCGAGGGAGTAAGTATCTAGGATTCCTAGATAGAAAAAAGGCTCGTTTATATTAATCCTAGAATATATATATATTCCAAAATAGTAATTTTTAAATTCTGGGCATATTTGACTTACTGCCCTCTCGATTACCACACCACGGCAATATTATTCCGTGTCTGAAGTTTCCACTTAAGTTTCCACGTAACTTTGTAAATGTATAATTTTTATTTAAGATCACTATGCGTTGGAAATTTATTCAACCAAAACATGTTAGTATTTGTTAATATTAAACAGTGATGATATGATAAGGTACTCCTAAATTTATTGCACTGAACGGCTCGGGCGCAGCGCACTGCGACACCTTACCTCGATGCCGAACCAAAACAAATGGAGGCGACACCGTTACACCACTTCGCGGAATTAAATAAAGTAAAAAATGACAGTAACCAACGGTAATCTTTGTTCGTGTAAGGTCGAAACCTCTTCACGGTATAGCACCGCGGTCGCTCGAGATCTAACACGCAATTAAAACCAAAGTCGAAGCGTCTGATGTCGTTGTCCGATGATAAACATGCATTGTATCCGCAACTATCTGCCAAGTAAACTGTAGAAACATGTGTGCGCAAAGTCCCGAAGTACCGCGTGTTTTTAAAAGGGCAATAAATAACTCCAAGTCGGCCGGTTGTCACCTTTAGTGCACCCAGATGGCACGGTTCCCAGTGAAAACGGTTTTGGCTTCTCTATACACAATTACAAATGCAAACGAGACATCAGTGAGACCACTTACTTAAATGAAATAAATGGTAGGTAGGTATATGATGGAAGATTTCGTTTTATTGCATGGTCATTATCATGTTTGTCCTCAAATATTATTGCAGCTATTATGCGTTTGTGATTTTTATCATACTAGAGAAAAACATATTCCCGATAGAATTCTATTAATCGGCAAAATTAATCTATTATCATAAACAAAATACAACTGGGAATATAGTATGGATCCGTTGCACACACGATTCAGTGCTATCAGATGTTCTACATCTGAACTAGAACAGGTCGGTGAACGTTCCACGTCCCAAAGGATTGGTCTCATATCAACCACTTTATTGGCAAAAAGATTGATACACGGAAGTCATATCGATTCTACACCACATCAGAAAAAGACAAGTTTCACTTCCAGGAATGCTGGTTGCACGTTAACTATTAATGTAAACAACGAAGCTGGAGAAAAACTACGCAGTAGCTATTGTGTCCATGAGGTGAAGACGGAAGGCTAGAGGCGTGGGAGTGAGCGCGGGAGCCGACCTGCCCCGCCGCGGGAAAATGTCGCTAGATTGAAGCACGTTCACATGAACGCACATAAAGCACAAAAACACTTTACTTGCTAACGATCTGAATGACTAAACATTGTGCTTATGGAGTATACTGCTAAATTTGCAGCTGTTGGCACTGCACTCACATGAAAATCCATTTAACAGCACCTTAAAATGTCTTTTAGACGGGCAACGCGCATCCTGTTTATTGGTATTGGATGCCATTTGAAACTGAATTAATTAAAGGAAATATATTTTAATGTGAATTGCAGCAATCGCTGCGTGAGCCTGTGGCCTTTCACGCAGCTTTGATGATGTATCGATTTACGACTCCTTTCCTAAAGTAATTACTTGTATTAAAATGTATTGCTGGTGCACCAGAATTCCCTTCAGATATATATGAGAATTAAAAAAAAGTTAGTTAATTTGACCGAAGTAACCTACTTTAAAACATAGATCCTGCCAGAGTTGTTGCTCTTCCAAAACTACAAAAAACAAACTCTCTTTTTGAAATGCCATCATTATTGTTCGAATTTTGTCAACTCTTTTCAAGATATGCTCGATCTTGTCTTTTACATATAGGTATAACAAATCCTATGTAATTTATGTATTTGCAAGTAAGTAGGTATAATAATCGTGTATTAAATATTCTCACTAATTTGATTGAGGCCTTATTCGGATATTTTAATTTCACCTGAGATAATTGCAATAAAAGTTGAAGATCATTGATTAGTCTGGTTTGTCGGCCGAACAGGTGCGCTAGCGGTGGTTTCGCCACGGATCTATTGCCTCGGGTCTTCAATATTTATGTCTTTCATTTACCATTACCGTACTACAAAGTTTCTGATATCGATTTACCGTAGTCATTCTACTATACAGTATTAGTTTGTCAAATCATTCTTCCGTTGATTCTTTAAACATTAGTAGTTCGATCACTTTTGCACGTCTCAACCTACCTATGAAACAGTTTTTTTTTCTTTGATCACCAATATTTGAACACGACAACAATTCAAAACACATGCGTAACTCACATAAAACAAAACAAAGAACGATAAAACAAATAGATGTTTATAATTTGTATGCATTTGTTTTTGTAAGATGCGTATTTATTATAGATACAACAAGAACAAAATCGAATCGAGTATAAACATTATACAAGACATGTAGTTACGCCATTTAGGTACATCTACACAGTTTTACAAGTATAAAATCAAAGGAGACCTGCTTGCTATCTTTGCGATGTTTACATAAAAAGAAAATAAGAGATTTTATCAAAGCGCTTGGTTCAAATCCTTGAACCTCGGCTCTCTGAGAATTTGAGGTTCAAAAGCAACAGTGCCTTGTTGGTATAGCCGTCGGCTAAGTACAAACAGTAACATTGTGTGAGAGACAATATCTCACCACTTTTGTCTTTACTTCGTGCACACGTTGTCTTGTTTGTTAGCTCACTCGGCATCTAGGTTTAATACGACGATGTTTCTTCATTTATTGCACACAAACACGATGCAGAAATTCTAGAACTGGTTATTTAAGATCGTAGGTGTTTACTTACATGTAATTTGGTTGCTTTCCATAATGGTATATTTATTTAAACTTATAATTTTTGTAACACAAGACAACATTTTTGTAATTAAAGTTACGCAACTATGTTTAAGGAATATATTCATTTGCGATTAGTGATTCCAGTAGCATTTTAAATGTTATGCACCTGTTTGTTTATGTTTAAGCTGGAATCCGTGAGTGAATTCAGAGTAGCAGTCGAACAATGTTCGTATTCTCATTTATCTGGCTAGTTTCTGTAACCTAATCCGCGATTATGCGCCGGCGGCACGCACGTGAAGTTTACATTACGGACTGCATTGTAGAAGCTATTGTGTCCGCCAAGAATCGTACTTAACACTGCAGACATGTAAACACGAGGCAAAGTCATCACATAACTTTAGAAAATCTCCGAATAACATAGACACAAAGTTAAGGAGATTATTATTCTCCAGATTTTCAATATTTTGTAACCAGATATTAATTACATGTAATATGTATCTATCAATTACGTTTTTAATATATTTTCTTTAGAACGCTACTTCGATTCTGTGTTGAAATCTATACTAATATTGTAAATTCGAAACCAACTGTCTATCGATTTGTTACGTTTTCGCAACTACACCGATTTTGTTGAAAATATTTTAAAAAGATCTGTTAAGTCTTTGTTGAAGGGCATAAGATATGGATGCAGTGTATTTGAAACTTTGCTGTTATACCCATAGGGGCGATTATGATCAAAATTTTGCATAATGTAGATTCAATTTAGGTCAGTCACAATGCACAAGCTAAATTATATTAAAACAAAACGGTGGGTTACCTCAACCCGGCAGTGTAGCTCTTAACGGAACAATAGAAACAAATGATGTTTACAATATTTACCGATGAAGTACTGGCTATATTAGTTCATTAACATTAACTAGGTGGCGCGAAGTCGTTTGATGATATAGTTTATATTATAAATCTATTCATCTCCTGTGTTCTAGATTCTGAATAGAATCACATAATAAATGATTATTACACTTATTTTTACCCCAGAAATCGTTGAATAACAGTTATGATAAACACTTAGGTACGTATCCCTAAACAAGCTGGTATAATTATGAAGAGAGCAAGGCCATCAATATTCTGCTACCAAACAAGTCTATGTCTAGAAGCGGTTATTACTAACATTTTTACACTAATAGCTTTGATTGTCATATAAGGTAGTATCTAAGATGCTCCTCTTTTAGAGGAAGAAATTTGTAAAAAACCCCGCACGACCTTACAAAGTTCACCTCTTTATAATATGAGCATAGAATTATAGATTTGCAACCCACGCTATTCGATAGGTATATAAATACACTAACTATCTTAGGGGCATTTTCACTGTTGTCCATCAGTAAAAATGCCCCTAAGACAGATAAAGTGTGATTTAAAGCCCACCGCAAAATCAAAGAAGACTTGATTTGATAATCAAACAAAAATAAATAATACGTATGACATTTTAAAAATAAGGAACTGATTTCTATACATTCCGAAGATAATTTAACACTTTATTAAATACAATCCTTGCAAACGAATTGTAAAAAGCAAAATATTGAATATCGAAGAATGATTCTTTTATAAGTAATTGTTATCATAGTCGTCAAACGTCCTTATAAAACATCTGCTGGTATTGTTAACAGATACTGCAGACTGTTTACAGTTTTGTTTTGTCACCATAAGTAAATAATGACAGAATTGTTATTCGCATTTAACAATAATACTTGTTATTTAAATGTAAGTTTTATACATAAGTTTGATTAGCTCACCGTCCTGATCATTCATTCATTTCTCCATTGTCTGTGAAATATTGCCTTGAGGAATAAAAACCTCTATCTGTACACGATTATTATTGGTCCCGATCGTGGCCACGGGTCCATCATAGACCCGTGACTACGATTGGTACAATTCGATTGAAACGTCGGGTAGATAAAAAGGTTCCTAAGAAACCTTTAAATATTCCAAGAAATATTTCACACGATTAAATCCCGATAATGTTTTAATATGCTATGAATTAAGTTTGATTTAATTTTATACCTAGAATATGATTATGGCCTATACCTTAGGCCTTACCTTTGATATTACAATATTTATAAATAAAGACAGCATCATGCTATTATTAAATGATATAATTTTGAAATGTTCACAATAAGTTGCAATGAAGCAAGGATTAAAGAGTTCATTGTTTACTGACATGCATAATGATGCAATCGCTTGTGGAAATGTATAATTATGTACCTACGTACAATACTATATACTTTATAATAATATGCATCACAATATGAACATGTAATAGGCCCGGCAAATAAAACTTGCACATAGCATTTTATTTTGATATTTTTACCAAAGTTATTGCCTATTGAAGGTAATTATTTGATTAGTTCTTCTAGTAGCTGTTATCTACATCTCCATAGGCTCAATTCACTCTCATGCTTCAAATTGTCTCCATACCAAATGTCTTTAAAATTAGCTTAGTAGTTTAATCCAATATATACATTTTGGATAATTGATAATTTTCTATAAATGTAGATAAACTTTCGCGATTTGTACACATTATCAAATTATATGATCTAATTGCATGATATATAATTTAATGAAAAATATCATGTTTATTGCCCGACGTTTTGACCGTATTGCAACGGCCGTGGTCACGGGTAGACTCTCTCTACTAAGTCTATAATGATAATTTTCTTATAAAAAAGTTAGAACTAACTTACTGACAGACGAATTAGTTAAGGCCAACCGCTGGGTGTAGCTCTTTTAGCCTTTGATTACATAATTAAGTACTTAAAGGATTTTTTAAAGTTCTAAAGTGTCGAACCCTAAAACCTTATTAAAGCGTTTTAGTTTTGAGGTTAAAACCTCAAAACTAAAACGCAGATGCAATGGCAGACAACAATTCGTAAAATATAAAACCAATTTGGTTCAAGTTGTTTGCTGGATAATATCAACTCCCTTTAAGAAATAACAAGCACAATGTCACATATTATGTTTGTCTTGGAACCGAAGCCTCTAATCGCGTTACACAATTTTGAGTGACACACGTTAACAGTTTGCGTAGTAGTAACGGTGGCAAGTGCTCTGTGATATGCATGTTAGACGAGGATGACTGGACATTGTTTACAATAGTCGACATGATACGTATAGCCGAAAACGGGTCACGGGTTGCTAATACGATTTTAATACAACAAAGTCATACTGTTATTGTTTTTAAATTTTCGCAATTTTTATACATATTAGATATATTTCGGGACTGAAAACTCGAATTGCACCGATCGTGGTCACGGGTTGATTGAGAGTCGACCCGTGACCACGATCGGTGCAATTCGATCGAAACGTCGGGTAAATAAAAGGTTCGTACTTTTAAATAATTCACGCGATTAAGTCCCGAAATATATCTAATAAAGTCATATTGTTGTTATGTTTAAAAAGCCTTTATCGTTGTTATGTCTTAAAGTGTAGTTTTAAGTTATTCAGGTTTACTTTTTAAAAGATAACTAGCCATGTGGAATTGTGGGTCCCACATTACTAACAATCCTATTAACCCCTCCAGCTAAACTCAATAGTTTGTGTTAGGAGTGATTCACGTCGGTAGTATAATGGGCAGAATTTGAACCCTCGAATCCGATGCCTTAACCATTAGGCTTCCATAAATTAGTTTTTGGTCATTTAGGTTTTAAAGGATTATTACACAGAGTTTTGATTTAAGAACTGCATGTGATTACTTTCCATTACAATTGTGATTTATTTTTAGAACCATTTCTTATTGGATTTGATATTTACATTTATATATGAACAAGTGTGTACAATCTAAAAATATTAGTCCGTTTTTAAAATACAACAGATTCTTTTAAAGCATTATACAGTTTATAGATTAATTGGTCAAAATAAATTGTAAATATCCTGTACTTCTTTATTAATATTATAGATACCTACTTACTTTATGCAAAACATTTTAGACCTCAAGGTGTAGGTAGGGTAACACCATTTATTACCTACTAAATCACTATCAATACTTTGTATAATGAAAAATCTTAGTTCGATTATAAAATATGACGAACCGTTATAGATATATAGACCGGCATTGATTACTGAGTTGTAAATAAGTATCTAACGATTGCTTGCAGCCTCTTCCTCATGAACAGGATCGTGTTAAAAATTATCTCCGGAGATTATCATCTTCAAACCAACAAAATAACATAATCTTCATATCTATACTATTATAACAAACTTGAAGAGGAAAGAAAATAACTTTTTTAAGTAGGTAATATTAACCGCCTTCAAGGAAATAAAATTATCAAGCTCATCTCCTAATGCAAATTTCGCTGACTCACTCCTTTGTTTTAGTCTATATCTCTGGTGTTTTATAAGCTAGGACAACATTTTATACACTAAAAAAAAAGCAGTCGAATAGCGAAAACTCCATTTAAATCGAACAATAACTTTCGAGAAAATGGTGAACATACAAACAACATAGGGGTCAAACCGAGAACCACATTTTTTTAATGCGGTTAAAAATATGTTTTTATAATGTGATAATAAAAAAAAAAACTTTATTTCTGCTTATATTTATTATATAGATAAATCATTCGGGTTTCTACCAAAATAACGAGCGCTCATTTACAGTGAGTCCTATTATTACGATCAAACAAACCGATCAATGAAGCATGGACGAAGCGAATCGTTGTAGAATAGCAACCAGTTATATTTATTTCTTGATGTTTTTATCACGACTGTGAGTTCTACGTTACTAAGTAGCGGGTATAATTAAAGTATAATTAATATATAATTAGGGCCAACAGATGAAATGAAGTTTGTACAATGGCGGTACAAAGATAACGATATTTACATTAATATTAATCCATACGGACACTGTGTTCCAGATAATGTTTATGCAAGAATAATATCATAAAAGTAACGCTAGTTCTTACTATCTTGCACTGACACGATGTTTAAGTACATTAATTGGTAAATTAGTATCAATTTTTGATTCTGTCATTTTGCTAATAAAAGACTTCAACGCACGCTTTAGTTCAAGGTTTAGTAAAACTTTTTGGTTCTCTTTCGATTAGTTCATATTTTTATTACCTTTAGTTCCTACCTACCTATCAGTTCATATGTATTTATTATTTTTGTATGTAGTCATGGTTAATACCTTTACGATATTTTATCATTAATTAATGGCTGAGCGCTTTGTAGAAGTAGTGATTTACAATAAATCATTTTGTAGAATATATTAATTGCTATTGGTGTAATAACTTAATAGGTTTACACCTCTTTGTAAATTATTGGCATATACTATAATTACATTTCTAGAAAATCAGTAATTATACATTGAATAATCGTCATGTAGGTAAATAATTAAAATATCGATATCTGCATGACCCAATACGAATAATGACATAGAAACCGAGCCGACGGCCACCGCCAACGACCTTCGTAGAGTAAAATGCAGTTCATGGCGCGATCTCCTCTCGTCGCATAAATCAGCTGTACGCTACATAAATAAATTAAAATTCAACTCGTACTCACCGTAAACAGACGGCTGTATTGAAAATAAACTGATCCCCTCCAATGTGCGATCACAAAAACAAAAATAAACAACACAAAACCAAAACTGTCAATAATGAAAGTATCGATATGTTTATAAGTTTGATCAGTCAAAAACACCACTTCATTCACAATGATACGAACGAGTAAAGTTTCGCTGTGTGGAGCGAACGCGGTTCGCGTGCGATGTGCTCCGCGTACTGGAGTCGAATGGTTATTCATCGGTGGAAGCCGGGCGGGACGGCCCCGCTCGTGGTGCGCCGGCCGCACCGCACCCGCACCGCGCTGCCGCGCCGCTGCTTCCGCGCTGCAACAACATTTTATGAGTGCACACCCATCTACTAATAAAAAGAGCTGTACGCTTGTTGTTTGTCTCAAAGACATTAAGTAGAAGAGTTTGTAACTATCGTTGGAACTACTGAGCAGATTGCTTGCTTTAATAGCAAATCAATAAGTTTTCAGCGCGAATTATCTTTATTGGTAAATCAAGTCATTAATACAACCAAAGAAACATTTACAACAAATGCTTAGATAACCAATGTACAATTTTCATTAAATGGCATGGTCAGATTAAACAATTCGTGAAAATAAGCTTTTCCTCTTATAGTAATTACAATCAAGCAAGTAAATTAATTTGTATTTGTATTTTGGATTAAAATAATACTTGTTTATCATAATAACTGTTAATATCACAAATTCTTCCCTTCAGCAACAATACTACCTCCAGCTCCATTAAGAGCATCTGAAGAGGAAAGTCGAGGAAGGAAGGGTCGGAGGTGACAGGGCATCAACTTTGCCACTGTACGTACATAATTATGTAAAAGGAATGATGGACAAAATAGGATTAGTACCACAGACAAAAACTCCAACAAGATTGTGTGAAGTCCGCACTCTAATGTACCTAATAGTACAGTCTAATACTAATTGCCGTAACTAACTCATTCCTTTTTTTTACTGTAAAGAAAGGTTTTGGAAAAATATTGCGGTTCTAATAAACTGACAACACAACAAGTCTGCTATAGTTAAACCTGTTGGAGCTTCGACCCAACTACTAATTTGAACTACATAAATTGCTGATCGCCACTATTCCTCTATAATTACGGTTCTCACCACTGATCATCACTATTTCTTCACCATGATAGGATATAATAAACAGGTCCTTAATCCTTCGCTAAAGTAAAGTTAAGAAAAGTTTTGATTAAACTAGCTTCCGAATAAAAAAGTAACTGCATCCAAATTCGTCTATTCGATTGGGGGCTATGTTGGCACACGCTGCTATACACGTCAAATTTATAACTAAAAAATAAAATCCGCGAAGCTAGGGAGTCTGATAGCAGATAGACAGTAAATAGTTACGTAGTAAGTAGTTTAGTACCTATTGTTTATCAACAAATGTAATAATTGCTCAGTCGAACCAACGTTACACGTCACTGTTCCGGAGTCTGTAATCTATACTAATATTATAAAGCGGAAGAGTTTGTTTGTTTGATTGTTTGTTTGTTTGTTTGTTTGTTTAAACGCGCTAATCTCAGGATCTACTGGTCCGATTTGAAAAGTTCTTTTTTTGTTGGATAGCCCATTTATCGAGGAAGGCTATAGGCTATATAACATCGCGCTACGACTAATAGGAGCGGAGAAGCGACGAGAAATGTTTCAAAAACGGGGAGAAATTACGCATACGAAGTTGCGCGGGACAGCTTGTATGTAATAAGTGTCCAAGTATCGACAGTTCCGTAGTACTTAAGTAAGTAGTGACATTATGAGTTGTAATAGATACGGAAGCAATGCTTGCTTGTGATGCGCAGCCGATGTAGTATGGTCGAAACGTCGCCTCGGGGAATAAAAAGGGGTTATACAGAACAGGAGGCCTACTCTAATTTCGAAAACGAAGTTTCGATCAAAAATGAGGTGGTGATATGCAGAGTCAGCAACATCAATTATGTCTATAAGGAGAAAGTAAAATTAGGCTTTTAGTAACTTTGAAATAGTTGAATAGGTATTAATATTAATATAATTTTGATTACGAATTTAATCATTGACTTATAGTGCTAACCGAGACGGTCCACCTTGGTATAGCTAGACCATTAAAATCGACCAATATAGTTCATTTGGTTCAATGCACGAGATCTACTGATGGTTGTCATCGTTTGGACAGAACCAAATAGAAGTTACACATCCTTGACCTTACAATAAGAAGTCACGCGTATATTACCTATTTTTTTTAGTGTACTTATATTTATGGTTTATTTCATACATTAATTTATAAATGTCCCTCAAGTTGATACACGCGTTGTGATTATCGGTTTAACATGAAGTGGAATTTTTGCTAAAGCCTTTTCATATCTTATCATCACTAAGCTTTGCGAGCTAAATAGACCGCATTTACACAGTTGCGTCAGATTTGGAAATAATATTAAAATCAAAACATAATTATGTCCGAAATACAAGCTTGTATTCCATACATGGTTAATTTTTTACTGTTTCTATAATAGACCACAAAAAGTAATATTGAACAGCAAACAATGTCATAGTTTACCAATTCAATTGTGGGATACATTAAAATAACACGTTAAGGCAATAAAACTTATTTGAATTGATTTACCATATACAAATACACTGGTTTTAAGTCTGGTTTCAGAATTCACACAGTTATTTCATAAATTTGTAATATGATGAATTACACATTTATGAAATAATTATAAATTTGAAACGTCGTGTATTACACTGTCTACGATAATTAAGACCTATCAGTCCCCATCTTAAAATGTCTACGATATTTAAGGGCTATAGTCTTCCTCCATGTTGGAATTCAATATGAGTACTTCTAATATAATTTTGAATTTTATATAAAATAAATAACCTACCTAAATTTTCTAACAAATAACAAAGATCTAACTTTGAAACTGTAAGATAAAATCTTGCAAATCAACCCCACTGAAACCCGTGTTTCATTAATTAAACCAAAAAGTCAAATACGAATTTTCTTAAATCTAACTTTAAAACTGACGGAGTGAGATTGGTTGTAAGTTTGTACTTACAACCAATATTTTACCCCCTTAGGGGATTAATTTCCAAAAATCCCTTCTTGTCGGATGCTTACATTTTATAAGGAATACGTCCTCAAAATTTCACGTCTCTACGAGCAGCTTGGGCTGTGCATCAGTCAGTCAGTTAGCACAAAGAATGTTATACAAGGTGTAACAGAAAAGTTTGGTCATATTCAAGGGTTAGTATGTGCCCATGACATGGTACCTACTCTAAAAAATATTGATTATTTTTTCTTTCGTTTATTTATGAGGGAAAAAGTTATTTTTAAAAAAAAAGTGTGACTTTAAAAGTTCTATGGCTTAATAATTCAATCGAATTTTGTACCAGGGGAGGTATAATTCTTATCCCATACGCCTTTCACTACTGAAGTTTGACAAAAATAATATTCTTTTTGTCAAACTTTATGCTATAATTATGTAATAATAATGCAACCAGCTATGGCACCATGGTAGGTGCAATACTGATAACATACCCTACCGCTGCTGAAATTTGACCACACCTTTTTGTTACACTCTGTGTATAGCTTATTTCATTCATACGAGTATTTCGAGAAGATTCCACGTAGACAGTGCAGTGCGGTGTGAGATACGACCAACTAATGCAAAGTTGAAACACTGCGTGTGGAGCGGACGCGTAAACCTGCCAATTTGTCAGTGTCGCCTGTTCACCACATGTTTGAACATTCACTGAGATAAAAGCGTAAAGTGAGAGTGTAATGAGCCACTTATCACTACAACGTGAAGGGTCTTTGAGTACCATGTATTTTATTAAATCAAATTGGGACAACATTCATAGCTCATTGATTTTTATTATTCGTATTGTCTGGTCGGTCTCGTCTTATTCAAAACAAATGGGTTACTGAGTGCTTTTTGTAGCTTTCCCTTTATAGTAAGATGGAATAACATTATATATATCTGGAAACTTATTAAGTAGATACTCTCTCATGTGAATCGAAGTTTATTCGGTTTATTCGATCAATCTTTTGCTCTGCTTGTTCAGTCAATGTGAATTGTCCGTGTTTATAGGTTTTTGACATATTTACAGTGTATCGAACACTGACATAATAACTTTTTTAAGAAAAATGAATCGCCTTCAAATCCAAGCACATCACCGAGTGCAAATTTTGCATGTTTAAACAATATTTTTTGGTCTATCTAGTTCCAATGATAAAATACAAAATATGCACATAAGTACCTAGGTAGGTATTATTTAACACACATACATGTCAGATATGTTGAAGCTAAAAATTAAGAATGTATACCTATCCAAATTAGGTACTACCTAATTATTAAATTAAATATTTGTAAAGCTTTTCAAATTAGATACTAATTATTAAATTAAATGACCCTATATTTGAAATAACAAAAAAAATACCTTTTCATATAGCTGACCTGATGAACTTCGTAACACCTAGAATTGAAAATTAGATACCAATTATGAATATATTTTTTAACCGTGTACCTAAGAGTAAACAGAATATAAAGCAAATACATAATATAGAAGAAGAAGAAAAAACAAACCCTGTGCTTACTCTGGTTCTCCAATTAATGCGCATTGAGCCTACATTTATTTCGTTACTTAGATACACAGGGTGCTTCTCAAAATACTAATAACCCCCCCGTTCTTGGCTTCTTTACATTATACCAAATAGCTTAGTAAATATAAAAAAAAATACAAATTAACCCTTCACCACCTACCACCTGCTTTTGTCACACAACCATTATTAACCGCACATCTGAGAGACCCTGGAGTAAAATCGATGTTTCTTTGTCAGGTTGAGGGTCTAAACTTCACAATAAAATAGTCTGTACGTGGTTAAGGTCATTACTACAAAAACAAGATGTAGGTGATTAAGGGTTAATTTATTTAATATTTTCATTTAACATTACAAAGAAGCCACGAGCGGGAAGTTATTAGTATATTAAAAACCGGGCAAGAGCATGACGGACAATGCTCAGTGTAGGGTTCCGCAACCTTGAATAATTTCATCAGCAGGGGAGCATATGTTCATGGCACTTACTATCTTTTGTTTAGAAACGGTAAATCCGATCATGTCCAAAATAATTTTAGTTTAAAGTATTTTTTTCTAAGTCTACCTTTGCGATTTTTTGGTCACATGGTTCAAAAGATAAGGGTGGGGGGGACATAATTATGCAACTTTCACTTAATCAAAAAAGTTTTTAAAAAACCTGTCGAATTATGTACCACACGTTAATAAATGCTGATTTTTTTTTCTGATACATATATGGAGTGCCCCCTAAAAATATTTATTTTTGTTATTTAGCTATCAAACTAAGTAGCGGCTACCACAAGACATCTTTACACCAAATTTCATCAAGATTAATTGAGTGGTATTTGAGTAAAATGTATGTGACATACGGACGGACAGACAGACAGACGAACATAACGAAACTATAAGGGTTCCGTTTTTGCCATTTTGGCCACGGAACCCTAAAAACAGCCTGTATAAGCATGTAAGTATAACATATTTAATTGCGCGATTCGTGCTAACTAATTGAGTAAAGTAGGCTCTTTTGCATGCTTTGAGAACATTACTTTCTTTATATACATTATATTCCATTGTCTACTGTATTTTATTGCAAGTATGTAGGTTATGGACCAGAGTAATCTCAATTGCTTATTGGAGCTTCCTCAATTGTTAAATTGGCCCGTCACCCATATAAATAAAATCTTAGTGGGTGATTCAGTAGTGTTCAGAACTTCTGGATCTAGAATTTAGATGATCGAGTACCTTCTATTGCTGTTCTAGAGCGTTCCAGTTAGGTACTTACCTCAATTAGCAAACTAGCATCGTGATAACGGTTTATGAAAAGTGGAGGCTAATCATGAGCCACCTTTAAAAAGAACGGGCAAGTGCATGTCAACCACAATGTAGGGTTCTGTAGCTGCCCAGTACAATAATGCAGTATAATAAGTGGATTTTCTGTTGTTTTTGTTTTTTACCTACAAACAACACAAGTAAATTTCAATTTGTACTAAAATTTCGTTGGTTACTTGGTCTGCTGTTATTAGTAAACTTGTAAAGCCTACTTAGCTGTGACAGTTTTCCTTTTAATTTCATTATTATACTACTACTCTATTTCTTTTTACATCTAAAAAGAAACATTTAGCTACCAGAGGCGGCGGGGCTTGACTAAATATTTCACAAACGTACCTAACCATAAATCGAAATAACGGTCTTAACAGCCCCTAAATATTTTAAAAAGACCTATTCAACAACTTACATGATATGGTAGATGGGAAAAAAGAATCATATTCCCACTTTACGTATGTAAAGTGGGAATGTGATTCTTTACCGTAAAAAAAAGTTAAAAGATTTTATTTTACCACTTTGTTGGCGTAACTAATATGTATATGTTACATATCAAATTACAGCTTTAAAGTACTAAGGACCTTTGCGCTAACCTGGGACCAGACAGACGGAAGGACGGATTGTTGAAATCACACTTGCCACTTTGTCTACGGAACCCTAATATTTTTTTTTCTTTTTTTTAAAGATAACTAGCAATGTGTGATCGATTCCACATTACTAGCAATCTTGATAACCAATCTAGCTAAGTTCAAAGGCTTGTGTTAGGAGTGGGTTCACGTCGGTAGTATAATGGGTAGGATTCGAAACCGCGACGTCACAATTGCGAGACCGATGCCTTAGCCATTAGGCTACCGACGCTTCAACTATTCTACCTATCTAACAAGCCGACAACATCTGACAAGTCGGGTCTGTGTGTATAAAATGCGAGTGGGTGAGAGAGCTGGGATGCGAGTGCACACTCACATTTTTTATTGTATGAAATCGGAATCTTAAGAGCTATAACTTTTTACCTATGATGATCGAGTGGGGCTTCTAAACAGATTTATGAAATAAATGAAATGTTTGTCCAATAATTTTTCCGAAACTAGAGATGAAATTGTGACCATTCTTTTTTATTAATTCGTATTTATTCCAACATAGGGAACAGTGTAAGTTTTATAAAAATCGGTTAAGTAGTTTGGAAGATACGAACGAAAACATGTAAATTTGACGGCCTGGCTTACATTTTTACAGAAATATAAAAAAAAAACACCTCGAAACCTTGATCAACCAGTACATACTTAGATATAAGAATTTTTTAGTTACGTAAAAACTACAAATTATTAAATAAAAAGTAATTTAAAGTTTAACAGACTTCAAAAGTTAACTGAAAATAATACTTTTGTATACACGAAATTAACCTACAATATTTTTGAGGTCTGTGCCAGCACATATCAACAGTAGGGGACTACAGGACCTATCAAATTAAAAAAAAGAGTATTCGTAATGTCGACAAACACAAAAAGTTCAACCATGTTTATCAGAATTTTAGTATAAATCTTACACGTAGGTACCTGCTGGCACGACTTAAAAAAAAAATAGGGTAATTTCGTGTAGGTATATCATTTTTCAAACGGCCAATCGGTTTGATGCCAAAAAGATGTACAACCTATCGTCTGTTAACAGTTTCATATTCGATCACACTCCATCTACCGTTTTCAGTCACTAAACACCTGATGTTAATAAAATAATGAAATTTATTTCATAGACCGATAATTGATCAATTATCTTCTTAACATAGCCACTCGGTACATAATTGTTAAAATCAAACGGCAGTGACATAAAGATAAATACAGACATATTTTTCACAGTGCTGTTCAAACACTGCCTGTCATTAAACTCTAAAACATATTGAAATGTATGTTCGTAAATTTTCGCGGTTTGTACACATTATAGAATTTTATAAGCTACGGGTCTTAATTGCGAAAATATTATATCGTTTCAACCGTATTGCAACGGGCCCAACGGCCGTGTTCACAGCTATTGAAATGATCCGTAAACATTATCTGCGTGAAATATGTTTATATTTTAATTTAAATTACGAGTATTTTAACAGTTCAATAGTGTGACATATTTATTAAAGTGCCAGGTTAACATAAGGTACTTAACCTAAGTATTTAATTAAAAAAACCGGCACTAGCGTGTCGGACTCGCGCACCAACGGTTTCGTACCATTATCTATACTAGATTAGACAGTATGTTATAACCTTATAAATACAATAATTGCATGATTTGGAAGATGGGAAAAATTTGAAATCCAGACCCAGGAATTGAACCCGAGACTTCCGTAAGCCAAACCGGGGCCGGAATCGAACCACCTATCTGGACTATGTTACAAGACCTCAAATTTTTCTGTCCTTTCATGCTCGCGAGTTGGGCCCTCGCATGCGCCATCTAGCGGGTAGTTCAACCGGGACGTGAATGAAGTCCCGTTCTTACCCTTTCTCGAACATTAAAAATACCAAGTTCAAATGAACTGAGAACCAAAAATAAAACAGATCTAATTTTATTGGTTAGTGCCGCGTAACTTTCCTAGACCACTATTTTTTTTAAATACTTTTTCATCCCAGCTCTTCATCACAAAAGAAACTTCTTTGTAAAATTTTAACTAAAAATATATACAACTTGGGAAAGCATCAATTGCTTTCCCTTTCGATCGCCTAGTCAGAAAAAATATAGGTAGGCCTATATTTTTTCTATATATAGCCTGTGGATGGAAGAAATACTGGTCCCTAAAAGAAGTATTAAAAAATAAAGATCTAGGCATGCATATCAAGAGAAAGACTTTTAACACTTGTGTTCTCCCCTGCATGACATACGGCTGCGAGACATGGACATTAACAGACAAACATAGAGAAAAGCTTGCTAAAACAGAAAGAGCAATGGAAAGAAGTATGTTGGGAATCAGGCTTAGAGATAGAATCCGAAATCTAGAAATAAGAAGGAAGACAAAAATAACAGATATAACAACTTGCATAGACGAGAGAAGTATTGAAAAATAAAGATCTAGGCATGCATATCAAGAGAAAGACTTTTAACACTTGTGTTCTCCCCTGCATGACATACGGCTGCGAGACATGGACATTAACAGACAAACATAGAGAAAAGCTTGCTAAAACAGAAAGAGCAATGGAAAGAAGTATGTTGGGAATCAGGCTTAGAGATAGAATCCGAAATCTAGAAATAAGAAGAAAGACAAAAATAACAGATATAACAACTTGCATAGACCATCTAAAATGGAGATGGACAGGGCACATGCTACGTTGCCCAATAAATAAATGGAGTAAATAAGTATCCCTTTGGTACCCAAGAGGGGACTCCAGAAAAAAGGGGCGTCCGAAAACAAGATGGAGTGACGATATCCGCCTAACCCTAGGACCATACTGGACCAGAGTTGCAGAAGATCGAAGCCAGTGGAGAGAACTGGAGGAGGCCTATGCCAGGAGGCACATCGAACTGCGAGATATATTATAAGATAAGAATTGTTAAACCTGTGAATTGTTCGAAATAAAAGGGCTCATTATTATATTTTTTCTGACTAGGCGATCGAAATATAGACTGTCAACCGTGGAGAAGTAGTTAGCCGCGCAGATACCAATTTCTGTGATCCACAAATTATTGTTCCGAATGTAAATATAGGTGATGTACATTTTTTGCGATGCGAATGTTTGTAACGTTCCTTCGACTGAAGGATTATTACACTTGTTGCAATATGGCTTGGAATAAAAAATCTGCTGTTTTTTTGACTTTCATAAAATCATTATGGAAATTTATATATTACGGGTCTTAATCGCGTGAATAATTTAAGGTAAAAATACCTTGTTTATTGCCCGACGTTTCGACCGTATTGCAACGGCCGTGGTCACGGGTAGACTGTCTACCCGTAATATATATATTTTCATAATGTGTACAAATCGCGAAAGTCAAACTTTCATGATCAACTTTCATAAAATCTAAGGAAAATGACTCAATCTACAATATTTGCTATCATAAAGTTCTCGAAAGCTCTGTGTATGTTTGCAAATCTCGTCTCAGTCAGTTGGGGAGATAACTTGTGTCCATTATCAGACTGTAATGAATTGATCTTGATGCGTTTCAATAAATATAATGGTAGCTATGCACTCCTGCTCTCACTTATGTAAATTACCTTAATTTAAGTTCTTGTAAGTGGAAAGACACATTACAGTGTTTTACTACTCTTGAACCATTACGGATTCGTCACAACATCCCGTTTATTATGACGTATCGCTAATGACTGCCTGTGTTTACGTTTTAAGATCAAACATTTTGCTTGAACCGAAATAGGGAGACGTGAAATCATAAACATTTGATGGTATTTCGAAAGAAAACACAATCGTAAAGAATAAGATGCTAGCACGCGGTTCAGTCACGCTTGCATCACGTTTATTAACCCTATCGTCGCCGGTAGTCTAGGGAGACTCTGGGTTTGAGTTATAACAAATAATAAAAAAGGAGAAATAATGACACGGGATTGAGCGAGGCCAGCTTTTGCGCTGCAATGCTTTGAGGTTTTATTTAATCAGCGTGTTGTTTAAAAATCAACGTAATATTATTGTTATAGTAACAAAATATAGTTTTGACACGCCCTAAAACTTATGAGGCTTAATGGATTTTAGCTTGAGAGGTGTCGTTAGATTCGTCTTAGTTGTTAGAGTGATTTTAAATTACCGATTATAAATCATAAAGTAGAGTCAAATCGCAAGGTTTGGGTCTTGCAAAAATATGTTTATTTACTTTTAACTAATTTATTAAGATTCTAATTAAATTATTTTATACTAACCATATTATGTCGTATAATATTCTGGAAACATTCTTAGTTCATAATTTAAAGTTTTTATTATTTTATATTCATCAAAAGAAATTCTAAAACTATTGATTTGATCATTGAAAATGTGACTTCATACGCTAGAATTTCAAACAAACTTGTACCGAGCGAGTTGTTTTTGACGTTTCTTAAAAAGACGCTGATTTTATTTTAATCAAACAGGTGCCCAAAAATTTTATCGTATTCAAGTTCAAGGGCTTTTTAATTTGAGCACTGACTATCCAGAAATCGTAGTTAAAACAGGTTGTGCGGATTCAAGTATAAAAATTGTGCACTCTTATATTTGAATGCAAATATAACACTATTTTAAACATATCCAATTATGAAAACAGTTCCACTATATAATATAATAATATAATATACAATACACAACGCTATCTGATCCCAAACTAAGCAGTACTTGTAATATGGCAACCAGACAACTGATAAACATACTTATATATTTCTAAATATATTATATTATAGTTATATAACACCCAGACACAGAATAAACCATCGTGCTCATCACACAAAGTTTTATCCTGGGTGGGGATTGAACCCACGACCTCTTGCGTAGCAGTCGGATACACTCCCACCGCGCCACAGAGGCAGTCATATACTTTTTCTCAACTTGAAAAATTCAGTGCCACGAGTTTTCCCATTCATTAATACTTTAAATGAGCAATCAAAGGGTTAAACACTTTGTTTACCAAACATTGGTCACGTGACAACTAGTGGGTTCGACTCGTGTGCTGAACATGTTACATTCCGGTGTTATTACTGTATCTAACACCAAACAAAACGTTAAATTACTTGACGTCTTTTTTTCTGAAGGTATAATGAATGGCAATTTTTTAAATGTTTATTTGTAAATCTGATATTCTACTAATTCATAAATCAGAGAGTTGTTGAGGATTGATGGTTGATGTTCTTTTAAAACGACCGGACGGATGTTGAAAGTTTATGTAGTTTTTACATCAGAATAGCACATAGTATATTCGATCATGGCCGAAATAATTTCAGTTTAAAGTATATGCTATGCGTTACCTTTTTATTTTTTTTTCATATCACAATGGTTAAAAAATAAGCCCCTTATCTTTACGGAGACAATTTATAATTTATGCAGCTTTCAGAGCAAATATTACCAAAAATATTTACTTAATCAAAAATCTTTCATATAATAGTAACTTTTAAATGTTTTTTTTTAAGGACCTGTCGAGTGATGTGCCAAACGTTAGTGTCTACAAAAAATGTTTTCCAGCTTCTGTTGCTACTACAAGACACCTTTTCACCAAATTTCATCATTATCCATTGTATAATCTTCGAGTAAAATATCTGTGACATACGGAAGGACAGACAGACGGACATGACAATATTACAAGGATTCCGTTTTTGCCATTTTGGCTACAGAACCCTAAAAATGCCCTATCATCGATAACTCATCAAGCCCATCATCGGCTCACATTCACTCATCGCAAACCCAGCTGACAGTCGTTGTTTCGATTACTTAATAAGAAAAAAAAATGCTATCGCTACTCCCATCCATTTAAGATTTGATAAATATTTATTATGTAAAACGACGACGTCAAATAAGTAGTTGTCGTGGACATTTATTGATATAAAATCCAATTGGAATAAACTTTCTATCGAAGTAGTATCGCATGAAATGCCTCAAGCAGGCTAGGCACACGTGTGGCTCTACCACGTGACGGGCGAGCCACGTGACTGCTTCAGATGCACTTCAGAAGGCACTAATCTGACCTGTTTTATCGTACTTGTGAAAGTTTCATTCGACTATTGTAATATACCTATTTTGAGATCATTTTATTGACAAACTTTCTGGTTCATGAGCTGAAATATTATTTTTAGTTTTTTACCCGACTGTGCCAGAAGGAGGAATTAACATATGGTTTGGTAGTCTATAGCAGCAGTTCCCAAAGTGGTTTCATCTTACCCACTCCGGCATAAAACTTTATGAAATTAAAAAAAAATCCTGTTTGCCAATGTCCAGTGACGATAAATCAATCTTTTTATCTGTTCTATAATTTTTTTTGATATCTGTACTGTCTTATCTAGACATAATTTGGTAATGATCTACTGAATCATAGTCAGATTAATTGCACCCCCGCCCGTCATGAGCTCTTGGGGTTCCATAAAATGAAAGATATTTTTATTTGATGGGTGTTCCGTTATGTTAAAAGTTTGAAAGCCCCTGGTGTATGCGATTTTCACAGATGTGTGAAGTTTTTCATGAGATTCATTATGGGCTTTGTAAATTGGTTGAAATATGACGATATTAGAAAACATCACGCCGACTGGGACTTAATGCGCGGAGCCGTGTTAAATGATAAAAATGTATTACATTAATCGGAATTATTCCTTATCAAAAATGTTGACATGTAAAAATCTCTGCTACCTCTATCTGCACGGTGAGCAGAGATTATTGAAGGTTTCGGTTGTCGTGTGGTACCGGCTTAAAAATAGTACCAACCCATCTCTTCCCGCGGGTGTTGTCAAGGCGACTAAGGGATTTCACACCGGAGGACGGGCAGCAGCGCCCTCTGCGTACTTAAAAGCCTTACTACGATCGCCAGGACCTATCATAAGTAGGTTCTAATGGGGAAACCCGTGCCCAGCAATGGGATTGCATATGGATTTATATGTATAGAGAGTATTTTATAAAAAGATAACTAGCAATGTGGAATTGGGTCCCACATTACTAGCAATCCTGTTAACCCCTCCAGCTAAGCTCAAAATGGGTTCACGTCGATAGTATAATGGGTAGGATTCGAACCCGCGACCTCACGATTGCGAGATCGATGCCTTAGCCATTAAGCTATCGCAGCTTTAATATAATAATTATGTAGGTTGTAGGTAACTATAGTTTATATGACTAAAAACTTTATATCAAATCTCCCACGAGATTTCATATTTTAGATTTATGACGTAGGTTTTATGAAATCTAATTAATGTCACTTTAGTCCTTTGAGATAAATTTGTTTAGAGAAGTATTAGGTCTCCTGTATGTTCATCGTATTACGGTTCATTAAATACGAGAACGCTATATATCAACAAGTGAATTAGGTCATGGTCCACGGCCCGAGGGATCCGTTGATACACCTGTTGCTGTATAATTTGACTTCGTAAGTAGAGACGTGAAATAAGGACCCTTTGCGGACATTCAGCAGTAGTTTGATCTTGAAAGTTAAAAGTTTCTGGACATGTCATGGACGCTATTTAAGTTAGATGAAATTGGTCATGATAGGTGTTTATTTATTTATATGTTTAGGATTAGTAACTGAAGGCGGTTGGGCTCTCACTAATCAACATTAGTGAAAGCAACGTTGCCACCATTACATCTATAACCGATTGTTATAAGATCACATATTAAACCCGTTAATACCATAAATCTATACTAATATTATGAAGCAGAAAAGTTTGTTTGTTTGAACGCGGTAATCTCAGGAACTACTGGTCCGAATTCAAAAATTATTTTACTGTTGGATAGCCCATTTATCGAGGAAGGCTATATGACATCACGTTACGACCAATATGAGCGGAGCAGCAATTAAAAATGTTGCAAAAACGGTTAAAATTTACGCAGACGAAGTTGCGTGGGTCAGCTAGTACAAAGTCATACAAATCCAAATAGATCCCCTAGAGCATCTGTGTGGACGAAAAAATACAATTAAATCCCCCAGGGGATTTAAGCAAGGGATCCTAATCGACGGAGCCAAATTCATTGGTCATGTGGTCGTGATGGATTGCCCTCCTCATACATGGTTCACTGATTAAAGGAATCGAGCATAATATTATTCTTGTAATAATAGTGAATTTAGTGTCGATAGGGCATCGATTTTTTTTTAATTATTTTATTGATGTAAAAATATTACATAGAAAATGAGAAGTAGATCTTATTCTAAATGCCCTTTACATGTGGAAAACATTGTATTATCCAGGCCATGTGCCTATGTAACTAATACATTTAAACAATCTTTAATCAAATAGGGTGTTACGGGAACGGGAATTACGCGGGTGAAACCGCGAGGCGTCTGCTAGTATGCAATATATATTCGTAAACATTCGCGATTTGTACACATAATAGGGTGTCGATTGGCAACCTCTGAAACATGTGACCAAAATATGTATAAAAGGGTGGTTACGAACTTTATCATAAGAAGAGAGAAAGGAAAAGATAACATTCAGCCATATCGTCGGTAAAGTTTGTATCAAGTTTATGGATGTTTATGCACCTATCCACATTTTGAAGATCTGCCATTGCGATTACAATGATAATGTTTTTAGTATGCATCATTGACATCTTTATGTAGTACCTATAAAATTGCTATAAAACAAAGTCCCTTTTTAATACAATTTGGCACGGGAATAAACGCGTTTAATCTAGGTAAAGTATTTACCTTAAGCTTGACGTTTCAGTCAGCTTGTGACCACGGTCGGTGTAACCCGGTTGAAATGTCAAATTGTATTTATTATGCAACGCGTAAGTTTAAAAGTTATAAAAGTCCCTTCTTATCTGTATGTACAATTCGATCTTCTAAACTACTCAACGGATTTCGATGCAGCTTTCACTATCATTCACATAATTTCTGCCGAATAATAATAATAATATCTTGGGACAACTCACACAACGCCATCTGATCCCAAACTAAGTAGATCTTGTGTTATGACAACCAGACAACTAATAAACATACTTATATATTTCTAAATACATACATATCATAGATAAATAACACCCAGACACAGAATAAACCATTGTGCTCATCACACAAAGTTTTATCCTGGATGAGGATCGAACCCGCGACCTCCAGCTTAGCAGTCAGGGTCACTAACCATTAGGCCAACAGGCCAGTCAAAGAATGGATTATAAATAGGTATAAATATATGCACATTATTGTAAAGATAGTAGTGAAAAGTCCGTGCAAAGGAGTGGGCCATTAGTGAATCATAACATAGATGCATTTCACTTGCATATTGAGTGAACTAGTTGATGATTGAGTTAACTATTCGTGACGTCGAGACACGTGGGAAATATTGCTTGTATTGTAGAATCGGGCAATGATCGCAACATCAGTTGTGGTCGCAATCACGTTACGACACGGTGACGTGTTCAGCATCCACAGGATGACGAACCCTCGCATGACGCATCTTTAACCGCGGTCCTTAACATTGTCACGTCATAGGATACTACAAATTCAAAGTGTAGTAAGTATTAGGCTATATATGATTAATGGCCGAATTTTCAGTCGCAATTTTATTGTAAGAAGATTTTAAATAGGTATCGTGCTTTCACTGTCACTTAGAGGTGAGATTATATCGACAGAAATACAAAAAAAAAACTTTTGGGCGCATTTGTGAGACTTGTCAAAAATGTATGTTAAATGTCGGTATGCCAATACTCTACGAGTTAACTATCACAAGTCTTAAATAAAGAATTTGGTTTAAAAACATTACCCTTCCTTTTTCCCGACTGCGCGACGCAAAGGAGGGTATTTTGTTTATCAGCCTAAGTATGTATATGTGTTCCTTTAAGGCACTCTACAGGCCAAACGCGTTGACCGATTTTATGATTCATACGTCAATCGATTTGTATTAATCTAGCTAATCTAGCTAGCTAGTCTACCTAGCTAGACCTACTGCTCTTGCATGTGCTTAGTTCAACAACCTATACTAGTTTAGGTAGAAACGAAACAATTTTCCATTACAATTCCCAAACGTCCCTGAATTTCTTAGATAAATAATACCCTCTGACAAATCAAACAGATATCAATTATTTCGTGTAATTGACTCAGTTAACAACTTATAATCGGAGTTTATACTCCCCGATATTTAAACCAGGATATTTGCGAAAGTTCTTAGATTTAGGTTCCTTGGGTTACTGTGGGCCCAAGAGTAGGTATAAAAAAAACATTTTTATTTAAAAAATGTGACCCTGGAACTATGATACCATACAAAATCAATCGGTCAGGCCGTTGAAAGCTAATCATGGAGGTCGGCTTGTACTTATATCGTAGAGAAAAAAATATATGGTGGAGTAACGAAACCTGTCGAAAGTAGGTCCATAATGGCCTGTAAAATCTTAAAAATCTCTAAATCGGTCTCTTTCTTGTAGGATTATCGCAGCAATAATAAATATATTGGCGGCATATCATATTTTATGACTGCTTAATATTGTTTGCAGTAAGTAAAACAACAATACAAGGCAGTCGGAAAATACTTGCGATTGCATGATATTATTGACAGTATGACAGTATGTTTCTTCACCTTCGTTGTCACTATGAACTAAAATTTGAGCAACCGTGGTAGCGTAAGAAAAGTAAATATTATTATTAGAGTGATACAATATAAAAGAGTAGGTAGGTATACCACTGTTTCTATAGTTCTCTTCGTTTATGTAATTCGCTGTTTCGTTTCTTCAAAGTATATAAACATGTTTGATTTTAATTCTCACCTGCGCACCCATCGAACAGATTAACGTGAACTGTGTTCGCGTCAGTTAATGTTTTTTTAAAGTATTTATGTGTGTTCAGTTCCCAGACTGGCTGACTCACTCGGTGCGGTGTTGCAGGTATGAACTTATTCCTAAAGATTATAACGAGGCCTCTAGCTCCGCGATCACGGTTATAACACTAAGCATATAGAGATACTGGTTGATTTTTGAACAAGATCTTAGCATTAAAAACCCCCGACTCATGATCCCCGAATGGTTGAACAACAAGGCCAAAGAAGCTGTACTTGAATTTAAGATATAACATTTCTGCACAATTCCTTCCTAGTTACGGTTCTGAAGGTAGGGCATTTGTAATTGAAGCACAGAATACGGTACAGAAAGAAAACTTCCTATAAAATGCTCTTGACGGAAGAGCTCATAGATATCGTCGCAGACGCGGATAATAGGAACAAGACGAACCAGAGATAAAAAGAGTGCCACGCTAACGCGCTGGGGAATCTAAGTGTAGATCTCTTTATTTTGTGATTTAAGGTAGATACGGCTTTGCTGAACAGATTTTCACCCAACAAAGATAATAACCGTCCTGATTAAACCAGCTTTCTAATGATAACATTGACTCCAAATATTTTTACATATCTTAAATGTTATTAAGATATGTATTAATATTTGGATACAATTGCAAAAAGACAAAATCAATATAATATCAAAATTCAATATCATGCAGTCAGAGGCATTAATGCATCCTGTTGAACTTAAATTAAATAAATTGTGTCTCCGACTGCATGATATTAAATGTGAATTGTATCTTAAATGATTAATTATTTATTTACGTTGTTTTTTTAGCTTTTCTCATTCCAAATTACATTTATAATCATAAGTAAACATTGGCGCCAAAATTGTGCCTTTTTTCAAATTTAAAGTACCCAGTATCACTCTCACAACTAAGACGAATATAACGACACCTCTCATACTAAAAACCTAAAATCCATCAAGCCGTGCACTCGAAAAACATAACCCTCCTTCGTGCGCAGTCAGGTAAAATGCTTAATCTATTTTAAAGTAAACAAAATGAAAGAGACCGATCTTTGTGTATATGATAAATATTTGTACTATGGTTTGTCTGGTAGATCAATTGTCAACTTTAGGTGGGAAGTCAACGGAGTCGCGAATTCCGCAGGCGGATGCGTAGGCTATTAACTTCATTGTAACATACACTACTGCGATGAGGGGTGAAATATTTTATACGCAAGCTCCCTCCCAGAAAGAAATCTGCTTTAGATCAAAGCTTTAGCTTGTGTGAAGCAAAAATACCTATAGTCCTCTGGTGTGAAATCCCTTAGTCATCTTGGCGACACCCACGGGAAGAGATGGGGTGGTATTATTCTTAAGCCGGCACCACACGGCCTCTCATGTCATACTTTGTTGATTTTACAGGAAAAAAAATATCTAGGTAGTTTTTATTGCCAGGTTCTTTTCTCCGGCTTTACCTATTGTTTACGAACTTGGCATTACATGTACATATATAATCCCGACGTATCACAAGAGTTGTTTTGCATCCTAAGTGAATAAAGAACTTTGATTTTTTTAGCCACAATCGTTTAAGACGTATGATGATGATATATCTTACAAACAGCAAAAATCTAAGCTGAGACATATTTAGTTATTTTAAAGTATAGTGCAGGTAATGTGTGTAATACCCCGTGCGATTTAATGTATAAACCCTTAAGAACATTAAAGTAAAAGTTTAATGAACACCTTATCCATTAATTAAATAGTAACATCTCGCAGGTCTCAAGGCCCGCCCTAACATCTCATTTCCTACTAATAACTTACGGTGCCTAAGAAAAAAATATTCTTCGTACAATGACTCACGATGGTCAAGTCAAGGCGCGAATCAGCGCATAAAACTCGTTTTATACAAATCGGATAGGCTATTTAATATTGTAGTAGTTCTGAGTCATGATCTCAAGCCGTGATTGAAGTGAAGCGTCTCCGAGACGCGACAAATTTTACCCATTGTTTCTGTCCACGCAATTTAGAAAGTTTGAGAATAATGAGAACGAGAGCGAATTATAATGTTATGTAATTTGTTCACGGTTCTATAATATTTTTGCATTTTCTTTATTTATGTCTTTTTATGGAGCTGGCGCGTTGCAATTTGTTATGGCGATCGCGACTATCAGTTTTATATTATTTAGCGGGTTGCGTATTTGTTGGGGTTTTTCAGTTAACCAAATATCGTACTAAAACAGCTACGAGTGAGTTGGTGGCTGAGTAATAGTTGTTTGAGTCCTGTCTGAGTCCAATTCTTCTTCCATACATTTTGTCGGCTCATTCTTGGCACAGCGGTCGTAGTCATCATGTAGCAGTCAGATTTCGGTTAACTGTAATTCGCTATTAAAGTACTTAATAATTTATTTTTAAACACTTTAAAAGTATTTGAGACCAAATTTTAATTAACTTTTAAATAAATGGATATGTTGTGTTTCATTTACAATTACTTACCTCAATTCGGTTTTCAATAAAGTTATTATAAAATTTATCAGTAGATAATAAATTAGGTCACCTGTGTAGTGGAGTGTTATTCGAAATATCGTCATTATTTATATTATTGTAGTATCGAAACTGCGGTCAGAATTTAAACAGAACTGTTATAATACATATTTTAACAACAGATAACAAAAACTGGGCAAGAGTATGTTGGACCATGCTCAGTGTGGGGTTCCACAGCCTTAAATAATTGCATCAGCGAAGAGCGTATGTTCCTGGCACTTATGTCCTTTTATTGAGAAACGCAGTTTTTCGGCAATAACTCAATGACGGTATATTATTTTTACGACACAGGATAGCTAAAACCATGGTCTGTTTTAATGTTTCTTTAAAGCGTTTTAGCAGCTTTAGTCATACTTCTGCTAAAATTATGTGTTCGCCATGATTTTTGGTGAAACCGGGAATAAAGGTGACAAACTATGACAAATAGTTACACAGTGTAATTATTTTTAAACTTTAGCGATTTTTACACATTATTATTAAATATATATATCGGGATTTAATCGCGTAGCCTACAACCGGTAGCAACTCTTAAGTTTCCAATTTCTCGGCCAAGGTAAAAGATTAAACTATCTACCAATATAAGCAAAATGATTAATAGACAAATGTCTCGTTTAATACCTGTGCGTCAGCCTTGACTCACTCGTAAGAAATTATAATCGATTTTAAACCGGTTAAAGTGTGTAGGTGATGTTTATTATTTCCGGTGAAGGCTTCTCCTCATGTTTCTGAAAACTTGCCCCTATGTTACTGAGGTTTGTTCCTAGGCTAATAACAGAACACATGCAGCAACAACGACTGCATTCAGCGGAAAAAAAATAGACAAAATTAACATAAGAGTATTTGTGAGTAAATTAGTAGTTACGCTGCTCCGCAAACCCATACCGAAAAGGTAGCCACCTCGATCGCCAATTTCGCGGTTATGCACGCGCAACGACGTCATTCTATTCGATTAGCGTTTAAGCCACTTGTCTATGGGGGCTGAGCATGAGTACAGCAACATTGGACTGACAGGTTTGTAAAGTTAACCTATTTTAGAGCCATTTAAAACCGTTACATTTTTTGCGACAATTTAATTTATCTAGGTTGGTGCAAATCGATCGAATCCTTAAGGAATTAACTAAATAGCTTCAATCATGATACGATCGCGTTTCACGATTAAGTCCCGTAGTATCTCTAATATGAGGAACATAATAATTGAGTAGTTATTTTTTTACATTTTTTAAATGTATTTGATTTTTCATTATTCCTTTACATTCGTACCATTTTATTAAATATTGCCATCAATCTCCAAACATTCCATTTATCATGGATGAAACGTTAATCGCTCATTTAATTATGAACGGGAACGTTGCAATATTAATGGGACAGGGGCTGAGGACTACATAATTATCATGCGTCAATTAAAAATCGATAATAACGATTTTTATCAAAATAATCCCTTCAGTTGTTTGCAATAAAATTACTTATTTCTAGTGATGGGCCGAAAGTAGTTTGAATCGAATACGAACTTCGGCTGAACAATCGATAAAAATGCAAAATTCAGCCGAAGTTTGGTTATTATTACCGTGCTTTCTTGGGAGCGCCCAATAAAAAACCAAAAATCCAGCTTTAGAGCTTGACAGATTATAAATTATATTCTGCAGCCCGAAGACCAATGTCCGTATGGTTGGTGACATGACTGACATGAGCTAACTGTTTGGCTCGAATATTTTTGTTGTGTTCTGGAAGCTCTGTATATTCCGTACGGCTTTTCTCAGAGGCAGGATACGTTTATGAACAAAAACGTAATAGGCTTTTACCGGATAAAGCCGAGCCTTTGGTGTTTTTAGGTGGTATTGGTGTGCCATAAGATTAAACCAATAATTCGTTTTTCACTTAAATAAAGTGATCTCTTAAAGTTACAACTTATTATGATGTTTGTTAGATATGTTTACTTCTAACAAACGTCATAATAAGTTGTAAGTTTATTTTGCTTTTATTTTCAGTTGTCTTTTTATTTGTTTATATTTTGTTAATAAATATTTTTAATTTTCATGTCACCTTAAAAATGACATTATACTAGTTCTCCTGCAGAACTAGTATTTTTAAATTGTTTATTCAATTACAAATAAATAAATATTAGTTCTATAATAATGCAAAATTATAATGATTCCTACAAATGAATTACTGATTATAGAGTATTTATTTAAAGAACTTGTTTAATTTTATATGTAAGACAAATTCGATTTTTATTACATTTAGGCAAAATAATGAGTAAATTTAACTTAGTCGGCCCATCGGCCCATCTCTACCTATTACACTATTTTTTTATAGAAATATATAAATGATCTCTATAGTACTAGTAGGCTGGACAGACCACCGCCAACAACAACAAGACTTCCATTTCATTTTGATATTTGGAGATGGTAATTTGACAAAATCACTTATACTTAATATATCTATACTAATATCATAAAGTTAAAGAGTTCGTTTGTTTGAACGCGATAATCTCAGGAACTACTGGTCGAATTGAAAAAAAAAAACTGTTAGATATCCCATTTATCGGGGAAGGCTATACATTGCTATATAAATGGCTTTATAACATCACGCTACAACTAATAGGAGCAGCAATGAAAAATGTTGCAAAAACGGGAAAAATTTACGCATAGGAAGTTGCGCAGGTCGGCTAGTTTATTAAAAAGCTGAAGAGTTTGTTTGTTTGAACGCGATGATCTCACAAAGGTCGGAATTTAATAAATATTTTACTGATGGATAGCCCATTTACCGAGAAAGGCTCAAAAAAGGCTCAGGTCGTGGCAAAATCACGCCACGAGCAATAGGAGCGGAGCAGCAATTAAAAATGTTGCAAAAACGAGGAAAAATGACGTGATTTCGTCTTGTCCTATGTGTGAAAAAAGTTCACAGGACGGTAATTCGATTCGACATTTTAAATTGCTGTCACTTTGTATGGGGTAGCCAGTCCTGCGTACTTGTAGGTAGATACTATAGAGGTCAGTACCTCTGTCATAAACTCATTTGATTATGTTGAGTTGCTTCCGTTCACAATCACAACCCAAATTGAAATCCATATGTTACTGTAAAAGTCCATTGGTTAATCGTAGGTTTTACCGGTAAATGTTAGTATTTACCGACGTTCGTTGGTAAATTTAAATTTTTCGGGCTTATACCATAAGTGACGTTTGATAAATATTGGTTTCGTGAATAATACAATTAGTACCCATCTACTAGGTACTAAGTAGGCACTAACAATTTTATTTGTGACAGTAGCTGGTGAGGGATAGAAAGCAAAAACAAAACAAAATGAACTAAACCAATTTGTTTGGGTTAGAACTGTTGACAAAAACTGTATATTTATGGTGTGTACAAGGGGGGAGCGCCAAAAAATGCAAGGACTTTGGTTGATTTTTAGGGTTCCGTAGCCAAAGTGGCAAAAACGGAACCCTTATAGTTTCGTCATGTGCGTCTGTCTGTCTTTCAGTATGTCACAGGCATTTAACAAAAAGGCTACTCAAGGAATATTAATGCAATTTG
Source organism: Herminia tarsipennalis (assembly GCA_945859575.2). Taxonomy (NCBI): domain Eukaryota; kingdom Metazoa; phylum Arthropoda; class Insecta; order Lepidoptera; family Erebidae; genus Herminia; species Herminia tarsipennalis. Next base: position 19,123,419 of record OX243839.2, read on the forward strand.
GTGAAAAGGTATCTTGTAGTAGCCGCTACTTACTTTGATAGCTAAATAATAAAAATAAATACTTTTAGGGGTTGGGGGGGCACTCCTAACATGTCACAGAAGGTGAATGTTTTTTTTCAGCAAACATCAACCTGTGGTACACGATCGATTCGACAGGTCTTTCAAAAACATTTTTTTTCTAATCAAATTTTTTGATTGAGTGAATATTTTTGGAAATAATCGCTCCGAAAGTTGCATAAATTGTGTCCCCCCCTCCTTAACTTTTGAACCATGTGACCAAAAAATATGAAAAAGATCACAAAGGTAGCGCTTAATAAGTAGGTACTTTAAACTAAAAATATTTTGGACATGATCGGATATATCGTCATTGAGTTATTGCTGAAAAACTGTGTTTCTTAACAAAAGGGAGTAAGTGCCATGAACATACGCTTTTCTGCTGATGCAATTATTCAAGGCTGCGGAACCCTACACATGCTCTTGCCCGGTTTTTTGATATTACATCACATTCGTGTAGTAAAGAAATATCCTTTCGTCAGTCAGTTGGGTTCCTAGTGTTTAGCGCGAGGCAGAACTAAATCTATTGTGAAACTACTTTCTTAAACTTATATTTAGTTTTCTTGTAGTATATTACCATTATCCATACTAATATTATAAATGTGAAAGTAACTCTGTCTGTCTGTTTGTCTGTTACGCTTTGACGCTCAAACAGCTAAACCGATTTAGATGAAATTTGGTATGGAAAATAGTTAGAGTTCCGGGGAAGGACATAGGATAGTTTTTATCGCGATAACCAACATCGACGCGGGCGGAGCCGCGGGCGAAAGCTAGTTTAAAATAAGTTTTACGTTTGTCAGTCATGCAAAATTTTGTAACCAGGCGCGCCACATTTCACTATAGCTTGCACATAAACGATGAGTATTTTATAGTTTATATGTAGGTTATATTGCTAATAAATAAAAAGACATAAATATTGACTGATCAACAAAGGGTATTACAACACATGCTTTAGACTTATAGAAAACGATTAATTATAAATGGCGTCATTAAAATTCAAATCTCTGATTAATTGAATGCAGTAACCTAATTCAAATGTCGTTAGAAGCTTGTATACCTACCTAATGCTGAGTGGCATGAATTCTATGCCACATTCCATTGTGAGCTCAATCATTATTTCAATTGTATTAAAATCTAGGCAAAATGTTGTTACTGAACTTCTGTTTCTCTTGTACTAAGAAGGCCGGTTTTATTAATCCAATAAAATTCGTTAACTCGGCCTTAAAAATTGCGTGCCTCTCTAATACGTAATAATGACTTTCTTAAACATACCATAGCATGCCGTAAATGCTCATCGTTTGTCAGATTTCAAATCTGGTCAATATTATAGGGTTGTTTAAAGCGTAATTTGCTGCTTCCGACGTTCGCGTGCCATTCGATTCGAACCATTTTGAATATGAAATAGCCATATTCCGGTGTTGATTTATACAGGAAACGAGGCGTTTCGTGTGATCAATGGATTCTGTATTATGTAAATCTGCCTTCGAATTGACGAGTTGTGATCGAACTTCCGTCGATTAACCAATAATCGAGTGTAAAGTTGATGGATTTATCTAATTATGAAACGATTTTAAATTTACTTTTATTATATAATAGGCTTTTATGCGCTTCAGGTGGTATTTATCTCTTGTTTTTGTTTATGTTTAGATCCGGTAGTTACTGAATACTGTTTTATATTATGTTAAAACTGGTGGGTTTTTAAATTGATCTCGAATTAATGTTGATGATATTATATAATTAAGTAAAGCCCTTGTTTTGCTACTGGAAATTGCATCTGAAGAAAATGCGTGATCCCGTGGACGCCCAGGGCCTACGGAATAGTGGAACAGATTTTTATAAGCCGTAACAATCCGTAACGAAATATGTAAATTTAGATTACGGAGACAATTATAAACTTATTTTCGTAAAGCACAAAAAGATCGGCTTCATAGTAAATTTTCGTAAAACGAATTACAATTCAAATTCGTTTTTCGTAGAATTAGAGTACGCCTCCTAAGAGTAAAGAAATTTATCACGAATCATTTTGAATTAACGTGATTTACTATATTCAAAATGATTTGTAATAAATGCACCGCAAAAGTCAAATACGGCAATCTAAATAACTAAAACATCGTTTAACAGGCGATTTGTTTGGTGTTGTAGGCACGAATTAAACAGGGCTGCATTACTGAGTAGGAAGTTTGTAAGATGTATGGAATCGAGTTAGGATCTGGGTCGCGTGAGATGGCCCGTGTGCCACGGTAGCGCCGACGCCTTCCTGGCGCCTGCGTCCGCGCCGAACTCTACATTATTAAAAGGTAAATCTTGTAGTATACCTCTATATAGGTATGAATGTTGTGTCCGCGGGTCCAGGCAAAAAGTGCTCATTTTTTTAATAATGGTACCATTAGCTACTAGCTATAATAAGGTGTACAAGAGTAGTTAAACATTTGGGCAGTGTTTCAAGTATCTTCATATAACAAGAGATTTTGTATTGTTGGTTTTCAAAAAGGACTGAAACTCGTAAAGTTGAGGATTAAATAGTAGTAGTTACGTTAGTACGCTTTCTATTTTATTATTTCATTGAAGTGAAAATGGACTTACCTAATTTGGGAATTGGGATGGATTCTGAGTTTGTATCCGTAATTGGCGCTGGTTGAACATAGTGAAACGTGGATAGGTATATCATACTATGTATGACAGAGAGATTAACGATTAATTTCATCTAACTTCTTGCAATTCCCTTGACAGTGAAAGAAACAGTATTCAGTGAATGTATAGGTTAGGTGGTACAATTGACAACAATGTCGGATCCAAGGGGAGGATCAAACACCCCCAAAATCTATCACCATTCACCCATTCGATTCATGTAAGTGGCGCAACAACGGCCCTATCTAGTTCAAGCCAAACAATCCTGGATCCGCCACTAATTGACACCGGCATGTATACTGTGTATGGACCTTTTTTGCAATTTCGTGGCATTGGAGGGGGGGGGGGAGGTACAACCCCAAATTCCGCCGTGGTACGCCCATGACTCAGATACCACGTTATAGCGGCACTCTGTATTCCTTTAGTGATTGATTAATCTAAATGTGTCGCCACAGGTATTTATGCGTAATCTAGGAGGTGTGTCTCTTAACATAATCACCGTCGCCTAATATGCCTTGATAGGATAATCTCCTCTAGTAGGTTGGTACTAGAACGCAAGACCGGCCTAAGACGAGCCAGTTATATATCATATGATACCGAGAGTAGGTACCTACAGAAGGTAACCTCTTGCTCGAGCAACGCAGCGCATAGACACGGTATTACAGATCACTTTGTTCGGATGGCGTTCCGAGATTCTGCTTCCGCGAATTACACAGAGATTACACATGAATAAGAAAAATGTACCGCTTTCAAATGTTTATCGAGGCAAAAAATGGTTGTCTGTAAAGTCTGTTTTTAAGTAAGAAGAAAGTGACGGACCGTGACACATTTCATTGCACCCGGTCATCGAGTAATAAGACGTAATTACGTCAAAAAATGAATACACTTAAACCTTCCCAGAAAAATATGCAGTCAAATAGCAAAATCCCATCTTAATCAGATCACTAGCTTTCGAGAAAATCTATACATACATCTATCTTAATTGAAGGCGGTTAAAAAAAAAATATCTAACCGAAAAATAGTGTCAGCCCTAATAACCTCAATCACGCCAATCAAACTGAATTTTCATATATTATTTTAACAGAAGGTATTAACATCAGTAGTAAGGTCACGAAGGTCAACAATCGGTTAAATAAATATTTTATTTTTCAGAGGAATTTTATAACACGTAGTATCAATATTGATAAAATTTCGCGATTTGTACACATTATAAAATTATATATACTACGCATCTTAATTGCGTGAATAATTTAAGGTAAAATACCTTGTTAAGCCCGACGTTTCGACCATATTGCAACGGCCGTTGTCACGGGTAGACTGGGTAAACTGGACGTAGTATAAAGCACGGGCGGAGGGATTTGGGTACCTATCCCGAAATTGCAAAAGGTAGGTAGTATAGGCACATTTGGCCGTCTTTAGTATTTTTAAAAAAAAAAAGATAACTAGCAATATGGGTTTGGTGGTTCCACATTACTAGCAATCATGTTACCTCTCCAGCTTAGCTCAATGGCTTGTGTTAGGAGTGGGTTCACAGCGGCAGTATAATGGGTAGGATTCGAAACCGCAAACTCACGATTGCGAAATTGATACCTTGCTATGATATGTATGTATGTAATGTATGATGATTGTACCACGCGCCCCGCCCCCCCAAATTTCGAAAACCCTTCCCAAAAAATGATCCTGAATACGCCCTATGGTATAAAGGTTGCCTTCTATACTGTAAATATTTAGTGTACACATTCAGTCAGTGATAAACGCTTCCATCATACAGAACTTAAGCTATATTTACTGTTAGCCACCATAAACGTTAATATTTACATCTGGCTACGAGTAATTTATCTTCTTTAATTTATAAATAATGGCGTACGGGTGTAGCGTGACGAATGATGACTTATTCGAATATTATGTCTGTCTAATATTCTATTAACGGTACTCTTGCCATATGCCATATTATAAGTTATCCCGATTTATATGTTCTCTGCCCATTTGCATAGATGTTATTTTCGTGATTTGGCTAATACATGAGATGTAATTGAGGAGATAAAGCGTAGGTATTGTTTGTGGGTTATTACCTCAGCAGGTATTAGACGGCTTGCTGGCAATTATTACCTACAGTAAGTAACTCTATTGCAGCAATGTACGAATAATTTGTCTAAAAGTAACTGACTCTATAAATAACGTAAAATTCGTGTAGTTACTCGTTGTTAATTGTTGTAGTTTGAGTTTTTAGACTTTTCAATTGGTCTAGAGGGTTTTTAATATTTTTTAAACCAGTGGTTGCTTGGGTTGGTAAGAGCAAAAGAACAAGCAATTGATTTGTATACCTAGGTGTAGAGATTGCATTTTTCTGCGCTAACCTACATGCGAAATAATTATCATTGTCAATTTTGCTTAAGTTGTAATTTTATAACCTGATGTTTTAAAATCTAAAATTCAGTAGTAGTACCAACTTAATCTATATTTTTACATTGGCAGTACCTACACTGCAAGTATTTTTTATCAAGGTAATTAAGAAAATAGCATCTTCCTTGTATAAAACAATACTATATTGTTTTGACGATGACTAACAAAACAATGGCATACAAGAATCCTGCCGTGTGCATATTATCTGACCCAAATTAAGTAGTTCATTGTGAAAAAATATTACAGTAAGTATTTTCCTTTTATACCTAAGTCACGGGTGAAAATTGCCAGAATATTAGTGGAGGAGACTCTGTATTTACGTACTGCGTTTTTAGGGTTCGGACGAAACGGATTTTCACAATGGAAGTCGATTCAAATAGTATTTCTTTCATTAATAGAAAAGGGGGTACAGTACTTTTATTTGACGATTGCCAATATTATAAAATGCGGCAATATAAAAATGAATCATCAGTGTGGCGTTGTGCTAATTATAAGAAAGTGAAATGCGTGGGTACAATAACGATTAATAAGGTATTTTTCTTGTAATGAAACCGTGTCTCTTTGTATTATTTAAACAAATAAGTAACTCTGCCTAATGGGAGACAGGCGTGACGATTTGTATGTGTGTATAAAATAAATTAACATTTTTTTTTCAGGATAATGTTGTTCTTAAACAAAAAACCCACCAGTGTCTACCTAACACAGCAAAAAATATTGTAGATAAAACTATATCAAATTTAAAAGAGACAGTAAAAAAATCGGATCGCCCAATGCCTCAGTTATATAATGAAGCAATTGCAAATCTTGAAGATTCAGGCATAAATTTTATACAAACTATACCTTCTCTATCTAATATACAACATTGTCTCTATAGTATAAGAAATAAGTCTATAAATTGCTCGAAAACAGTATTTAATAGCCTTGATGAGGTACAAGTCCCTAAAAATTTTTTATCCTTCATTTTAGCAGAGTACTTTTATGAGGGTACGCTTATACTTGTTTTCTGCTCTGAAAAAGCCAGAAAATTGATTCCAAGCATTAAAGATTTTTTTACAGATGCTACATTTAAATCTTGTCCAAAGCCCTTTGCTGAATTATACAGCATACTTGGAGATGTAGATAGTACATCGATGCATACAAAAGTTGTACCGCTAATCTTCGCATTGCTGCCTGATAAAAAAGAGAAAACTTACATAACTTTATATGATCTTATTAGATCGCAATTACCAAATTTTCAACCTCAAAAAATACATTGCGATTATGAGCTGGTGGCAATTAATGCCATTTCAGCAGTTTTTCCAGAATCTAAAATTATTGGGTGCTATTACCATTGGACTCGGGCGATTTGGCGGAAAGCTAAAGCATTACAAGTTACAAAAAATAAACCACAAAAGCGATTAGTTTCGTTAACTGCAGCATTACCGTTGTTGCCGTCTGAATTAATTTCTGAAGGATGGACATTCATAAAACACGAAAGTGAAACTTTTGAAATAGAAAATTTTGTGGATTACATAGATAGATATTGGTTTAAAAATAATATAGTAAAATTTATAAGTGTCTTTGGAGAGCGCCACCGGACAAACAACGTCATTGAAGGATGGCATGCAAAATTAAATAAATCAATAAACAAAAATACAGTGACATTGCAACGTCTTCTGACAATTTTACAAAAATTCGACTTGGAAGCAATTACAAATTTAAAATACGGAATTAACAGAAGAAACAGATCCACGGCAGCGATTGAAAATGATAATTTTATTTTGCAAATTCAAATGGAGTTACTTAATGCCGACATAAATGTTGGACATGCATTGGACAAATTGCGTTGATACCTACATAATTATGTACTACGTACTCCTTTTGATATCCCATAGCTTTAAGGTTAAATTCAGTGTTATATTCTATTTGTTTGTGTTTCCGTTAATTCATTTGTCTTTCCCATTCATATTCATTTGTTTTAGTGACATTTTTGTTTATCATTATGATATTTAATTTAAACTTTCAGATTCACAAAAATATGTGAGTCGTATTAAAACCCAATTGATGTTATTCGATGTTTATTTTTCAATTATGTAATTAAGGGAACGATAAATACATTTTTTTATTGATTTACTTATTAATAAAAATGTTGTGATTGGACTTTTCAACTAAGCACATTTTGAAATTTTGATAAAATTGTCACATTTGTTCAACTAGTTGAACATATTGGAACTAAGGACACCGTGGATATCTTGTTGATTGCACATTACTCCTCAAAAGGAGACTTTGGTACTATCGTACCACAGGAAAATTATCTTCCGTAGACCTACTCATTTAATAGGACCAGTGCCAATTAAATTGAATATTATAAGAACGGTGGTTCGATTGATAGAACCACGGGTAAAAAAAATTGCCCATGGTTCGACCAGTAGAACTACGCAGTAGGACCACGGGCAACAAGGGCGAAAATGGCGAGATTAGTTAGTTGTCTCTTTTGGCTGTGTACAACAATTTATAATTCTTGTTTAGTGTTTGGCCGTAGAATATTCTTTATCTTCGGTTTTGGATTGACGTTAATAAAATATCTTGGGACAACTCACACAACGCCATCTGATCCCAAGCTAAGCAAAGCTTGTACTATGGCAACCAGACAACTGATAAACATACTTATATATTTCTAAATAACATACATATTATAGATAAATATCACCCAGACACAGAATAAACACCATCGTGCTCATTACACAAAGTTTTATCCTGGGATCGAACCCACGACCTCTTGCGTAACAGTCGGATACACTCCCACCACGCCACAGAGGCTCTAATGTCGTGCTTATAAATTTGTTACTTTTTGCTAATATACTACTCTCCACACTATTTCATCCCTTGCCGGTTTATTTGTATAGATATTATTGTTATAGAATAATCCTTCTTCACCGTATGAATCTGATCATCTAAACCCAATTTATGTTTTCAAGTGTATTTAAGAATGTATCCTAATATTCAAGAGGTATCCATATTAACATTAACGTCCTTTAGGTATAATGTAGGATTAATCCTCGAGTCTCTGAAAATTAATTATGATATACTCAAGTAATTATAACTTTTACATTACTAGGTACCCTATTAACTTGTTTTAATATGGTATCTAAGTTTCATAAAGAAATAAGAAATTATTTCTCAGCTACAACAATGAAATTTTTGGACACGTAGCCTCGAGGGTCATACGTATACATAAATCAGACTTATTCTGTGTTGTTCTCCGTACTCATTAGTGAAATTGGTCAGTAAGCCTAATCACGATCGAATCCGTGTATGGGAGAGCTTTGACGTGGCATCGTTTGACATGATCTGGTCAAGAGCGTCAATTGCACGTACCTATATCGAATACTTGATAAGACTGACATTAAGTGATATTAGAGGGAAAACTTTTTATTTAGATTAATCAGATTGTGTCTATAGGTAGATATTCAGACCATTAATTGCGTACTTTACAGTCTTTCGCCAAGCGTGGCAATTATGGCAATTACTCCCAGGATCAGTAGTTTAAGTAGGTTGTAGGAGCCCAGCAATGGGTCTTCATATGGGTTTATATGATATGATGAAATTGAAACTTATATAACAAACTGCCAATCAATCAATAATTTATCTCTAAAATTCGGGCACAACTTGTCAAATTTTAGCACTTAGATAGTGGGCAGACTTAACACCTAATTCATAATACCTACTTTAATAACTGCTTCTTAATAAGCCAATGTCTTTTGTTTGTTATTCATACCAATTTCAAAATAAATAAGAAGACTGTGATTTGATTTGATTATGAATATGGGGTATTTATTTTGTTTAAAATTGGATGATCTTGTTTTAAAATCAAAGATTTTAATAAATAGGTATATTAAGAAAGGTTGTAGTAGGTTTTATAGTATTTATTTATTTATTGTTACAGAAAGCTTACAGACTAATTGTTACATATACATTTTTTTATATGGATATTACTGTTGCTATTTACAAGCTTCCGCATGTAGAGTAGTATTCTATGATAGCTGCGTATTGGTCATGTTAATTGTCATGATTTTAATTGTTAACTGCAGTTAAGTTTGTTTGTTTCTATTGTTATATTTATATAATAGATTTGAATGAATAGATGAATGTTAGTGAATTTTTGTTCTGACAAGTCTTTATGCCACCTACCTGATGTTACTATAGTTCTCAAGTCAAGATACCTATCGGAGGAATATACCTACATATACTCTATTCCAATTATGAAGACTCTTTTGTCATGTGTCAAATAGTAGAGCACTAGTATTTGTTTAGAGAATTTTATCACTGTCGATTGGTCGGTCCTGAGGTTAATCTCTCTCCGGTCGTGTCGGATTTCAGTTTTTTTTTAAAGATTACTAGCAAAGTGGGATTATGGTCCCGCATTTCTAGCAATCCTGATAACCCCTCTAGTTAAGCTCAATGGCTTGTGTTAGGAGTGGGTTCACTTCGGTGGTATAATTGGTAGGATTGGAATACGTGACCTCACGATTGCGAGACCGATGCCTTAACCATTAGGCCACCGCCGCTTAACTATTTTGAGGCATTATTATTGACAGAATGAGGCGGGGCAAAGACTTGATGACGGGAGGGGGGGGGGGGGCATTGTGAGTACCTCGCGACGTGTGGAGAAGGGCAATCACCCAAGTACCAGTTCATCATGCCATTTGGCCGCCCCTTAAACGTGCCCCCCCCCTCACCAGATCCGGTCCTGTCGAATTTCCGTCATCGGACTAAGAGAGTAGGAATCGGTATAGAGAGTCTATTAGAGAGTTCAAGGTTAGAATCATTGCCATCACATGCCTACTTCATACGAGTACAAAAAATAAAAGTATTACAAAACGGAATCCTGAAATGGTATAGTTAATTAGCGTCTTTTCATACGAGTTGTTTATAACAGATATTGCAAACAATATATATTGTTAAAGTTAATTGAATACTTAATCAAAAATCCACTACGATTCGACCTTCGACGGCCAACAAATGTGTGGCGTGTGATGAAGCAATGCGCGTCAAATCGCCGGCATTCCGGATCGTCCGCGCACCGTTACGGCACCCGGACACTGCTTGCGCAACCGAACGCATTCGCTCGTCGGTTATGTAACGCCAGTTGCATCGTCGCCTCACACTATGGGAAGGGAATTTTCGGAGGTCATATGAGGAAATGATTCGAGATCCGGGTCGTGTTTTGATTATTGTTATACTTAGCTTCTATTAATTGATGTCACTGACAGGTTTTGCGGATATCCTTCATATATACATTTAACTTTCATAAATTCTCTTGTCTACTCCAGTCTCAAAGCAAGCTTTATTTGAATGCACTTAAATAAAGAAGTAGACACAGAATAGCATCTTAACAGCCGTGTTATAAATAGGTAACCTAAAAAGATACATTGACAGATATATTGGCAATATATTCAAAAGAAAATTGGCAAAGTGTTTCCATCCTGGAAGACCGCAATGAAACAACTTGGACTCATTCGGAAGTTGACTGACAAAAGTGATGCTAGTAAATGTACGACTGCTTCCCACAAAAAACAAAATTTGTGTGATCCATGAATATTGGTTCTGAGTTTATGTCTATGTTGTGTACGACCATATATGTGTAAAATCCCCGCGGCATAGTGCTGTACTACGGAAGCTGTCTTAAAAAAACAACAACCTAAATAATTACCTATGATTAGTAGGCTAGACTAGGCTAGAAATCAATGGGGTGCTAAGTGCCGGAAAACCTCCTCGTGGTGCACCCTGGGCAACGTGTGCCGGTGGATTCGCGGCGTTTCGCGAAACCACCGTCACACGGCTAATGTTCTGGCAGAGTAGGGGGTGGCCCATTCCTGGGCTGCCCGGAGGACGGGCTTGACGTGCACTCACACTGCCGTCGAGCGGGCGGGGAGATCTTCTTTCTGCCACCGTCGGATATCGTAATCCCGATTAGGAGTGTCGTGGACACGTCTCACGGCTCCGAGCGGGGGCGAGGGTCTTGGCTTGGTCGCCTGGGCTGCGAGGATGACAACCTCTATAAAAAATCCCCGAATCCTGTGTTGCAGAGCGTGACCAGAGGATGCATGGCCGATGGGATGTTCGGTTCCAAGCGCTACCCCCAGCTGGGGCACCTGCGGACCCCCCAGTTGGGATACAAATTTACGCTTACCCGGGTACAGGGGGCACTGCCCGGGTGGACCTTTATTTCCCCCATACTCGTGGGATTCAATATGGATACTAATAAATTGAAAAACATTTTTAATAAGAGGAGCGTAACGCTACCAGAGAAGGAAAGGGAGAAAGAGAAGGAGAAGGAGAAAGAGGTGGAGGACGTAACGCGAAGGAGCGCGAGCAGTTTGCCTCAAGAAGCGGCCAATTCCGGCCGGCTAAGCGGTTCCAGGACTTCGGTGACCTCTGCGTCACTGGAGAGTTTGTTGCGCTCGGGCCGGTTTGGCTCGGAATCGTCGCTCAGCTCAGCGATGAGCGATTTGGACCAGTCGATGGGTGGACCAGTCATCGGTCCAGACGCGCCTACGGCTGATGAGTGCCGCGCTAGGCAGCAGAAGCGCGGTGCTTCGCCTGGAAGCGGTGAGAACCTTCCTGAGGTTGACGTTGGAGTCCCCAGGAAGGTTCACTCTTCCCAGAGGGGGGGATCTGTGGCTAGATTTGCTCGGCCGCAGACACCCCCTGCAAAGACGCCGGTCGCAACAACGAGTGGCGTTTTTTCTAGGCGGGAGGCCTACAACCGAGGCCGCACAGAAGGAGAGTTAGTCGCTGAGGACCAAGTCCAGCAACTGATGGACGGGCTCCACTCGTCGGGAGGGATAATTGCCCCGAAAACCGTGACGGAGCTCATGGAGTCGGCGACTGCTTCAATAGCGGTCATTGCGAAGGTGGCAGCCAAAAGTAAGAATCTTAAGGGCACCTTCGCAAAAGGCTTGAGGGAGTCAGCCTCCGTCCTTAAAGAGGTGGTGGACACCTTCTCCGACCGTTGCGTGGAGTTGCGGGCCAATGGCTCCCGCTTAGAGGCTGAAGTCAGGGCGCTCCGCGCCGAGATCACTCAGTTGCGGGCCGAAGTTAAATCGGTCAAGGCTGGTTCTGTCCCGGCCAGTGTAGAGGCTGTGCAAACAGGTTCCGTCCTGAATGTGCCAGCCCAAACTAGAGATCTGTCGCCTGGCGACTCCTTCACGGAGGCGCAAATGAGACAGCTCACAATTCTTTTCGGGAGCCTTATTGACGCGCACCTTGAGGGCATCAAGGCGCGTCTGCCCCCGGAGCCGAGCTGTCGGCCGCCGCTCGCAGTGCCCAAGCCGAAGCCTTCTCAGGGGCCACCAATGGGGCCGCCACCACCCCGTACAGGGGGACGGGCCGGGTCTTTTGCAGCAGCGGCTGCCTCAAGACCGGTTGAGCAAGGTGTGCGGCCGCGGAGGGGAGATCCCAAACCCCCGCCTCAGCGTGCGCCGAGAGGAGCCGTTGTGGATGCTTCATGCGCCCCAGCGGCTCAGGTCCATCACCCGGCGCCTGCGCCTGCTCCCGCTACTGCCACCTCTTGTAAGGAATGGCAAACGGCGGGGAGCAAGAAATCGCAGCGCCGGAAGAAACAGAGAGCCGCTGAGCCCTCTGTGCAGGAAGTCGCTGCCGCCCCCTCTTCGCAGGAGGCCGCTCCGGCTAAAAGAGGCAGGAAGAGGCCGAAGCTGTCTCCGCCGAAAACGGCCGCCGTCCTTGTGACGGTGTCGCCGGAGGCGGAGAGCAGAGGCGTTACCTACGCCAGCCTCTTTAATAATGCGAAGGCGGCTCTTTTAGCTGCTGGGGGCGTAGAGGTCAGGTTCCGCCGCTCACAGACTGGGGCCCGGCTTCTGGAAGTCCCAGGGGCAGAGGGCGCAAAGAAGGCCGACTTGGTGGCGGAAACGCTTCGGCGTCTCGCGGGAGGCGAGGAAGGCGTTAGAGTCGCCAGGCCGATGAAGTGCGCGGAGTTGTGCGTCTCCGGCCTGGACGACTCCGTAACGTCAGAGGAGGTCCGGGAGGCAATAGAGCAGAAGGCACAGTGCTCTCCCGGAACGGTGAAGGTCGGCGCGATCCGCCCCGGCCCCGGCGGAGTTGGTGCGGCATGGGCGCGTTGCCCTGTCGCCGCGGCCAAAGTTTTGGCAGAGGTGGGGCGGCTCCTCGTGGGTGTCTCTGCCGCGAGGATCACCATCCTCGAGGCGAGGCCCGCGAGGTGTTACAGGTGCATGGGCGCAGGGCACCTGCGCCCTCAATGCACCAGCAGCCTAGACTGCAGCGGACTCGGTTTCCGCTGCGGTCAACCGGGGCATACGGCAGCGGCGTGTTCTGCCGCTCCCCACTGCCCCGTGTGCGCGGCGGGCAACCAGCCCGCCGACCACATGATGGGAAGGGCAGGCTGCAAGCCCCCCAAGGCTGTCAAGCCGCCCTCGGGGACGGGCCGAGCTGCGGCCGACCCCAGCACCCAGGCTCCGGTGCGGATGGAGGAGGTTGAAGACGAGGCGCCCTCTCAAGCCTCTCCACCCTCCACCTAACGGACTCCCTTAGACGTGCTCGCTCCTCGCCCCTGTCGTCAGTGATAGGGGTACCGGATGCGTTGCGCGATAGGGGGTCCAGGACGCGGTCGCACCTTCCTGCGGGAACTTCATCTCGTGGGGGGAGGCGGCGGGGATAGTCTGCCCCGTCGCCGGCGAACCGGGCGACGCACTATGGGACCAAAGCGTGTTTACCATCTCAAAAATAGTTACGATGAAAATCGTAATTTCAATGTTTTATTCATGGTTTCATACTCTCAGATAGATGATCTATCAGATATAAAGTTAAAAATTTGAAGTTATTTGGTTTTAGATATTAATAATCACTCACAAATATTGGACTTGGATATTTTTACATAAAAGAAATTACCGATATTGAAAGTTGCGCTCACGATTACTTTTAAGTTTTCCAAGAAAGTATATGTGTGTATATACATCAATAGATAGCTTAGAAACCCTAGTTTAGTAATACGTTATGTATTTATTGAAAATATTTTTTATATTATTTTTTTTTATTTTTTTTGTAACATGACCAAAATTTTTGTTTTTTTAAATTTCAAATGAAGCTTTCCTATTTGCCGAAAGCTGCCGATGTCGAGTTAATATCATTTTTAGATGCCTTAACTACTCATAAATGTAAGCATTTAAAAAAAACCTGCGTCATTGGTGCGCGAAAATGAGCTGTTGACCAAAATGTAAATATAGGGAAGGAAAAAAAATCGCTTAAAATTACGACTTTTCTTTTTTCTGTTCATTAATTGAATTTTAACGTGATTACGGTTTTTTTTTATAATTTGTAAGATATTAACATACATTAAAATAAATTATTAGGTACCTACTCATTTTTAATCAAAAAATATTTCCCATGGGACAATTGTTCGCAGTGATAACTTTAACCACAGGCATGAAGAACTTTATAGTTGAGGAAGTGTTTTATCTTTTGTGGTAATTTATTACAATCAGTATTGGTTACACCAATACGGTGTGAACTGCAGATATCAATCGTGGCATGCACAATGTACTAATAGATGGGTCCTTTATATACTCGTGTTTTCAGCATATTCGTTAAAGTGTTTTGGCTACTTCAACTCAGTAACAACTTAATGACAAAATATAAAAATGAGTGAATTCGTTTGTGTTCGACGCGATCTATGTAGTCAAATTATAAGTGGAAAAAGTACTTCGGATATTGAAAAATATTTGTTGGATAACTTTCAATTATCGCCAACAGACATAAATGCTGTAATACAGAGTATTTTTAAAAAAGATTTGATATCGAGTTGTAACAAGAAATGGACGAAAGCTCAAAGAAAACGAGACCGTTTTGAGAGTCAAAACGCAGATTGGTTAAATGGTGAGTTTAAAGTAGCATTGAATACTTGCAGCACTTCAACTGATACACCATCTGAAAATGCCGATATAAACACTTCTGGTGATCGAGGTAGACCAACAAAGCCATATGAAGAGTGTTCGGCAAATACAAAGAAACGCAAAAATATGGAACTCGTCCAAGAATATGGAATGGGACATGTACATAACGCTTATGTGCAAGGTTTACGATCCATGGGTGAAAATAACGAAGCATCGATTGTTAGTATTATCAGAAATACAGAAAGAGAAGATAAAAAAGGGATACTGCAGAAAATACTTAATCCAGATAACGCACTTTCATTTACCAAAGAGGAGGCATTGAGCTTTTACATTGAAACTGATCTATCCAAAGCCCAATATGCGTACCTTAGACAAAGGCTTGCTGAAAAGAATTTAAGTTCCATATTGCCTTCGTATCAGTCTTTAAGTGAAGCAAAAAGGGCTTGCTATCCGCCTGCATCCGGCATAACGGTCACAAATATCAGCGCCAAAATAAATCTGCAAGATATATTGGATCACACTGTCAGTCGTATTATGAAGATTATGTCAGGATCAATAAATTACAATCATGTCAAGCTGTTTAGTAAATGGGGATGCGATGGATCCTCCGGGCAGAGTGAGTATAAACAAGCTCTGCCGGAAGAAAGTGAACTAATATCGGATGCTAATTTGTTTATAGTTTCATTTGTACCACTGCGACTAGTAGACGAGCAAAGTAACGCAATTACTCGTATATGGCAAAATCCAACTTCCTCTTCAGTTAGATATTGCAGACCAATTTCCTTGGAATTTGCAAAAGAAACACCAGAAAAAACTGCAACAGTTGTCAGAGAAATTAATAATAATAATAATAATATGTTGGGACAACTCACACAACGCTATCTGATCCCAAACTAAGCAGAGCTTGTACTATGGAAACCAGACAACTGATAAACATACTTATATATATCTAAATACATACACATTATAGATAAATAACACCCAGACACAGAATAAACCATCGTGCTCATCACACAAAGTTTTATCCTGGGTGGGGATCGAACCCACGACCTCTTGCGTAACAGTCGGATACACTCCCACCGCGCCACAGAGGCAGTCAAATTGAAGATAAAATTAATGAATTGACTTCTACTATTTTGTCTATAGATGATAAAGTTATACAAGTTAAACACGAGCTGTTCATGACTATGATTGATGGGAAAGTTGCTCAAGTGTTAACACAGACATCATCAAGTGCTACGTGTACGGTTTGTGGAGCAACACCAAGACAGATGAACGATCTGTTAAAAGTAACAGCAAGAGTTGAAAATGAAAATGCGTTTAAATACGGACTATCAACTTTACACGCATGGATTAGATGCATGGAAATGGTACTCCACATTTCTTACAATATAGATTTTGAAAAGTGGTCAGTAACAACTCCAGAGAATAAGACACTTAAAGAAAATAAGAAGAAACTGGTCCAAAAACGATTTCGAGAATTGCTTGGTTTACATATTGATAAACCTCGTCAAGGTTCCGGTAACAGCAATGATGGTAATACGGCAAGAAAGTTTTTTCAAAATTATCAGTGTTCTGCAGAGATCACAGGTGTTGATGAAGATTTAATCAAGAGATTATACATAATTCTACAAACTATGTCATCGGGTATCTCTGTAAACACTGAAAAATTTGGACAATATACGTTAACAACCGCGCAGTTGTATGTAAGTAAATATAACTGGTATTACATGCCGTCTTCAGTCCATAAAATACTGATACATGGTGCTAAAGTAATAGAGCATTTTGCAATTTTGCCTATAGGGCAATTATCCGAAGATGCTCAGGAAGCTCGAAATAAAGATTATAAGAGGTATAGGTTACATCACGCCCGAAAGTGTTCCAGGTCAGCTACAAACGAAGACGTTCTGCATGTTTTGTTGTATACTTCTGATCCCTATATATCTAGCTTAAATAAACCAAGTTTTATAATATCTAAAGAATTGTTTGACGAAGCTAAAGATTTGTTGGTAATCACAAATGATGAGTAAGATAGGTATTGAAAATTAACAAACAGGTGCTTATTACTTTATGTTTTAGGCGGAGACAATTTCAACAAATTTAAAATCATTAAAATCCGTTCAACCGTTCTCGAGTTATAAATGATGTCACTAACACGACTTTTTTATGTATATTAGGTAAATAATTATTTTTAATTACTAATAATTTAGCTTTAAACTTATTTCATGCAACAATATAACATTAATTACTTTTGTAACACCACTACCTTTTTTTGTATGATTTTTCGCATAACTTGATTTTCAATCTGCTTTTATTAAATAAATATAATTTTTAAAATTATGGTGTTTCATTTATTTTATAGCCTCAATATTCAAAAATACGTGCACAAAATTTCAATAAGATATGTCACAAAACAAAAAAGTTATCGATTTTTGAGATGGAAAAGACGCTTTGGTCCCATAGTGCGACGTCGAGGCGCAGTCGCGCGTGACGTCGTTTGGTGGGGCTGTGGGCGTGATGGACGGGGAAGTTTCCCACGCTCGCGGCCTTTCGCGATGGCGGCGTTCTGTGTGTACCCAGGACGCCGCAGGAGCAGGAATGCCCGATGGGGCTATGCTGCTGGGTGGGTCCGCCGAAGAATAGCAAATTCCGGCGGCCTATCCGTGTGAAGGCGGCGAGTAGGTACACGGCCGATTTTTTAGTGGGGGCAGGTCCCACACTACCTCCAGCGTCTGCCCCGGGTGCTGGAGGTGTGCGTTAGGCATTTTTTACGGCCATAAAAAAAAAAAAAAAAAAAAAAAAAAAAAAAAAAAAAAAAAAAAGGGCGAGGCCCACCGGGCAATCATGGCCCGGTGGCAGGGCCGACTGGAGGCTCCACGGGCAGGTGTTCGAACTGTGGAGGCGCTCCAGCCGGTCCTGGAAGAGTGGGCGGGGCGGCAGCACGGGACCCTTTCCTTCCGGCTGGTGCAGGTCCTTTCTGGGCACGGGTGCTTCGGGAAGTACTTGCACACGGTCGCTAGGAGGGAACCGAGTCCCAGCTGCCACCACTGCGACTGTGGTGAGGACTCGGCGCAACACACCCTCCAGCATTGTCCAGCTTGGGAGGGGCAGCGTCGAGTTCTCACCGCAGTGGTCGGAAGTGACCTCTCGTTGCCGGCTGTGGTTCTCTCCATGGTCAGGGGCGAGGGGTCGTGGAACGCGGTCGCATCCTTCTGCGAGGACGTCATCTCGCAGAAGGAGGCGGCGGAGCGCGTCAGGGAAGAGAGCTCCCTGGCGGATCCGCTCCGTCGCCGGCGAACCGGGCGGCGTCGGCGCGCACATCTGCGCATGATGCCGCCTTAGGTGGGGCTGCGGGCGGGCGTACGGGGTAATCTGCCCCACCCGCGGCCTTCCGTGGAGGCGCGGCACCCTGTGTGTATCCAGGGGCCGCGTAGGTGTGAAATGCCCGGAACGCAACAACATCGCGTCCGGGCATTGCCACTGGGCGGGCCGCCGACGGTATAACAAATTCCGGCGGCCCGTTCGAGAAGGTGGCGGGCGATACGCGGCGGGTTTTTTAGTGGGTGCAAACCCCACACTACCTCCACCGTCTTCCCCGGACGGTGGAGGTGTTCGTAAGGAATTTTTCCCGCCACATCAAAAAAAAAAAAAAAAAAAAAAAAAGGCTAGACATCAATGGTCTCATTGAAAATCAGCGTTGCAAGTTTGTCGCAAAACTCGCAACATATATGCTGAATGGGACCATTTTTTGTCATAGCTATGATGTGCAAACTGATCTCATTGTAGGTTTATGGTAAATGATATGTTTAATTTAAGGTTTTTAATTTTGTATTTTTTAATTTTTCTATGTACGTCATTTATGGCAATAAAGAAACTTTTCTTCTTCTTCTTTTCTTCTTAGACTAGTAATTGTCTACGCTTTCACTAAAAGGCTTTTCTGACATTTTGCATTTGATAATAAGAAAATAACCATAATATCTTGAGACAGTACGAAAGCGATTTCACTAAATTACACCTTCAAAGAAAAAATGACGAAAATTACAATGCAATAAAAATAACGTAGTGTGTATCGAACGTGCGTGCAGAAGAGTGCGCACGCGCCGCGGGCGGCCCCGCGCGGCCTTGACAATGTCGTCGCTGGCGCCTGCGCAGGCGTCGTCGTCGACCAACTTACACTGCACGAATGTAGACCTTTCATTTGTAACACATACAAAAAAAACCATATTAATCTATCTGGGTTAGTTAGTTCACTTGTTTATGTTTCTCTAAGCAGGTTAAGTTAATTTTCACTTGGTGTTTTTCTTTTCTGTTTGTCAAAAACTAAAACATGCGCAAACAATCTTTTACTTCATCGTCAAGATTTTGTAACTAAATGCAATGAAAGAGATAGATATGTCAAATCAAATGAGCTCAAACTCAAGGAGTTTACTAGTAGCCATTGAGGATTTCCATTAAGCAGCTCCTAGTTCCATGATTAATCATTTAATTTTTAATGATATTCCATTTAACATACTCTTCGCATACTGTGCGTGGCCCGATATGCACTTGTTTTATTAACTTATATTTATCCCAACTTAAAAAGTGATTCCAACCTGAAAAGTGCAAGTTTTATCAAAATCGCTAAAGTACTATTGAAAGATAAAACCGAAAACGTATAAATTTGACGGCCTGGCTTACATTTTTACGGAAATATCAAAGGAGAAACATCTCTAACTAAAAATTAATAAATATATATATTATTCAAATTTAAAATTCTTTTTTTCTAGAAAATATACCAACAGTGGCATTTTTGGGCCCACATTACTAGCAATACTATTTACCCCTCCAGCTAAGCTTATGTTAGGAGTGGGTTCACTTTGATAGGTAGTTAGCCTACGTTAGGTACCTACTGTTGATATGTGCTGGCCGGCCTCAAAAAAATTTAGGTTGATTTCGTGTAAATCGCAATCGTGAGGTCGCGGGTTCGACTCCTACCATTATACTACTGACATGAACGCATTCCTAACACAAGCCATTTAGCTTAGCTGGAGGGGTTAACAGGTATGCTAGTAATGTGAGACCCACAATTCCACATTGCTAGTTATCTTTAAAAAAAAATTGTTTATGTAGTAAGAGTTTGTACAGCATTACACAAGTCATTTCAGGTAGTTAGTTTGTGCATAATGTTGTCTCATTTATCTTTTCTAAACGTATTTAACAACTATGGCATTGACCTAGAGTTTGTCTGCAGCCCATCGAGATTACGTCAATACTCGATTACGTAGTATGTTATCAATAGGTAGTGCCTACCTATTAATAATTGGGATTTCTATAACTATACAATCTAGCTAGCTTTTGCTCACAGCCTTGTCCGCGTGGGTATTAGTTAGCTCGATGAAAAGTTATATATGTTACTACAGGTTATAATCTTATTAAGTAGTAATAGTTAGTATTCTTTGACCTAACTATAAGCCTAATTTTATTGAGCCGTTTTTGCGCAAAGCTCGAAAAAACAAGCTGTTTTTTTTTATTTCACTGGCCTGGTGGTCTAGTGGTTAGTGACCCTGACTGCTAAGCCGTAAAGTTTTATTTTGGGTGGGGGGGGGGGGGGGGAGGGATAAAACTTTGTGTGATGAGCACGATGGTTTATTTTGTGTCTGGGTGTAATTCATCTTTAATATGTATGTATTTAGAAATATATACGTATGTTTATCAGTTCTCTGGTTACCATGGTATACAAGCTCTGCTTAGTTTAGGATTAGATGACGTTGTGTGAGTTGTCCTAAGATATTATTAGATATTATTAATATCTTCCTACATAGTACCTACTACTTTACAATGGTATAATATTATACAAGATAGAATATGTAGACTAAGGTACAAATATAAGAGAAATATCAGTGATGTTTTACTTATAGATCTGTAATACGTTTTTTTTTTATTTAAGTTTTGATTTAGTAGTAGGAACTTGCATTTTTTAGAATTCCGTACCTGACAGGAAAAAACCGGACAAGTCCGAGTCGTAGACGCCCACCGAGGGCTTCTGGACAAATTTGGAGGTACATATTATAAATAGTATAATACATATATGTATAATGTCTGTTTTCTACCTACTTATCTATCTTAGAGCAGCAGTAAAAGACTGTACTGTGCTATAAGTAGTTTGTGTTAACTCAACGAATAAATAAATTGTATTTCTTTTATATAGGGTTTTAGTTTAGTAGTAGGTACTTACTGGAATTTTAACTATGTTGTCCACATTGGTTGCTGGCGTTACGATGTAGCAAGCATTTGGAATATAAAAAAGTATTCGGAGGTTTTGTATGAAAACTTGTTTGGAGACATTTCCATTTTAAATTATCCATTAGTGCCTCCAACCGTTTAATTGCGGAACCAATTAGGTCGGTTGAAGTAATAAAAATTGCTTTCCCTTTAATCGACAAATATTTCCATATGATTATGTTGCTCAGCTTTCTTTCTTTTAACTAGGAAAACGACGTACTTATCTACTAACATTGTTTGATAACGTTGTTCTATGTTCCAACATTTATACATCGTGAATTTGTATTCGTTTTGAATCCGAAAATGTTGAACTCCATATCAATAATCCACTCCATACAAATATTAGTTTAATAATATGTTATTAAACTTTAAAAAAAAAATGTTTTTAAAATAACATTATGTTACCAAATCCGGCGCATTTTGGAAATTTTGTGGTGGAAAACTACGAATGACATCTATCTTATGCTCGTTGTCCCTATTCTTATTATGTGAAATCGAGAGCGTTGCCATAAGTGCTTATTTATTTTCTGCTAACGACATAAATTTAATGTTTTATATAAAAAAATGTTAATATTGTCATAAAGTGATATTTTTATAGACAAGTTACTGATATGCAGTAAAAAAATTTAGGATCCAAAACGACTACAAAATCACGATGTATAAATGTTGGTATACAGAAAAACAACTGAATGAAACAATGTAAATAGATACATCGTTTTCCCAGTAAATTTTCGGCTCCAAAACGACTACAAATTCACGGTGTATAGATTCTGTGGTCTAGGAATCTGCTATTTGTCTAGAATCCTTGTCCACAGTATCTCAGTATTATCAGTACCATTGAACATTGTTAAAGTGTCGCACCTTCGTGTAAATATAGGCAAGATTTTATGTTATCTTTACATAGGGAGCAACCTTAGCTTTGCGCGAATTTTTCGCCATGTCCTGAAAATATAACATTCCAAACTCATTCGGAAGAAATCAGGCGCGGTCCAGAACTTTGTTCAGGGTAGGGGGGGGCAACGTGTGACACAACCGGCCAAGTGTGAGTCGCTCGCATGACGGGGGAGGGGGTGCATTTGATTCAACACTAGCATTAAAGTATGTTGTGGTTATTCATATAAAATATTGCACAGTGCGCCTTTTAGTTGTGCCATAATATGCGTCAGTTAATATGAAAGATCCGTAACTTGTGCAGTTATATCATCGTTGTGGCAGCTCGGCGCCAAAACGCCGTGTCAAGGCGAATCCACTCACGATCATAAAGGCTTTGTTACACGCTCATAGCACATCAATCAAACACACCAATTGAATTACTAAGTGGCAGTATATATAAAAAAAGATTTATCAAGCTTGCTTTTTTCTTCGGCTAAGACAGCGTTAAAGGTAAAGTTTGTATAACTTTTTTTTTAAAAGACAACTCCCGCATTAGTGTACAAGCCCTGTGTCGCGGGGGACTTTACAAACATACAAGTCACGGACACAAAGTACCCCCCGACTCGGAACAACACCTTGTGAATCACACAAAGTGGTGTCCCGTGTGGGAATCGAACCCACGACCTCTTGCGTAGTAGTTGACACACTCCTACCGCGCCAAAGAGGCAGTCAAATATCTGGACTGGAAAAAATAATCTGGACGTAAAATGTAGTTAACTATTTATTATAGGGCAATTAACGCACATTATTTACCTAAAAATAGCTTGATGTTTCGACCAGGTTGCACCGGCCGTGGTCACAAGCCATGTTAAGACTCCGTAAGGCCGATGAATCTTCATCTACCCTCACTTTTTTGTATCTCGAAATGTTAGGGTTACACTACACTGATTGTGTCCATGCTAACCGACTGCGAACTAATACGAGGTTGTGTTTACGAATCACTGGATCACGTCACGAATAGTTTGAAGCTTTTCGTTAATTTCCATATAATAAAGAGTTATAATCGTGCAACGCGAAAACGACTGAGCAATTTGCAAATTCATATTTAGTACACAAATGTATGCGAGATTAAAATTAGTTAATGCATCCGGCGGGTACCGGTGCAGGAGGCACGGCGCTGCGTGGGTGTAGGACTTAGTGCCTTCCTTTTTCCTCGTCTAACCTCATATTCCAATTGCATATCGACCTGTCAAGAACTAGAGGTACTGAGTTTTGCAGCAAAGATACGGGTGTTGTTGCGAACCTGTTAATAATATAATTAATGATCAGAGTCTAATAAACCTACGAGTTAGGGAGGCTACACACATAAGCGGGTCGGCACATTCGGTTCGGCAATAGTTTCCGACCCGAACAATTCCGGCCCGAAGCAATTACTACACATGTTCGGCTTCAATAACAAGTGCCTATTGGAAAGTTCATAAAAGCCGTTAGGCAAAGATAAGCGTATTTTATCCCGAACGTCCATCCATTATACCGTTCGGCTTGTGCCGAATGATGCCGGCCCGAACATGTGTGTGCAACTCTTTTGCTGTAGGTACACGTTTGGAAAAGTTTTGATTTATAGGAAAAGAAAAGATAATTGCGTGCACCAGTTTCTATAATCTATATTTATCTTCTTTAAAAATAACTCCCTCACTTGGGAAGTGGGGAATACTCTGTCATGGGGACCTGGAACAACATTTTGTGAACCACCGGTCACAAGCTTTTTTAGAATTTGCTCAAAGTGTCAAAAATGTTTGGTCTACCAGTCTTTATTTGTTTCTGCCTACTATAATCACGAAGCAGTGGGGTTTTACTAGGTTACATTATTGTGTTAGTTCATCAATTCATTGATGAATTTGATTGATGTTTTCGTGAACGTGTATATCAACGATCATTCTCTTAGTGTAGGTACATTTGTAGTAAATAAATTGCCAATTGTTAAACCTTTAACATTTAAAGTTAGCGAATTCGTTTCTGGCTCAAAGAACTATGATTACATACCTTGTATTATTTGATGGTGCTTCAAATGTCTGTTGTTAGTTCAGTTTTTTGTTTACGGAATTAATTCTTGTTGTGCTCTGATTGTCTTGTTGGTCTGTATTTGAAATGAGGTGCAACTTGATTGCTGCAAACCACCTTAATCGTGTGTAGAATCAAGATCACATCGTTGGAAATACCCTAGTTGAGCATGGCAATTCGAATAAAAAGTAAAGATAATAAATAAAAAAATATTTTTCTATCTTTAGTTGTTTACAAGAATTTATGCATTATGGTACGGTTTATAAATAAACAAATACTGAGTGCTCATATGCTGCCGATCAGAGCCTCTAGATAAATGGCATAAACGCTAATCGAATAGAATGAGGTCGCAGCGCTTGCAAAAGCCGTGAAAATGTTTTTTTTTAAATATGTGATGATTTTTAATATGTCATTTTATTCGACTGTTATTCTATTCAATTTGAGTTTATGCCATTTGTCTAGGGGCTCTGCTCAGCGTATGAGCGCTCAGTATTTGTTTGTTTATAAACTAACAAATAACCTAATGTCTAGGGGGACTATCCTGAGGACGCCTCGCGTAGACGTGTCGAAGTTTTACTTCATGGAAGCGAAATATTGCATAGCAAAGGTCTATAGGTGCCTGACACTCGAGTTGGTGAAAGTAGGTGACAACTTTTTGGTGGATATGAATATTGCAAGCCTCCTTCCTCGCTAAGAAGGAGTATTGGCGGGCAGTAGGTGATTCCCCGTATGGGTTTAGGTACCCCGGTTTATTGGATGTACAAGTCTTTGCATTTATGGACATGCCTGTTCCTTCACGGGATTTGCATGTCCTATTTTTAAAAAATGGTGATAAAACTTTGCTGCCTCTGTGGCGCGGTGGGCGTGTGTCCGACTGCTACGCAAGAGGTCGTGGGTTCGATTCCTACACGGGACACCACTTTGTGTGATCCACAAATTGTTGTTCCGAGTCTGGGTGTTCTTTGCATCCATGACTTGTATGTTTGTAAAGTGCCCCGCAACACAGGGCTAGTACCTACCCTACAGCGGTAGTCGTCTTTAAAAAAAAAATCTTTGTTTGTGGTTTCTCTTTTTTCAACTGAGGGTGCTCGGTTTGTCCATCTGTTTCGATTGTTGTATTAAGGGTATTCCTTCAATTGGGTATTTGACTACTATCAAAATAAAATATTTTAAAATAACCAGGTAAAAATATGTTATAAAGTCTTCTAAAAAATATGTTCATTTAGTAATTTAATGTGTTACTTAATTTATAATCATAAAGAGGAACACTGAAAGTAAATTATTTGACCATAGAAAACGTGACGTCATATGTATATGCATTCCATACAAATTTGTACAGAGCGGCTCGTTTTTGACGTTTCTTAAAAAGAGGCTGATTTGACTTTAGTCAAATACCCTATTTAAGTTGGATTTATGCCATGTGACGCCACATAGTTAGAATCTGTTATAATTGAATTACATTACGTTGAAAGTCATTAATTTTGAATTTGAAAGCTTTAGTAAGGTTATTAAAAAACGTAATTAATAAACAAGTAGTTGTATAACAGAAGAGTGTTTTCAGTCGTGAAACTATATACCATTTAGCTTCAACTGAGGTAATTTACACAGTGAGGTAAATAAAGGCTTCCACTTCAAAGTAAATTGTTTGCATGATTTATTAGATTTCGTACTGAATGGTAAACAGTGTTAAACACATCGCTAAAGCTTATTTATTACAATTGACTCATCTCTAAATATTTTGATGTAGTATATCTTTAGTTAAGCTCGCCAAAGTAATAGTCAGATTTAATTATTTACAGTAATTCCGCATTGTTGAGTCGTGTTAAATTGTAAATAAAAGTAGAGTTCAGTTAAATTGCTATAAAATGCTCAATTATCAGTCAAGAGAAGATGTTTAAAATCAAATCAGGTACGTAAAGGTGGTAATAAATATGAGTCTGTCTGAATCCTACTACCTACATTAAACTGGGCAAGTGCATGTCGGGCCACGCACAATATAGGGTTCCGTAGACCCCATTCGAATAATGCGGCTTAAAAAATGGGTTTTCTGTTGTTTTTGTTTCATATTTTTCAATGGAAAAATAGCACTATAAAGCTTAATATTTCACAAACGGATCCCTAAATCGAAAAATAGTCTTTACAACCCCTGTATCTTTTTAAACGACCTATTTAAGGACACACGATGGGGTGGGTGAGAAAAAATCACATCCCTACTTTACATTTAACCTAAGTAACCTATTTTTTTCCAAAATTCTTTGACTTTGTCGTCAAAAGTAATATGTATTTTTATGCAAAATTACAGCCTTCTAGCACTAACAGTCTCTGAGCTATGCTGCGGACGGACGGACGGATTGACATGGCAAAACTTTAAGGGTTCCGTTTTGCCATTTTGGCTACGATACCCTAAAAATTGTAGTTTTGACTCATCGAAGTCCAGCCCAAACAGCTACATGTTCTAAAATTTTGTAGATTTGTTAGTAGACTAAACGAAAAACTCGAGTTTTGAAGTTGGTGCCAGGAAATGTAGGTAGTTTTATGTATAAGGCACCAACTTCAAAGTGTTTAATTATTTTTTGTTGTTGTACCTATATTATTTTTTGCATTTTAGTTACCTTATATTTATTTTAGCGGTCGGATTTTATGTCGGATTTTCTTTAATATAATATGGCGTCTGGCTGTAGCCATTTTTAAATTTTAATTATTGCCATGTCTTTAGTGACACTCGCAAGATTAATACGAATCGATTGACGTATGAATCATCAAAATCCGCCCACGGGTTTGGTATTTATAGTGCCACAAACGAACACACATCAAACACATAACCCTCCTCCGCAGTCGGGTAAAAGGGCTATGAGGCATTTCGAAACATGGATCTATCATAAAGCGACACCTTGTTACAAAATAACGAAAATACTCACAAATAGGTTTGCATGATGAAGTTTCCTTCCCCATTTTCATCTGTTTGTAGCTTTTGTTTTTTTTTAGAATATTGAGAGCTTTTAACATTGATAAAACAATTGTATAATCAGTATACACAATGAACGATTTTGATTTTTATATTCGTAAAATAATAAGGGCACATTAGTTAATTTCAATATGTCTGCTCTTTGGTTGCCCCTGGGCCTCCACATCTCTAAATCAGGCCCTGTCTAATTTTAAAAGGTTGTATTAAACGTAATTAACAATGAGTTGTTTAAGCCCACAGATAACAACATAATAAGATTAAAGAAATCGAGCAAAGAAACCATATAAATATTAATTGAAATAAGAGCTGGTTTTAAAAAATCAAGTCTGGAAAGGTTTCAATAAATTTTACATGTGTTTGAATACCTTAATTCGTTACGCTTGATTGTTTTATTGGAGTTGTGCCAAAAAGCGAGGTAGGTACTATACTTGCTACTCCAATATAGTATCCATTTATTGATACATTTAGTACATGTGTATATAATGTAACATATGGAACTTTGTTCTACCTATCCAATTTTGTTTTTAGAATTTTTAGCTTTGTTTCACAGTCTAGTTCGACTGTGTATTAGGAAGAAAGAAAAACAGTTGGCAGTTTATCTTCTCATATTCTACGAAATCGTTTGTTTTTGCGATTTATAAATTCAAATTACATTTATATAACTTTTTTATGGATAAAATACCATTTGCTGGCTTCACCTGCATGGGTCGGATGGAAGTAGATAGGTTAGATATTAGAGTACAAGTATCATTTCGTCTCTCTCATTATATAACATATTATTAAGCACTCCATAAAGTCTGTTTAAACTATTTAAATATTTTTCAACGTGTTTAGTGACACATCTACATTTTTCTTCATTTAGTTATAGTATATTTATTTTAATATACTGTCATCCACGGATATCAATTTTATATGTACAATGATAAGATCAACAAGAAAAAAAAAATATTTAAGGTAATTATCAACTGAATTATTTGCATAATGTCTGAATCAATGGAATTAATTTAAATTTCTGGTGGCTGTTGATCAAGTGATCAAAGTACTGAGAGCACCTTACCTCGAAAACACCGGTGATTACAGTACAAAAATGGCGACGATTTATGACGTCACACATTTCCCAAGGATACTGCGGCAGTGTACTGTCAGTCAAAACGGAACAAATTTCTCCGCAATAAAAGCACTGAACAGTGCTCGCAGTGTATATCGGAACAAAACCTAAATAGAAAACTTTGACGTTTGATATTTGTAAATTTAAGGTAATACCTTGTTTATTGCCCGACGTTTCCACCGTATTGCAACCACCATGATCACGGTTAGACAAGGTATTTTACCTTAAATTATTCACACGATTAAGACTCGTAGCGTATATAATTTCAATGCTATTATTATCTAGATACTCATACGGTGTACTCCCGTCTAGCTTAGCCCAGACATTAGCAGTCACTTTACAGAAAATTCTCAGAATAAGAAGCAATCCATAAGCCTGTAACACTGATGAAGTGATGACTAACAATTCAACGGGTTGGCGATAACATTATGTTTAAAGACAAGTGTTTCGCAAAAACTTGATAATAACCAGCCGATACATAAACATACTACTTTATCAACATACTGCTTAGTTACCTCGAAAATCAATTGTATAACGTTCGAGTACATTCCAGTTCCAAGAAAAACAATATATTCTCTACATTAATTCAAATTTACTTATTTTTCTTGTGAATTTCAGTAGTAACAGTTTTGTGTATCTAAAAGCAAACCAGAAATTGTAACAAAAACTAAAAAAATGCACGTCAGGTAGGTACGAATGGAAAATGGTGCAGTTTTTATTCTAAAATTTTAAAAGGTTTCTGTGAGATAAACGAATGTTCATGTTTTTTTAGAGTTTCTGAGCTGTGTTTTATTAATTATTTTATGAATACTGGTGGTAGGGACAGCCATAGTCTATGTCTGTTTTCTGAAAATCTCAGTGGGGTTACCACCTCTTTCTAGATGGGTACATTGACATATATTTATAAAAGCCTTGTAACGTAAACATCTAGGTACCTCCTAAGATAGGCTATAAATAATTTATTATTGTTTTGAAATGAACCCACCAGTACGAACGCACTCATATCCTAATCTCAGTAAGATTATATGTTTTCGTAGAAACCCAGTGTACTTTATGGTCTAAACGCGTATTCCCAATGTTTTGAGTGGTGAGTACAAATTGCGAATTGACGCATCAATTCGTGGAATCAATTTGGGTCGGCTACTGGCCAGTTGTAGTGATCTGCGCCGGATCATTGTGGGACGAAGGTCGTCGCTCGCGCCTGCGCGCCGCTCCCCTGGACAGCGTGTCGGCGCCGCCAATGTTAGTGGACTATATCAGACTAACTAGTACTACGTGAAACTACTGAATACAATTGATTTAAGATAGTATAAATTTCTAAGCGCCTGGAAAAAACACCAGAGCAAGTTTTGTATTTGCGATTTATTATATCGTGGGTGGAGCTGGCACCGACAATTACTAATTAACATAAAATTCATAAATGTAATTATTCAACAGCTGTCATTATTAAAATAGGTTACAAGTGGCGAAAGGATTAACCCGATGTTATACGAGAGAATTCATGAATGATGGATGCTTTGATGTTCATTAAGTTTTCTGTCAAATATATATTTCCACTAACCCAAACTTAAAAACGAGTTAAAAAAGCAGTGCATCGTTGGGCCACGCACAATGTAGGGTTCCGTAGTTGCCCATCATATTAATACAGCCTAAGAAATGGGTTTTCTGTTGTTTTTACCCGACTGCGCAAGAAGGAGGGTTATGTATTTCGAGTGTATGTATATACGTATATATATTTCTTTGGCACGCCCTAGAGCCTGTATATAAGTAAGTATATATATATTTCTTTGGCACGACTAAACGTCTTGATATTTTAGCTTAAGAGCTGTCGATAGATTCGTCTTAGTAGTGAGAGTGAAATAAAATAACAAAATACCGGAATTTTGACGCCAATATTATGTTGTTTTAAAAAAAAAACAGGCAAGTGCATGTCGGCCCACGCATAATGTAGGGTTCCGTATTATTCGGAAGGGCCCTTCCGAATAATGTATGTGGCTTAAGAAGTGGGGTTCTGTTGTTTTTGTTTCATACTTACAACGTTATATCTATTTAATAATATTTTTCAATAGAATTTGTACGAAAATGTTGTTACTTCTCATTTGATCAGCTGTTACTCGTACCTTAACTCGTAAAGCCTACTTAGCTGTGATAGTTTTCCTTTTAATTTCACTATATATACCGACTGGTAGACCGGTATCAGTACGAGTAGCACAAATGTGGTTTAAGAGTTTCAAGTCTGGAAATTTTAGTGTGAAGGATGAGGCTCGCTCTGTCACGGATAAAATCAGTGCCATCTTTGAAAAAGTGATGCAAGGTCGACATATTAGCAGTTACGATACTGTTGAAGAACTGGATGTTGATCACAAAACAGTTTCACGTCATTTACAGGTCTGGGTACCTACAAGAAAAAACTTGATATTTGGGTACCACATAATCTCACTGAGAGAAACTTAATGCAACGTGTTTCCATTTGCGATTCTTTGTTGAAACGTAACAATTCCGACCCATTTATTAAACGATTGATTACGGACGTGTGAAGAAAAATGGGTAACTTACGATAAGAATGTCCGAAAAAGATAGAGGTCGAAGCCCCACAGACCGTGGCAAATTCTGCCCTGACTCGGAACAAAATGATGCTATGTGTGTATGGTGAGATTGGAAAGGAATCCATCCACTCTGAGCTCTTGCCGCCGGGTAAAACTATCGATTCTGTGACTGTACTTACGCCAGACCGTACTCAACTATAGCCACTCAGCAAAAAATGAGAGAGCTTGGTTGGAATGTGTTGATGCATTCTCTGTATAGCCCTGATCTTGCTCCATCAGATTTCCACCAGTTTCGGACTTCAGAACGCTTTAGAAAGCATAAAGTTAACCTCAAAAGAACACTGAAAACTACCTGTCAGATTTTTTTGATCAAGAATCTCTACATTTTTACAACAATGGGGTTATGGCACTACCCACAAAATGGCAACAAGTCATCGATCAAAACGGCACCTAAATATTATAAATAAATAAAAAAATGTACCTAATTTTTTTTTTTCTTTGTATGAAAAATACGAAAATACTTTTGCCCCGACCTTATATTATTATAAACTACTACGATCTTCTTATTTACATTTCCAAAAACAACAAAGCAAGGGTCTCTGAGCTAACCTGGGGATAGATGGACGAACGGACGGACAGAGCGGAACTAAAATTGCTACGAAACCCTAAAAATATAGGAAGGACGTAAGGACGCTAGGGACTCCTTTGGAGGAGTCCCTACTGCGTAAAATTTATTTTGATTAAGTAGATTTATCCAAACATTTGCCCAATAAAATTGATTATTACACGTGCTACAAAAGTGGATTCTCAGATCAAAGCCTTTGCGCAGTGTCCCAATTAATAGTTTACTTGTTCACTCAATGAACTAGTCAACAAACTTTGACTATACACATACTCGTAGTAGGTAGGTTTGTTACACGTGTCGCAAAGCTTCATTAATAGGTCTGTTTGTAGCAACAAGCTAACCAAAGCGTTTATCTATTAATTTCTTGTAAAGCGTACCTACTTACTTACTTATGTTTAGCTGAAAATTAGCTTAAGAAAAACCTGACAAGGCATAATATATGGTGACCGTTGACTTTATCGGTCTTTGGTTGTAGCCATAAATTCGAAATTTAAGCTATGCGTACTTGGGTTTCTCGTAGGTACACTTTATGTAAAAAAAGAGTGCAACCTTGCACTCTTTATAGATTTTGCAGCTCTAGCAAGAGTTCCTAAGTCTCGAGCCGACACGACACTATGCCGTGTGGTGCCGTGTCGTGCCGTGCTTAAGAATAGTACCACCCCATCTCTAGCCGTGGGTGTCGTCAAGGCGACTAAGGGATTTCACCCCGGAGGACGGGCAGCAGCGTCCTCTGCGTACTTAAAGCCTTACTGCGATCGCCAACCCGCTCGCCAAGCGTGGCGATTATGGCAATTACCCCCAGGATCTACATACTAGTAGGTTCTACTGGGGAGACCCGTGCCCAGCAGTGGGCCATCTTATGGGTTGATATGAGCCGACACGTCATACCTCAAACCGGATTAACTAAATCTGTCATTATACAAAGAGAGGCATTTGTACTGCCTTAGCAAATATACCTAATATAAATCCGTCAAATATACCTAATCCAATCCGGCGCCGGGTACCCAGCCGCGGGCTACCCGGCGCGTAGTATATTGCGATGTAGGGTATCTTTCACACGTTTCGGCGTACGTCTGATCCGGGCGCCAGGTACCCGGCGCGAAATGTATGGTGGTGTATGGTAGCTTTTACACGTTTCGGCATCCGGTCGCTATACATTCGCAGCCAGGTAGCCGGCGACCGGTTACCTGGAGCCGGATTGAAACCGGGTACCCGGTGCGAAGTGTATGGCGATGTATGGTAGCTTTAGGTTCTATACATTCGCCGCCGGGTAGCCTGCGACCGGGTACGCGGCGCCGGATTGAAGCCGGACCGTGAGAAAAGGACTGAACTATTGAAGGAAAGCTTCGTTGGTACACAGACACGCAACCTCGGACCACTGTGTGCCAAAAGTGATTCGAAATCCCAAGTTAGCACACGTTGTATGAAGCTTCCTCCCGCTCCTGTCCCTCGGTCATTTGTGCCAAAATTGTACTACATTATGAAAATTAACTACTCCCTTTTTTAATCCTATAATGGTCCTCAGTTTATGACCTGTGAAGATAAACTGCTTTTATGATGTTCTCGAAGTAAAATAAAATTAAGTGTATTAGACTCATAGCTTAATCCGGTTCAAATGTCAAGACAACTTGGTAAGTAGTGAATGCGACTTATGGGTGTTGGGAGCAATAAATTGAGTAGTCTTTGTTCAAAGTTCGACAGACAGGAATATTAACTATTGCACTCTCTTCTCTCGTTCTATTCCCAGCTGTCCAAAAGACAGTTACCTATTCTTTGTACCATATGTTTGTACTTACATACTGGTTGTTTGTTGTTTGGCGTGCTCTCAAGCTTATCTATACTAATATTATATAGAAATACTTATACATCAGAACTTTTCGTGACTCACAAAGGATCACCTTTGTTTTAAAATAATGATTGATGCGATGTATTTAGGACTTTGAATATGGAACCCTGAAAATCCGTGGCTGTTATTATCAACACTATCTACAAACGATATAGGTACTCGCGTGTGTTTTGCCGAATGACGCACAAGAGTGCGTCAGAATACAAAGCTTGACCGACGCGAAAACTTCCACACAAGTATATTATTTTATTGCCTAGTTGTTTAGCTTTGGCAGAGTGCCTGGCGTAGAACACATTTCGCATTTACAAAGATATACCTGTTGCAAGGTATCTTTGTAACGGCTAGTTTAGTTTGACTCGATGCTAAACATTAGTGAATCATTTGCCCCTGGATCTATGAAACATTTGGAGGTGGATGTTCGCTTTATCATTTTGGCTAACTCATTATATTCACAGATGTACTACCAGATTCTCAGTAAAGTGTATATCTTACTCTTTCATTTAGCAAGCTGATTGTATGTGAAATAAATGATTTAATTTCGGATTTCAGAGTGAAAATTATGCTCAAGACGTAAGCCATGGTGATGACGTTACAAGCAGGAGTAATCATTACTGAAATAGTTTCCATTTAAAATGATTTGTATCCATGTAGTGCGTCGTCTGTATCTAAGGAGAAATAGATGTAACTAAAGATGCGGTAACCTAATGGCTAAGGTATCGCTCTCGCAATCGTGAGTTTGCGGGTCGAATCCTACCCATTAGACCACCGACTTGAACCCACTCCTAGCATAAGTTATTGAGCTTAGCTGGATGAGTTAACAGGATTGCTAGTAATTAGGGACAAAAATTCAATTTTTTTAAAAAGGTAATACGAGTACTTATGTTGTATTTCAGATTTTATTTTAAAGTTTCGTACGTTTCTTATAATGGCTCCACGATTGCATCTTTTGATTGTCTATTTGTTTAGTTACTCTGGTGATTGTAGGTACGATAGGACATACACCAAAGTAACTAAACAATATAATCACTATATCACCGGGAATTCATAGTGTATTCCCGATTATATAAACTTTTGCTTCATCGCAAGATTCAAAATGAGATTTTTTTATTTAAAAAAGATGACTCCCGCATTAGGGCTCCGCCCCTGTTGATCGTAGCGCGATGTAATATAGCCTATAGCCTTCCTCGATAATTGGGCTATCCAACAATGATAGTTCGGTTTGATGATAATTCGGATCAGTAGTTCCTAAGATTACCGTGTTCAAACAAAAAAACAAACTCTTCAGCTTTATAATATTAGTATAGATAAATGAGTAGTAGCAAATATGATGAACTATGATTTATGTTAAACAGGTATGTTAAAGTTATTTATAGCCCAAGGAAATAAATAGGTTATTCATACACATAATAGGAATGTGCCATTAGTTGCTTATTAGGTATTGTTATAATGTCGATATCGAGAACTACTAAGATAAGAGGTGACAGGTATTGTTCACGTGTACCTATATGTTTGATAAAGACGGAGTATTTGTGGCAAACTTGCAAAGCTGTCGCTACTTGTTCACATAAACGTTGATATCATTTTCAGGGGACAAACTTCTGTGTCACCGAACGGCGCCACTATGTTTGTACCTACAAGATATTATTAAATATACATCGGCCAATTGTTAGCTGTACTCGTGTACTCAGAGCCTCTGTTTTGTTCTTTTTTGTTATTTATTTTGGGATAGTAATAGTAAAACCGAGACTCAATTTATGATCAACTAGCTGCCCCGCGCAACTTCGTTTGCGTCAATTTCCCCCGTTTTGGCAAAATTTTTCATTGATGCTCCGCTCCTTTTGGGCTTCCTCGAAAAATGGGCTAACCAACACTAAAAGAATCTTTTAATTTGAACCAGTACTTCCTGAGACTAAGTATCGCGTTCAACCGAACAAACAAATGTTGATAAACATGGTCGTGGTCACGGGTAGACTGTCTACCCGTGACCACGGCCGTTGCAATACGGTCGAAACGTTGGGCAATAAACATGGTATTTTACCTTAAATTATTCACGCGATTGAGACCCGTAATATATATATTTTCATAATGCGAACAAACAAACTCTTGAACTTTATAATATTAGTATAGCTTTTGTAGTAAGTATCTACTGCTGTATTTGAAGTGTATAATGTTTTATCGATTCAATAGAGTAGAACGTAAATAAGTAACGCCAGACAGATATATAAGAAGTGAATCTAATAGGTCATTTTTGTGTGGGACCGTACCCTTAGCCATAATAGAGGTGTACTTAGTTTGTTTTACGTAAACGCGATCGACACGTTAGGACATTTGGCGATTGGCCCGTTGCCTTTTAAACAATCAAAGAGCCAGACGCAGACGCGGTAAACGATTCGATCGCGTTAACGTAAAACAAACTTGCACTAAGCACGCTGAAATAATTGAAAAAAGATGTTTTACAACTCGCCTTTAAAAGACTTTTATAGTGTATCGTATAAAGAAGGAGTCTCTGTAAAAGCACTAAATTCATAAATAAAATATTCACAAATACTTCAGGTGACATTGACCTCTCCATTATTTATTCGCAGCTCAACAGAATAGAACCGTAAAGTCCAGAATCAGTATTCACATACCAATATATATGAAAAGCATACACGCGTAAACACAAACAGATATTCAACGAATGTTACATTATACAAGATCTAAATCGTTGGCATGAACGGCGCATTAATATTGCGTTTTGAATTCAGCTCTCGATATGTATGATCAACAAATACCTACCTATTCACGCCTCGTTAAAGGTAAATGATCCCTTCAATTGTTTGTGAACGTCTTGTACAATGTTAGGGCTCATCCTACAACCAATACAATAGTAAACTACTAAACTGACTGTCTATCTGTACATAAAAAGCCAATGTTTGTTCTTATAAGATATTTAAGACAACTTAGTACGAGGGACCTTTAAAATAGTAGAAGAGCTAAATCAAAGCAAAATCTAATGTGACAGACAAAGAGCTTATGTTGTTTTTAGAGCCATATTACAGCTTTAACGCAACTTCGTCTGCGTAAATTTTCCCCGTTTTTGCAACATTTCTCATTGCTGCTCGGCTCCTATTAGTCGTAGCGTAATGTTATATAGCCTATAACCTTTCTCGATAAATGGGCTATCAAACAGTGAAATATTTTTTCAATTCGGATCAGTGGTTCCTGAGATTACCGAGTTCAAACAAACAAACAAACAAACTCTTCTATATTTTATAATGTTAGTATAGACACAGATACGAGTAATATAATACTAGGTATAGATATGGTTACCATAGTAGGGATCAGTGCTTATTTTGGGATCAGATGACGTTGTTCAAGTTGTCCCAAGATATTATTATTATTATAATAGAGTCACCTGCTATAAACAATTTGCATATCTATTAACAAATATAACAATGATAATAAATTTTAAAAAAATGCTATAATATCAAAAATATATAATAATTGTCTGGTCTGTCAGTCGTTTCGTACGTGCTTCAATTCAAAGGTTTTGTACTAAATTGGATGCACTTTTCACACTCGCATTGTTGTAGTTCTACTCGTAACTTAAAATCTGGTACCTACACATGTTTCATCTTTAAACCGCCACTGAAAAACAGATCTAGCCACGTCAAGAAGTCAAGTGAAATATTTTTTTGAACTAAGTGCTTTTATAAGATCAATATTTTTTAACGATCTTGTGTTTTACAAATCCATACGAACGAAGTCACGGGCAAAAGCTATTGTTATTTTCACAAATAAAGTGAACTTTAATGGCTATGTTTCGTGCGTACTTTGTGTATACAAAGTTAACTAGCAATGTGGGATTGTGGATTTGTCTGTTTAAGTTGTAAAGATCCTGCAGCGTAGAAGCATTGATCAATTTCAAATTTGAGCGGCGGTAGCCTAAGGCATCGGTCTCGCAATCGTGAGGTCGAGGGTTCGAATTAGTGTTGCCCAAATGCAAGAACAAGACGAGACTTAGCCAGTCTTGGTCTTGGTCTTGCGCCAATACACCTGGTCTTGGTCTTGGTCTTGGTCTTGCGCTCCCAGTCTTGGTCTTGGTCTTGGTCTTGCAGCAAGAGTCTTGCAAGTCTTGCAATTACCTATTAGTCTATTACTATTTATTAAAGTTTACTTTAAATCTTAGAAAAACGTATTAGAATTGGAACATTGTGAGCTTGAATTAACATAGCCATAGTAAAGATCAAGCAGATTAATAAGTAACTGAAGATTTGATAAGAAATTCGAAAAATCAACTGACCTATATGTCGTTTTCCATGGAAGTAACTGTTTCTTAATAAACATTTATGATTTATAAGCTTACATTTGCTAAAACATGTAAAAAAACAAATTAATTACAATAACTTGACTGTATTTTAAAGAACAATACTTATCTGTCTAGAAAGAGATTGAACCCTCAACTTATAAGAAATTTAATAAAAGAGTTTACGATTTATCATTTATTTGAATAAAAAATAAAATACAACACAAATCAACAGCTTTATCATTAGGTTATGATACTTTATATAATTTTTTTTGACCAAGAATTAATACAAAGTAACCATCTGGCTGACTCATCACTTAACCTATTTCTATGTTTTCTAATTACTAATGATGCTTTAGAAAATAACCTCTCAGCAGGTACTGAAGTTGCAGGTATTGAGAGAAAATCACGGGCCATTTTCGATAAAATCGGATACTCTGTCTCATGCGTCCTCCACCAATCTAAAATGTCTTCCGAGCTGGCAGTTCTTGGTTTTCTCAGGTACTCCTCCAACTCGTCTATCACTAAGCCTTGAAGACAAGATCCAGATGACGTCGAGGGACATTCATAGAGTTTATCAAAGTCTATTACGTCTTCATCTTCATCACATACTTTATTTTCTTTTTCTGGTAATTCCAGAGATTTGTTCAGTGAGTGTAGACTTTTATATTCTTCATAAAGTTCATTGAACTTGCGCAGACTTTCTGTTTTAAGTTGCTTCCCCCACATTGTCAGGTCAAAAGTCTGAGCCTTATGCCTTGGGTCTAAAATTAAAGAAGTACAATAAATCCAGTTGCTCTTCTTGTAATGTTTAAGCATTTTGTCTCGAGCTGCTTGGAAAGCTAGAATGAGCCTTTCATCCACTTCAGATCGATTAGGTTTCTCATCTAACTGTTTTACCATGGATTCAATTTTATCTAGCAAGAGATTGAATGATACAATGACTAGCGGTAATGTAACATATTTGTCTCCACCAAGTTTTGTACTTAAAAGTTTAAAGTTTATTAGAAATTTATGTAATTTTTCGAGTACCTGCCATTCATTAGCTGTGATTTGAAAATCATTTAATTCGGTGACAGAACTGCACAATATGTCAATGCCCGCTCTCACTTTTAAACCAAATCCAATCATATCATGTGTGGAATTCCATCTCGTTGGACAGTCAAGAATGGCATTTAGATTTGATGGCACGCCAGCTGCTTCACAAGCAGACTGAAACTTCTTCTTCACTATCTCACTTCTTTTTATTTTACTGGAAATACTGCGTAACTTTGTTACAGATGTACGCGAGTCAGCAATATTTGGTGCAGATTCTTCATCTTCCTCATCCTCAGTTTCGTCTGCATAGTCTTCGTACTGCTGATCTTGCGCGTTAGTGTCAGACTCACAGTGTAATGCTAAGGTCTTTAATAAATCTTGTACACCAAGGTTTAAAATGTGAGCAAAGCACCGGAAATGTTGATTGTCTGAATCAAAGTGTGGCGGCAGCTGTTTGCCCAGTTCATACATGAATTTGGTATTTGCAGTTGCGTTGTCGACCGTGATACCTTGTATTTTATCAATTATGCCATATTCCAATAAACATTCATGGAAAATCGTTGCAATATCTTCCCCAGTATGTCGACCGCGTGATGGTATAAAATCAAGAACTACAGATTGATACTTCCATGCGTTGTCTATATAATGAATAGTAACCCCGTAGTAACTCCTACCAGCAATTGACGTCCACCCATCAATGGTAAAAGACATTTTAGATGATAATTGTTGAAGTCGTTCCTTGAGATTCAATTGGAGCTCTTCAAATCGCTCTTTGACTTTCCTTCTAAGTGTAGACCTTTTAGGAAACACCATATTAGGGCAAATACGTCGAAAATATACTTGTGTAGCTTCGTCATCGAAAAATGAGAAGGGAAGATATTTTTTCACCACCCAATCAACTGTAGCTGTCGTGATGTTGTCACTGCTGTTTTCCGACTGAAACAAAACAATAAATCTTGTGTTATTAGGTTTGAGCGTATAAGAGGAGGAGGTTTGTTGTTGTTAAATCGAGAAAATCGTTAAATTGATATTTGTTATATTAAGGTTGCACTGTACTGTAATTTACCAAAATAAAGTACTTAGTTGTTACTGGCCGATTAACTGAAAATATGGGTGTTTATAAAAAATATTTAAGACGATAATTACATACTTAATATGTCGCACCCCTAGATGAAAACTGTGAAAACACCACTAACTCAAAAATACTTACGTAAGTTAATGGCGTTTTTGAAAGTATCGCATGAATAGCTACGCGGAGTTAAAATTCTTTTAACTGTTAAAAAAATATTCTTACCTGTCCACTTCCAGCGGTTACTAAAAAGCTTGTGATATCTCCACTTAATTTTGGTTTAACAGGAAGAAATATTTCTGATTCCTTTTTGTGGAAAGATATTAGATGTTTCCTTAAGCCTGAAGTGTTTCTGTTTTTCATTTTTATTTCAATCTTTTTATGTTGGCACAATTTACAGAAGGCAGTTTGGGATGCATGAATTATTTCGAAAAACTCCTCAAATTTGCTTTTGGGTCTTTTAGATCTGTGACTCAAACTCTCGTTACTCG
Organism: Herminia tarsipennalis; assembly: GCA_945859575.2. Classification (NCBI taxonomy): domain Eukaryota; kingdom Metazoa; phylum Arthropoda; class Insecta; order Lepidoptera; family Erebidae; genus Herminia; species Herminia tarsipennalis. The sequence goes on from OX243839.2 coordinate 19,163,583, forward strand.
GACTAGAATAATTTGAATCTTCGTCACTCATATTAAATTGTACACGTGATACGTTTTTAGAAAACAACGAGAATTAGTAAAAACAATTATCAAGTTAGACTCGAAGCACAGCTCAATTGGAAATGACTGGAATTAAAATAATTCCTTTATTTATAGTACGTTTCCTTGCTTTACCGCGCCGCCTCGCCACGTGCCGGCTCTATGAAAAGGATGCCGCCGCAAATCAAACAATGCCGCGTGCGGCGTACAAACACACACTAAATATTACCTACTTGTACAGACGCGACGCGTGAATAAAATAGAATTAGTGCCAATCACTATTCTTTACATATAAGTGAATGTTTTGGCGTACATCTATACTAATATTATAAAGCTGAAGAGTTCGTTTGTATGTTTGATGACAGAAGTTTTAAAATAAATAAATAAGTCCTGAACGTCACTATACCTCCAAAGTTACTATTCCTCGTGGACGAAGTCGCGGGCACAGCTAGTAAATACTTACTCTCATCATCTCTCTCAGAGATATTCGGGCTGGTAAGTAATACAAAACTCTTATCGCAGGCTTTTTATTTTATTAGTAGGTAAGTACCTACGCTTTTTATATTATTTTATTAGTTTTGTAGAATTTTTTTACACGTTTCAAGTATATTTAAAAGTGGCTACAATATTTATTAAACGGGTGATATTTGAACACTTTTTTGCTATTTTTTCTTGTAAAAACTTAAGAAATATAATGACTAAATGTACAATAATAGTACCTAAGTAATTAGTTTAAAACCATATAAGTAATCAATATTATAATATATACTTACTAGAATGAATTAATATGACATCTACTACCTATCCTTACCATTTTATCCTAATCATAATACTACTTGCGTGATCAGTATAATGTATTCATTTTCATTCTAAGCACTCTGAAACTTATTTATTCTTTGGAACACCTGTAGGTACTCTACTAGGAAATTATTTTGCATGAGTATACCTTCGCCCTATGGCGGCAATCAAATAGTGTCAAATGTTATGATTTCGGCGTGGCGGCAACGATTGTTTTAGATTTCAAAAGAAGCCGCCGGCGCGTGTATCATAACCATGTACTTCCGAAAAGCGGCAAATTTCTTTGAGAAGTAAGTACAAAACCTTTGATGCCGCATTATCAAAGTGCCGATGGTTAAAACATAACTATGCATGCACTCAGTTTGATTTTAATAGATATTTTTTTATTCGCTATGTTTATGGTATTAGTCGTAATGCGCATAGGTCCAGTTTTTCATATTCTTTGATACAGTTTTTTGCGTCTCATAGAATTCCTAAGCGTACCTACCTATACACCGAACTGTTACACCTAACTACTCAGTGAAATAGCGCTAAGTCCTAGCTGCAAGACGCAAGAGTCTTGCAGGCTATGTCTTGTTCTTGCTCAAGTCTTGCACGGTCAGTCTTGGTCTTGGTCTTGCTAAAAATACGCGGTCTTGTTCTTGGTCTTGGTCTTGCAAAAACGCAAGAACAAGACCAAGACTGCAAGACCAAGACTGAATTTGGGCAACACTAGTTCGAATCCTAACCATTATACTACCGACGTGAACCCACTCCTAACACAAGCCATAGAGCTTAGCTAGAGGGGTTAAAAGGATTGCTAGTAATGTGGGACCACAATCCCACATTGCTAGTTATCTTTTTTAAAAAAAAAATACTTTGTAAATTATTTAAATAATATTTTAATCGCGAAAGTTTTTAAACTTTGCGATTTTTATACATATTAGATATATTTCGGGACTAAATCGCGTCAATTATTTAATTGCACCGATCTTGGTCACGGTTCGACTCTCTATAGTCAACCCGTGACCACGATCAGTGCAATTCGATCGAAACGTGGGGTAAATAAAAGGTTCGTACATTTCAATAATTCACGCGATTTAGTCCCGAAATATATCTAACTTTGTAAATTCTCACTTAGCCTTTATCTACAGCCTCGCAACAAACGTCAAATATAATAACTTTATTGAAAATGTTACACTAATATATTCAGCACGATAAATTCTGAGAGTAAGGCCTTTGTCTCGAGTGGCTCCGGTACAGAATAGGTGTAGGAACTTTATTATTTACTAGTTTGACCTAGGATTCTGCCTGGATTTCATTATCAATTGAAACAGTAGTTTTAACATTATTTGTTCTCTGTATAGGTAACAAAAACCGGTTCAATGCGATGTAGTACGGGCATCATATTTTTTTTGCAAAATTGCCATATATTATATAGCTTATATGCGTGTTAACACTACATGTGTTAAATAAACACATGATTATTGCAATAAAGAACTAAGCATGTAATTGAAATGTAAAAAACCGGGCAAGAGCTTACAAGAAGAAAACTAGAAAGAAATTATACTTGAAACTGTTGGATGCACTGAATGTGCGAGCAATAATTCCTAACAATTAATATCGCAGTGAAGAGAAGAATAGCAGAATTACTTAGGTAAGCCTAAGGCTACTTGTTGAAATATTTTGAAGTATGTAGCCATGACTTTCAAATTCAAAGTCTTTATTGTACACCCAAAAAAAAAAACAAACAAATAGTATATCATACCTATACAAAAAATAATGTGTACAAAGGCGAGCTTAACTCAAAATTGAGTTTTCTCCCAGCAAACCTTTTAATTGTAGAGGAAAATGTTATAATTTAGAAGAGCAGTTAGTGTAAGTAGGTACTAGTAAATGTAAGTAATTACTTGTATTTTTTGTTCTCAATTTGTCCCATGACGGTAGGTACATGAATTGGTTCTCTTTGCAGGAATACTTTTTTTTAAACAAATGTGAATTGAGATTATATTTTCATTGGCATTTTTATGGATTGTGATGTGTGTATATGCATTGTAAATATATATCTGCTAGAGAGTTAGGTACCTACTTACTTAGTTTTAAATATCTTTCAACGTCTGTAAAACAATATCATAATGTGACCATGATCATAAAATTCTAAATCCATTAGAATTGTTTTACTCTTTGTTTTTGCAGTTTTTATTATGATTCACTTAAATTTTATTTATTTTGTCTAGGCTTTAGTATATAACAACAAACTCATAAAAATACTTGATAATAAAAGTATGCCTTACAGGCTATGTTTTGTATCGGATGCTTTGGACACCAATGAAGAAGTTCACTAATCTTTTTGACGCCGCCGTTAAAAATGATTTTATATTCAAAGTCACCCAAATAGAAGGCTCAGGAAAGATTTTTGACGGTTTTTTTAATTGATTTCAAGTTTTTCTGTTCATTTGAGACATAATAAATATGATTTATTAAAAAAAAAAAAACAATTTTAAGAGCGTCTTCATTATACGAATATAAAACGTTTACGATATTGGCAGCTATAGCCAAAGTTCTATAGTCCATATTGAATACTAGCTGTCTCGCGCAACTTCGTCTTCGTAAATTTTCCCCTGTTTTTGCAACATTTCTCATTGCTCAGCTCCTATTGGTCATAGCGTGATGTTATATAGCCTATAGCCTTCCTCGATAAATGGGCTAACCCACAGTAGAATAATTTTTCAATTGGCACCAGTTCTTCTTGAGATTATGGCGTTCAAACAAACAAACTCTTTAGCTTTATAATACTAGTATAGATATCATAAGACTGCAGATACTCCTTTGATATTGCGTTTATAGGAATACCTATTTGATATACTTAGTTTAAATACTCACCTTGTAAAGTTGGAGGCGTGGCAGGCCATCTCGCTATTATATGTACGAAACATTTGGCATATTCAACTCATAAGAGACAGCGATTCATGCACATTTTTTTTTTTATTAAGACGATTCTTACTCTCGACGAATTGCGTATTTAGTATTAAGAATTTGAGAAGTTACTTTTGCGCTGAACTTTATTTAGGGTTCCTTAGCCAAAATGGCAAAACGGAACCCTTATAGTTTCGCCATGTTCGCAGCTTAGCTCAGAGACTGTAGTGCTAGACTACAGAACTTTTGTGCGTGCACTTGCCCGTTTTTTTTTTAACAGTACTATGTTGGATGAAATTCTGCAAGAACAAAGTTTAACAGAAAAAAAGAAAACAAATATGGAACTAACTTAGATTTATTTTATACTAGCTGTGCCCTGCGCTGTTACCCGCGGTTTATTAGCCTATGTGTTAATCCAGGGTGTCAGCTAACTTCATACTAAATTTTATTAAAATCGCTCCAGGCATTTAGACGTGAAGAAGTAACAAACATATACACTCACATACTCACAAACTTTCACCTTTATCACAGATAATATAATACCTACTATACTAGTCCTTTATAATATTACTGTGATGAGCATGAAAAACAATTCTTAAACAATTAAAGTACCTACCTATTAGTATTCAAATTCTTTTCACTCAACATGTTTCGACGGCATTGTTTCTCATGCAAGTAGAGCAGGTATTAAAATTGATGTTTTCAAAACCTACACTTCAGCTACTCAAAGCATGATAATATACGAAGAGAACACCCACAACTGGTTTAATATGAGATAAGTAAGTATTAAAAAGCACTTTAAGTTGTACGATAGTACGGTGTACCGTGTTTTATGTCTTGGCGGATTATATGCAAAGCTGTGCTTTTGTTTATTCGCCTTACCACCACCCGCCCACACGCGGGCTTCCAGTCGTCTTTAAATCCTTAAGAGGTTAAGTGAAATTTATATACACAAGTCTATATACATAGTTTTATTTATACCGAAGATAACCGAAAGCTTTATCGAGTCCCAGACTAAGAAAATATTGCTAAAATCGGATCAATTCAGTTGACGATATTGTAGGACCATTCCATAGAAAAATATCGGGTAATATGATCTGATGGGGTCACTTGCTATTATTAGACGGCCTTGTGTGGTCCCAAACTGAGAATGATGCAATCAACGAAGTGGCAATAGGCTGACTACTGTCATATTTTATTGACTGTATTCGAAATCTATGTTTTCAGACTATTTGGGAATGTTCTATTTTTTTTGTTGTAAGATCTACTTCTTTAAGTGGTTTTGTTGGGATATCAATCAAAGAATCGTCGCCGCTGGTTTAACATAGTCTATCATTGATGTCTGGGGCCTATACAGGTAACCAAAAGTTATACATGTAAGTATGTAGTATTCCTTGTTCAACCGTAGGGTTTCTCAGCGTTGTGTGTGTATATCATCCATCCTCATTGTGTGGAAGCATGCACATGCAGCACTCTTGTGACGCGTTAGACTCAATTTTCGTAGCGATATCGCGTTGGTATTTACCAAGTAAATTCTATTATAAGTGTTTCACCTCCATTATAGGTCAGAGTTGCCGACAATCTTTCAGTTACCTATCCCTCATATTTTCACGTCTGTTAAACTGTAACCTACACCATCGGTTAGCGGTAGTTCATAGATCATCCGCAGCTGACCTCTCATAATTTGCGCCCGGCTCGCCTAAACAACAATACGAGCAAGGTGAAGCAACCTGCGGAAAGGGCAAACATCGTACATATAAAACGTGAACATCCCTGCTGTCTGTATTCCGTCTTCGGCGCCGCACTAGACTGTATCGATACGAACATTTTAGTAACTACATACAACATTATGACGAAACTGGTAAGGAATTGTATTATAAAGGCCTATTGTTGTTTTATCAGCAGGTATTGTTTTGTTCGTCAGGCAGTAATTAGGTCTGGAAGCAAAAGGACATTCTGTATTGAAACTTGACGTCATGTGAATTACGTTTTTACATGTAGGACCGGTTACTTACCAACCTACTAACGTACTACGCACATAAAAGGATGTGTAGGTATCTTTAATTTGAAAAAAAAAACCTTTTCTTATTACGTTGACCGCGCAACTTCGTCTACGTCAATTTTTCCCTTTTTTGCAACATTGTTTATTGATTCTCCGCTCCTATTTGTCGTAGCGTGATGTTATATAGCTTTTAACCTTCCTCGATAAATGGGCTATCCAGCAGTTAAAAAAATTTAGATATTACTTTTTTTATAGATAACATGCAATGTGGGGTACTAGAGGTAGAATTTTGACATATTTTGTATGGAGCTTATGTTAAATATATACCTCTAGTAGCCAAAACCATCGATCCAAAGCTCGAGTCTTTACTAGTACTAGCCCCGGTAGATCAGATCAAGATATAAGTAGTCTAAGCTATAAGCTATTTCCGTACCAAACTGCATCTAATCGGTCGAATTCAAGTAACAAAGAATCACTTTAGCTTGATTAAATTAGTACTTACTAGGTATTTTGAACTGATTGATTATACTTACTTATTTAAAATCTTACGGCAAAAGAATATTAGACAAATTTAAATCAATGTTATGTTTATGTTTTCCTTTTTCAACTGTAGATATTCTAAACTAATATCATAAATCTGAAGGGTTTGTTTGTTTGGTTGAACGCGATAATCTCAGGAATTACTTTTTCGATTTCGGATTAAAATATTTTACTGTTGGATAGCCCATTTATCGAGGAACGCTATACGCTGTATAATATTAAGATATGACCAATAGGTGCGGAGAAGCAATGAAAAATGTTGCAAAAACGGTGACAATTGCAAACAAACGCTTCGCCTGCGTCATTTTTCCCCATTTTTGCAACATTTTAGTTACGCGGGTCAGCTAATAAACAATATTTAAAAGGTTCGTAAACCGAACGTTTGTGGCATTTTGGTATTAAAAACGACACACCTTAAAGATTCCGTACTTACATTATTATTAATTTTATGTTACCGTAATTGACACACTATCTATAACATTTCAGATACTCGTTTGCATAGCCTTAGTGGTGTGCGTAAACGCAGCTCGGCTTGATCACCTAGTACCATCAGGTTACGCCGGCGGCCGTGGTGGAGGCTTCGATGCCACGCCCTACCACTACGAAAATGTTAACAACGGCAATGGGAACTATCGTTTCAGGTAATGTCAAGTTAAATTGCATTCCGATATCGATCGTTTATTGCTTTGGAATTGCAGGCGTCTATTACTTTATAATGTTGAATCGAAGTGCATATGTCTTAGGTTACGAAATGTGAATAGTGTTTGTAGAGGCATATTAGTCAGGTCAGGAAACAATTGAAAGTTCTTTTCATTTTAAAATGTAATTAATTTGACTACTCTTGTAAAAAGCGTTTAAGTCTATGAAATAATATACTTTAGGTTTATTTTACTTCAAAAAAAATCAAAACTGAAGAACTACGCATCAGATACCATAAAAAAGGACAAGGCAATACTCTGTGGCGCGACTGCCTCTGTGGCGGGGTGGGAGTGTGTCCGACTGCTACGCAAGAGGTCGTGGGTTCGATCCCGACATGGGACACCACTTTGTGTGATCCTCAACTTGTTGTTCCGAGCCTGTCTGTACTTTGTAGTACAGTGTGTCAGTCCCCCGCGTCACAGGGTTTGTACCGTACTGAGGGAGTCGTCTTTTAAAAAAAACTCTAATGGACACACAATTATTGTATTCGTAAATATATCTATAGTTAAAACATTATTCTTATTTGCCTTTTCAGCTACGATACGCCTGATGGTACCTCAGCTCACGAAAGCGGTTCCCCTCGCGCTCAGGGTCCTGAAGGTCCCGCTGTGACTGCCGAGGGCGGCTTCTCGTTCCGCACGCCTGATGGACAACAGATCCAGCTCACTTACACCGCTGATGAGAACGGCTTCCATCCAACAGGATCTCACATCCCAACTCCACCGCCGATCCCAGAGGCTATTCTTCGCTCTCTTGAGTACAACAGACAACATCCGTCACCGTGAGTAATATATTACGAATAATACGTATCTACATTTTTTTTATCCTTATCCAAAAATATTATAAATGAGAAAGTAACTCTGTCTATCTGTCTGTTATTCACGCTCAAACAGTTAAACCGATTTAGATGAAATTTGGTATGAAGATAGTTTTATGAGTCCCGGGGAAGGACATAGGATAGTTTTCATAGATAGATATTTAGTCCACCACCACGATCGGTGCAATTCGAAACATCGGTTCGTACCTTTAAATAATTCACGCGATTAAGTCCCGAAATATATCTAATATGTATAAAAATCGCTAAAGTTTAAAAACAGTAAAATACCTTATTTATTGCCCGACGTTTCGACCGCATTGCAACGGCCGTGGTCACGGGTAGACTACCCGTGACCACGACCGTGATTTTTTTCACATACGTACATGATTACATTTCACAATTTGATGTGAAATGTAATCATCACTTACTTTTCAATATTTATTGACTGCCTCTGTGGCGCGGTGGGAGTGTATCCGACTGCTACGCGAGGTCGTGGGTTCGATCCCCACTCAGGATAAAATTTTGTGTGATGGGCACGATGGTTTATTCTGTGTCTGGGTGTTATTTATCTATAATATGTATGTATTTAGAAATATATAAGTATGTTTATCAGTTGTCTGGTTACCATAGTACAAGCTCTGCTTAGTTTGGCATCATATGACGTTGTGTGAGTTGTCTCAAGATATTATTATTATTAATAATAACTATGGATTACGTACTACACGATGCAATGAGCACGATAGCGCGAAGAACATACGACAAATGGCCTAAAACTCTGTAAGTTTTCATTATTTTTTACGATTTCTTGAAGTAAAAATCTTGTTGGGGTGTCTGAGATTTGCACTATACCAACAATAACTTATGTAATAATAATAATAATCTTTATTTCTCTAAAACATAGTACAAGTTTGTTCCATTCTGTTAGGCTCATTATAATTATATAAACATAATCTGAATCTCAGCAACGGCTACAGCATTTTCATGAAATTTAGTATGCAGGAAGTTTCGGGGGCGATAAATCGACCTAGCTAGGTTTCATTTGTAGAAACATCGTTTAAAAAAACCAAGCAAGGCGCGGTCATCCAGGTACTGTAATATTAAGTACCTACCTATCTGGTTTAACATGGGCGTAGATACTATCAGACTAAGATAAAGCAGGAGTATTGCGCATTTGTAATACACACAATATATTTTACGTAGTTGTCTAGTTTTTATGGAAATTTTCAAATTTTTTATAACAAATTTCCTTAATAATATAAAATTTCCTTATAACAAATGGCTGACGGGTCCTCGCCGGATACTCAAATGTTTGATGGCTGTCAGATGCCTTCCTGAATTGGTTATTTGATTCGTTGTTGCTTGTTTGTATTTTTTGCCTACTGATAATATTAATGTAATTGTAAGTTATGTAGTCTGTGCCCAAATCGCAACAAAATAAACGTTTTCTATTCTTTCTTTCTCTTCTTTTATTGAATTTTGGTCTGAGAGATATTTATTAGAATATTATAGGAAATTAATCGCGTGAAATATTTGAAGGTGCGAACCTTTTATTTACCTGATGTTCGAAATGCACCGATCGTGGTCACGGGTCGACTGATGGTAACTTAGCGATAGCTCTGTGAGACGCGGGGTTTTTCAAATACCCTCGCCTGGTCTTCATAATTTTCATAAATTTTACTGCGCGATTTCTGTAAAGCGTACTTACCTATATTTTTATAGACACAAACTATGTTTGATACGCTTTTGTCAGCATGCTACATGGTGTTATTACTTTGTTTCGCGATAGTGTCGGCTCGAGGCCAAATGTAGATTGGAGCCCTCCCCCCCCCCCTAATATCGGTAAAGCGTGAGTCGCACATAAGAGGGGTGGGGTTGCAAATAATTCCATTCGTTACCGCCTAAGTACCTCAAGCGACGGGAGGCGGCCAAATTAGAGGTCTTTATAGCAATTGGTGGGTACTATTTCTATTCCATTACCTAGGTTCCTTAGGTAATGGAATAGAAATAGTCTATTTGTACCAGTTTCCCTCGGATAGGCTTATTTTATTTTATCTCATTTTTTAACTTTTTAATTATATAATATGCATCAGTTCTTTAACATGGGGTATAGTATATTAGTGGCAGCACCTTACCACCATATCAAGTTTATAAACATTCAAATATTGGCATATTGGAAAGAATTTTAATTGCTATGCTCTTCTCTCCAGCTTTACCTATTGTTTGTGAACTTAGCATTACATATTGTCAGTCCAATTTTGTTTAACCGAATCTATGAACAATTACACTAACATGTCAATGTTGTCAAAATAATAATAAGGTTTTACTCAGAATAAAAACTAAATAGATGGAACCTTGAAATAAAATACTTTTTCGTTAAGAAAGTAGACATAAACCACATGCAAAAAAGTGTTTATTTAGAGTTGATAGACAAGATTATCTGAGAAAATTAATTGACAGTTTCTTGATAGGTAGGAATGATAGCACGGCTATTTTGAAATGTCACACCCACAATAGGAATTAATAACATTACACGACTATTTCTCGATTCGCGATAAAGAGAACATGATGAAAGAAAACATGTGTGGCAAGAGCAATATTTTGACGGAACCAACATTGCTACATAAAACTGTCTTATTTTAACACATTATTTTCACGTATTGCAATCAGTGGCAGAGAGTGATAATGGATAGTGAGTCGGATAGATTTAATTAATCTGAGAGGTTTTAGTTGAACTACACATAGTCAAGGAATATTGGTCTAAGTAAATTTAAACTCTGTTGTCGAACAGTTAAGCATAATTTACAGCACACGGGTATACAACTATCCGGTGTAATACATAGTTTGAAAAGGTAACATGTGCTTGCAAAGCGTTAAATGAGTGTATTTGAAAACTGACGAACATTTTCATTCCGCGACTGTACATGTAGAATCCCAACGCATCATAAGTGTTGTTTTGCATCCTAAGTGAATAAATAATTTTAAATTGAATTGAACTGGCACATTTATTAACATATTAACAAATTTATATTTTCTATTTTCAGAGACAGTGGTTCAAACGGTGGCCGTAATTACTACTAAAGATGATATTAAAAATTGTTAGCCGTAACTCAATACCTGTGGACTGTGATATCGAAATAACGTTCTAATGTAATGTACTTATGTATAATGTAACTATTTATTAAAGGCAATTGTATTTTTATAAATAAAGAAAGTGATGCTCTCATTATATTTACTTTTTATTTTTACTCGCTTTTTCTGGGGTTCTCCCTTGTTGAGTATAAACCTCCTTTTCACCTTATGCACCACCTATCCTATTCACCGTAATATCTGTCCAGTGATTTGAGCTGGCAACTTACCAAGGGTCCTTTAGAACCGTTATTCTTCCTTTAAAATCCTTATCAGTCGAGAGATTTTTTTTAAGGCGCTATTCTATCTTTGTACACGTTGTCCTTAATTACGCTTCAATTTCCATCGAAGTTGTTTCTTAATCATATAAGCCCAATCATACGTAAAAATTACGTGTAAATAATAAAATCGCTATAAAAATAATTGTTTCAAAGAATATTTATTTAAATTATAGTCTATTGAAGTAAAAAAAGTATTAATTATGCAATGTTTACATATATACTAATATTATAAAACTGAAGAGTTTGTTTGTTTGAACTCAATAATCTCAGAAAATACTGGTTCGAACTGAAAAATTTTTTTTTTACTTTTGGATAGCCCATTTATCGAGGAAGGCTATATACATCACGCTACGACCAATAGGAGCGGAGCAGCAATGAAAAATGTTGCAAAAACAGGGAAAATTGTCGCATACAGTTGCGCCGGTCAGTCATATTTGTAGTTTTAGAGTCATAATGAAATTGTAAATAAAAAGGGATTCTCTTAATTATGTCCTATATATTTTAGTAAAATTAAAAAAAATCTTCCATATTCAAATTTGTATTTTAAAAATTTAAGCATTTCGCAATACCTAACAAATACAATACCTATACTAAAAAAAAAACTTTTTATACTCTCTTGGACATTCGTAAAAGTTACATAACACAAAACACACGACAAATTTACGTGCAATATGGCTATTATACCAAAATGACGACATTTACCGAACCTATTCGGAAGTCCCTGATAGATCTCAGTAGCTACTGAGTTCGGGCGGTCTAAGCAATCCAGTCGTTCATGCGAAAGAAATAGCGTATTTTCGTCGGAGTGTACGTCAAAAATACATAGATTGGGCTTCTAGCGTTAAAATAAACCTACCTCACTGACTTCTACGGCTCTAGCAGTACAAGTACGCTGGACTGGCTACCCCGTACAAAGTGACAGCAATTTCTAATGTCTAATCGAATGAGCGTCGTGTGAGCTTTTGGAACGAAGTTCCTTATCGCGCGTTGTGAAAGGGGGCTAGACGGAAAAAAATCATACGAAAAGCTGTAACGACACTTTTTGCTATAGTAAGCTATTGTAAGCCGTGCGGCGTGCGCATATTTCTCTGTCTGTCTCTCTCTCTCTCTCTCTCTCTCTCTTATAATAATTTTTACTATATGATTAAGTTTATAATACATTATATTTGTTAATAAAAAAAAATATTATAACTTAAAAAAAAATATTACAATTCCTTCACTAATTAATCGAAAGGAACTTCGTTCCATCCGGATGTCCCTTGACACCTCTCAAGTTTTTTTTTTTTTGTTCTATACATGAGTATAAACCTACTTCAAAACATTTGAGCGTACCAAATATCAAAATGTAATGGAAGTCTTGTTGTCGGTTTGTCCAGTGTACTAGGTACTAATACTATAGAGGTCAGTGAGGTACATACCTTCTTTATTAATAGTCAAAATAATATATATACTAGGCAGTTGAGTGAATATTATATTACGTAGGGTAATAGGATGAATGTGAAATGAACAAATGGCAACATCATATCCAATGCTACCAACTTTTAGCCCAGGGACCATATGATTGTGAACGGACTATAATCAGAGACACTTCTGAAACTGAGTTCAGAAATTTTAGATTTGCTAGTAAAATCAACAACTTTACTGGGATTTTGCGCGGTGTAATTTGTGAAGTATGCGAATCTACTTGTACGTACAACATAATTTTATTGAATACCTAATTTAGTTCGAGCTATTACAGCACCTAACATCTACGCCTAAACCAATAAACCGATTTTTAAAATTCTTTCACCAATAGATAGCCTCATGATCATCGATTAACATAGGCTGCGTTTTTTTTAAATACAAATCCCTACGAAAGTTATAAAAGTCATTATTTGACGTGCGCTGCCATTTTGTTATTTGTTAGAAAATTTCGGTTACTATGGAGATCTTTTTGTTGCCGACAGACTTTGGGGAAGTGTAAGCTTATACAAAAATGCGAAAACTTAATATACTTATAATCGCCATAACCGACATCAACACGAGCGGAGCCGCGGGCCAAAGCTAGTACATAATATAAACGTATATACAGAACCAAAACGTTTACCCTGTAATACAAAAAGAATTATTGAATACGTGTGACTGTAAAAAGATTGACTTGAGAACCGTTGAAAAGTCTTCATTTATTTTCGACGGTTAATAAAAGGTAAGATTTGCGAGTAACTGAAGATAGACTACCTAAAGATAACATTATGTACAGAAAATATTCAACAAATCATAATGACGCCAATGGAACAAAGGTACACGGAACATTAGATACATGAATTATTCAATAATTCATCAAAACATTTCTTTGTAATATTTTTGAAAAAATTACTAGGTACTAATAACTTTGGTAGATGTTATAAATAACGCAGCAAATTCGTTCGCTCAAACGGAGCAGCCTAATTGCTAATATACCACTTTACAGAACATGGATTGCTGTAAATCAGGGTTAAATTCTTAAAGGTTGTTCGTTGGCGGTGTATTATTTACTAGCTGTCCCGCGCAACTTCGTATGCGTAAATTTTCCCCGTTTTTGCAACATTTCTCGTCGCTGCTCCGCTCCTATTAGTCGTAGCGCAATGTTATATAGCCTATAGCCTTCCTCGATAAATGGGCTATCCAAAAAAAACAGAATTTTTCAAATCGGATCAGTAGTTCCTGAGATTAGCGCGTTTAAACAAACAAACAAACTCTTCCGCTTTATAATATTAGTATAGATTCAATATTTTCATTTGGAATACCTAACTGTAATGACAAAAGGAGACCGAGGAACAAGGAGTGGCGGACTGCCATGGGCTGCCGTTATGCCACGACTCACGACCGTCAGGCCTGTGACGTGACGTTAATTTTTCGTCATTTAGATCTTTATAAAATATTACAGTTATGTAGGTATATAGTATAAAATTTGAAGTAGGTTAATAAATATATAGTTTTTGCCCGCGGCTTTCCCGGCGTGGATCTTGTTTCTCCATTCAAATTTGGGACACCCGTTTCGTCCCTTTAGGGGGTGAATTTTGGAAAAGTCTTTCTTAACGAATGCCTACGTCATAATAAATATCCGAGTTTGATATTTTAGTCCCATCCGTTCAGTGGTTAGATCTGTGTGTGTTGATAGATCAGTCAGTCAGTGACGGTTGCCTTTTTTACATATAATTCAGAAGAAGATTAAAACAATCACATTATTTCAAAGTCATAACTTTATTAAAGCTTTAAAAATAAACAACAGTTAATACTGGAATAAATAGTGATGCTTATTTATAAATAAAAAATAAGAAGTTTTATGTAGTCCTATTCCATTCAGTTTTGAAGCCGCAGTCAGTCACTTTCATTATCTAGTAGTTGTATCCATGTTGGTAACGTCCTCCGTGGTAGGCGCCGTCGCCACTGTAAACAGATTAATATTCATCAATAACAACATAATATTACTAACAATATGGAATATTCATATGGGTGTTAAGTGTTCTTGTATTAATTGTCGAGTAATTGAAGCATTTCTCGACAAAGGTAAACAATCCTGTATTAATTCTATTAAAAATAACTTTATAACTACATAATTTAATCCTCAATACATAAAATTGGAGTGTTTGTTTGTAATGTAAAATTAACCGCTCTTTACGACTTTATACCTATCTTTCTGGCATATAAGTAATATTTAAATGATAAATTGATTGCACTGTGTACACAAACGTCCGAAGCCTTATAAGCAAAATTCGATGTTACATTTACGTACGTCATTAAGCAATAATCAGTTACACTGTTACTTATGCTCGTAGTATAGTAATAGGCCTCTTTCCGCAACTAAATGCTCAATACATCAGTTTAGCGTATCATTTTGCGCCATGTAGAGCTAAAAGAGCCGCTAGCGGTAACGACAGGTCTTTTGAAATCATATATCTGGCTGCTATACTTGTTGGGTATAAAGGTCAAATGAAGATATGAAGAACAGTTTTGTAATCTCAATTCTTTTGTTAGTAAAAGAGCAGAAAGTACTTGTAATCGTGATATTGCGACCATTATTGGTGCAATTAATTATTATTTTTTGCAGAATTTGACTGGCGATTGATCTAATGTGGGCGATGATTGAAGTTTTAAAGAGGCCTTACAAAGAAACGACGGACTAAGACTTATAACTTCTAATCGTTTTTATTTAGAATTAATTTATGTTGTGATTGACACCAAAATAGAATAGCTAATAGTGTACTCTAGAATTCTATATGCCCAAAGACAACGACATAGACCTGTAGGTATGCCTGTAGGTTTGCCTTTATCTATCTTATCTATGTCTATATGTATCTTCTTCATTTGTTTGTCATAGAGGACGTACAAATCTTTAAATAAGCAGCCAAACCTGTTCACTTTCTGAATTGAACATTTTTTAATTCTCAACATTTTTTCCAAAAATGATTGATTATTCTAATGATGTTTATTACTCACGATGACGGGTGCTGCCTGTTGAACTCGATGGAGCGCAGGATGGCTTCAGGGATGGGAGGAGGGGTGGGGATGTGAGAGCCGACGGGGTGAAAACCGTGCTCATCAGCAGTGTAGGAAAGGGAGACATGTTGGCCGTCGGGAGCGGTATATGAGAAACCTCCTTCGGCAGTTACTGCAGGACCCTCGGGTCCAGGGGCGCGGGGAGCACCGCTCTCGTGGGCTGAGATACCATTGCCGGTTTCGTAGCTGAAATTTAAGTAAGGGTAATAGGAGTGTGGTTGTGATATGAATCTTTTTTTACAAAAAAAATCATTTTAAATTAAGATATTTCAAAATAAATAAAAACTTTTTACAGAAATTTATACAACCCATGTAACACAACACAATATTCAAGCTTCACTTATCTATACTAATATTATAAAGCTGAAGAGTTTGTTTGTTTGAACGCGGTCATCTCAGGAACTACTGGTCCGAATTGAAAAATTCTTTCACTGTTGGATAGCCCATTTATCGAGGAAGGCTATAGGCTATATAACATTACGCTACGATCAAAAGGAGCGGAGCAGCAATGAGAAATGTTGCAAAAACGAGGAAAACTTACAGAGACGAAGTTGCGCGGGACAGCTAGTTCTTAAATAATAGATTTTTGATCGATGTCAAATATAACACTTTTTTCCGTTTAGCCTCTCAGCCCGTAATCAAAAAGGTGAAAAGGAACTAAGTTCCAAAAATACAAATATCCGAATTGAGAACCTCCTTCTTTTTGAAGCAACAGTTTAATGAGAATTTATGCTCGTGAGAGCACGTTAAGTCGTCGATTTTACGCTCAAACTCCAAAAGATGTCGGATTTTTGTCCTATTGAACTATGAGAGTGAGGAAACAGTGTCCTACCAAGTGTATTTGCATGGTTGGCTGATCTCTGCCACTTCCAATATTGTCCATAGTTCATTAATTAGTTCTTACAAAATAGGATGAGTGTACTACTCGAAAGTATAGTTTTTAAAAGAAGAAAGAAAACTTACTTGTATCTGTATGTGCCATCACCATTGTTCACGTTCTCATATCGCAGTATGGGGATGTGGGCACCACCGTAGCTGCCAGTGTACGCAGCTGCTGACGCACTATTGTATGCGTTTCCTCCAAAAGCATTATATCCTTGCAAGTGGCCTAAGTGACCTGCAGAAGCAACTGCTAGCAGAGCGAAGGTTGAGACGAGCTGAGGGTGCAAAAGAATAATTTGAATATAAAACCTAATGGCCTCAATATAAAATATTTTTTTTTGATTGCAGAAGAGTTGTGTAAAAATCAGCCAAACAAAATAATTGCGCTCAATCAATAGCAATATTGTATTGCGTTTTTAGATCACATTGGGCTTAATGATAGGTTACTTGCGCATCAGCTGACTGAAGGTCTCTAGCGTCTTTATATTTAATTTCAGCTTTGTTTATATTTTTTTAATACAGAATTAAAATCGAAAGCTTTTAAATATAGTAAGGATTTATTAGGAAATCCATTAATAGTTTTAGAATTTATACAAAAAAAACTGCTTACCTTTAAACCGGCCATTTCGATGATATGATTTCGAAATTTAAAATATTGTTTTTGGGTAAGATGCTGTTACTCAGAATGCTATGCGTTGAATGATATCTGCTCTTAGACTTACAGTGTTTTTATATTGATGTAATGTAACCCTTCCATTTGAAACCTTGCTCGATATCAGTCAGGGCGTATTCAGATTTGTGAAGAGCGTTCGACACATTCGACATTCCGATGCGGCCACCCCCCGCAGTCCGCAATATTGTTACGAACACCGAATTCAGACAATGATTTTGAGTTTGTCTCAGTTTCAAGGATAATTTGTTACAGTGAGAAACTAGATCTTTATGTACAAATAACAAGGTCATAAATCGACTGGCTGGAGGGCGTGGCTAGAAATATTTTTATTGGTGCTATCTGATGATACATATTTTATGAGGTACCTGTAATGTTCTAAGTAGGAATTTAATTCGATTGTTGTGTTTTATGTTGGCTAATTAGCTTGAGAGAGGTCGTAGACTATTGTATTGTGATGTTATTCGATTAGATTAATATTTTGATTTCCCCGAAGTGCGTATGATTAAAATTGAGTATTATTATATTGTAAAATATAACTACGATACGATATAATATAACTACTAAATTTCACAACGGAGGACGGGCAGCAGCGTCCTCTGCGTACTTAAAGCCTTCGCCAACCCGTGGCGATTATGGCAATTACCCTCAGGATCTACATATATGTAAGTTCTACTGGGGAGACCTGTGCCCAGCAGTGGGACATCATATGGGTTGATATTATTATATTTAGAATCTTGATATTGCAGTGACATGTTCAGACTGCTTTGATTTAAGCTTGGGCAGCGTATTGATTTCTATATTATAATATATATCAGACAGTTGATATTGTAACATACGTCACATGATATTGTAACATAGAACGCGAAATATTGAGTCAAATGTAAGTCTTGCCATCGTGTGGACTCTCGATGCGACACGAGTTCTGCCCACACTGAACCCAATTTGAGGGTCAACGGAACCCTATAAGCTATACTAAGTACCCTACAGGTCTTGCCACGGGGCTATCATTAGGCATTGATTTCAACGGCAGAGTAAGTTTGGGATTGACTTTTCAAGTGCGTTCTTTGATCGTATTGCTCGAGCAAAATACTGTAAATACAATTGCCGCTGTAAAAATAAAAGCAAAAGTTACAGGAGGTTCCCATCCACTTGAAATACAGTACGGTGTTATGGAACTCTTCATGTTCGGGACCGATTCGCACTTAGCCGGGTTTATTTTATTATTTGAAATAAGTTTTAAATTAATGTTTGCACGTCTTGTACATTTGTGTCTACGTTTTGGGAAACACGCATACATGACGTGCAATCACGAGTTTACACATTGAAACAAAATGAGGTACTAAAAACTGTAACTTTAGTGCGTACTGATTTTTTCAAAGACGTGGAGAAAGTGTGTTTACTAACAAGTCAAAGCTAGTTAGTGCTAACGATAAGAAGCAGACATCAATAAATTGTACATATTACTATTGAAAAGATCAAATAAATGGTAGCTGCGCAGTTTCTATTTACTTATTTCGGTAACGATAATAATGTAGCTAGAAACTCATCTATACTAAAGCAGAAATTGATGTAAATTGTTTAATAACAAAGTTCCTTAGAAACCATTAACAAAAGTGTTAAAGATTTAATGGTTGCTAAGCAACGTTGTTATTAAACAATTAACATCCATTTCAGCTTTAGTATAATACTCATTTTCGCTCGCGGCTCTGCCCGCGTTGATGTCGATTATCGCTATAAAAACTATCCTATGTTCTTTCCCGGGACTCAAACTACCTCCGTACCTAATTCCATCTAAATCGATTCAGTGGTTTAAGCGTGAAAAGGTAACAGACAGACACATTTATAATATTAAGTACGAATTGCATGAGAAAATAATTGAACTTTTAAAACGTTGCCCGCTTGAAAATATGGTGAAAGGTCATTTAAACGATTATGTTAGTCAATTAATTAGTACGTAGTCGTAAGGCGAAAATGGTAGTACAGAAATAAGCTGTAAAATATGAACATCATTTCAATAATCAGAAATACTATTCCTTGCAGTATGTACTGAATTCGTGACATTAAACTCGATTATTTATTTTATTTCTTTAATGTGTTGAGTGTCAGGGCAGATTTTGTATAAATGTACTTTTTAAATCGTACTGAGAAATGACACCCGTGTGAAGCTGGGGCGGTCAGCTAGTCATCACTACATAGTATAAAACAAAGTCGCTTTCTCTGTCCCTATATCCCTATGTATGCTTAAATCTTTAAAACTACGCAATGGATTTTCATGCGGTTTTTTTTAATATATTGAAGAGGAAGGTTTATATGTATAATAACATCCATTAAATAGTGGAGAAATAAGGAGCAGAGCAGCAATAAGAAATGTTGCAAAAACGGTGAAAATTTACGCAGACGAAGTTGCGCGGGTCAGCTACATAGTTGTTTATAAAATGGACTTAAAATCCATAAATTTCTGAAGCGGTAGGTATATTCTGATATCATTACTTTATGGATCTTAATAAGAAACAATTAAAGTTTAAATTCATAAGTATGTATTGGTACTCGTATTGCAGCTTCTGAGCTATTACTTTATTATTATTCGATGTTGGAATGAATGCTTTCAGCAATTTAAAAAGAGACTTGACCTTTATCAGTTACAATGTGCAATAAAAATAATAAGTAGTTGCTGTAGCTTATGGATATTTGCAAATCAGAGGTCGCTGTAGTACCTACAGGTTGCTTGATATCAGTTACATTGTTGTTATTATCGCATGTGTCACCCCAACTGTTTGGTGTAGGTTATCATCTGGATGTATTATCAGCCATTCTTTTTCCAATATGTTATTGGAAATTTTGATAAAAAAGTCAAGTACAGGTTCATAAGTCATGTGTTGAAGGGATTTTAATATATACACATTAGTTTGTATTAATTTAATAAAATATTTCCCAGCGTCTTATCAGTGCATCTCGTGACCAGAAGGCTGGCCTGTTCTTTGCTCAGAGAATAAGCATGCCATACAACGTGGCAATGCTGCCAGCCTTCTAGGCACTATACCGGTTGACATCGATGGGGAGGAATTCTTCGACGCCTAAACTGGTTGTGACTCCCTTTTTATGTTATCCTTTTAGTTTTAGTATACTAGGTAAGTTGTAAATAATGTTAATAGTTTGTATATAATTATAGTTCGTAGATAAAACAGTGCATTTGGATGGTCGTGATAGAGCTGTAGAATGAAAAAAAATGTCTGGTAGAGCTAGTCTACCTAGTGCAATAGACTCCTCGAGGTTGGTCAAGAGTCATGGAGGCTATTTATTATGTTATTCTATTTCAGACATAGCCCTATCAGAGACCCTATCCTTATGTATCAATAGTACTTTATATTACAAATTCTTTTTGCAATGCATTTTTGAACGTAAGCCTACTCTTGTTCCTTGCTTTTTGCAAAAGCTGAATTTGTGTCCTAAGTAGCTTTTACTTATTTCTAAGAGTCAAATTAGGTGGCACAAATGACCTTTATTTTAATTGACAAGTGTGTAAAAGTTGATTTCTTATTCACATGTTTTTAAGAGGGTAAGGATCGTTTCCAACCAACATGCCGACAACAAAGCGCGGTAAGAGAACTTCTATAAGGGTTCTTTTTATTCTTAGTACAGAACTAAAATAATAACCTTCATCCGACTCGCCATCGTCGCCGTATTAGCATATCAAAACAAAGCGCAGTATTCGTAAACATTAAAACTGAAGACCGTCTATATAACCTTTGTTAGAAAAAACTTAATTGCAACCCGCTCGCATTGAGAACACTTGCGGTCTAATATAATCTTTATAACCATTACGTTCGAAATGAAATTGATAATTCATAATAGGATTAATTGAAAACTGTAGCTCTAAATAATTCAAATCATGAATTTATCATATTAACGAACAAAATCCCCAACGTCTTCTCTTTCTAGGGTCTAACTTATGTGAAACAAAAAGTGGATATAGATCCATTAATGGATTTATCCAGTGGATGGAATAGGGCATGATATATTGATTTGCTTGCTATAGGGCAATTTTCTACTGAATCCACGAAATGATTAAGTTGCATCCATAAACTTCGCATTAAAATGTCTTCTTGTGAAATGCAGCGAAATATAACGCCTACCAGTGCATCAGCCATTGTAGATCGCTCATTCTGTAATCTGATTATACATAATTTCTGAGCTAATCTTCAGTAGTCTGTTATTTAGGTAGATACACTTTTAGTTGCAATTTAGATGGGGAATTATAGACCGTTCGTTGTTCTTTGAATGCTTGTGATTAAACAAAATTGTACTGCAACGAACATCTTGTTAAGATTGTCGTTGTCTAGAGATTTGTATCAAGAATTTGCATCAGAAATAAAAAACCGGGTGGATGTACGTCGGGCTACGCACAATCTAGGGTTTCGTAGCCCCCCCCCCCCATCCGAATAATGTGAGAAGTGGGTTTTCTGTTGTTTTTGTTTCATACTTACAACGTTATAACTACTTATTTTTCAATGGAATTTGTACGAAAATTTTGTTACTTCTCATTAGATCAGCTGTTACTCGTAAACTTGTAAAGTCTACTTAGCTGTGATAGTTTTCCTTTTAATTTCACTATATGTACTACTATCGTTCACATACCCAACATCAACCATTTAGCTAGCGGGGGAGGGGAGACACTTGACTCTAAAAAAAATTGCACTTTAAAGCTTAATATTTAACAAACCGATCCCTAAATCTAAAAATCTTCTCAACCCCTAAACGTTTTTAAAAAAAATCCCTATCTAATGATAGCCCACAAGATGTGGTAAGTAAAAAAAAAAAAAAAAGATTTTATTCTTTCACTTTGTCGGCGTAAGTAATATGTGTATCCATGCAATATTACAGCCTTCTAGCACTAACAGTCTCTAAGGAAAGGTGCGGATGGACGACGGACGGACATGGCGATAGACGGACATGGTTCCGTTATGCCATTTTGGCTACGGAACCCTAAAAAAGATGTGAGTATGTTGTTATTAGTTAGCTATAAGTGCAGCATCGTTGTTGAAAAAAAAACACTGCGATTAGTGATTAATGAAGTAGCCTTATAACATTAAGCCTTTCTAACCAGAGGCAGGAGGCAGTACAGAGTGTGTCGATGTGTATTTTTAAATGACTTAAAAAAGGAAGAGGTTCTCAATTCGGATGTTTTTATTTTTTTTTATGTATGTTCGGGCATATTTTCGTTGTAGGTATATAGACGAATTTTATTTTAATTTTTTATTTTTTTGTTTGAAAAAAGTTTATTTCGAAATGTTATTATATAAATTTTGTAAAGATCTGATGATTTTGATGAAGAGTTTCGGAGACAGATAACGAGACTCCTCAATAAATACCAGTAAATCAACCGTGATTAAAGTCGGTTAGATATTTTTTGTAAAAAAAGTTTTTATAATGTATTTTAATTCTTAATTACAAGATTTTCTAAATCAATTGAGCAGTGGTGAAGTAAAATGATGACCATGAAGATGGTCATAAAGGACCTGCACCTGTCACTACTTCTTGTTTACTTAGTTAATAAAATATATTTATTAGATACTAGCTTTCGCCCGCGGTTATAATAACTATCCTTTATCCTTTTCCGGGACTCAACCTATCTCCATACCAAATTTCATCTAAATCGGTTTAGCTGTTTGAGCGTGAAAGCGTAACAGACAGACAGACAGAGTTACTTTCACATTTATAATATTAGTATGGATAGTATGGATTAGTATGGATGTACTGAATGTTTTACTTTGTAAATGTTCTCATTAATATAAAATACGACTAATAAAGCGATTTCGTGTAATGTGCTCATCTTATGTGCTGAAATAATCACTGTTGTTTAGGCGTTCTATTACTCCATACTAGTTAATGCAACGAGTCAGTAAGCGGATTAAAAATTGCGATGCGTATCTCGTTTACATACAATTAACTCTACAATTGACCTGTTGGTCTAGTGGTTAGTGACCCTGACTGCTAAGCCGGAGGTCGTGGGTTCGATCCCCACCCAGGATAAAACTTTGTGTGATAAGCACGATGGTTTATTCTGTGTCGGGGTATTATTTATCTATAATGTGTATGTATTTAGAGATAATAAGTATGTTTTTCAGTTATCTGGTTACCATTATACAAACTCTGCTTAGTTTGGTATCAGATGATGTTGTGTGAGTTGTCCCAAGATATTATTATATAATTACTGACAAACTGATGTATGTGCCCTTGAAACAAGTCCGAAATCCTATATAAAGTAGATCAATCATTAAAGATTGTTAAGAAGCATTCCAATTATACGATTGTCTAATTAAAAAGTGTATGTACTTTTAACCAAGTACTTTTACAACGTAGATTATATTCTCTAGCGAGAAATTTTCTATAAAAATTAAAAAAAAATGGAATATCTACTTATATTACCGACTATTTATTATTATTTGTACATAATATACCTACATATAAAAGGAACTCGTGACTGATTGATATCTATACTAATATTATAAAGCTGAAGAGTTTGTTTGTGTGTTTGTTTGTTTGTTTGTTCAATCTCAGGAACTACGAGTCCGAATTGAAAAAATATTTTTCTGTTGGGTAGCCCATTTATCGAGGAAGGCTATAAGCTATATACATCACGCTACGATGAATAGGAGCGGAGCAGCAAACAAAAATGTTGCAAAAACGGGGAAAATTTACGCATTCGAAGTTGCACGGGTCAGCTAGTATCATATATTTTTTTTTTTTTTTTTTTTTTTTTAAATATGTGCATCCACTAAGAACAAACCCCGTGATAGAGAGATAGAAAGAAAGAGAATACCACAGTTTATTAACCTTGGTAAATCCGCGAAGAAAAATGAAGAGGTAAGTATGTGTGTGTATTTGCAACCGTAAAAAAATCAAAACCATCATCACCTGCAACATCTCAAATATTGGATTAGATTAAGAGGTAACATTAGATTAAATTCAATAATTGAAGTAAATAACTTGGTCGCAGAGTAATAAATCTTGTTGTTTTTCAGTTATAATAATAATTAATATCTTGGGACCACTCACACAACATCATCTGATCCCAAACTAAGCAGAGCTTGTACTATGGAAACCAGACAACTGATAAACTTATATATTTCTAAATACATACATATAATAGATAAATAACACCCAGACACAAAATAAACCATCGTGCTTATCACACAAAGTTTTATCCTGGGTGGGGATCGAACCCACGACCTCTTGCGTAGCAATCGGATACACTCCCACCGCGCCACAGAGGTAGTTTTTGATGTGGTTCGTTCCATGGGTATACCCAGGATCATTTTTCGGTTGTTTCCTAATTTCTGGTGGTTACACCGACTAATTGTGTACTGTGTTTTTGCCAATTTCGCCTGAAATGTCTTTCTGACCCAAACTGAGGCCAATGAACCATGGGCGTACTCAAGGGGGGATTTGGGGGTTCCCTTTCTTGCTTTTTTCTTCGATTATAAGAAAAAAGCAAGAACGATATATTTCATTCGAAGTCTTAGTATGGACAGTAAAAAAGATTATCTATTAGATATGGTATACTCGTAGGTATAATAAAACAATCCTTTTTACGTACCTACGTTCAAATTGATCATAATGTGTTATTATATTTTGAATATTTGGCAACGGCTAGTGTGAATAGTTGTGTCAGTCAGTACTGAAGGCAAATGAGCTTTAAACGTAATCACACGTCAATGAATTGGCACAAATATGAGTGGGTAATTAGTCTACTCGATCAATTTGTTATAATTTTGAGTGCTAATAAGTATCTGACGTGATGAATTGCTGTAGGTACTATGCGTTTCAAATGAGAAGATAATCGCGATCGCGACAAATTCACTTGTTCCTGTCAAAATTCTACCGCTAGCAAAAAAAAAAACTGTCAAGTCGGGTAAAGTCCAGTTTTTCGAAATCGGTTAAAAATATTGAAATTTGATTTTTATCAACTCTGCTAGTACCCGGTGCCGTTCTTTTGTAGATACTTAGATAGGTACGTAAGCTTTAAATGAATGCACATCTCTACACACTATGTTGATTGAAATCTTCGTCTATTGTGGTTAACAATAGAAATATAAAGAAATTTTTTATGATGCAATAGAATCCACGCACTTTTTGGCTACTACCAGTAGGTTAGTAGGTATATAAATATGTAAATAATGTATTTTTACAAAACTTATAAAAGGGCACAATTGGTAAACTTTCGGTGCGATTATTCCAAAAATATTCCCTTATTCAAAACAGTTCATTAGATTTTTTTTTTTAAAACCTATCTATTAAAATGCCACACAATAATGTTTGCTCAAAAAAAAAAATTGGTAAGAATGAAGTGCCTAAAATTAATTTGATACGTATGAAATTATATGTCATGTCACATTATTGGATTGAGGGCTGTCGCGTGTCAAATCGCCGCTAGAGGCGTTAATGTGAGTCAGGACGTACAAATAAATAAACGTTTTCAAGTTGGTGCCAAATAAAACATAAAACTACTATTTCCTGGCACCAACTTCAAAATGTTTTTTTTTATTGTGCTACCTATTTTTACATTTCCCTTTTTAGTTATTAATTATCTACACATTATAGTTTTGAAGTCACTTTTACACAAACCTTTTTTTTCATCTACAATAAATTACTCCTTTTGGAAAACAAATAGCAAAATCACACAGACGCGAGACGTCGAATCTTCAACTGACTACGAACACTAACATAACGTGTCTGTTCGTTCTGGATATTTTTGAGTATTGTATTTTTATAACAGATAGTGATATCTCGAGCTGCAATATTAATTAATCATTAAATCAATTATTATTCGTTCACGATATTTATTGTGGATCGATACTTTACGGAGAATACTATTATTTATTTTGTTCGAAGTTCTAATCCGAAAATTTATACCATGAAACGAATTTTCCTAACTTCAAAATTTTGGAAGTTTTTCCAGAGAAAGTGTAGATCTGTGTGAAGTCGTAGCAAATCCAGTCCAATATATATAGTTTTCGCTTTTTAGAGTTTTCATATTCTTCTTGTCCTTAGAATTTTCTTTAGCTTTAAAACTAATTGAAATCAAATGCCAGGGCAGTCTTTTGAATTCGTGAAATCTTTTTCAGGTGTGGTCACAAGATTTCAATCGTCAAAGTCTTCATATAAAGTTAGGTAAGGACACCAACTATGGAACCCTGTAGAAGAAAGTTATAATATTTTTAACCGACTTCAAAAAAGGAGAGGTTCTTAATTCGGATATAAATAAACATTTTAAATTGGTGCCAAATAAAACATAACAAAGCGAAACTAAAACGGTTTCGGCATTTAGGCTATGGAATCCTAAAAACTAAAGTGTAGTGACCAAGAAGTGTGTATAGTGTATCTACGTGGTACTCATACCTTTTTAATATCGTCCTTTATTATTTTTTTTAGTTTTCTAATACTTTAATTAAAAAACTAAAAAAAATAATAAAATCAGTAAAGTCGCTCTCTAGTTCGTACTCGTAACTAAGGGAAAGAGGGATTCATTTATATTTATATATATCTAATATATCTAATATATAAAATTCTCGTGTCACAGTTTTCGTTGCCATACCTCTTCGAAACGGCTTGACCGATTTTGATTAAATTTTGTGTGCATATTGGGTAGATCTGAGAATCGGACAACATCTATTTTTCATCCCCCTAAGAGTTTGTTTGTTTGTTTGAACGCGATAATCTCAGGAACTACTGGGCCGCATTGAAAAAATATTTTATTGTTGGATAGCCCATTTATCGAGGAAGGCTATAGGTTATAACATCACGCTACGACCAATAGGAGCGGAGCAGCAATGAAAAATGTTGTAAAAAAAAAAGGGAAAATTTACGCAGACGAAGTTGCGCGGGTCAGCTAGTATATATATATATATATATATATATATATATAGAATGCTAGCTGTGCCCCGTGGTGTTACCCGCGGTTTATTAGCCTATGTGTCAGCTAACTCCATACAAAATTTTATTAAAATTGCTACAGCTGTTTAGACGTGAAGAAGTAACAAACATACACACTCACACACTTACAAACTTTCACTTTTATAATATTAGTTTGATAAATAAAAAATATATCTTCATTAGTACAGATAATTTACTAATATCTTTATTTTGGTTTATTCCACCTTGTTAAACTGAGTGAACAACAATATTTTTAAAAGATTTATCCAACGACACCTCACATGATGGGGTGTTCACATCACGTTCTTTTCAACCCATATGATATCCCACTGCTGGGCACGGTTCTCCCCAGTAGAACCTACTTATTGTAGATCCTGGGGGTAATTGCCATAATCGCCACGCTTGGCGAGCGGGTTGGAGATCGCAGTAAGGCTTTAAAGAACGCAGAGGACGCTGCTGCCCGTCCTCCGGTATGCCATCCCTTAGTCGCCTTGACGACACCCAAAAGATAGAGATGGGGTGGTACTATCCTTAAGCCGGTACCATACGGCCACGTTGGGGATACTAAATAAAAAAAAATATTTTATCTCTTTTAACTCTATCCAAGCCAAATTACAGCTTTCTAGTACTAAAGGTCTCTGAGCTAACCTGGGGATAGACAGACGTATAGATGAACGGACGGACATAACGAAACGTTAAGGGTTCCTATGTAACTCTAAAAATGTACATAATAGAGTCACTTTGAAAAAACAGAGCGACTTTATATATCACAGGGAACTAAATCAGGACTGTACGGTGGATGGGGCAGGGTTTCAACACTGGATTCCTCAGGAAACGTCTTTGTTCTGAGGAACGTATGTGACGAAGCGTAGTCGTGATGCAGAATGATTCCTCGTAACCCAGTCTTTGGTCTCGTCTTTTGTAAAGCCTGGATAACTTTTGGCAATACTAGGTACTGTTTTGTACTATTCCGAGTTAACAGATGTATGATTTTCCAACATTGCTGCGACCGCGTATGTACGTAGGTATTCTTCCTATGTTCCTATGTCCGCTCATAACTCCTCAACGGCTCAATCGATTTTAACGTTGGGGTTACTAGCAAAAAAAAATATCATTTTACCGGTGTAACTTCATCCATGCCAAATTACAGCTTTCTAGTACTAAGGGTCTCTGAGCTAACCTTGGGACAGACAGACGTATAGATGAACGGACGGACATAATGAAACGTTAAGGGTTTCTATGCAACCCTAAAAATGTACATAAATAGAGTCACTTTAGGCTCGGAGTTTCTTTTAGAGACAAAATCAGAAATGAAGTGATTCGGCAATGAACCAAAGGATTAGCAAGCTGAAGTGGCAGTGGGCTGGCCATATTAACCGAAGAACCGACAACCGTTGGGGTAAACGAGTTCTTGAGTGGAGACCGCGTCTCGGCAAACGTAGTGTAGGACGCCCTCAAGCCAGGTGGAGTGCAGGAGCTGGATGCGAGAAGCCGAAGATAGAACAAAGTGACATGCAATTGGAGAGGCCTATATCCAGCAGTGGACTGCGATAGGCTGATGATGAGAGTCACTTTGAATAAACAGAGCGAAACTATTTATCTTAAGTTAAATTGTCTTGATAAACGTTTTGAGAAGTTGTTCGACTTCATTATGCATTGAAAACTATTGCAATGGCTTATGAAACTACTGAGAAACGGGCTGAGAGTAGGTGTATAAGTTAACAAGTTAGCACCTCTAAATAATAATTATATAATATCGAAATAATATCTTGGCACAACTCTCACAATGTCATCTGATCCCAAACTAAGCAGAGCTTGTGGTATGACACCAGATAACTGATAAACGTTATTATTATAAATAGATAAATTACCTCCAGACACAAAATAAACCATCGTGCTCAACACTCAAAG
Organism: Herminia tarsipennalis; assembly: GCA_945859575.2. Taxonomy (NCBI): domain Eukaryota; kingdom Metazoa; phylum Arthropoda; class Insecta; order Lepidoptera; family Erebidae; genus Herminia; species Herminia tarsipennalis. Next base: position 19,192,697 of record OX243839.2, read on the forward strand.
TTTTATTTGAAAAATGGATCTAGTTGCTTGCTCCTTGTTACTTTAATATGCTTGCGTGAATTTTGTTGTCACTTTGTTATAGTTGTCATATTGATAAAGAGCATGATTTGACTTTTGTAAGTAAAGTTTCTGCGTGACGAATAAAGGCCATTCTTTTCTTCCTTTTGATATCAAAATCAATATTTTATATTTAATCATTCGTTACAAGTACTTTGGCCAATATAGTTTTTACTTTTGTTGTAAATAGATGCTCCTACTATATTGTACCCACTAAGGCTGATTTTGCTTTAGCTCATGTTTCTACTTTTTGATAATACAATTTGCATCAGTCCTTTAACATGGTGTATAGTATATTAGTCGCAGCACCTTACCCCCATATCAAGTTTATAAACATTCAAACAATGTAAAATTAGCGAATTGAAAAGAGTGGCCGCGAGTTTTTATTGCCATGTTCTTTTCTCCGGCTTTACCTATTGTTTGCGAACTTGGCATGACATGTACATGTAGAATCCCGACGTAACGACGAACGAACGACAAGAGTTGTTTTGCATCCTAAGTGAATAGAGAAGTTTGATTTTTTTAAATTATCCTGGGTGGGGATCGAATCCACGACCTCCGGTGTACAAGTCAGGATGGTGGACCCTGCCTAGCTGCCACACTGGAGGTCGTGGAATTAACATCATTACATATTGACTCGCCTGTTGGTCTAACCACTAGACAGGCCAGTCTGAACCACAATCTGAACGTTAATTGTGTGCTCAGCAATGAGGTTTTATGTAAAACGTCATTGGTGCTCACCGGATTGCTTCTATAATAAACTAAGTATCTAATAGAAACCTTTAGATAGTTCTGATTTGCATAAGTATTGTTTAACGATAGAATTAGTTGTATGATCAACGGCACAAGTCGCTTCACTGATAACACCTTTTCAAAGTATGAAGTTTAAGAAACAATCCACGAGTGATCTTCAGAATGTTTTAAATCCTTGTTTATCTGATCGTAGGTAACTCGATAAGTTTGAGGCAAACAAACAATAATACTCTCCTTAGTTAGTTACCAACAATATTTATAATAATACTCTCCTTCATTCTCTATCTAAAGTTCCATTCGCCTAAACCAATGATTAAATCACTTTTTGCCAGTCTTTAACTGATAGGTCCGAAACTGTCACTTTGTAGGCGTAATAAATCTCTTTTATTTTTTCCTTGATTATATTATCAGCAACAAAAAGAAATCACAGGGAGGACTAAATCAGGACTGTACGGGGATTCAACACCGGTTTCCTCAGGAAACGTCATTGTTCCGAGGGACGTATGTGACGAAGCGTTGTCGTGATGTAGAATGATTCCTCGTAGCCCAGTCTTTGGTCTCGTCTCTCGCAGAGCTTGGATAACTTTCGGCAATGCTACTGTTGTATAACATTCCGAGTTAACAGATCTAAGATTTTCCTAATTGTAGTCGACACATGTCAAAAAAAAATTAGCCACCATTGTAATAATATTTGCAAATAATATTTTTGCAACCCCTAAATATTTTAAAAAGACCTATCCAACGACACCCCACACGAGGTGAGAAAATAATATCACCTCCTCACTTTTTTTTCGGGATTTTATGACAAGACAAGATTTTATTCTACCACTTTTTCGGCTTAACTAATGTGTATTAAAATGCCAAATTACAGATTTCTAGTAGTATGGGTCACTGAGCTAGCATGTGGACAGAAGAACAGACGGACGGACATGGCGAAACTATAAGGGTTCCCTTTTGCCATTTTGGCTACAGGACCTTAAAAGCTTACATTTTTTTTCATTGTTATGAACACTGATAGTGTTCAATACAATGAAAATAAATGCCGAATACTTTTAATTTTGTATTTTTTTTAATAACCTATGTTTCCAATTTAATGAATTAATGCATGTACCAATTAGGGACTACGTATTTTATTAGTATAAAGAAAATAATATATTTCACATAAACATTAGTTTATTCATACACCATGCATATTTACCTATTTACATTGTCAAACTACAAGTATTTACTAAATAAATAAAGAGTGCAAGTTTCGTCGTGGTATCACAGTACTTCTCGTGGGTTCAGCAGTCATTATCGTTTAGTTTACACGTACGCTAATATTACTTTGAAGTCGCAACCAAAACGAGACATGCAATACATACAAACTCTTTAACATTTGGCCACTATATTATGAACTCCTTATGCTATGCCTTATGAATAAAAAAAATATAGAGTCTGCATTCATCCCAGACTTGGCCTTACAATAGGTAGATGTATACCAGTGGCATCCAGTGTGATGGATTTAGATGGATTGCATGTAACCTGTATTTATATAATTCTCAATCATTTTATCTACATGTTGATATAATCAGACTATTCTGAAGCATAATATTTACTTAGCTATTATAGAAATATTCAAACTAAGCTTGCAGTTTCAATGCGTATCAATCTGACCCGCTACCATAGTTCGTGTTATTTACTCTTTTATGTGGCAAGTGATTTGTTTGTGACTTCAAATATTTAGCTGCGTGAGTATTGAATGAGATCAGTAGTGGTAGCCGTTGCCTGCACCCCCTGATCCGGAACCGCTGCCGCCGGAACCGCCACCGCCATTGTACGACCCCTCGCCCCTGAAAAAATAAAACGATCACTCTGCTTTTGTTGACTGCGCTTTGTGGGAGGAATGAAAACGTTAGATACCCGCGTTTTTCGACGGAATAAATGCAAGCATATTACGTTTTTGAACTGGAATGTAGATAGTAGTGTTCGATGTTCGCTTTATTAAATTTTGTGAACTACTACGAAACTTTAGGTAGTACCTAGAATAACATTTTAAAAACTTTTACCCAGTATTGCGAATGCTTAGTATCTGTTAAATATGAAATCTTTAAAAAAATTCAATCACTTCTGTTATGTAATCTGTACTTCCATATTATAATATTATAAATGTGAAAGTAACTCTGTCTGTCTGTCTGTTACGCTTTCACGCCCAAACTGCTGAACCGATTTAGATGAAATTTGGTATGGAGATAGTTTGAGTCCCGGGGAAGGACATATGATAGTTTTTAAAAACTTGATGATTTTAAAAGAGTGGCACAAGAGTTTCTTGGCAGCTTCTTCTCATGAGCTTTACACTTGGAACTGCCACCTAACCTCATTTTGTTTTTTTTTTCAAACATTCATAATTTTATAAAATTTTTAGTATGTTTTAATTTGACGTTTTCAAATAATCATTAACCTGATTTTACGAAATAAAGATATTTGACTTTGACTTTACCGCGATTACCGACAACACGCGGGCGGAGCCGCGGACGAAAGCTAGTAGAAAATAAGAACATAAATCTAGTGACAATTTCTAATGTCAACTAAAATCTTTTGGACAGAAAACAGGAAAGAATCAGTGATATTTTTGTGTAATGAAATAATATTATGTCTTTCTTTCTTAGTTTGGCATACTTTTTACCCCACGATCTGTGTCTAGCTCAACTATCTAAACACCAAATAGCCCAATGTTTATCTAAAATCGTAATTAGTCTTTCGCGTCGGGATCTGGAGCATTTTAATCTTACTTCATTCTGTAAAGTGTTTGTAATTGAAATAAATAGAGCCGCCCATTCAGTTCAATTGCAAAGCATGTACAAATTGTATAGGAACAAGTATATTATAGTATTGTACAAGTATATTAGGGCATATAATATTAGAATGAGATTTTATGTTGTTGACCTTATAAATGAGATCAATGGAATGGAGTATTAAGTGTTCTGAAGAGTCTGTTACATTGTAAAAGCGCCTGTGAAGTAATAACAGAATACAAAATGTCACTGCACTTGCCAATAGGCGAATGCAGGTAATGAATGAAATAATAGAGCGCGGATGATAATATGAATAGTCAAGATGAGTTATTTGAATTACTGTGAATTTTGCAGTTACTTTGGAATATTTATATAAAGGCACTGTATTAATATCATTAGATAACGTCATTATCTCTAGATAATGTTTTGTTAGTGTTAGATTATGTACTTGAATTAATACTGAAACAGTACCTACTAATTATTGTGATGTTCAATAGTTTGATACGTGTCGAATTGATACGTGTTCAGAAAAATTGCAGTAGATTACTTTCTTTCCTTGAAACAAAACTTCCATTTTTTTTTATAGTTTGCATAGACTATTAGGATTAATATCCATAAGAAGACAATTACTATGAACGATTGATTACATTAATGTTGCTCGGTCTGGATTAATTTATAAAATGTTTTAGATTTCGTTTAAGTAGAGTTTCGCTTCAGGTACCTATGGAAAAGCCATAATTACATAAAGGACAATTTTAAAGGGATGATTGTAAAACATTTTTAGCACAGGAGTCACACATATTCTTCCTAGATCTGATTTAAATTAATATTTATTTGATTTAAATTAATATTTATTAATTTAATTATTATTTTTTAATTTAAATCTAGGAAGAATATGTTTGACTTCCTTGCTAAAAATATCCCACAATCATCCCTTTAAATTGTCCTATGGCTAGTTCCCGTTAAGGTAGGTCACCGTTAAAATCCTATGAGGAACATTAGAGACTTATTTAACTTGTTTTGCTTATTAAGCCAGTTCAAATATTTTACTTACGATGATGGGTTGCGTTTGTTGAACTCAATGGAGGCGAGGATCTCCTCTGGGATTGGGGGTGGTGTGGGTAGATGAGGACCAACTGGGTGGAAGCCGTTCTCATCAGCGGTGTAAGTGAGCTGGATCTGCTGTCCATCAGGCGTGCGGAACGAGAAGCCGCCCTCGGCAGTCACAGCGGGACCTTCGGGACCCTGAGCGCGAGGGGAACCGCTTTCGTGAGCTGAGATGCCATTGCCAGTTTCGTAACTGAAAGTAATATGGTTAGTCAATGGTTATTTTAGTACTGAGTTGATGAATATCAATGCTCTCTGATTAATCAGCATGCTGGATATCGATCTACCAAGAATATTGACATTCCTTATTTACACGCAAAGTAAACTAAAACGTAACTCCTAACTCAGACTCAAATATCTTTAGGTATTTTGTAAAACCAAATTAATAATTGTTTACAAACTATAGTTTCCAAAAAAAGTAAGTCTACAGTCCCCAGATCTCAGGGTAAGAAGCTACCAAGAAGAATAAAGTCTCCTATTAGATACAAGAATGTCGTAAATTACATAGACATGAATATCTTTAACGGCCGGTCTCAATAACCTACCTATCGATGGATTTGGCTACTAGAGGTTGAATTTTGGCATATATTGTATGGAGCTTATGTCAAATATATACCTCTAGTAACCAAATCCATCGATAGTTAGATTATTGAAACCGGCCGTAAGACTCTAATGTATTCTGCAACAGACAGTTAATATATTGCAAGTCTAATATAATGGAACTGTTATTGTTGAATACACGGAATTTGAACCAATTAAAAGTAAATTATATAACAAAAAAATCATACTTAAAACTGTAAGTTCCATCGCCATTGTTGACATTTTCGAACTTGGTGATAGGTATTTGGCTGCCGCTACCTCCGCTGCCGCCGCTACCTCCGCCAAAAGATCCTCCGCCACTGGAGCCGCCAAAACCTCCCCCTAGACCGCCATTGCCTGCACCGTGACCAGCACCGCCACCGGAACCGAATCCACCTTTTTAAACAAATTAAATACAAATTTATAATATTTTAGCTGTGAGACCTGCTATGCTGTACGACGGGAAGTGCTGGACTGCCCCACGAGCAACAACTGCATACAGCGGAAATGATGATGCTGAGATGGGCTGGTGGCGTTACACGCCTGGACAGTATACGCAAGAACACGTCAGGGGATCTTTTAAAGTGACTCCAATAGTAGACGAGTTCAAGGAAAGTAGACTTCGCTACTACGGTCACGTAATGCACCGCAATGAGAGTTACTCCGTGGAGACGGACTTGTCGAGAGGAACTTGAGAACGCAAAACCTTTCACCAGTGACAACACGGAACAGAGTTTCCTGGCTCAAATGCACAAAAAGACCTGACACCAGATAAACTGGAATATGGGCAGGAAAGTGAAGAAGGTAATATTTTAGGTCGTGCGCCTGATGATAAGCGTCACGCTAACCCATCTGAATGCCACCGCGCCGTGGTCCTCATTTGAGACATTAGCTCATAAGTCTCATTAGCCCAGTAATCACACATGCTACAGTGCCCTTCAATGGAAACACAGTGATTTGTTAACGTCACTATATCACGGGAGAATAGCTGACACTATTGTGGTACCCACCAAGAGGAATATGGCCAAGACCTACCACAGGTAAAAACATACTAGCTTTCGACCGCGGCTGAGAAGCAGTAAAAAGTACAAAGCCTAACTGCCATCCATTGGGAGACCTATAGATGTCGGTTAGGCTATGTACTTTTCAGGGACTCAAACCTTTTCATACCAAATACCATCTAAATCGGTTCATTTATTGTATTTATAAAATAATTGGCAAGAAATGCTTATAAAAAATACTATAATATTCGGCCTATCTTCTAACTTTCAATTCTTGAACTACCGGCTAGATGGCGCATGCGATGGACCAACTCGCGAGTATGAAAGGATAGAAAAATTTGAGGTCTAGTAATGTTACTAGACCTCAAATTTTTCTATCCTTTCATACATTTAAACAACTGAACCGATTTATAAATACAATAATTGCATTTTTGAAAGATAGAAAAATTTGAAGTCCAGGCCCAGGAATCGAACCCGAGACTTCCGTAAGCCAAACCGGAACCACCTATCTGGAATATGTATTCCAGATAGGTGGTTCCGGTTTGGCTTACGGAAGTCTCGGGTTCGATTCCTGGGCCTGGACTTCAAATTTTTCTATCTTTCAAAAATGCAATTATTGTATTTATAAATCGGTTCAGTTGTTTAAATGTGAATCTGTAACAGTTAGACAGAAAGTGAGTTACTTTTACATTTATAATATAATTTTGAATTAGGTATTCAAACTAACCTATTATTACACTTAAGCCATGCAAATTAGTTTTATTTATATTATAAAGAACTTGCAAACGGGACCACTATCCTAGGCTTGCGGCTTGCTAGCGCTAGGTGTATTTTCCTGTGGACCATAATGATACTTTCAACTTCAATACTGTATTACTTTTCAATTATATTTATTCTACTACTAGCTTGCTGCCCGGCTTCGCATGGGTGTCATATCGTAGTTTTTTATACGTTGAGTTTCATTATTGCAATTCTCGCAGGTATTTCTATTTTTTTTGGATTAATTAAAATATAATAATAAAGAAAAAATTAAAACCGCAAACAAAAAAAAATCCCATAAGATAATATTACAAATGCGACAGTTTGGATGGACATTTGTCTCTCAATCTGAATGAAATTTGACGCAAAGATAGATAATATACTGAAATAGCACATAAGCTACTTTTATCCCAGAAAAATGTTCGATTCCTAGGGGATAGATTTGTTTTATAATTTTTATGTGGGAACGAAGTCGCGTGCAACAGGTATTGTGTATATATGTATGACTATGGGCCAAAAAAGCTTCGCTTTCTTTCTCTCACCTCCTAGACCTCCGTTTCCAGCGCCACCGCCGCCAGATCCGCCAAAACCTCCGCCGTGTCCTCCACCGCCACCGCCACCTCCGTTACCGCCGCCTGGACGAGGTGGCAGGTATTGTGGTTCTAGGCGACCACAAGATCCGATCGCGACTAGCGCCATGGATAGTATCAACTGAAAATAATGAAGAATATTACATATTATTGACATATTTAGGTATTTCACTTAATAGGTATCCGAATTGTTTTAATTTCTAATGTTTTAAGTAAGGGTGGTGTTTGGTTTTTAGTTACTTTATTACGTCCTAACCACTGAATGATTTGAAGGAAATTTAAGACACAGAAATGTTTTTCGGGACTCAAAGGCATCCGAAAAGAAAAATCCAGTTTATGTTACCCGCTGCGGACAAAAGCCAGGAAGTTTTTATTTCGATTTAATATGATATTTTTGATTTGTTTTTTCTACTGTCAATTTTAAATTACTCATATTAAAATTTCGTTCCGAGTTATTGAAGCGAACATTTGAAAAGTGTTGTGAATACTTGATTTTATTCTTTCGCCTGGAATTCAAGACCAAAATTGGTAAAACTATTTCAACTATATTACTGTTTTTACGGAATAGAAAAGTAATTTTTACTATTTGATCGACTTACCAGTGTAGTGGTCATGTCGATAATTGTTTTGCACAAGTGGACAGGAGCTCTTTGTTGTTCAGTTGATTTCTGAATACTATTTGCGAGGATGTGCCTCGTTTTATATTGCTCCGATTTGCCCTTTCTCGGTTGCCTCACCTTGTGCGTGCTCCTCCGATATCGACGACTGAATCCGCGCCATTACCCCACGCCTCGAGCTCACCAACATTAACTTAACCTGGAATTCCCTTAACGGATGTACTGTTCCTTTAACAAAGCGTTTCTAGTTGTTTCTAAGTGGTTCATGGAAACGGGTAAATCGATTCATCATGTGTATATAGGTCAAATTGTGTGCAAACTTATTGCAGCATCTAGTTCTCACTTACGAAAGCCTACGACGACCTACCTACATGATTAAGTTGCGTTAGCTATTTCCATTAAAGTTTTCCTAATGACTACATGTATACATATACATGTATTTAAGAGGCTGAGGATCTGCCGTTGCAGAAAAAAACCGTACAGTTTGCCAAAACAAATGAATTCGTGCATATATCTATCTTAAAAATAATGAAAAAGGAGCAATTAGGTTGGTAAGCACCTTATCTTACCGTAATAGTTATAAATATGGGTCTAGAGAGATCTTGTTTCCAGTTTACTCTGACTGCAGTTCAAACGAACGTTTGTAACAATGCTAGATGAACTTAACTTTTGTAATAAAGAGTGCAAACGCCTCACAAAGTTTACCGCATTATCTGGGCTCTATAAAAGTTGTTAATGAAACTGATGGCTTTTTTCATTCAAACTATTTTTTATCGTGATAACTATGTTTTCTGTTTATACTTACGTCGTTATAACAGAAAGGTAGTTGTGTTATGAGTATTACGTAAATATACTTAGAAAAAGCAATTATTTAATTAATAAGGCCTAAGATAATTAAATTCTTCATTATGCTCTCTGGTCTCGGAGTGGTCAACGTAAAGTCAACGTCCAACGCCTGTGCTTTGAAAATTGGTTAAACAATGAGAGAATACTTTTCCAAAGTGTTATTAAGTATTACTATACCGCAAACGGCTCTAACAATATTAATTAATTTTTATTTTTGGATTTTAATAGAGTTTTGCTACATTTTTGGTTTTCCTGTAAAAAACAAAAATAAAACACTGAGTGCATTAGGATGTATTAATAAACAGTAACAGGTAAGGAGGAACATTCGACTAGGTTTGAAAGATTCTACAAAAAACTTTTTATTAGCGAACTGAATTCAATAGAATTGTCAAGTATGTAATTCCCAATGAATGAAAGTAGCAAAGTTTCAATAGTATGAGGGAACTTTCAATTTCAAACAAGTGGGTGGTAAGTTGGTTTTGTGTAAATGTCACATAGCATCGAAGTTCGAGTCCGTGACCGTTCGAGCGGCGCTCCTCTCGTGTCAACGACAATTACTTGAAAATGATCTTGTTCCGATCCTCGCTCCACGGTAGTAATGTTAATATTTGCGAAATAATCACTTTTTTAATATAGAATGGACAAAAATGCACGTTCAAGGATTATTTTTAAGAGCTTTATATTAGGCTAAGTGTGTTGTTAATGAATTTTGTACTAATAACCCAAATAAAAGTATTTTTTGACATAGGTAATTTACAAAATTGATACCTTAGTAGGTACAAAATATTAAATACTGGAATGCAAGAATTAGCTTTAGTGTTTTGTACCTTGTTACAAAAAGCAAGAAATTATCAATCTTAATTTAAAAATGATAAGGATATTTTTATATTTGGAGGGTATTCCCTCTAAATGTTAACTATAGCGAGCACCATTAACTATTTCATTTTATTACAGTAATATTTGTTATTATTTATACAGATCACTGTCTTCCGCGTGGCTTTGCCCGCGATATTTTTGTTCCACGATATGTCCTATGTGCTATGCTGATATATAAACTGCATTTTTGTAAAGTTTTATCAAAATTCGTTGAATAGTTTTTCGTAAAAGAGCAACAAACATCCTCAATCTCTCAAAAAAAATTTAGTTGAAATGTAATTGCTTCACTTTTGCCCAAAGAAATTGCCTTCTTAGCAAAGACGTCCTTTTATATATTAATAAATTCAAACAGGTAGATTTTACCTTTTCGACGAAACCGAAATACTGGTATGTTATAGGAATCGATTTATATCGATTACTAAATATTGAACCAAAGTTTAGTAAAGAGCCCTCGGGTCATCGCTCACCTATTGAGAAAGGTTTCCTAAAAGTTGCCACCTTTAGGAAACAGGCCGTAATATCATTTATACATAATACGAGTAATAAGATCGACCTCGATCACCGCTACCATTTGACATGATCCGTAATATAAGAATATCAAGATATTTCAAATAGACATTCTATCTGAGGCTCATCGTTTCGCCAGTCGACCCTTATTGCCTCTGAATAACTAAGGCACCTAACATAGCTTGTGCGCAATTCACCTAAGAATATTATGAAATATAAATCTTAGGCTGCCAATTTGTATGAAATAAGTTATTTTCAACTGACTTCAAAAAGGATGTGGTTCTCAATTCGATTGTATTTTTATTGTGTTTGTCCACCTACGTAAAGACAGCTGGATCAATTCGAAAAATAGATTTTGGGTTTTATATGGTATACTTCCAAGTTGGTCGCGTTGTCATCAGATCAAGACCTGATGAACTTCTACTTCATTTAAAAAGCACCAATTGGTGAAGTGGAATTGTTGATGAAGACCACAAATGACGAGCGGAACTATTCAATATTTCACGGTTTGCGAATAGCACTTTATTCTTGTCATTCTATTATTACACAATGTAATGGAGCTGATCGTGACCTAATATGTGAACTTCTCAACAAGTAACGGCCCTGCATCGGGAGAAGCAACAATTCGTAAAGGATTAAGGAAGAATCAGTTGACATAAGGCTATTGTAACTTAGGTGAATTACAAACCAACCCACTAAAAAGTGAGAAATAAAAAAACTGTTTTTTGAAAAAATATTACCGATTGCAAAAATAAATACAAGACAACTAAAAAGCAAAAAATAATTAAACATTTTGATATTGGTGCTAAATAAAAAATAAAAACTACTATTTCATGGCACCAACTTCAAATATTTCATTATTTTTTGCTTTTTAGTGGCAGTGCCTTGTATTTATTTTTGATTTCGGTAATATTTTTTTGTAGAAAATTTTTTCACAAGCAACGTAAATTATAGTACAAATTTGGAGTTTATTATATTGGGATGGTCATCCTGTACCGTTATAATTATTTAACATCGCGTCTGACGTGGTGTGATCTGAACTGGTCTGACGCTAAAAACTGTAAAAAAACATGTGTGAAATCTGTTTTGTATTCTCACCATTTACCCTATACAAGAAAATAATTAAATAAATAGATAAAGATTTAGTTATTTCTAAATGTGATTCTGTGGTTGGAGCCAAATATAAACATTTTAAATAATCAATCTTTGACACAAGTTTTTACAAATTTTTTGTGCAGTCTCGAAACAACTACTCCAAATTATTATGCATTCGACTTTTACAATTGTTTGATATTGTCTTTTCAACCGACGTCAAAAAGGAGGAAGTTCTCTTGTTCTCTATTCAATTTATGTAGTAACAACTTCAAAATGTTAATTTGTTTTTGTTATTCTATGTATATATTATTTTTTGCTTTTTAGTTGCATTATTTCTATTTTTGAAGTCGGTAATATTTTTTTCGTTCCTAAATTCGCATACGTATATAGATACTCAATTTTGGAAGCACCTGGAGCTTTTGGATAAACTAGACAAAATTATACACTAAAATACTAAAAAAACGGTTTAAAAGGTATTGATATACGGAGTATTATGTAAGTTCCAATTAATATTTAATAAATTATTCGACTGCCTCTGTGGCGCGGTGGGAGTGTATCCGACTGCTACGCAAGAGGTCGTGGGTTCGATCCCCACCCAGGATAAAACTTTGTGTGATGAGCACGATGGTTTATTCTGTGTCTGGATGTTATTTATCTATAATATGTATGTATTTAGAAATATATAAGTATGTTTATCAGTTGTCTGGTTGCCATAGTACAAGCTCTGCTTAGTTTGGGATCAGACGACGTTGTGTGAGTTGTCCCAAGATATTATTATTATAATAAAAGTATAATTTTGGAAGTATTTCTTATCATATTTCAATTAACTACTAACTAAATAATTTGGGGTACATCACACATTTCTGCATTTTTTGGCGCGCTCAATTAGAAGTTTATTTGCTGAAAGCTTGGGCACTCTCACTTCTAAATCAAATAAATTTTAAAACGTGAACGAAATTAAAAAAAAATGGTTTGATTTGGTTCCGTAGCCAAAATGGCAAAACGGAACCCTTATAGTTTCGCCATGTCTGTCCGTTTAGATTTAGGGAAAAAAACTTGACTCTAACAAATTTTTGTTAGAGTCAAGTGTCCATTCCCCCCCTGCCAGCTAAATAGTTGATGTTGAGTATGTGAAAAAAATCACGGTAGTATACATAGTGAAATTAAAAAGAAAACTATCACAGCTGCAGCAAATTTGATTGGAGGATTATCCAGTGGGATAAAACCAGTACGAACAAGTTTCATTACAGTTTATTTAACCAAGAATAATGATTGCTTACTTTACTTTAGGAGTGTCGTTGGAACGCAGCCTTATGATCGCAGCATCATTATTCTAGGTACCTACCTGACTATGACTAAGCCAATTTAGAAACTGGAATATTAGAAAATCTTAACCATCTATTTAAATTGTGCTTTAACTTTTAAAGGTTCTACCATAAATTCTGTGTAACTGATATTTAATTAGATGCTATTTTACTGATTGCTTTGAGTGGGAATTATTAGGAATAATCATCATATTAATCTATATTCACTATATCCACATCCTTAACGTGATACCTAGCCTCATCTAGGTATTATTCCGAAGTGGGCCAGCGTTTTAGATTATGGACTATGGTTACTCTCAGAAAGGAGGCCTGTGTCCCATTAGAGATCGTTATAAAGCTAAGCTGAGAGGTCAGTAACTCAAAGGCGACTGAACAGATCCAGATATCAGCAAGATTGAGCGACATTACCACTGTCGGTCCATAGATGAGGGATCGTTTCAGGGGTGGCTCCAGGATTTGATTCAGGGGGGAGGGGGCACGAGAGGCAAATGGCAGTGCCGGATCTAACATGCTTACGACGCGACGGGGAGTAAGTGTGAGTTGCACACACGACAGAGGGGTGCCCCTAAAAAAACCATTCTGGGGCAAGAGGTAAATGCTCTAATGCTAATATTATAAAGCGGATGAGTTTGTTTGTTTGTTTGAACGCGGCAATCTCAGGAACTACTGATCCGAATTAAAAAAATCTCTTACTGTTGGATAGCCCATTTATCGAGAAAGGCTATAGGCTATATAATATCACGCTACGATCAATAGGAGCGGAGCAGCAACGGAAAATGTTACAAAAACGGGGATAATTTACGCATACGAAGTTGCGCGGGTCAGCTAGTACACAATAATACAAGAAATTCAGTACACAAAACACGAACTCCAGTGCTCTCCCCCCTCTATCCGCCTGAGGTCCTATGTGCCCTAAAGAGAACCCTAATTCGTCGGTTCTGCGCATAATTTCTCACCGGTCGCGCCATATTTTAGGCCCATCGGACTATGAGGGTGAGACAATAGAGAGTGCACTTGTATTAATGCAGACTCTCGTGCCTCGTCTATGATGAGATTAGCCATTGTGACCTGGATCGATTAAGATATTACTATTAAAAGTCACCTTTATAATATCTCGGCACGAAAAACATATCGGCAAAGATTAAATTAAAACCATAAAAAGTAGAGTCGTAGAACGATGGTCTGTGGATTGTTCCAGAATTTAAAAATCATAACAAAATTCAATAAGCAGAAGTAAAAAAAGAATGCAAGGGCAATAATGTAATCAGATACCTTCAGCGATTTTATAAGCTCTGCGAGAATGCAATCAACGTGGTGCGTCTACACTAGAATTGGATTTCAAGTAATCATTCCTATCGGACATTACTAGATATGAACTAGTTTATTCCAGATCTAGCTAGATTTGATCGCAAAACTGAAATTATAAGTAAATAAGGAGAACTGATCCTCTTTTGATTGACTTCGAGAAAGGAAGTTCTATGTTTTAATGAAAGTAACGTAATAGACACAATAACGTTATATCTATACTAATATTACAAAGCAGAAGAGTTTGTTTGTTTAAATAAATGAAATGCAAGCTGCCGGCCGCTGGCGGTTTGAGGCATTTCAGTTTCAATCAATTTATTACACGCTTCATTCAAAGTCAAAGTCATAGTACTTTATTCACTTAAGTTACAAAATGCGACGCTTATGAACGGCAGACAAAATTTGAAATAGAATGATTCTACCTACATTTAATGCCAAGTTCGCAAGAGTAAAGCCGTGAGAAAAGAACTTGGCAATAAAAACTCATGGCCACTTTTTTTAAATGCCAATTTTTTTTCAATATATTTGTATATACATATATAGTTATGCCAGTAAGGTGCTTCAACCATTACACCATGAACCTCACGCAAGCAATAACCATAGTACGTCAAGTAGGTATAATCAAGTTTTAAATGCATTAGCCTCCTACGGTGCGGATGGGAACATCAACTTACAAAAATTACAGAAGAGGGTAAAGGCAACATGCGATTTGAACCACTAATTAAAAAAAAGCCTTTAAGATATTTTTTACATTCATCATTACCAAATATAACCAGAAAAAAGTACCATCCTCACAGAAGATTTCTAGAAAAAAAAATCTTTATTATCAATTACTTACCTACAGTGTTTTACTTAACTAGATTACATAGGAGATCGCCTTTTATGCAAAGAATTGCTTGTAGTAGGAGATTCCGCTCTTCTATTAACAGTTATTCATAAACAAGTGCAATTTTATATTATGAATTTTAAATAGTATTTTAACCCTAACACTTTGGGGTTTTTCTGTGTCTGTCGAATGTCTCCGGGCATAAGTAGGTAGATAGAAAAGGCGAACCTTAATACCTATTGGGAAATGGAAGTGCTTATGAAGTTCTTTCACCTAAAAGTTTTATGACATGAAAACAAAAACCAATCTGTCCAGCAAATTCGATAATTTTATTCGTGGTTTTGCGACGCTCATAAAATTTTGGGTGAATTTTATTGTTTCAGAGTAGGCCAGGAAAAACTCTGTTCCTGTTATTGGAATGATTTTATACCTCTAGGGATTTTGTTTTTGGATAGAACATAGCAATTTTATCTTCCTTTCTGATTTAAAACTAGTTACTCTGTTACTTCTAGGCAAATTGCCAGCGAATAAAATAGATTTAAAGTTTATTGTTACTTGGGAGCGACGAAATGTGTAAATAATTCCACTTCTTATACAACATTGACACTGGACTAGAGAATGATATCTCAATGTCTTTGCTATGCAAATCGTATTAACTTTCGGGCTCTTGGGAGTTTTTTAGCGTGAACATAATCTGACGGCAAAATGAAAAATTAAAAATGTAATATCTCATTTCATGGTAGACCTCATCACAAAAAGCAAAATTAGTATAAACGACGATAATAGCTCTAAGCTTGTTTATCTATTTATGGACATAGAAAATATAGATAATTGACTTCTAACAACGGCAAAGCAACGGAAGGAGCCCTGAAGTTTAATATTTTGAATGAAATATCCATTGTGGTATTTACGATGTATTTCATATGCCACAAACAACTTAATATATAGCTATCCAAAACAAATACCCTACCAATATTCTGTACTTAATTATTTCACCATTATGACTGGAATCATTTCCAACCCAACAGTTGTTGGCTTAATTTCGAGATGTTCAATTATTTTCGCAATTTCCATAATAGGACAGTATCAATACTGTATAATACATTTCGTAAAATAATATTCTTTCTTTAACATTTTGATTGTTTACAGAGTATCGAAGGACGATTCGTTCTTTGTTTGGATCGCCCAATAATAAGGTAATAAAATCGAAATATACCGCGAAGATTCCTTGAACTTTTAACAATCACAGCACTATCTTTGTTAAAATTAGTGTGCTAATGCCTTAGAACAAATCCCTACAGAGGTAAACTGAGGAATTATAAAAGAGATTAAAATGGGATTCTTTATTCAAATAGAGCTTTTGAACGGCCCGTTCAGGCACTACAGCCACTAGTTAGAAAACTGCAGTGAAATTACTTTATGTTATGTAACTGAAATAATTTTTTTTTTTAAAGATAAAATATAGTCTTGCGCTCGATAAAATGCTTATTAAAATGATGAATCCATACTAATATTATAAATATGAAAGTAACTCTGTCTGTCTGTCTGTTACGCTTTCACGCTCAAACAGCTGAACCGATTTAGATGAAATTTGGTATGGAGATAGTTTGAGTCCCGGACATAGGATAGTTTTTGTCGCGATATACACGCAGGCGGAGCCGCGGGCGAAAGCTAGTGAACTATATGTACCTGAAGTATACCTATCTATGGTAAAAACTCTTTTACATCACCCTTATTTTCTCTTCAACGAAAAAAAATATCATGCAATTAGTTTTGGTCATACTCTTTGGTTTTGACACTTTTGGTTTCATGTCAGTTATTATGTCAATTGTGTTTGGAAATTTTATCAAGTAATTTTTTATTTTTGTAAAAGTTAATCATAATGTTAATTCCGACATGTTTAATCAAATTAATAGAATTGGTAAGTGACAAGAAGAATTTCACTGTCCATTAGAATATATTTCGCAGAAGGGGCATGTTATTCCAAAAGATGTTTTTTTGGACATTAGGTGATAGATGGATAGGGCAATTTCTAAGACACAAGTTTGTTGTTTTTATAAGCATTGAGTAAGTATTCTGATCACATACGTTTCTCTACTCCCGTGGGTATAACATACGTGACATTAACGTGCGTACTAAATATCAGCTAAGCTGAGTTCAAATTGAGTTAATCCAGTCACAGATTTGCCCTAGAGTAAACTGTACCCTGTAGTTTAAATGCCATTCTCTGTAGAATAAGCAATGACAAGCAATAAGCTAAACCGAAACGTAGATGTGGTTAAATTTTGATTTTTTTTAAATTGGTTAAGGTATACTTTACTACAGCTTTCGTTATAGTTTCCAAAAAGATAATTGTTTCAAGAACTGTCTTGTACCTACCTATCTGATACCTTTGAACGAGCAATTCTTTTAAATAAGTAGGTATATATAATCTGAATCTTGGCAACGTCTCGAACGATTTTCATGAAATTTAGTAGGTATGCAGAGAGTTAGGGGTGCGATTAATCGATCTAACTAGGTTTCTTCTTTTTTTTGTGTGGGATTAAGTCTCACATTACTAACAATCTTGTTAACCCCTCCAGCTAAGCTCAAAGGCTTTTGTTAGGAGTGGGTTCATGTCGGTAGTATCATGGGTAGAATTCGAACCCGCGACCGCACGATTGCGAGACCGATGCGTTAACCTTACTATTAAGACGGAGGAATTACAACGACTCCTAAGATACAGGTTCCCACCTAATTTAGGAGTCGGTAGTATGACCTCACAAACTAATTTCCAGTGTACCTAATTAAAATCTACTGAGACACTGTAACCTTGTCTGTACAAATAAAAAATATTATTTTTAGAAAACGTTGTTTAAAAAAATATTGAGCTTCGCTTGGTCATCCAGGTACTTGTATTTTGTATGATCTACCACGTATTTATTCTATAATAAAAATACCATAATTTAGGCCAAGTATAGAACGACGATAATATTGTGTTTGGTCACCCATTAAAGGACAATGCCTTCCAGTAGAAAAGGAACAAGGGAAAAAGGACAATTCTTTTTCATGGGGTCAATATCCACATGGTATTGCTTGACCTCACAGACTGTCACTATTTCGGCTGTCCCTTCCATTGTAATAATTTCTAACAAAGGGCTCCGTGACTCAGTGGCGACGAGCAAATCTGTACTAATATTATAAAGCTGAAGAGTTTGTTTGTTTGTTTGAACGCGGTAATCACAGGAACTTCTGGTTCGATTTGAAAAATTCTTTTACTGTTGGATAGCCCATGTATCGAGGAAGGCTATAGGCTATATAACATCATGCTACGGTCAATAAGAGCGGTGCAGCAATGAAAAATGTTGCAAAAACGGGGAAAATTTACGAGTTGCGCGGGTCAGCTAGTTGAGAGTTAAGTGAGTATATCAAGCAACGATTCCACAGATGGGTGACCGTATTAGAAAAATAGAACACGCCTCCGTGCCTCGAAGAGCACATTAGGTCTTTTGGTTCTGCACCTAATTCATCTCCGGTCGAATCGGATTTCCGTCCTATGGAACAATGACAACGACAGAGAAGAGAACGCACTTGTGAACTATATATAATATCCTGCACAGTTGGCTAGTCTGAGCTTGGCTGTCAAGGCCTTTATTATTTAACTAGCTGTCCCGCGCAACTTCGTCTGCGTAAATTTTCCCCGTTTTTGCAACATTTCTCATTGCTGCTCCGCGATTTTATATAGCCTATAACCTTCCTTGATAAATGGGCTATCCAACAGTGAAATATTTTTTCAATTCAGATCAGTAGTTGATGAGATTACCGCGTTCAAACAAACAAACTAACTCTTCAGCTTTATAAATATTAGTATAGATATAGATTACTAACATAGCATTTTATTTCTTTATAGATATTAACAGTGGTGTGCCTCATTTTGCATCAATACAGTTATGACCTAACAGATTTGCCGACATTGATGCTTTGTTCTGGCACTTACGTCGGGTACATGATTGTACTCTCCGGGGAGATCGTCGGTAGGATATAAAATATAATATTCATTGTAGTAGTATATGGATGAGGGTAGCCTAGAAGTTTCATATGCACATACGAGGTAAAGACCACAAACTGGTATTATACTATTCTGCAAATTACATGGGAGAACTAACACACGGCTATCAGAAACCAAATTGGGCAGAGCCTAGCCGTGCCCATGAAAATATCCGTCTTTCCATTGGTAGTTTTTTATCTTCTCTTTTGAATTTATGGCTATTTAGCCAGTTTATCAGCTTATTTCTGCCAGTATCAAGTATGTATTGTACACTCACGGCATTCACCGACTTAAGCTGCATAAAGTCTCGTTCTTCGTCTGTACCATCTTAACCCATTAATGGCCAAACTAAAACTACAGGTTTTCTTTTAGGTTTTAGTTTATTACTAGTTTAATTATAAGGTATACAAACACATAGGAAAGAGAAAAAAAATATATTTTAAAAAAATCAAGGTTTTCAGGGGGTGTACTCAAGTGAGTACACTGGCCACTTAGAGGTGAAATTTTTCAAAGCACGACTTTTCCACGCAAAGTGTTTTACAGCATTTCTTACACTCCCATCTAACTCGTGAATGGCATACTACACATCTAAGTTGTTTTTCTAGTTTTTTAGGAAAGTGCCCCATTCCATCTTGAGCCATTCCTGGTACTATTGACGTACTTGGGTGGCTCCTTACTTGTGATCCCTGGCGTAAATACGTTCGTGCTATAGTACGACGAAACATAAGTTGATCCATTCGATCCTCATTGCTCAATGAATGCAGACGCCATGCATTTGCTATTGTCATATCGACCATGTAAGTAAATAGCACCCACCACCACTTCTTGCCATGGATTCCAATTCTGTACAATGATATAGACTGGTCAAGCTCGTCTACTCCCCCCATGCATCTATTGTACGTTTGGAACAGTTTCGGTATCAAGACATCTGTTTTTTCACGTTTTATTGGACACCACCGCTTCACGGTGCCAGTTGGTTCTATGGTATCATAATTGGTTGCCATCGTACAAACACTATTATCTTTCCACCTTACCATTAGCAACTCATTACTTTTGTCAAACCTGTAGTCATAGGCAGCTCTTTCTTTCTTCTTCATATCCTTCGTACTTACAAGGAGGCATTTCTTTGTCCGATTTTCTCTCAGAGTTCCTGTCGCGCGATATCCAAGCTCTCGTAGATCTACCAAAAGACTATGACTTGTAAAAAAATTGTCAAAAAAAACGGTGTGATTGATTGGGTTCGTGTTAAGTTTTTCTAGTAAAGTTTTTACAACTCGAGTTCCCAGAGGTTCATCGGTGGAATTTATAGATTTTCCACAATAAAAATCAAAAGTGTAACAGTAACCTGTTGAGCTGGCTGCCACCCAGTTTTTATAACCAAATCTTACAGGTTTACCGCGAATAAATTGTTTGGCAGGATGATGTCCAAAGTATTTCACCATTGATTCATCAATGGAAATGTTCTCGTGGAAAACTCCCCACTGAAGGTATTTCTTCATCAAAAGTTCGCCAAACGCCCTTACCTTGAACATCTTATCGGACGTACTTATGGCTACATTGTTGTCGGCGAGATGAATATTTCTTTTTATATCTCGGAACATATTCCTTGACATAGCACTTGAAACCATCGAGACTCCTACATCTTCATCTAACGACCAGTATAAAGCTTCACGGGGTAATTTGTGATAACCAGACAATATCAAAATGCCAATAATTTTTTTCAAATTGAAATGATCCAGCTGAAATGTATGCCTATTATTTTGATTTGCGTACAATTTACTATTAGAAGTAATAAATTCAAGGATCTCCTCGTCAAATAGTTTTTCAAATATTTGGACTGGACTTAGATCTTTGAGTTCTTGTTTTATTGTGGTCTGGTGATCATTTACCTCGTAAATAGAGTAAGGTCTTGAAGAATATGTCGGGGAACACTTTCGCCATACTGGGGCTTTTGGCTGATCAGTACGGCGGCTTCGTTTTGCAGCTAGCGGTTCGTCGTCACTGTCATTATCAGAAGAGAGATTACCTTCAGTACGCACAAAAACTTCTACTGAACCAGGTACATCCTGTGGCATTGACGCAGTTTGGATGATATCATCATCAGGACCCTCTTCTTCATCAGTTATCACACTGGGATCTGGTGGAATTATAGATAAATCATACTGTGCCTCGTCATCACTCTCTTCTAATATGGCTTGGATAGCTTCTTCAAGGCCATTGTAACGATTAGCTGCTCTAAACTGACCACGGCTCATTATGAACAATCTAAAATAAAATTAAAAAATATTGAGTAAAAGTGGTACTTTTCTAACATGGATATAGCCGCTGTACTCAGTTGAGTACAGTGACGTAAATAATGAAATAACTGTTTAGCTACTAACAACAGATGAATAATTTTGTATTCAAATAAATAATTAGTATATGTTTACTCATAATTAATATCTAAATACAAAAAAATATCTCTATTTTTAATAATAATAACAATATGAAAACTTACCTGTAGTGACTTTCAAAACACGTAACTTTGACAATTCGGAATTATAACTTTTTCTCATATACCCTCAGTTGATTTTTTTTGCTCCAATGGAATCTCTAACTACATGTGAAAAAAATATAGTTTACATTTAAAATATTATGCACCTGTAAAGAAAAAAAATATTTTTGACCTGTACCCAACTGAGTACAGCGACCTTTAATGGGTTAAGAGGTACGCAGATGTGTTCCTGTTCAGTATACCACGGTATATAGTCAATTTCTTTAAAAAAAAATGTTTTCTTATCTATTGTCAGATAGTAAGTTTATTTATGGATATAAAATACTTTACTAGTTTATGCTTTATCTGTTTTTGGGCACTATATCTGCAAATATATTTTAGGCTATCCTCTTACGGCCGGTCTCAATAACCTACCTGTCGATGGATTTGCTACTAGAGGTAGAATTTTGACATATTTTGTATGGAGCTTATGTCAAATAAATACCTCTAGTAGCCAAATCCATCGATAGTTAGATTATTGAGACCGGCCGTTAGACGTATCTAAGCAATATTTGTATAACATACCTATCTGGCATTCTATTGATGCGAGCATTCCTCATCTCCTGTAATACCTAAGTATTATTACGGATATCTGCATCATTATGTAATATCGTACAACATTCATTGTAGAAGTAAGCCGCATTTATACTTCTGTTTTTCTGCTTTGATAAATTATACCTAATTGAAGTTAGTTGAGTCTAATATCAGAACTTGTCTGTAATTAGGTAAACGACTGCAATGACAATGAAATTATAATTTATTTTATACTAAACAAGCAGTATGACTTAATAGCTGTAATAGTTTTTCTTTTAATTTCACTATCTATACTGCTGCAGTGATTTTTTTCACATACTCAACATCAACCATATAGCTGGAACGAGACATTTCATTCTAAAATAAATTGCATTTTAAAGCTTAATATTTCATAAACGGATCCCTAAATCTAAAAATGGTCTTCAAAACTCCTAAACGTTTTTAAGAGAGCTAGGTGTAGTGTGGGGTACCTAATGATACCACACACTTTACAATATAGGTGACTTACCTTAAAATGTTTTTCAAGATTGTCGGCTTAAGTAATATGCAAAATTACAACCTTCTAGCACTAACGGTCTCAGAGCTAAGCTGCGGACGGACGGACATTGCGACTCTATAAGGGTTCCGTTTTGCCATTTTGGCTACGGAAACCTCAAAATTATGCCGGACGGTATTTTGTGAATTACAAAATTGTATGTAGTGTTTCGTTTTGACGTTTAATAAAAATAGACTGATTTGACTTGGCATGGCAGTCGTCTACCTAATCAAATATACAAACACTCATCTAAATTACTCCACTTTGTGAAACTACTCGTTCTGTAGGTCGCTTTGCAGTTGCGTTTTTCACTCTTAGCAACTTAAATATTTTAGGGGAGATGTTATTCGCACCGCTGGACCTCATCCAGGACATGTATTTTGGTCTTGTCGGGGTCTGCCTATTCTCAGTATGCGGAGGACTAGTGCTGATCGCCAGACTTAGAGGAATCTTGTACCCAAGAACAGGGGACCACCTTGCGGCCATATTGACCGCGTCATTCTCCATTCTCACAGCTGTGGTTATATTCCTCGATCTAAGCTTAGCATATTTGGATTCAGAGGAATTTGAGGAAGAGGCGAGCATATAGAAAGGTGAATGTTTAAAGAATTTTAGTAGAAATTTTACAACGGTATACATGCGGCTTATCATTGTGACGTAATGCTAGTTTAATGTAGGCATTAGGAGACGCGTTTAGGTAGTTAAAGTTATTTTATATGCGTACGAGATATTCTAGATTTTTGCTAGTTTGATTTATATTCCATTAGCATAGCACAAAGCTTATTGTTGTATGTCAGCTTTGTAAAAATTATATTGTTATTTGTTTTTTCTTGCTTCGAGTGAATATCGTTGACATTTAATCAAAGTTAGGAATGTTTTGTTTAGATTCATCTTGATTTTTCATATATTTATAACAGCGTTTTTTTAACGTTTATCTTATTCTTTTGAGTTTGAGATACTGTCTAAATATACATATAACGCATGGACGATCAAAGCTTCGGATCTAAGGAGTGATAGCGCATGTGTAGTGAGGTGGAAACTTTGACGTCAGTCTATGAATTCATTAGTACCTGGTTACTAGTTACATAAAATATTTCGATAGATTACTAATTCCAAATTTTATTATTTGTTTTATTTTAAATTTCATAGAAGTTTTGTATTAGGTAGGAAGATAAATGGACAGTACGACCTTGAATTACGTAGGTATAGCCTCAACGTGTTCACACGAGCTCTCAACATGCGTGGTCTCGGTTGGCATGCGACCGAGTTCTAATAATAATAATAAAAAAAACACTTATACAGCAAAATACTACACTTGTGAAAAGTCGATCCTATATTTACATGTAATGCAAACAATAGGTAAAGCTGGAGAACAGGCAATAAAAACTCGTTATCACTCTTTACAAATTGCCAATGTTTACAAAGTTTCTTTGTTTATAAACTGTATATGCAGGTAAGGTGCTGTCATTGCCATTATATTATATTAGAGGACTGATGCAAAAACAAGAGGTCAAAAATGTTAAAAGAAGAGTACACGAGATTGGAATATCAAACTCAATGGGCACAACATTGTAGGAGTATCCACTTATAATCTAAAAACTTTGTGCTTATATATTTGCATATTTACTGAATGAATTAGTATAAATATTTTGCAAGAAAGAAAAGAATGGCCTTAATTTATCACGCAAAATCTTTACTTACAAAAGTAAATCGTTTTTCACCTTTCGATTAAGATCTCTCTGTATGTGCGTGCTTGTTTTCATTCGTTGTAGGGAACCGGCTTTCTGAACCTATATACTTTGTGGTACGACCTTGATCTCACATTGAAAAACATAAGTGCTTATTTAAAAAATAATTATAGGTGAAGCAGTATCAGCGACAGCGGACGCATACATCGACGCTTGGTGGTCAAGTACTGGTAGCATGCTCTTTGCAGCAAGTGGCGGGTTATCACTCCTCTGGTGGCGAACAGTTCCTCCATGTAACCGCCGCACCTTGGCTCAAGCCGCCTCAATATGCGCCGTCTCTAATGCTGTAGTCTTACTAGTAGATGCAATAAGAGCAATTTGCTTGACGAGGAAAACAGCAGAGGGCAGCGATGAAACTCGGTCTAATACAGTTCCAAAAAGTTTTAATATGTAATTTATATTGCTGCTAAGTATTCACTGGTGTTTGATGTCTTGTTTTTGTAACCCTGCGATTTTTAATAAAGTTGCTACGTATGTTTTTGTATGATGTTTAAAGATTTTTTAATCGTACTTTACCTTTTCGCCATTGCAAATACTTTTGTAATGGGTATTTTGGCCAGTAACAAGAAAACGTTGAAAATCTTTTCACTTTTATAATCTCAACTAAATATTTTTTTGTTTACTGTTTTTTTTAATACAGAATACATTTAAAATATATGTTTGTGTCTTATCAAAACTCAGCCGAGTCGAGACACTACAGACACAGATAATATAATTTTATTTGTTACAGCTCCACCTATTGGTTTCTTAATGTATTAAAATGTATCTGCCAGCTGGAAGCATAGTGCGAGCTTGTCGTTTCTAATAGTTTGACTGGTAGTCCCAAGATGGAGTCAGGGAGCCTTTAGGCCCCTATTTGCGAATTCAGAAGTACCCCAAGTCACAGTAAAAATATACTTTATCTTTACTGTGCCAAGTGTACCTAATACTAAGTATTAAAAAAAAATACACCTGTAGCATTTATTAAAATACTTAATATTTATTATGTTAGAAGTGCTGACTATATTGATTATTGTACCATTTTCTTAATTTCTACCCATTAGACGGACCAAGTACGGAAAGTATCTTAACATTTTTTAGGGTTCTGTACCCAAAGGGTAAAAACTTGACCCTATTACTAAGACTCTACTGTCCGTTTGTCTGTCCCCAGGCTGTATCTCATGAACCGTGATAGCTTGAGAAATACAGTCTGTTGTTTTTTTACAGATGATATATTTCTGTTGCCGCTATAAGAACAAATACTAAACACAGAATAAAAGAAATACTTAAGTGCTCCCATACAATAAACGTGATTTTTTGCCGTTTTTTCCTCGATATTATAATAGTGTCTAATGTTGTATAGATATTGGTATGGAAACTAATCGTGCACGAATCCAACTCGCACTTGATCGGTTTTCTTTTAAATAGTAATTTACTGTAGTTCGTTGAAGACTTGACTGTCTCTGTGGCGTGGTGGGAGTGTGTCCGACTGCTACGCAAGAGGTCGTGGGTTCGATTCCCACACGGGACACCACTTTGTGTGATCCACAAATTGTTGTTCCGAGTCTGGGTATACTTTGTGTCCGTGACTTGTATATTTGTAAAGTACCCCGCGACACAGGGGGTGATTGAGGGAGTGTTTTAGGGAAAAATTAAATGTTCCCTAAAAATCTTTTAAGCAAATACCCCTCCTCGGCTTAACCAACATGGAAAAACAGAATTTAATGCTAAAAGCGACGACAAACGAGCTTCATAAGTATAGTAATATTACATAGTTTTTCCTCATATAAAATATTGACAACGAAGTAGGTAGGTATATTCTAGTAGTACACCTTATAGTACGCACACCAGAAGCCGTTAAAATTATGAAGGACTCTTATTTATAGAGCCAAGCCAATTAAAACCCAAGAAGATGAAGTCACCCATGCTATGCGGACGCTAAATAACTATATCAATAACTTGTAGGAGGCACCTACCGGACTTACCGTACGTTTATTAAAAGAATATACAAACAAAAGGCCTAAAGAGCTATCGTTAGAACCTTTAACATTAGTGATTAATTAATCACGCGATGTGAAGTCGGCCCAAAATAGAGACAGCAGAGTCCCACGCTAATTGAGCAACAAACATCTTACTCTGTTTTATGTTTGTGTTCATGGACCAAGGATGTAATGGTTAGTACTTAAGTATTTGTTACGTAAGCTTCGAGTTTGGTATTATCGTGCTTTAGATTGTAAAGTTTTTGGTTTAGTTAACACTGAATGTAGACATAGGTATCAGAGACGAAGCTTTAAACATTTTCAAAGGTGAACCGATACAAAAAATATCGGCTATTCCCAGTAGTACTACCATGTAGACTTAGACTTACCGATAGTAAGACTTGCCTATTATATTCTTTTCCTAATAGTCCTACTGTTATAAAATATAGACCTAGTAGTGTCATAGATAAATCAATTTAAAAAAAAAAAACAATTTTAGCAGAACTAGTAGGTATCACCTATTCACCTACGTATCTTTTCCAGAAAATGACCAATAGTTATTGTTCCATTAATCAATTGCATTTGAGCATCCTGAATAAGTCGATCTCTTTTAGTTTCAGCTTTATCTCTTTTAATTTTTACATTATTTTGTATTTGGATTTTACGCATTTTTTGATATAATGGATATGGTTCTCGCATCTTGTTGGATATGGTTTTTTGAATCTATAATACTAAGTTTCTAACTACAATCCAAAGGGAAACCGAAAGTAATGTTGTTCTAAAGACCCTTCGCTACTGATTGGTAGAACCGTCAGCAATTACATATGTAACAGGTACTTAAAACAAACAAAAAAAAACTATCTCAAACGTAAGATTGACCCTCAACACAAGTTTAAGACTCCGTTCTATTCAATAAACAAGTCTTATGTTAGGTTTTAAGTCGTTGATATCAGCTGAGTTCCCGCCTGTTTAATAAACAAAATTCGGCGCTTAAACGCCATCTTGGAGTGACAGATAAGATGCTGATTGCTAAGTGTGGTCGCCTCTTGACTTAAGATGGTATATTGAATAGTATAATGTATTTAATGCTATCAAACAGAGAAAAACAAGTCAAAAAATAAATAGTTTTGCCATTGATATCGTAAAATATTTATATGGGAAATATCTTGTGACCGTTGACTTTGTCAATTTTAATTCTACAATTAACTAAATTGTGGATTTTGTGATTTTTTTTAACCATCTTCAATAAAAATTGTTAAAAATTGGTTAGTCAAAAAAGGTCTCAAAATTTGTTTGTCAAAAAGGCTCTGTTTAACCCATATGTATTTTCATACGATTTTCACGAAAATTTGTCATCCGATTAAAACGGCTATTACACTACCCTGAATCAGGCCCCTAAATCGAGGTGGCCTTGAAAAATTGTTAGAGAATTAGGGCCCTAACTCTTATTACACCGCTCTTTTTAAGGATTCAGGGTCCCTTATTCAGTGTAGTGTAATAAGCGCATCTTTCGCTATTGTATTTTTCTAGGAAGGTATTAGGGTATAAAACGTTTAGTCCACAGATTTCGAACGTTTAGTCCACATTATCGGACACATAGGAGTAAGTCAGCGAAATTTGCATTTTATGATGTGCTTAATAATTATTTTTTCCTCGATATTCATTTGAGGCGGTTAATTTTTCTTAAAAAGTTAAATGGGATCGTCGATAAGTCTCATGGTGTCATTGTTACTACTCAACTACTTTTAAACCAATTGTTGTTCGCTAAAAGACCAACCCGACCGGCTCGACTCTATATATGGATATAGAGTCTGCTCTATAACAAATCGCTTGATAGAAAGCCTGTATGCGGTGTTTGCGGCACTCGGTTAATAATAGGGAGAGAAATATTTTTGAGATTGTCTATACAGAGTAATTGGACTACTTGATTAAGAAGACCCTCTGCTTCTTTAATTTTACGTTTAGTGCAACACTGGTGTTCTGCAGGGTTCTATACTATCTCCAGTGCATTCCCTAAGTAGGTATATTTTAGTTGATCATAGGGGCATACGAGTAGCTTGCCTTAGACGGGCCCTGTACCTGTATCAAAAAGTTTTGGTACTTGGGTTTTCTGAGTCCCTCGCATAAACTTTTTTAATTGACTCATCAGCGTTAACCGCGACACGGGGAGGGGCGGGGGTGCTCGCCCTTGGTTGATGACCCTGTCCTTAAAAAGATAAGCAAAAAAATATTTAATTATCAAACATACAAAGTAACAACCTTTTGGGAGATAGGTGCCCGCATTTGGATACATTGTAAAACGATATGCTTTATTGATTTTTATTGACCTTGTTGCCCATTATTTACTTTCTTTAGTAGTGACGTAGGTAGATATGGGCTGTTAGCTGGAACCTTACACATTTTGGACTACCAACCGTTTGTATTGTTACGTCAACGTGCCAAAGAGTTGGAAAGAGATATGTACGGCCAATATATCACTAAAATTTAACAGGACATAATTTAAATCCTCAATCATTTTGGTCGTACGTTAAATCTAAGAAACTAAATAATAAATATCCTTCATCAATGGTTTACTGCCAACGTGCGATTATTTTGATTCTAATTATAGGAGACCACGTATACAAGATAATTTTCTCTTAGGAAACCAGGAACAAAATACACACATGCTGTCCACTGACTCAATTTCACACATGCACACAATCGAAACGACGGAAGAGGAGGTTCATAAGATGCTCAAAGCCGTAGACCTACGTAAATTGGCGGGACCTGACGATATTCCACCGGTCGTAATACTTAATTGTGCTAATAGTCTCACTTGTCCTATATTTCTTTTATTTAACCGCTCTTTGACTTTTGGTATTGTCCCTGGAATCTGGAAGTCGGCCTATTTTACTGTAATACACAAAAAAGGTCCCCGTGACTTAGTAGAAAATTATAGGCCGGTTTCTAAGTTATGCCTATTTGCTAAAATGTTGGAAAAGATTGTCTATAAACAACTGTACGCTTTTACCCGACCCATTATTCATGAAAAGGCGTTCTACTGCAACTAATCGTATTCTAACTACAGAGTTTATTACTAAAGCTATGGATAAAATGAACAAGTAGATATTGTCTATACGGATTACAGCAAGGCGTTTGATCGGCTGGATCATGTAACACTATTGGGCAAACTGGATATAGGAATCAGAGGCAACCTGTTCAGATGGTTCTCTTAATATATCAAAAACAGATGTCAAACTATTGTACTTAATGGCTACATGTCAAGAATGAGAACCATACCCTCAGGAGTGCCACAAGGTTCCTTGTTAGGCCCACTTTTATTCAACATCTACATTAATGACACCTCTTTATCTGTCACTAACTCCGACATCATTTTATTCGCAGACGACATAAAAATATTTAGAGCTATTAAAAATATTGACGATGCTATTGGTCTTCAAAATGACCTAAATAATTTCTTGACATATTGCAAAACAAACTTGACTTAAATATCCCTAAATGCTATACTTGTACTTTTACATGCAAACCAAGACCTATTAATTTTGAGTACAAACTAGACGATATTTTAATAAATAGACTAAATATTATAAGAGATTTAGGACATAGATACAATTGTAAATAAAGCGTCTAAAGCATTAGGATTTATTAAGAGAATATCTGCCGATTTTAATAACATTAAAACAATATAAATTCTCTACTGTACCTTTGTTCGCAGTCACCTTGAATATTGCTCTCAGGTTGGAATCTGAAGTACAGTATTTATATTAATGGAGTATAATTCATAAAGAATTTTTTTTTGAGATATATTCAATTTAAATGCAACAGTTACCAACCTAACTATTTAAGTAGATGCAAGAAATTCTATATGCTTCCGCTATATGAACGTAGAAATGTAGCTGACATAACATTACTTTGTAAATTAGCAAATAATATTACAGATTATCCTGAATTGCTGAGTGAAATAGGATTACGTGTACCTTCAGCACACTTGAGGAACCACAACCTCTTGAACATTGCTGCGGCGCGGTGTACGTATCGACAAAATGCATACTTGATCAGGGCTTGCAGATCATACAATTTATTGTGCCAGGAGGTTGATATGGATTTATTCGTTACAAAAATAAAATGAATAAGGGCGAGGATTTGTCAATTTTTTTTTTTGAAACCCATTGATATTTAATGTAGTAGTTCAGTAATTTAGTTTAATAATTTATTTAAATAATAATTGTTATTACCCGGTATTAGTTATATGTGGTTAGTAACTTTGTTTTGTCTATCTCTGTCTGTTGTTCGTTCTTTCTTGCTGTTGTTATATGTAAACGAGCAATTCTTGTATTTATATATCTATATATATAATCTAAATCTCGACAATGGCTCCAGCGATTTTAATGAAATTTAGTATGCAGGGGGTTTCGGGGACAATAAAAGATCTTGCTAGGTTACATTTTTAGAAAACGTCGTTTAAAAAAAATACCAATAAAAACTAGGTCATCCAGGTACTGTTCTTTAAAGTGACAGAATTGGCTAAAGCGGGAAATGGTAAATGGAAGCCACAGTAGGCTTTACTAGTGCTCTACGTCTTGAAGAGCCACAACAAGAGCTGGGCATCAGGAGTCACTGCGAAAGGGAAGAGTGTAAGGGGAGTGACTAATTGATACATTACACATCGAGCAGTCTAGATATACCTAAGCAGTTTACCTGCAGGTGTGTCATGGAACATGCCTAATACTTACGTAGTAGTTAATAAATCTAGGGTGATAAATATTGTTCTAGTTTTCAACTAGTCAAAACAACAACTCCTTAAAAATGTCAAAACCCAGATTTTATCTGTGATCTAATACAAATACCGGACTATGACGTCACAATTTTTTTCTAATCAAATCCCTTCTTGTTATGATATGATTAATGATAGGTAAAAACAAAATTTATTATGGAATTAATTGTTGGTAGTTTTAATTAGACTTTTTGTTTTTTTTCTTTACCCAAGAATCCTATGAGAAGGAATACCGTAATGCGCTTATTACACTGAATTATGAGAATCTGTCCTTATGAGATAAAAGGCTTAATGAAAAAAATCATTGAGGTAACGCTTAAATACTTTTAACTTAAATTATTTAGACGTGATCGGATAAACCATCTTTGAATTATTGCCGAAAAAGTCCCAGTCGTAACTTGTAAACAATAGGTCGTGAATATTCAACCCTAATCATGAAACTATTGAATTGAATAAGCTTTAATAACATTCGCTCGATTCTACCCGTATTTCGATGGGGAAAATATAAACAAAAAGAGGTTATTGTGACTTAACTATTATACTTAGACATAGGTATAGTCACGCGGATAAGAGCAGTGTAATAAGAGTTAGGGCCTTAATTTTCTAACAAATTTTCAAGGCCACCTCGATTTAGGGCCCTGATTCAGGGTAGTGTAATAGCCGTTTAAGTACCTATTGGATTCTATGAAATTAAATGATTGTGATTAATACTAAATACGCAACAGAATGATATCATTCATGTCGTAGGTCACTCACTATTTTCGTTTCTTCCAATATTTACTCATGCCTTGTCCGTTTCGATAGTACTCAACCGAGTCATGTAAGACTGTCATAATCTCTATTTATAAGCGTTACGTAGTTGTATGTAGTTAAATATTATAAACAATGCCGCCGACTACTAGTAAATATTATCTATTCATGCAAATGGCTACATTTGCATAGGTTTTCGATTACCTAGGTACCTATATACGTAATCAGTTGGGTACCTACATACTTGCACTTGCTGCGGGGCGCCAGGATTTGATTCTGGGAGGGGGGGGGGGGGGAGAGCATGACAAGCAAATGGCAGTGCGTGAACTAACATGCTTATGACATAGGGGGTGTGCATTTAGTTTCACCCGACACCGGCCAAGTGTGAGTTTCACGCACGACGGAGAAGTGGGTGCCCCAAAAAAATCGTTCGGGGGGGGGGGGGCAAATGAGCAAACAAATACAATACAAGAAATTTTGTAGACAAAATACCCGCCAGGCGGAGGCACGTGCCCCCGTGGCCCCCTGGAACCGCCTATTAAGACCTACCTCTCTATAAGACCTACATAGTCCCACATTACTAGCAATCTTGTTAACCCCTCTAGCTAAGCTCAAAGGCTTGTGTTGGAGTGGGTTCACGTCGGGAATATAATGGGTAGGATTTGAACCCTCACGATTGCGAGACCGACGCCCTAGCCATTAGGCTACCGCCGCTTCTATTCTTCTTTCTTTACGCTTCTGTTTGAAAAGCTTTGATAGAACGAATATGTTACCGTGAATTGTACGCTACGTCGTCGTAGTTAAAGACCATAGCACTTATTAAAAATTGAAATTAAGTAAGTGGTGTGGTATATTAGAAACTAGCTGCCACGCGCAACTTCGGCTGCGTAAATATTTCTCATTGCTGCTCCGCTCCTATTAGTTGTAGCGTGATGTTATATATCCTATAACCTTCCTCGATAAATGGGCTATCCAACTGTGTAAGAATTTTCCAATACGGACGAGTAGTTCCTGAGATTACCGCGTTCAAACAAACAAACGAGCTGAAGAGTTTTTTTGTTTGTTTGTTTGAACGCGGTAATCTTAAGAACTACTAATCCGAATAAAAAAATGTTTTCATTGTTGCATAGCCCATTTATTGAGGAAGGCTATAGGCTATATAACATCACGCTACGACCAATAGGACCGGAGCAGCAATGAGAAATGTAGAAAAACGGTAAAAAATTACAAGTAGTAAAGTCTAAAAATACAGCAAAATATTGTTTAGGTTTACCGTAAATTCAAAAAGGAAATAAGTAACGTGCAATGAGAAAATTATTCAGTACTTAAATTGTTCCCACAATATAAAATACGTTCTATTAGTATTTCGTACCTAAATACAATTGATTCATAAGTTGATGATGTCACTCTTTGGGGATACGAAGGAGTAATAGCGTGTTTTGTGGTGTATCCATGAAAACGGTTAGGATTTCCCAACTGTAACACTTGTACTAGTTATACGTACCAATGTATTGAAGATAGATAGATCATTTCTTTAGGGTTCCGTAGCAAAATGGCCAAATGGAACCCTTAGTTTCATCATGTCCGTCTGTTTATCTGTCTGTCCGTTCGTATCTCACAGGCATTTTATTCAAAGACTACACAATGAATACTGATGAATTTTGATGAAAAGGTTTCTTTTAGTAGTACCTACTTAGTTTGATAGCTAAATAATAAAAATAAACATTTTTAGGGAGGGCATTCCATACATGTAACAGAAGCTGATATTTTTTTTTGAGCAAACATAAACGTGTGGCACATAATTCGACAGGTCTTTAAAAAGAAAAATAAATTGTGAATATTTTTGGAAATAATCGCTCCGAAAGTTGCATAAATTGTTAAAACAACAACTTATCTTTTGAGCCGTGTGAAAATATGAAAAATAAAACAAAAAGGTTACCGTCATTATCACGGCGTCGGAACCCTACACTGAACATGGTCCGAGTTTAAATAGTATAACTAAATACTTACATAAATATGTAAATACCTGTATAAAACGTCTCTTTTGAAAATACTATATTTAAATATTACCTTGTAAATACTATATAAGAAGAGGATTTAATGTCAAAGGCTCTATCACTCGACCTTTTAAAAACGTTCAATACTTTTATAAAACATTTAATAATTTAGGTAGGTATAGACGTGCATGTAAGTATCTAGTTAGGTACTAGTAATAACTACCATATTATTATAAAATTAATCGTTGAAAGTTGCTTAACAACCTACGTGATTAATCAATTATTATTAGGAATTAATTCATTAATTGAATGGCTTTTAGATTAACAAAAATATTTATTTTCTTAGGTAATTCTAGAGGGTGTACTTACTTCATAGAATGATGTGGATAATAAAAAAAAGGAAAGGAACCAAATATGGAATACCGTTTTGTTTTTCTAAACGAATATTATAAAGAGAAAATATTTGATTGTTTGTTTTGTTGTTTGAATCCGAAACTCCTGGACCGATTTTAAAAATTCTTTCACCATTACAAAGCTACATTATCGGAGAGTAGCATAGACTATATTTTATTGTGAAAAAAATAGTGATCCCTACGAAAATTGCAATAATGTAACTTAAGATATAAAAAAATTTGCTTATTTGGCGTGTGCTGCGGAAGCTATTAATGATACATCAAAATATTGTACTACATACTTATAGTACTTATTATTACGATAAAAAAGTCCGCGTGACTATACCTATGTCTAAGTATAATAGTTAAGTCACAATAACCTCTTTTTGTTTATATTTTCCCCATCGAAATACGGGTAGAATCGAGCGAATGTTATTAAAGCTTATTCAATTCAATAGTTTCATGATTAGGGTTGATTATTCACGACCTATTGTTTACAAGTTACGACTGGGACTTTTTCGGCAATAATTCAAAGATGGTTTATCCGATCACGTCTAAATAATTTAAGTTAAAAGTATTTAAGCGTTACCTCAATGATTTTTTTCATATTTTTTGGTCACACGATAGAACAAAAGATAAAAAGACACACAATTTATGCAAGTTTCGAAGGAATTATTTCCAAAAATATTCACTTAATTTTTTTATTTTTTTACAAATAATTCAATATTTTTTCCAACTTCTGTATGGAGTATACAGAAGTTGGAAAAAATATTGAATTATTTTAGCAAACACCAGCATGTGGTACATCATCCGATAGGGTATTTAAAAACATTCAAACGTTCCCCCTTATTTTATTTTTTTTAACCTGTATGTTGTGGAGTAGCGGCTTATACAACACATCTATGCTCCAAATTTATAGATATTCATTGTGAAGTTTCCGAGTAAAATGCTTATGACATACGCATGGGCAAACGAACGGACATGACGGAACTACAAAGGTTCCGTTTTTGCTATTTTGCACCCGTAGGTTGAAATCCCGGGTGAATGTCACCCGATGTCACACGCACTACGCGGTGGAGGGGGGGATATATTTCGTTTAGCTTCACACAGCCAAGTGTGAGCACTCACGACGAGGGGAGACGCCCGATACTACCTAATACGCAGTAAGGAGTTTGATTTCACATGATTCCACATTCGCTAAAGGGGTTCAAATAACGTACTAACAATCGACTTTACTTATGGTCTAAGTAGGTAAAGCCGTAGTAGTAAATACTCGAGGGATCTATAAAATCACACTTAACGCGGACGAAGCCACGGGCATAATCAATGTAGGTACTAGGTTTGTTTCAAAATCTTACTACAAGATGACACCGAATAAAAAAAAAAACAAAATGAAAAATATTTGTAATAACTTTTAGTAAATCAATATATATAAATACATTAATCTCGAAGATTTAAACATGTATTTGTAAACATCACGAATCCAAAATTTTTAGCTCTTAAATTGAGCTGACGTTATATGCACCGAACACGCACTTATGGTTTCCAATTAACCGTTTTGTTCTTGAACCATTTTTTTTTTTTCCTTTTAAGTTTGTCTGCATAATTATAAAAAAATAAAATAATATTGATATATATAATTATTTATTCAGATGTTACTACAGAACCGCAAGATTGCCTTGTCGCAACCTATACGTTAATATATTGAGTAAATGAAATAGAATACGTTCCAAAATTGTGTCCAGAACTATTTACTTACGAGTAATGACAGTATTTCAAATTAGGGATCCTATTCCACATTTGGTCCCTTTACTCTAATATTTTAAGTACCTACTATATTTATACTAGTTTTAATGCTATGTAGGTACTAATAAAGGTCATGCATATATCTAACTAAGTGCAGACCATTTATGCGGCTTGCACTTATAAAAATCAATCCTACCTACCTACATAAGTATATGTATCTGTGCTTCACAGAATAATTTATGAACTTCAAGGCTTTTACAAGTTTACGGGCCGGCCATGTGTGAGGTAATATTTTTATTACGTTGTTTATTACTGTCCTCCGCAGATAAACACTATGGCCACACCAGTGAATGATCTCATCGTACGCCCGCCGTAAACCAACGCGCAGTCTCAGTGTCGCCACGGCTCCGCGCGCTCGTGTCCTAGTGTAAACAAACCTTAAAAACATCGTGTTATTTTGAATTTAGAACGAAATCATAATGGCTATCAGCAGATTGTCTATTATCAAGTTTTTGGAGCTGGTAACTATATATTTTTTTAATTATTTCTAACCTGTAAGCTAAGCTGGTTTCAACTTACAAGACCGGTTGGATTTCATTGCAATTGTTTTTGTTTTGAAATTGGATCGGAATGCTGTATTTGTTATTTATAGACCTTCGTTAAGTTTAACCGTAACTATAACTATAAAATAAAGGCGGGACTAAACGTTTATAAATTAGTGATATAAATAGAAATCTCAATTTCACGCGGTTAGCGAGCAGGAAGGCTTTACCAATTTAGGTTAGCTCCTTTATCCATACCAACATTATAAATGCGACGTATCTACCTAAATTTAAGAACCTAGTCTGCGTATACCTATTCAAACGTCACACCGTTTTAAGACGTCGTAAACTCTCATGCTATCGCTGTCACTTATGGGTGAATAGTAGCGACAGGAATACTTTTGATCACGGCTCAAAGTATTGTTTGAGTAGGTATTCGTAATAGAAGTTGTCTGGTTTTCATTGCTAATGATAACACGTTTAAATGAAATGTGTTTAATGATATACCTAAAATTTTTGTAGGTACTGTTGTAGCAATAACAATGAGTCATCGGAGTGTGTGCGGACTGTGAAGCTAACTTTAATATTTTGTAAATAAACACGAACAAAAACAGAAGTAGCGGTATGTTATCGAGACGGGAAGGGCGTTGACCCCTTTCACTTTTAATACTTTCCCTGGTATGCCCACACACATACTTTCTGAGGAGAGGGGACCAACTTTGGGCATATATGCGTACAATTTCCTTCTAGTACTAAAGGAAATAGAGTTATAAATAAGTGTTGTTGCCTGCTACAGCCTTTGTATGAGGAAGTAGGGGTAAAGATAAAATATACGATAGCCTTGAATGAATAAAGGGACACGTCTTCACGTCCGACATAGGTAAGTAGGTACTTTACATTGCTACCAGATAAATATAAAAAACA
Organism: Herminia tarsipennalis; assembly: GCA_945859575.2. Lineage (NCBI taxonomy): Eukaryota > Metazoa > Arthropoda > Insecta > Lepidoptera > Erebidae > Herminia > Herminia tarsipennalis. Next base: position 19,230,174 of record OX243839.2, read on the forward strand.
ACCCAATTGATATATCCATAATTGTCTGGTTTTTTTTTTGGTTTAGGTACATCAGTACGTGTGAACTAAGCTAAAGTATTACTAGGTGTCCTCATTGAGGTCATGGCAAGGTGAACTAAAACCACTTTGTGTTTCGTCACGGCACTTAATCAAGGACGAAATAATTCCTTGCGAAATAGGGCTAGGTACAAAGAAACTCTTTAATGAATGAATAGTCTGCATATTTTTTTCCTGTTTTTGGAACATTTTTTATTGCTGCTCCGTTCCTTTTAGTCGTAATGTGATGTTTTATAGCCTATAGTATTCCTTGATAAATAGGCTATCAGACAGTAAAATATTTTTCAAATCGGACCAGTAGTTCCTGAGATTAGCGCGTTTAAACAAACAAACAAACAAACTCTTCCGCTTTATAATATTAGTATAGATACATGCACACGTGCATCCCACTCTACCTTACGGAAACAACCACGATTTAGAGCGAGAAGGTGGCAAAAACGGGTTGGGTTTTGATACCTTATCCTATTCAGTACCTACATTAAAGGTGGTAAAATAGAGGTAGGGCTGTAACGCAAACAATAGGCACGGTGTTAACCACAGTTGCTTACTTGACGAGTCATCGGGTCAAACCACACCCGATAAAAAAATATCTCTGCATTACGTCAGTGTTATGTAGCTATTCTTAGAGCCCTGACCTAATCTTGTCCACGCATATCATCTCATTGTTGATCGTTCACGTACAATTGAGTGCAAATAAAATAAATCAACGTATGTGTCAGATTGTACGTAGTTTCATTTAGGTATCATCCAACTAGAATTAACCTAGATGGGAGCGGTTAGATAAGCCTCCCCTATCGGACTTTATAGTCATTATCACTTTTTTTTTCTTTACAATATCTGCAACGTTTTATTTCACTTAATACACAAAACTACATAATAAACTGGGGTTTAGTTTCTGCAACATGCTAACGGCCGGTCTCAATAACCTACCTATCGATGGATTTGGCTACTAGAGGTAGAATTTTGACGTTTTTTGTATGGAGCTTATGTCAAATATATACCTCTAGTAGCCAAATCCATCGATAGTTAGATTATTTAGACCGGCCGTAAATCGTTTTATCATTTTGTGTCTAACTACTCGTATAAATGTTGATAAACTTTCGCGATTTGTACACATTATGAAAATATATATATTATGCCCGACGTTTCGACCGTATTGCAACGGCCGTTGCAATACGGTCGAAACGTCGGGCAATAAACAAGGTATTTTACCTTAAATTATTCACGCGATTAAGACCCGTAATATATATATTTTCATAATTATATCTAACTATTATAATGCATATCCTATAAAAAAATGCTTAGCCTTGATCAATTTGAACAATTAAGAAAAAACAAAAGGAACAGCCAAACATGGGAAAATATTAAAGTGAATTATTTGGTTTGACAATTGCCACTTTGGATTAAAACATTCACTTTTAGTTGATATGAAGTTCGCAGGGGGTCAATTCGTCCAACTATAAAGAACTCGTCCATCAGCGCTTTTCTTTCCCAAGTCCAAGTTGTTGTGTGCCCCTCACTGTATCTGCCGATATTGGGGTAAACACATAAGAAGGACGCCCATCATCGGAAATAGGTTACGGACACACGGTCCGATAGATTAAAGCGATACCAACCAAAGAGATCAACTTAACCATTACATTAACGATAAGAAAACTTATTGTTTAATTTAGATAGCTCGCGTCATATCTTTCGCTGGATATCGTTGGTTGATTACAATTTTATAGCCAAGATATATTCGTTATTTCTTGTTTATATAGACCATCATTACTCAATTTCGGATATAGCGTAGATATAACTTAGAGTGGACACTCTAAGTTATATCTACGCTATATCCAGTGCACATTCAGTGTTAGTAGTATTATAGGTAAGTAGGTAGATATATCAACGAAAAAGTCACATAAAAAATGGTTGTTTTGTAAGGTCAGTTTACGGACGATAATTTTTCGTGATAACGCATAAAACATCAAGGATTTTTAAATTACCAATTTTTCGCATGTCGCTGCAATCGCCAGAACATTGATGACATTATAATTAATAACTATGCCTGTGACAGCTTTAGACACACAGCCACACTTTTTTCTCACACTTTTTCGTGAGTGCAGCCGGTTATCAATTTATAAGACGTTATCACGTCAAAAAGTTGGTTCGATTCAATCAAATCAAAACAACATTATCATCGGTTCTACAAAAAATCCGGTCTTGTACTGGCACGGCTAGATCTTGTTGACATTTTTATGAAAGATAGGTATGGCTCCAAAACTTTTTCTACCTCAAATACATCGTAAGAAAACACTTACTTACTTACTCATATTGTCTCAAATGACACCTTTGTGCCCAAAAGTTTTTTCTGTAGCTACTATCAATAGTAGCTACAGAAATACTTTTGGGCACAACTCAACTATAAAAGATATCGTTAAATCACTGTCAACAGTGATTTAACGATATCTTTTATAGTTTAGTTTTCGGTCTGAAGCTGAGTTTCACGATTTCATTGACTGCTTGTTTCACTATTGATAGCGTGAGTACTGACAAAACTAATGAAGTCATGTTTACAACAAATTATCTGAATTAGTCAGTGCTACATTTCCATTACTTTATTCAATTAGACGTAAATATATTAGTCACGAGTAAAGTATTTCATAAATAATTATGAGTCGTAATTTATTTAATGACTAAGTCATTAACATTAAAAGCTAAGATCTAAATCTATCTAAAGTAATATATAGTGATTGTACCAAAATGATGTGCTATGTAGATGATGTCACAGTCTTTAGACAGTAGGTACCTACTGCTAACTCAGAGGAAACTATTTGTTGACTAAATTAGGATATTCATGAGCATAGCTAAGTGGTAACGTCAAGTTTGCATTGAAGACAGCCGTGGAATTTAGCATTGTAAATCATTTCCTTGACCATGATTACCTATAAGAGTAAGTATTACTGATAGCTGACCCGCGCAACTTTGTATGCGTTAATTTTCCACGTTTTTGCAACATTTTTCATTTCTGCTCTGCTCCTATTGGTCGTCGCCTTTATATATATCGCGTCGCGTTATATAGCCTATAGCCTTCCTCGATAAATGGGCTATCCAACATTAAAAGAAGTTTTCAATTCGGACCCGTAGTTCCTGAGATTATTGCGTTCAAACAAACAATCAAACTCTTCAGCTTTATAATATTAGTATCGATGACCATGATTACCTAAATTAGTGACTAGCTGTCCCGCGCAACTTCGTATGCGTTAATTTTCCCCGTTTTTGCAACAATTTTCATTGCTGCTCTGCTCCTATCAATCGTAGGGTGATGTTATATAGCATATAGCCTTCCTCGATAAATAGGCTATCCAACAGTAAAAGAATTTTGCATTCATTAAAGTATTAAAGTTGTTTTATGTTCGTCGCAGTATCATGCTCATTGCATCGCATAGTACATAATCCATGGTTATTATTGAAAATAAGTAACGTAACGATAACATTTTTCACCACTCTGTGCACAAGATTTGGACTGTTAGAATGATTAATTATTTAATAATTAATTAATTGTAAAATATAGCATGGCCCAAATACTATCCCATTGGAATGTGTTACTGATTCCGAGCAAACTACTTTCCGGTTTGCACTATACCAAGAATTACGTTGTATATACCTATACAAGATTTATAATAAACAAATTGTCTGGGCCCTATCTGAGGGTCTATGAAATAACAAACTGTATGTTACAACTTTTACAATATAATTGATATAGGTCTACTCTAGACCTACTTGAGGTACATTGAATAGAATAAAGAAATAAATATGCGACTATACTATAAATAATATAAGTAATAGTACGACGTAAACAAAATAGGGTTCAAAATAGATACTTATCATACTGTTCGTACAGTATTTTAATTTCAAAAGTCATAGGTGGTTTTTAAATTTATTATTTGTAAACACAAATAATAAATTCAAAATAAAATGTATACATGTGTACACGAGTACACATACATTTTATTTAAGAGACATTGAATTAAAAAAGTGTTTACAAATAATAAATTTAAAAACCACCTATGACTTTTAAAATTAAAATAGTTATTATTTCATTTATTTAGATTCACCATAACACCACAATTCTTTAACAGGAAATACATCCTTAGAGTTTATAACTATGTAATTGCTTAATTAATTACAGGTAGGTACAGGTACCTAAACACAACATGCACCATAATCGTAATCCTGATATGCCAATATAAATAAGTAGGTTCAATATTAAAAGTAAATCTAAATTGAAATAACAATTTCGATTCTAAATTACCATATTCGATTAATACGAGTAACATTAATGAATTACTGTGTGATATGCGATCTATTTTAAGCTTCAGGAAAACGTGTTAAAATATTAATATCTTTACACTAGAAATTCACTGTTGTAATCATTATAACGATAAGTCAATATTAGATTCTTAAAATAAGTAATCTGTATTGGTTAACCTATTTTTACTGATAAATTTAATAATATATTAATTCATGGATTCCGGGATATTTTTTTTTTTTATCTGCAATCAGTTTCAGTACTTTAAGCAGATGTGTGGGGAATTTATTATTGGATTCCGGGATAATGACATAAACAAACTGAGGTATTTATGTCACCTTTTATGATCCTCACAGATATCAAATACAAAAGTAGGTAGGTTGTCTATGACTACGTAGTGTTTGAATCTACAATAATAAACCTTTAATTGGGTTGGCTTATCTGGACGTTACAGATAACATTAAATCGTCAAAATAGCATTAAGCACATGACAGGACATGTCATAATTTTCATTTGAAAAAGATAGTGGGAACAAATTTTTGAGCAGTTAAGCTGAAGAGTTTGTTTGTTTGAACGCGATAATCTCAACGACGTGTCCGAATTGAAAAAAATATTTTACTGTTGGATAGCCCATTTATCGAGGAAGGCTATAGGCTATATAACATCACGCTTTGACCAATAGGAGCGGAGCGGCAATGAAAAATGTTGCAAAAACAGGGAAAATTGATGTATACGAAGTTGCGCGGGTCAGCTAGTTTAAAATAAATACATAACACTTTTCTTGAGCGATAAAACTCAATACTCGCTACTGGCTTCTCGGGACATGTGTCTGAAGTTATAATACCATTTAATTTGCATTGGAGGTAAGAACATATGAAATAACGTTTAATTAACTAAAAAAAAAGAAAAATACCTAAGGTAACCTACCAGGCACTCTACTAGAAAGAAAACAAACGAAAAGACGATACTATTTGTATTTGACCGGTTTTTAAAATCATTGAGCTATGATGAAATCATTGAGCTATGAACATGAATCACGATTGCTACACGATAATAATAGTAATTATTGCTAATAGATACAGTTTATCAGGCTCTACTCTGTAAAGGCAAAGACTCTATGGGTGGTGATAATTAACAAAGCAATTGCTTTATATATTCTAACAGTATCTGACTACAAAATGATATGGACATTTAGACGGGCATTCAGATATTTCAAACAAAGATTTGGGTGGCATTAAAAGTGTTATGGGTGGCTTACCATTAGGCTTGCGACAGCCTGGTCTCTTCAGTAAATCATTTTCTATTATGCTCTAATCTTTAGTCCTAATAAAAAGATTTCAAGGTTAGATCATACTGGAATAATTAATTTCTCGGCAGCCATTTTATCTACACATCATACAGATTTTAGATCTCTGCGTGATAAATTCCATTGACTGCGTTAATTTAAAAGTCTGTTAATAAACGTAAGCTTACGGCCAATGAAAACACATCCACCTAGGACTTTTCAGATTACCAACCCTTTATTATCTATCAACTAATAATAAAACAACTTACATACCTATCTACGCGTTTATTTATTTGTATAAAATTATCATACTTAGTACTAGGTATTCATGACAAGGAATCGTTTTCACAGTTTCACTCAAAGTATTTCTAGTCACGCGAAACGAATGAATGAAGAAACTATTTTTAAATATAGACAATGAAAGCTAACTTCATTGACGTTTATTGTCAATGAAATTAGCTTAATGGACTGTTGGTCTAGTAGTGAGGAGCCCTGACTGCTAAACCAGAGGTTGTGGGTTCGATTCCCACCCCAAGTGTCACTTGAACTCCAGTTTTGGCTACGTGAATGGTTTTGGTAAAATATTGACTAAAATACAAATATTTATTTAAATATACTACTATACCTACTACACACAATATAAAATGTAGTTTTCTTCGTATTTTTATTGTTTGCAACTTTAGGTATAAAGCGGGGTAATAAAAAGCCATTACTAATTACCAATTTCTTGTTACCAATTTTTATAAAAATCTTGTATTGAAGACGTGACATGACGTGTATGTGCCAAAATAGAAGTAGGAACTACCTGTCATAAATTTCAAAAACGTTTATAAACTTTGCATACATACACTATAAACTATTTGAACAAATGTGATACATTCAGTCCAGTTTAAAATTAAATACGAACGTTGTAGGCATACATGTGTAAAGTTGCTTACCTTATTGACTCATAAGGTGGTTGCCATTAGCCTCATTTTGTAACAGTTAATTGTTGATTAATCTGTCCGGTCGTTTGTGGTCAATTCATGTCAAAACTATAAACAATCACGATAAATAACATTACATAACATCGAAATAGCTAAAAATATTACGTTATGTAATTGGGAATATAGAAGGCATAATAAATTAATGGGTTGGTTTATTCCCAGTAGTTCCGCCACGGAACTTCTTCTACGGAACTACTGGGAACAATCCATTTTAACAAGTGAATGTTTAGTCTTCTTCCATTTTGTTTGCAAAATGGTATGAAAAACAAAAACAAATAATTCTCTGCTTATGATGCTGTTACTAACGTAGGTATTAATGAGTAAAAGGCAGAATTTACTGGGCTTCAGTATTAACTGAAAACGCCAGAATTTTGTAATTGTAAATGGTATCTGTTTCTTTCTCCAATTAGGCAGGCTAGCGTCTTCCAATCTGTGAGACTTATTGTCTTTACTAACATTTAAACTTTCGCGTTGCATGATTATAACTATTTATTATACGGGAATTAACGCGCATTGTTTACCTTAAAATTGCTTTACGTTTCGACCAGGTTGCACCGGCCGTGGTCACAAGTGACCACGGCCGGTGCAATCTTAAGTTATTATTGTCTTAAATTATATTTATTAATTGTCTTTAGTTTTATAAGAGATTGCTGATTCGATACTATGCTATTATCATCTGACATTTTTATTGTTCTACAAATAATTGAGCCAACATCGAAACAAAACAACATTAAAATGTACGTGAGTAACATTTCGGAAATACTGAATGAGTCAAGGCATCGGTGTAACCCTGACCTTCGTTTAATGTGTTGTGTGAGTGCAAGTTAGATTTAGTATAAAATCTGCCAATATATCTGCGCCAAGGTAAAATAAATTAGGAAGTATAAGTAGTGCTAGGTCATTCTCTAATACATTTTTTACGAATTACCTAAACAAATTCGTGTTAGCGAGGTAAGTATCTAAGTAGGAGTACTGTAGATTTACTACATACCTCGCTAATATTTTATTTTAGGCACATATACACATAAAATGTGCTAATATAATAGAATATATATTCACGCTTGGCAACATGCAATCATTTTGACTTGATAACGGCTTAAAAATCGATGACCGCCTGCACTCACGAAAATGTTTCTAAGAAAAAGTCACGTAACTGGTTGCTAAGTAACACGAATGGCGATTCCACTTGCAGATCGGCTAAAGCTTAGTGGTCCCGGGTGCATGCCCTGGCATCCTGGCACCTGGGTCCACTAAAGCTGTCACAGGCATGGTTGTTTATTACAATGTTATCAATGTTTTCTTATGTATATTGTTTCCTATATCGTCCGTAAACCGACTTTACAGACAACCATTATTATAACGATGTTTGGATTAAATATTGCTAGTTACAATAGCAATTCAATTTGCACGCGTTAATGCCTTAGGGGATTATTATTGTTCGGCATTATGATTACCTGAAGTGGCAATGGAAAATATATGTTCCTTACCATACAAGCAGGTGGGCCAGTGGACCTGTGGTAGCTTTGGGAATTTATATTCCCTTCAGCACTATTAGTTTCTAGAATAGGTGCGGCATATCGATTTCGTCTATTTAGACGTATCTACGTTCATTCGACGTTTCCTTCGGAGTTGTCCAAGTCCCGTGTTGTGGTGGACTTTAGAAACATACAAGTCACGGACGCAAAGTAAACCCAGTTTCGAAACAACAATTTGTGGATCACATAAAGAGGTAGCCCGTGTGGGAATCAAACTCATGACCGCTAGCTTAGCAGTCAGTCAATCTTTACATAGTATAATATAAAGTCGCTCCCGCTGCCTGTGCGCTTACATCTTTTGAACTGCGCAACGGATTTTAATTCAGTTTTCAGCAATAGATAGAGTGATTCAAGAGGAAGGTTTGTGTGTATAATACATCATCCCGCGTTAACGGGATCCACGCGTACGAAGTCGCGGGTGTCCGCTAGTAATTTATAAATTGTTATAAGTTTGGCGTATGTATCTGTTTTTATCTATAGTATCGTAAAATCCAAACTAGCTAGTTTAATTTTGATGGTACTTAGCTATGTTTACAGAAAATATGTTTAATCGTTTCGAAGATAGGTACTCAATTTTTTATCTCACTTGTCTGAGGTTTTTTAATGTGCACATATCTGTTGCAAATTTATTTAACAAAAAATGTAATCAGACCTTGATATAAGAACTACGTTCAAGTGACGTTGGAGTCTTGGGTATGTAAACGTTGCATATCAACACATTGCGCGTTCATTTACACCTTAATAATCCTATTGTGATGCGAGTGGCGTTTATCCTGTGACCTAAAATGTCAGTAGCAATGTAGGCGTACCTTTTTAATACAGGATATCTACTTGTTCCATTCGATTTAGGTACTTATGATTAGAATGGACTAACTGTTCAAATTTGAGGATAATAATTCATGTAGAATTATCTAGATTATCGTCGGTCACAGCTGCAACATTTAATAACGATTTTATCTAAGATGAAATGAGAATGCATGCTCACGTGTGTGTTTATACATTTTGACTTTTCGAAGGCGGCTAGTTTACGAAACCGTTTTAAACTGAAACCTCCTATGAAAGTACGAATCTGACGTTCTCCGCCTAAAGGTATGAAAGGTACTATTGGTACACTATCGACGATTGCCCCCTTTGGGAGTTGAGAGAAATCGTATCTTTATTACATGAATCAATCAGACCTAGTACGTAGGTACTAGGTTTGATTGATTCAAAACACACTAGGTACTTACAAATCTACATACAGTGGACCCGCAGTAATCCGACAAACGTTTTGTAGGGCGTTGTTGGACTATCAAATTTGTGGGTTTATACAGTACTGCACAGAGGGATACCTTTTTTACTCATAATGATTTTTGTCCTATTTAAAATTGTCATAATAAATTAGGCATAATTTTCTTTGTCATAAAAATAGTGTGCCATAACTGGTTTTTAGCATACTGTGTTATTAAGCATAAATATTATATATCCTATTATATTTATTCATAACTTTGATATGCATAAAGTTGTAAAGCATAATAATTAGTTTCCATAAGTAACACGTCTCATAATCGACTCTTGACATAATCAAAATTTGATATAATTATGAAAATAATACATAATATTGTTAGGTCGAAATTAATTATCTTTAACACCCCGACTCAGAGCAATCCGACTCGGATAGGTTAGGTTAGTCTTCGTGTTAGGTTTTTTTTTTAAACCACCCAAAAGTAGGAGCCCCGCGAAGCGGGGCTCCGTCGAAGATAGTACAATTTTATGCGCCTACATGTTTGACGATAGCAATGTATAAAATAGTGTAATATTGTTATTAAAACTTTTGTAGTTAATTTTTCGGCATATAGTTTGTATGCTTATAATAGTTATGGTTATGCGTCGTTATGCGTAAGTAAAGTTATGCTTTGGCATAGTATGCGTTTTAAATATTATGCTTATAGTGATTAGGATTAAAAAATTATGATTAAAAAAGTTATGACGCATGAGAATTATGCGTAACTAATATTAGGAGTATAAACATTATGCAATGTTAAATTATGACATAAAATCATAGGAATAAAAATAGAGAACCCTGCACAGACCCCTATAATCCAGATTTTTTTAAAGAAAGTAAGTACTTTGTAATTATTGTTTTTAAAGTTTAGCGATTTTTATACATATTAGATATATTTCGGGACTTACTCGCGTGAATTATTTAAAGGTACGAACCTTTTATTTACCCGACGTTTCATTTGAATTGCACCGATCGTGGTGTACGTCGGGTAAGTAAAAGGTTCGTACATTAAAATATTTCACGCGATTAAGTCCCGAAATATTTCCAATAAGTACTTTGGAATAGCCAGGGGCGGATTGCCGGCGGTCTGCTGTAGTTTTCCTACTTAACGAAACTAATCTTAGATACTAAAGAATTTCACAGTGGACATTAAATTCAAGTTCACATCCTCGTTAGCATTCCTCAAAACAAATATAGAATGTGCAGTTGACCCCGTTTGAATGTTCATCCTCAAAGACAAGGCCTCAAGCGGATGGCCTCGACGCCTTTACGAAGGTGGTGTGTTGCATGACATCATCCCCGCAAAGCCGGTTGCTATATTATACGCATTACGTCAACACTTGACGCAGGAAATGGAGGGAGTGACGTCATTTGATGCAAACCTTTTTGGGTTAACGCCTCTGACAATCCAAATAGGTACCAACTATCTAATACACGGCGTTACGGTCAGCCAATTTGAATAACAATGTAGAAGCTTGTCTTATTGATATCGGCACATATAAGTAGTAGGGAGACAGCCAGCTAGTTTTCTTTTGACTAGAAAAAGTAAGAAAACCGCAGTATCTCATCATATCTTTTACCTTCGCTTAAATAATTGCAGAAAATAATAACTTTTTTAATTTAGCCATAGATTGTTTTATTCATAATACGAATGATACTTTATGATGCTTAATTCTTATACGCCAAGATAGAGATAGGTAGGGTACCTGCCTGCCTCTGTGGCGCGGTGGGAGTGTATCCGACTGCTACGCAAGAGGTCGTAGGTTCGATCCCCACCCAGGATAAAACTTTGTGTGATGAGCACGATGGTTTATTCTTTGTCTGGGTGTCATTTATCTATAATATGTATGTATTTAGAAATATATAAGTATGTTTATCAGTTGTCTGGTTTCCATAGTACAAGCTCTGCTTAGTTTGGGATCAGATGGCGTTGTGTGAGTTGTCCCAACATATTATTATTATTACCTACTGTTGGTTGTAAGACAATTCCATTTCGCTTGTTCCAACATTGGCGCCAATGCTATTTTCTAGATCCACACGTTGGACTAGTGTCAGTGTTCAGTGTATCAGCAGGTGAAACATGACAGAATGTGACACTTTTTTGTGGGTGCACATCATCGAGCATCGAGCTATAAGATGTTATCACGTCAAAAAATCTTTGTTGAGGTTGGAAATAATCCAAACTAATATATTACCTTAATGAGAAAGTAAATCTGTCTGTCTGTTACGTTTTCGCGCTTAAACCGCTGCACCGAGGTTTTATTACGATACAGTCATCCACCCAGACGGAGCTTAGGGCGAAAGCTAGTAAACAAATAAGATACCTGAATTCAATCAATATTATTCTTATGAAAATGTTTCTATCATTTCAGGCGCTGACATGCTCCTGTGTGGCACTGCACTACCACAGTTACAATACTGATGCAGATACCGGTATGCTCGTCACTGGTACCTTTGTTGGCTACCTCATCATCTTCGCCGGAGCGGCTGCAGGTTGGTACCTAAATAACATCTTAGCATAGGCCAGAATAATATATTAATTAGCAATACATTGTTCATTATTCTTATATTCTGTTATAACTTGATATCTATATTAGACACAGAAAATACCTGTTCTTTGCTTATGGTCATAATCCATCTAACTGTTCTTTCATTTTGGACCTTTTATTTATGGTTAACGCTCTTGTAAGAAATATACAAATGTTTCTTTCGTCACAAGAATGTTCTTGTGATGTTATATATTAGTCTGTGTTGCCTCTGTCTAGGCTATATCGTGGCGCACATTTAAAGTATCACGATGTTATTGTAACATGTTTTATGAAAATCCGTTCATGGCAATTTTTTATCTCACATGTCAGGAGATAATAATGTGCACTTACTTGTAGAATGTCATACTTATGTACAATGGCATCATGTTACAGGTTACGTCATGCAAACACCTACGCACAAACGCATCGACATTTTCTACTCGCTCGTTGGTGTCGCTCTCTTCGTCGCCAGCGGTGCCATCATTATCGATAGGTAAGTTCATTTCCAAAATTGTTTATATTTTCAAACTATATAGTTGCGAAATGACCAAATAAAAACCCTTTTGAAAGTTCTAGCGATCTTACTCATTCGCAGAAATTAAACATCAATAATACCCACTTTAATAGGTACTATATTACGATAACTAATAGATATTTTTATGTAGGCATATGAGGCACGGTGAAAACTTGTCAAATTCTTTTCCAGTAATACTCAAACACAGAACCGTAGACCTGACTGAACGATAGCGGGTCTAAACAAATCAATTTATTTTAGAAAGAACATCCCATTATTTGGCAATGGAAAAAAGAACTGTAAAACATTGTTTTTTATTTAAAAAAAGGCGGTTCCCGCAGTAGGGTACAAGCCCTGTGTCGCGGGGGAAATTACAAACATACAAGTCACGGACACAAAGTACCTACACCCAGTTTAGGAACAACAATTTGTGGGTCACACAAAGTGGTGTCCGGTGTAGGAATCGAACCCACGACCTCTTGCGTAGCAGTCGGACACACTCACACCGCGCCACCGGTTCATTCACTCCCATTATAGCTCAAACGTGTATTTCCAGATACCAGCACTACTCCAAAGGCGAATACAAAGACAAGAACTTGGCGAAGGCGTCCCTCGCCATCATCAACGGAGCCGTTCTTCTCCTAGATGCCGTACTCACGCAACGCGGAGGTTAAACTACTACATACGTGAAGTGTGACCACGTCAATATTTAAGTGCCTAAACCAGATCAATCTTTATTTATTAAAAAAGATCCTATCTACTTATGTGGATTGGATTCTTGTCGATTAAGTAAGACACTATATTATGTATGATATTACAGTTTCTGAGTCACATTGCCAAATTACATTATTAAGTTTACATGTTTTTTGTTTTTTGTTTGTGGTCATACTGTAAAAAATATTTATATTTAGGCTATGATTATAATTGTAAGATATTTCATTTTTTGACAAAGATTTATTTATAAAATAAGATGAATGAAATGATTGAACTCATAGAGGTGAAATAAAATAGCTACATCTGATACGGTTGAAGTCTAAATCTAAAACTATGATATTAATAATAATGCCTCGATTTATTAATTGTGTACGTAAATACCCATAAG